>OW028617.1:14800000-16000000 GCA_932294325.1 Allophyes oxyacanthae
GAAGAACCAGCAAGGAATTCCATGGTTACTCTTTTAAAATATTGTTCGTGGTACAATTTATAAGTGTGTAAGAATAATGCAGGTCAACGTCTGGACTGGCAAGACATTCATTAAATATATTATAAAACAAAAGAGATCTTCTTAATTATTTTTATATTAATAATTAATTATAATTTAATAAATTTTTCATTTTATTTTAGATTGGATCTATTTTGTTTTTAATTAGATTTAATCAATTTTATTGCATTTTTTATTCATTTTCAAGTATGATCAAAATTTATTTAATTTTTAATGCATAGATATTAATTATATATAGTATTCTCGGTTTAGTCGAAATTTATTTCAATTTTAATGAAATTATTTTTAATCGTAATTATTTATTTTATATAATCTTATTGTTTGAATGAGGTAAATCAAACTATACTTAAGTAATTTTATGGTACAGTATTGCCCTTTTGCCCTATTGCCGTATTGCCCTTAGCACAAACTAGTCCCCAATATAAGTTGGTTGTACAGTTCCATCCTCTCACCCTGTTTATTGGAACTTGTAGACATTTGTACTTAAATCTGTTCTGTATTTTTATCCGCAAACTCGCCATCGACTCTCGTCCGGGGAGTGGAGTTGGGAATAGTGGCGTTGCCGAAATAAAACTCGCTGCCCTCTCAAAGCCTGGAAAAATGCAGAAAATTAAATTGCATAGCTCCGTGCTTGGTCTTATGTCTACGTAATTAGGAGGTAACTTTATGGGTTGTGCGTACCTCCATGGTTGTGGCCCATAAGCTTTGGACGAATAGTTTCTGGCGAATCCACGATTCTCGTGCATAGGGTAACGGCAACGGTGTCGTGACACCTGGCGCCGCGCTGTCCAGTGTCCGTCCGTGTATAGGTACATACCGCGCAGCATTAGGAAGCCTGAAAGGTTTTAAGCACTAAATATAGCTTATTGTAGGTACCCGCAGGTGCGGGTTTGCATTTGTCTGATATTGAAACTACTGGAGAAGTATAAATGACAAGTGATTACCTTAAGAGAATGGCTTGCATTCGCTGCCACGGGTGAGTTGGTTGTCCGGTCGGCGGCGCGGTGGCACAAAGGTTATTGATATGTTGCACGGGATAGTATCACGATTCACGATGCCGCTACAGGCACTAGTCAGTGTCTCATCTCCCAACATGTAGTATAACGTTATGGTCCGTTACATAATTGTTATCGTGCTGTTATTTATCGCTCACATTCAATGGCGAGTGCGGACTGCAGTGATGCTGTGCAGTGGCACGCGCCGTTGCATGTTGTTACTGAGCCGGCCGGGGTGGAATGCGCGGGCGCGACGAACAGATGCCACGAAAGAGATGGGGATATAAGCGTTATCAATGTAATGCATAAACATAACTGGCCTGTGAGTTGTGACGCGACGACCGGTTTGGTGTCGGTATTTGATTCTTGTCGTATTAAGTATATGGGGACTTTATTGATTATTATAATGCTCTTATGTATGTAATTAGAATTTATATATATTAGTAAGTATGCCTATTATAATATAATATTGATAGTTTCGAGCGTATGGCACTCGTGGGTTGCAGCTGAAAACCAGCGTCAGGTGGCCAGTATCACTGCCTCCTGACATTATGCTGAGCTGCGGCCTTTTGGCACAACAACTTTTTATTTTATATGTTTTCTTTGTTATTGGTTTTATTTATTTTTTGTTGTGCTAATAAAGTATTTTTCTTTCTTTCTTTCTAATATAAAAAAAAATCTGAGGCCCAATTCTCGTAATTAAAAATGTTCAAAATATAGTTCGGATCTCATTCCGATCTACTACCAATGTCACAAATGGTATTCTCCTACCCTAACAAACAACGTCAAACGTGACATTATATTGTAATGAGATCGAAAGTTGAATAAAAGGCAAATCGGTATTCTGCTAACATTTTGAACTGACACAGATAATAAAATTGACACTCTCGTCTATACGCAAACGTCAAAAATGAGATTGAAATGAGTTTGTAAGAAGATTGAATCCAAATCATACTGGAATCTGACTGAACTTTAAGAGGAGTAGAATACATGACTTTTTGTCAATTCATAATATAATGTCAGTTCGGTCAACTTTCAGTCATATTATAAATTAATTACGAGAATTGGGCTTCTGATTCTGATTCAAATTAAGATTATAGTGGCCTTTATGTACCACAGGATATTTTTTTATATAGTGCGCAAAATTTGTAGAGTGTTCCAGTGTCCGTTCCCTAATGCAACCGAAGTACCAAAATTCACTACAAAACAAAATTAATATTTGATTTTGTATGGCTTGCACTGGTAAATTAAGCGTGTACTAAGTCTAATTTTGTTTTAAAGTGTATCCCAATACTGCGGTTGCATTTAGGAACAGAGACTGATCCCTCTACAAATTATGCGCACTACATAAAAAATATACTGTATAGACGCAAACTGATGGCATTTACATAATGTTTACCTTATTTTAAACAGGTTAGTAGTCCAACGGGACAAGCATTTTATGTTGACATGTCTGTGTCAATAAAATTAATGGCCTTTTTATGGGCCTCGTAAAAAATACACTAGTATTAAAATCGATGCTTCGGCGATAGATAGGTAGCCAACCTAATAATAATACACTGTAATTGTGTGTTTATTAAATAAAGAATTATTATTAATATTCCCTTTTTCCAACTTTATAACATACTTTTATATATTTCTAAATAACATTACAAAGAATTTATAAAAGAAACATTTTCATATATAAAAGAGTAGTAGCCTACCGGCGGCATCGGGAATAGGGTCCAATTATTATTTACGAAATACAATAAAATAAAATACTGCTAAGCTACTTGCTACTACTTTTAACTACAAATACATACGACTAACTTATCACTGAGGTAACATTTTACTTCCAAACAATCTATAAACATTCAAATGGCGTAGCTTCGTAGACCGCTACGCCGCTACGAAGCTACGACACTGTACTTATTTTGGAATCTACGTAGTTCCGTGAACTGCAATAATCACCACATTTGTCAAGCTAGTTGGGGATTGCAGTTTAATGTATCTCACCTAGTTCGGCTGCAAAATCCAATTGTTGATTTTGCATGATGTTGGATGAATTATCAAGTAGCTGTAAGACCCATAGCACACTCGATACTTTTAGTATCAGCGACTAGCGATTTTGAATTGCATCGATGCTGCATCGCGTTTTGGCGACTCGCTGCATCTGGCGGGTTGAAGCGAGGGGGAGAGCGGGCGGGGTGGTAGCACGGCAAAGCTTCAATAAATCGCTGCGACTGGCATCTGAATGTGTGCGGTCAGTCGCTGTATCGAGCTTCCGACAACCGACTAAATCGTTAATTGCTGATGCTAAAAGTACCTAGTTTGGAAAACATTAGGTGCATAAATTATTATAATATATTATAGGACATGATATTGAGCAAGCTCTTTAAAGGCAAATCATTATTATTATCCTATTTTATTTTATTTTTATTCACATTAAATTACATTATTCTCGCGGCTCTTACCACAACATTGAACTAATCAAGATTGTAATCTATTATTTTAGAGTTTCCGTGGAGTTTCTTGCCGGTTCTTCTACATAGGACCTACTATTTGGAACTGCGCACCTAGAGTGTCGACATTTCATAAGTGCCTGTATTTGGTTTACATGAAATAAAGGTCTATTATATTCTAACGCCAATGGTGCCACCGCAGTCACTGGTGGCACTCAATTGAGTGAAACACACATTGATATGAAAACCCAAACGAAATTTTACCTTTCTCCCCAGACTTAAAGCACAAAATGGGTTGCGGTTCTTCAACCACAGCTGCCCCGGTGATTGAGGAGGCTGCCAACGGTACGTCGAAGGCGTCCAACGGCGCTGGAGTGAAGGGCCACCACCATGATGACCCTGATGACCTGCCTACCGTGGTGCTGCCAGACACACCTGTCATACCTAAGCCACGTAAGTGGAGCTTATGCAGGTAGTAATAATTTCTATAGTAGTAGTAATTTCTGAGGCACGAACGGGTCTCGATGTTTAAAAAATCGGTCATCCATCCAAAGGCTGACCGCAGCTAGAACTGCTTAACTTCGCTGATCGACTGATCTGCGTGGTAGCTATGTAGCTGCAGATTAATTTTACAATAGATGGTTATTTTTTTATTTTTTTTACTATTAACAAAAATACAACAAGACTTCCAAATTACATATTTCTATAGATTTTTAAAGTGGTCGCCCAGTGGTCGAAATTCGACCGTATTATAATATATAAATTTTACTTTTCTGTACTCCTTCTCCACATAAACTTTAACTATGCCATATCTCACACTCCTCCGTGCGCGCATAATGATTAAAAAGGGGTACAAAGTTTTCTCTTCACGTATTTATTTCATATTAGATTAAAGTAGATGAATTGAGATTAGGGGTCACCTTGAGAGGCTTCTTCGTGCATCCCTAGCATATAGCCAGAGTATGTATGTATGTATAAATTAACTTGATTTGTTCGTAAGTTTGACAGAAGCGTAAGTTCACGCTTAGACTCGTTTCTGTCGTCTCTGACTGTAAGCCTAAGGCCGCCCATTGTACCATTTTAGTAATTGTAGGCTTATATTTTATTTTGATAAAAACGCGTGTGTGAAACTGCGGTGAACAGCTAGTTTATAATTTAATATTTTTTCAAGAAATCCGTGCCTTTTTACAATCTCTCGGCAGGCGCACTGCAAGCCTGTTTATATTCTTTATTTATCCATTTGTTTTGTATTCTTTGTCAGCAGTAGCATTCGAGATCCCCCTAGAAGAGTTTGACGGCACCAAGAGGGCCCTCACTCCTCCCCCCCATTTACAAAGGTTGCTGCAGCCGCCACAGCCTGAGATCAGCCTGCCAGATATCAAGGAGAAACTAGCCGAAGCTGAGCAGAGAAGACTTTCTGTAAGAGATTTTACTTGATGCTTTGCTTAGTATTATTAATATTTATTTATTTGTTATATACAAATAACAAACACACATAACAAACATTCTAAAGATGCAAACATAAACTCATGCGAGTTTTACCATGCATTAGTGTCATCGACCATAAATAAAGGTGACACAATACACTAAGTGAGACAATGTATAAAAGCAGGTAATTAACAGTACAGTGAGGGTAGATCGTTATGTCTGTCAACGCAACCGACTTAATAGTTCAACTCAATTTCACGCGCTGAGTCGGTACCGATAAGACCACTCGAGAAGGTCCAGACCTCATGAGAACGTCGGTGGGATAGTTTTTAAATTATGTTTAAAATATAAATTAATATTCTTAGCTCATAGCTGGTAAAGAATAAACGTATTTAAAAGTTTATATTTCTCGTTATTGAAAAAACCTACTCGACCTAAACGTATGGGTCAGCTGATAATTTTTTCGCGATTACGATGTTGGTCCGATAGAGAAAGTTGTTCAGTTTGATGGTCTAATCCATATCCTTAAATATGACCACGCATTTCTGATACATTTTGTATAATTATATATATAGAAACATAGTTTATAGATAGTTTTTCCGAGTCTGAATATATGTGCATCTGAGATGTAAACTATATCACAATACAGGAGAAACCACGCGTGTGGCACGGCAAGTGTAAAAACTATCAGTAAAAATAAACTAAAAATTATGCACATTTCAGATCCTTCAGGCAAGAGCGGCGTCTGCGCAGAAGAGAGCACAGAAGATGGTCAAGTCCGTCCATGAAATGGACAGGCTCGAATCAGAACACGTAAGTACAAAAAATATACTTTCTAATTTTCTGTAAAAAATATTAATTTAAATAACAATTTATGTACACACATAAGAAGACACAGAATACATGAATAAGGAGAACAAAATACAAAGGTACTGCTTATTTCACAAAAGAAATCTCTTCCAGCAGACCTGCGAGACGAGAATTTGAAACACGAAATGTAACCAACGATGTAATTTCTTACTTGTGTCGTACTATAAGTATTATTTTTAATTTTTCAGGAACATAATATGGAGTCCATAAAACACGTGACGAACAGCCTGACAATCCCACCAGAGCCGGGCGTGTGCGAGGACAAAAATATTTGATAAAATACTTACTAAACTAAATCAACCAATACTTAAGCTCCAGTTCATAATTTTTCCGCGACTACGATGTTGGTCACATTGAGAAAGTTGTTCAGTTTCATCAAACTTACAGACCATCGTCTTATCTACAACCTTAGATTGACCACGCATTTCTGATACACGTTGTTTACCTTAGATTATATTATTGATTGGTGTCCGCGGCCGCTCCAACTAGATACAACTCCACCTAAGAAAAATGGCTCCTTGAATGCGGCAACTCAATACCGTAGTGTATATTAACTATTTGCATCTTTTTTACTTTTTGCAGCATTGTTTTCGCATAGTTTTACTACTTAAACATACACATACTTTTACTTCAGATTATGAGTGAAGTCTAGTGAAATTTAAAAGACCAAGCGACATGTTAACTTCCTCTGACTCACTCGACTTCGGCGTAATATTTTTTGCCGCATTTTACTAGTACACCGGCGGTATAAAGAAGGAAAGAAAAATAATTTTCATCCCACCATCTCGGAAAGAGTATTTTTAATCTTCAATATCTGAGTGGAAAAGCCGTTTTTATTCTCTAGAGGATAAAGTAAATTTTCATCCCACCATCTCGGAAAGAGTATTTTTAATCTTCAATATCTGAGTGGAAAAGCCGTTTTTATTCTCTAGAGGATAAAGTAAATTGAATTTAGAACATCGTGTGCACTAAGTTTGTGAATTAAACGTTTTTTTTTTTGCATTTAGTCATTTCCTCGCTGAGGTGGAATGAAAAGTTACGTGTTGCACTCGAGTGCAAAGATTTTTCACCTCGTGCTCTTTTGATTCCCTCGCTAACGCTCAGGATTCTAATTTTGAATCACTCGCTGCGCTCGTGATTCAATTTTAGAATCCTTCGCTTGCTCGGTCATCAAAATTGAACACGCGGTTAAAAAGCAACTTTGCACTCTTGTATAACAAATAACTATTATTTGGATGCAAAAACAAAAAACAACAAGAAAATTTAAAAAACGAACCCAAAAATGAAGATAATCACATATTTGATGATATAGGTACCACAATCATGTGGGCCTCACGGCTGCACCAAAAAGGTTCAGGTTCAGCGAATCCCAGACATAGCTCGGCGCTGATTTTCAACTGAACTTGTTGTTTGTGACTCACGGATGTCAATCAAAAAATGCTACAAAAACACAAAATAAAGAAATCTACCACAACGTTGTTAGACCGGCAGCGGACACCAATCAATAATCTAAGTTGTATACCCACTCTTTCTTCAACTGTACTCATAGATAGATGTCGTCGAACTTAACAATTTTCTACATGAATTTGCATAAAAGCTCTCTTCCTCTTCGGTAAAGCGAGTGTTCGTTGGAACAACTTTGCAATTTGCATTTGTGGATGACGTTGGAAACGTTTTCTGCGAACATTTTGGTTATCTTTGTTTTCAGTCCAGTGTTTTGTATAATGTTTGTAGGTAGGTATGCAATGTATAGAAAAGAGATAGATAGTGATTTTTCTAAGAACTGTAAAATAATTTTATTAATATTTTATGTGAAGTATTTCAATGTTTGATGTTTTTAAATATAAGTATGCGGCTAGTCGGAAAGGGTATATATAATGTCGAAAATTGGTTATTGTACGAACAACTTTTATTATAGAACCAACCCTGAAATAGGGAAATAAAAATATTGTGTTTGATACAAATAATTCAATATTACTTAACGTATAGAATAGCAGATTTTTCCGGATTTCAGGATTAAGTTCTTAGTAAAAGTTGTTCATAATTATAAGTACAGTAACCCTCTTTCGGCTTCATAATATACTATTTCCAACTAATCGTCTATAAGAATAATTATGGGTTTAACATAAATCAATAACTGTAATTAATTAAGTAATCAGATAATTAATCATCATATCAGTCAGCTGTGAGGAGAAACAATCGATTTTCTATTGGTTTTGCTGCGCGGCAATCAATGGGTTAAGTGGAACGGTCGCCGGCGCACGCAAACAGTAATGAAATGATCTTTATTTGCTTGAAGCATGGTACATAAAATAAGTTCTTAATGATTAAGTTAGCTCGTCATACTTCGCCTTAGTTTCGTGGCATTCAAAATTTCTATTAATGAAGTAAATCTGAACAGTTTATAAAAAATCGCTTGACAATTATAAATCAATGATGAATTAAATTATTATTATGTTATATTATTAAATTACAATGAATAAATTAAATTTGCATTAAAATATCATCTAAAAATTTAATTCATGTCATAAAAACAATACTCTACCATATCATACCACTAGATTTTTACTTTGCGTCGTTTGACGGGATAACTAGTAAAAATTTACTCACTGTATTTCTCAAACTTAAACATTATACTAATAAATAAAAATAAATAAAAAAATATCTGCTGTTCCATACATTTAATCGAGTAATATTGAATAATTTGTATTGAACAACAGATTTTTTTTTCGCCATTTCAGTGTTCGTCCTATAGTAAAATTTGTTCATTATATTGAGCAAACTCCATGAAAATAAAGTCAATTTTTTAACACCTTACATACCTAAACATTGCTTCAAATGATCATACGTATCATCTCCAGGACCAACCCACTTGGAACCATGCACCTAGAATCACGACATTTTGAAAGTGCCGGCAAAGACCCAGTTGAAATTAAAAAAAAATACTTTGACGCTAAGACCACTAGGAGCCGAGCAAAAAGAAAAAAATAAATTAAACGACGAGTGAATCCACGGGGAAAACCTAGTAATATTCATGGATATTTCAGAGATAAGTAGAAAATATAACGACGTCATATTTTATACGAGCAATTTCACTCCAATAGCCTTTAAAAAGTGCATAAAATCCGTTCGGAGCGTAATTTCGTACGACGCATAGTGCTACTTTATAGGCAAGTCGCCACTCAACGACATGAAAGGTTATCCAATTTAATCATTTTATAACAACGCCTGAGGTCAAAGCTTTTTAATAAGCATACAGCAATGATCACGTACTACTTTTAGGCCTGCTTAGCCTGTCGATGGCATAAATATATATATGTCGCCGAAAGGGATGGAAACGTTACAGAAGTGGGTAGTTTAGGTATTTCACCTACTTAGTAGGTGTGATAAGGGTCATGAAATAAAACTAGCAAGGCTTTCTATCCACTGAAAGTACGTTATAAGGGGTCATCCATAAAGTACGTCACACTAATTTCGTGATGTTTTGACCCCTCCCCCGTTCTTGTCACAGTGTTAATCACATTTGTGAGACCTCCCTAGTGTGACGTCACATATTTTGCAATTTTACATCTAGAAATTATTAAATTAAAACAGCAGTTCCGAAATTAGTTTTATTTCCATTTAAATTCTGATTTTGAAATGTGACGTCACGAAACTTAGGACCCTTCCCACCCCTAGTCACATAATGTCACACTTCGTCGACCCCCTCCCCCCTTAATGAGTGACGTACTTTATGGATGGTCTCTAATAGTCAGTCAATTGTCACAGTCAAAGATGACACATCATAAGCTCTGAATAACGGTTTCACAATAACTTTACATAGGCAAACACCTACAAGAGGACATAAGCTAACAGTCCAGTTCAATCAACGTCCGTTCACTCTGGCAACTCCCAGCAAACTGTCTTACTGTCGCTGCGCCGCTCCTATACTAAATGTAGTGGGTAGGCGGGTATTACTATGGCGTAAGATGGCGCACACAGTGTTGCAAGTTCATAGCAAAACATTGGAAGAATTATCATATCCTGCGACATAATTATACTTCTTTCTCATCAATCAAAAATCACGCGCGAGTGATGGTGCTGGTGTTGCGAGCATCCATAGGTTACCTAACGGTAACCACTTACCATCAGACTGGCCGTATGATTGTTGGCTACCTTATGAGCATTAAAAAAAAAACTTATGCTCAGTAAAACAATTTACTATATTTAGTTGTCTAGTCTAGTCTTAGCCGTGTTTTTAGAAAAAATGCCGACTAGGTTTTAGGTGATGGAGCGTCGATTGATATCCTTAAGCTATGCAATAAGTAATCATTAGTATAATAAGTACCATTGAGAATAAGTAATGTATTTTCGTGCAATATGTCTACTTAAACGTGATAATTTGTGATTTTCAATTAAAAGTCTTTTTTCATTGTTCTTAGACTTCTTTTAGTGTTACACCCAGAAAAAAATCTCGTTGTAATTGCAAAAATTCTATTTAGGACATATTTAGGGCCATTTTCACCGAAAAAATGACAGATGTTTAAAATGAAATCGGCCGATAACCCATACTAAAATTCATGTTTAAATGGCTGATTTTGCTCTAATCGATTGATAAGTTGTCGGTGAACTTGAGCCTTAGTTTCAACGGGCTGGTAAAATGTTGACGATGGTTAATCAGATGTCATACAAAATGTAGCTGCGCACTTAAATCAGCTTATAAACGTAATGCCTTTTTTATTTTATACAAGCATAAATAATAACCTAACCGTCCAAAACCCCGACGCCAACTAGAAAAAGAGCTTTAACTTTTGAACGACTGACGAGATTTTTATGAAACAGAGCTAAGATGATTTCTGATTAAACTAGCTTTCAGTTAAAAAAAACTACATTGAAATCGGTCCATCCGTTTTGGAGCTACGATGCCATAGACAGACATACAGATACATAGATACACACTACAGGCTTATAACACCCCTCTTTTTTGTCGGGGGTTGAAAATGTCCTCATCATCTGCCTAACCTTTTTCTAACTACGTTGTGGTTGGCTCCCAGTTTACACAGATGCGGCTGAATATCAATATTTTACACGGAGTGACTACCATCTGACCTCCGCCACCCAATTACTGGGAGACACTAATACCCTAAGGTTAGACCGGTTGTCAGACTTTTTGGGCTGCTGATTCCAATACCGACTGTCATAGCCATTCGTATAACAACCAGGACCAACTGCATAACCTGCTTTCCAAGGCAAGGAGGGGTCTCGATGTTCGAAAAACCGGTAACCAATCCAAGTACTGACTGTGGAAAGCGCTGCTTAACCTCGCTGATCAGCTAGCTACTAGACCCTCATAAATAAAAAAGGTATATCTACATCTAATAATCCACCCAACTCGACCCCTTTCCGTTTCCCTCCCTGTATAAACCTAGCGCAATGAATTATAAATCCTACCCTCACGTGAAAACAATTTACCCGCGCTTGCATATCTCCGGACAAAAGCACTTACATAAACTTTATTACTCGCACGTTTTGGCAAAAAAGGTTTGCCCGGTGTTCAGCTCCGTTTTGGTATGAATTCTGGACACCTAGAAAGAAAGAAAATACTTTAATTTTTTGCACACAGTACACCAAAATCACTGTAGCATGCATACACGAAACATAACAAACATTCAAAGCCAGAATTTTTTTTAAAAAGTAGAACGTACATCGTTTTTGTTTAATGACAATTACCTATTCTAATGTCGATAGAACAAGAGTAGGTATAGTGCCACAAACTTATCTGACCCGGTGACCAAAATTGGAACTAACGTCGCTACGGAACAAAAATGTCTTCAAAATGTCATTTTTGTAGGGAGATGACATTGGTAAAATCGACGGCAGCGACACCATGACCCTAAGTTTGTGGCATTATACCACTACTGATACTGATACGTACGGTATTCTAAATTCTATCACAAATAAAGAATAAAGTATTTTTAAGTTCATCATATTTGATGTATAATTTCATTAAAACATCCATTCCAACCATTTTAGCTATAATATTTAAATTTTCCTAAAAAAATCTATAAAAAATTATAAAAAAAAAGCTTTCGCCACGTTATTTCAAGATTTTTTTCAAGAATGCATAAGAAATGCATTTCTTTTTTGTTTTTTTTTAATTTACACCTCTAAATTTAGGACCATTGGGCGACTAGCAAACTAAAGAGGCGACACCACTATTACCATATTTCACTAGACTATGCACAACATTTCTGTACAAAGATAAATCTCCTCAGTCATGGCGGCGGGGCGGGGTTGCAGTATCAAGTAATTAGTTTATAGGCGATATTGCATGATCCTCTGGCGCTGGAGTAACGACTTAATTGCCACTTACGACCCTTGAGGGAGGATGAGGCGATATCGAAGAAGTAGGAGGATTTTTTAATTCGTTTATAATATGGTCTTGTCTTAGTTTTTGACTATAAATAGGCCGTGCTATCTTTTCCCGAGTAAGACACAATTAAAGCTCCCCGACACAGCCGCGTTATAGTGATAATGGGTCCCGCGTCCTCGCCACACAGAGAAGGGCGGCGATATGCGATCGATGACTTTAAAAAAAACTATATAAGAACTTATTTTTATAATGCAAAATATTTTAGGAGATACAAAAGGATAGGTTACAAAGACTTTTTTAGCAAATAAATATTTTACTCCTTTCTTTCCCTTTTTTTTTTCTTTGCGAAATTATAAGACAACTAAATAGGTTTCTTAGTTAAAAAATGTTGTTTTTGACTTAACTTAATTAAGATATCACTGTTGTAACTCCTGGACTATGACTTACATTTTGATTGTTATATCTGAAATCTATTGATAAAATATTATTCTGAAGCCCAATTCTCGTAATTAATTTATAATATGACTGAAAGTTGACCGAACTGAAATTATATTATGAATTGACAAAAAGTCATGTATTCTACTCCTCTTAAAGTTCAGTCCGATTCCAGTATGATTTGGATTCAATCTTCTTACAAACTCATTTCAATCTCATTTTTGACGTTTGTGTATAGACGAGAGTGTCAATTTTATTATCTGTGTCAGTTCAAAATGTTAGCAGAATACCGATTTGCCTTTTATTCAACTTTCAATCTCATTACAATATAATGTCACGTTTGACGTTGTTTGTTAGGATAGGAGAATACCATTTGTGACATTTATGACATTGGTAGTTGATCGGAATGAGATCCGAACTATATTTTGAACATTTTTAATTACGAGAATTGGGCCTCTGATGTAAAGAGATACGTCACAGGATAATCTCTGAAAATCACCGTTATTTTACAGGCTTAGTTTTCGTCACGTGTTTGAACTTTAATTCATCAATCACCACAGTACACGTGTTCAATTTTGATAAAAGCTTAGAAAATTTGAAGAGTAATTTATTATCCATCGGTCTATGTTGGATATTAATAACCTAACCGTCAAAAACCCCCGAATCCAACTAGAAAAAGAGCTGTTACTTTTGAACGGCTGAACAGATTTTCATGAAACATAGCTAAGATAGCTTTCTATTAATTCAAACTGCAATGAAATCAGTCGATTCGTTTTGGAGCTACGATGCCACAGACAGATACACAGATACACACCACAAATTTATAACACCCTCTTTTTTGTCGGGGGTTAAAAAGAGTAAAATATTTGTAGGCTAAGGTAGATTGAAAGTCAAGAGAAAAAAAAATGAAGAAAAAAAAGAATAGAATAGATCTTTATTTCATGTAAACCAGATACAGGCACTTATGAAATGTCGAGACTCTAGGTGCACGGTTCCAAATAGTAGACCCTATGGAGAAGAACCGGCAAGAAACTCCATGGTAACTCTTTTCAAAAAATAGATTATAATCTTTATCAGTACAATGTTGCGGTAAGAGCTGCGAGAATAATGTAATTTAATGTGAATAAAAATAAGACTAGGATAATAATGATTTGCCTGTGAATAAGATTGCCATGGCAGTTACAAGCTGACCAGTTCCGACAGACGGCACCCGTTCACGAGTATGACGCATGCGTCAGCGTCGCCAAGCTCGAAAGAGAATTTTAGTTGTATCTATCTACAATCCATTTCAATCACAGAGAGCCTATATCCAGCAATAGGTAAAGTCGAGGTGTGGATGATGATAATGATAATCCATTTCTACCGCTATCACTATTTTGTTAAATCCTTTAGTTATTAGCATGTATTTACAAGCAACCTATCGTATGCGGTCGAATTGACCCTATGCAAGAGTAGCGTGGATACGCTTCTTCAGTAGCATACCAGACGTGGTGTGCGTTCCCTTTGAAGATGAATCTATTAGCATGGAAGAAATTCGTGTGACCAGTGTAAAAAATACGAATACCTAAGTATACTGTAAACTGTTGTTTTCAGTCTAGATATTTTCAGTTAATTAAATATACAGAGTATGTGAAAACATACAGAGTGAGAGAGCTCATCTCCGGATATCTATGAGATTCAAACACAGATTCTTCCTATGGCCTGACAGATTTTCTTTATTCTTTTTCGGAAAGCTACATACACAGATTTTCTCAAATAACACTGTGGCTGACATTCAGAGACGACAGAAAAGAGTCTAAGCGTGAACTTACGCTTCCATCTGTCAAACTTACGAACAAATTTTGACAGATGGAAGCGTAAGTTCACGCTTAGACTCGTTTCTGTCGTCTCTGAATGTCAGCCTGTAAGCACAACTTCCAGTGCTACAAGATTTAGTAGAATCCTTTGCCTTCTAAATATACTACGTTTCTTAATGAATAAATAAGATAAACAAAGCCCCAATGACCATGTGAACTACGCACGTACCAACAGTGATTCCAATGTTCGCATCTACGCGTAGTTTTGTGAATTAATAATACTCACTACGAAATTGGTTAGGGCCACAGCACACTAGCCACTTTCTGCAACAAAGTCACGCGGTTTCATAAACACCTCAGTGCAGTATAACATAGTATTGTCGAACTATCGATAATTCTAGTATCGATAAATACAGACCGTATTTCGATAGAATCAGTCATAGTATGTGTTGTATGTAGTAAGGTTGTTAATCGCGTGACAGGATTATGTGTGAATTAAATACGTACTTGCTCGACTAAGGTTTTAATGCGACTAATTGAATGAACATTGATTTCACGTTTATATACAACATACCGGCCACCAAAGGACTATCAAGGCCTTAAAAAAAAGAAATTACATGCAAATTATCAACATAGGCACGGTACATTGAATTTTAACTCAATTATAACTAAAGGTAAGTGCAAATTTATGAATTTATATCAACTTAAGTAGTTAGAAATAGTATTAGTTAGTGATTAATATTATGTTTGAGATTCACAGGTAAGTATACATGTAGGTATAGATTAAGTGATTTTTACAGGTACAAATTTTATACAATAACAGTGCAACATTAGGTAAGTAAATTAGTAGGTACATTATGAATCATCATTACAGTCCACAGGTAAGTAACACAATTTAGTAATACATCTTTTGACAACACTGTTACCACTTTTTACACTATAGACTCTGGTCAGACCATCTGACCCCGGGTGTTTTTCCATAATTCTTCCCAAATGCCATTTTCCAGGTGGTAAGTTATCTGTTTTTATAAGTACTATTTGTCCCTTTTCTAATTCAGTTTCTCGTTTTATCCATTTAGGTCTTTGCTGCAGGCGTGACAAATATTCAACTTGCCATCTTTTCCAAAAATCTCTCAGAAGTTTCTGCATGTGCTGCCAGCGTGAAAGGTAAGTGACTTTTATATTTTCTAAATTTGGATATGGCACTACGATTGGAGATTCTCCAATGAGAAAATGACCCGGTGTAAGCATTTCTATTGCATCGATATCTGAATCATCTGCCGGCGTCAGAGGGCGGGAATTCAAACATGCTTCAATCTGACATATTAGGGTTGTCATTTCTTCAAATGTTATGTTTGTGGTAAGTACTCTCTTCAAGTGGTGTTTAATGGATTTCACACCCGCCTCCCACAATCCGCCGAAATTCGGACTGTACGCAGGTATGAAATGCCACTGGGTTCCATCCTTTGCTAATGAATCTGCTACATCTCGAGGGAGCTCTAACTGCGCACTTTGCCATGCTTCCATTAGAGTTTTATTACTACCGACAAAGTTCCTGCCCTGATCGCTCCAGAGGTGAGCACATTTGCCTCGTCTGGATGTAAACCTTTTAAATGCACCAATAAATGCTTCTGCTGTTAAATTGCCAACCAATTCAAGGTGTATTGCTTTGACGGCCATACAAATAAAGATGGCGATATAGGCTTTGTCGGTTCTAGCTCCTCTCCCTTTTGATCTCAATACTTGGAATGGTCCTGCAAAATCGACTCCACTATGAAGGAATGGTCTGGCTGCGGTAACGCGTTCTTTCGGTAAATCACCCATTAACTGTCTTTTTGATGTGGCACTATGTTTAGCGCAGACAAAACATTTTCGAATACATGCTTTTACGACGTCTTTTGCTCGTATTATCCAATATCTGGATCTGATATAGGTCAACATTAATTGCACACCTCCATGGAGCGTTTCTGTGTGTGCGTTTTTCACAATCAATCGAGTCAATTCGTTTTTGTTTCCAAGTATAATAGGGTGTTTGCTTTCAAATACAATATCTGCATTTCTTAATCTTCCTCCAACTCGTATAACTTCGTTTGTATCTAAACAAGGATTCAAAGATTTTAAAGTGCTTCTTTTCTTTACTTCATTTCCGTTTTTCAATGTTAAAATTTCCTCTTCAAAATCGTTTTCTTGTGCTATTTTTATACATTTTTGTAGTGACTCTTCTAATTCTTTTGTCGTGATATGTTTCTCGGCTTCGGACTTAATTGTGTTTCTTTTATAATTTAGGAATCTTCGACAGAAGCAGATGGAGGTAAGTAGTTCTTTTAAATTGTTGAAACCTTTAAACAGTTCTATCATATTTGTGTTATCTTTGTCTATGTTATTAATGTTTAGGTGTGTTTGTAACTCTTTATTCGTCTTCTTTTCTTCGTCAGTTTGTATGCTATCTAGTCGAGAAAATTTTATTTCTTCTGTACACAACCAACTTGGCCCTTTCCACCAGAAATTACAGTTCTTTAATTCTTCCACTGGCATCCCTCGAGAAGCAATATCGGCGGGATTATCATGGGATAACACGTGATACCATTGAGTATTGTTAACATTTTCTAGTATCTCCACTACCCGGTTCGCTACAAATGTCTTCCACCTGCAAGGCTCGCCAGACAACCAGGCTAGGACTATTGACGAATCTGTCCAAGCAAAGGTTTGTGAATTTGGTATTTTCATTGCGTCCCTTACATGTTTTAATAATTTTGATAGCAATAGTGATCCACACAATTCGAGTCGAGGCACGGAGATAGTTTTTAACGGAGCTACTCGTGTTCTGGCTGCCACCAAATTGGTGCGAATTTCACCATTGGTGCAAGTTACTCTCACGTATACTACTGCTGCGTAAGCACGTGTTGATGCATCGCTGAATCCATGCAACTGAATACCTTCTCTGTTGTCATGTCTTGTATGTATCCATCTATCCACATAAATGTCATTGATATGTTCAAAATCTGATCTTATTAGTAACCATTCATCTTCTAAGTCTTGACTAATCTTATCATCCCAGCCAATTTGTTTCAACCAGAGTTTTTGCATTAGTAATTTAGCTGTGATTATGCCTGGCGACAACCATCCCAAAGGATCATAGAACTTCTGCACATCTGAAAAAATGCTTCGTTTGGTTATATCACCCTCTACTGGTTTCAAGGTAAATTTATATTCTAATTTATTTGTTTTCAGATTCCAAAGGATTCCCAGCGCCTTCACCGTCCCATCCATATTCAAATCAAGGTGTGCAGTGGAAGATCTCTCATCTAATGGTATAGATTTCATAAATTCTACATTATTTGACGACCACTTCTTTAATTCGAAACCTCCCTTTTTCATTAACTCTTTCAGCTGTTGACCAGCTTCAATAGCAGCTTCCAGCGTGTCCTTGCCAGATAGGAGATCGTCAACATAGAAGTCAGATATCATTTTCGCAGCGATAGGATAATTTTGACATTCATCATTTGTTAGCTGCAGTAAGGTTCTGCATGCCAAATAAGGTGCTGGAGCTGTGCCAAACGTTACGGTAAGTAAACGGTAGTCCTTAACAGGATCGGACGGATCTTTTCTCCACAGGATACGCTGAAAATCTATTTGGTCTTTCGTAAGTAGTACCATTCTGTACATTTTCTCAATGTCGGCTACGAAGCAAACAGCGTGCATTCTCCATCTCATGATGATGCTACGGAGGTCATCTTGAACCAAAGGCCCAACTAATAGTTCGTCATTGAGCGAGATGCCATTAGAACCTTTGCAGGAAGCGTCATATACAACTCTTGTTTTGGTGGTCTCTTTTTCACTACGGACAACTGCATGGTGAGGTAAGTAGACAGCCTTTTTTGTATACAATTCTTCCGCAGGTACTTCTTCCATGTGATTTAGAATTTCATATTCTTCTATAACTTTCCCATATGTTTCCTTTAGATCAGGTTGTTTTATAAATCTTCTTTCTAATTGTAATAGTCGACGCATTGCTATTTCTCGTGTATTACCGTCTGGTGATTTTGGGTTTTTTGTTTTAAACGGTAATGTAACAACGTATCTTCCTTCTTCATTCCTTGCATGCGTTCTTTTGTAAATATCTTCACATAACTGCTCTTCTTGTGTGTATTTTCTTTTGTTTTCAGTATCTATCTCCCATAGCGTTTTCAACATGTCATCCATATCAGCTTGATGATGCATAACAAGAAAAGAGTTGTCTTCGTTTTTGTTCTGTATCCCTCCGAACAAAATCCAACCCAGGCTGGTTCGTTGGGCACATGGTGTGCCTGGTGGACCTTTGCGTAGCTCCTGTTGTAAAATTTCTGCATATTCCTTCACCCCTAGCAGAAGATCAACTGACCCTGGTGTATGGTAAGTCGGATCTGCCAGGTCTAGACCCTGTAGGTGTTGAACATCATTGTATACAGTGACAGTGTGTTGTGGTATCTTAGTGGTCAGCTGTTTACACATCACATAGGCTTGTATTTTAAGACAAACGTTGTCTTCTTTTCTAGATATAACCTGTAGCTGAACCATTTGCTTTACATCTGTTCTAGTAGATCCCACTCCGATCACGCTACCTCTCACTGATTGTCTTTTGAGTTTCAGAAGCTGAGCCGCCTTCTCACTAATGAAGCATGCTTGCGAACCTTGGTCGATAAGCGCTCTCAATACAATGGTGTGTCCTTCTTCATTCTTACATTTCACCATTGCAGTTGCTAACAGCGCCGTCATTGTTCTGTTGTTATAATGTGCCGCCATTGTTACTGTTGTCTCATTCCTTTCTTCTATAGTATGATTGGCAGACACATTCGAAGGTGTAGTAGCACTAGTAGCTGTATCATTTTGTGTCTTCGAAGTGTCTTCTTTTTTCTCGTGAAGAAGAGAATGATGGCGTTTGTTACAAATGCGGCAGTTAAAGGGGGTTCGACATTTGATCACCGTGTGCCCTGGTGACAAACAATTGTAGCACAATCTATTTTGTTTCACATAATCATTCCTGTCTTTAACATTCATATCTGTAAATTGTTTACAATGACACAATGTATGCTGTTCTTTGCATTTAACACACGTTTTTTCAGTTGAAGTAGTAGCAGCGGCAGCAATTGATTTTTCCTTAGGTTTTTCCCGCACAGGTGCAGCGGTAGCTGGTGAAACAAGCTCAAGTGTGCGGAACTTCGATTCAAGAAACTTCTGCAGGCTGCCCCAGGTAGGTAATTCTTCTGAATTTTCTTTATATGAATACTCTTCCCAGTCCTTATGAGTATCTTGGTCCAATTTCTGTACAGCAAGAAATATTATTAAAGGATCCCAAGACTCCGTGTTAACCGTCATATTCTTAAGGTTATTCAGACACTCATTTGTTGTGTCTAACAATAATTTTATTTGGGTGGCATTCTGTGTATTAATTTTCCTTTGGGTAAACAAACGTTTAAGAACCGCATTCACAATGAGTCGTTTATTTCCATATCTCTGTTTCAGAACTGTCCAGGCTTGCGAGTAATTGCTATCCGTTATTTGTATGTATTTCAGTAACACCTCTGCTTCGCCGCCAATGCTAGATTTTAAGTAATGTAATTTCTGTACGTCACTTATTGAAGTATTATTGTGAACCAGTGATACAAACAAATCATGAAATGTGGACCACTCTTCGTATCGTCCCGTAAATTTTGGCAGTTCAATTTTCGGAAGTCTGAGTTGTGATGTAAATATCTGTGACGTTTCCTTTGCACCTGAGCTGCTAGCCATACTGCTGGACGAAATTTGTGAGCACAAGTCTTTGAGGTCCGCTTTCATGGATAAAAAAAGATCTTCACATATATAGTAATCTTCGTTCACAAAATAACTCATGGTACTTCGACTTTCCCGTGTTGTGTTTTTTACTAATTCATGGTGGGTAGTAGTGAAGTTGTGCCAATATTCTTCTAAGCATTTTAATCTTGTTTCAATATATCCACGCGTCAATCTGTGTTTTGGACATTTCTTCAAGTTAGATTGTGTTTTTTGTAGCAATTTAGCAACTTCTTCTAATATTCCTAGTAACTGTTCCGATGTAGACATCTTTATAAAACTTGATCACTTCTGAACACCAATATTCTTTAAACACAAACTGTTATTACGTAGCGTAGCTTATTATTTTTATCCACAAGTTGCACAAAAATTGTTCCAATTAGTTATTGACGATGCAGCTGCGCGCTTCTTATCTAAGGAATGCGGGTGTCTATTGTTCTCAACACTCGGACACGATCACTCCGTTGCACTAATGATCCGGCTCGATTTCGACCATATGTTGTATGTAGTAAGGTTGTTAATCGCGTGACAGGATTATGTGTGAATTAAATACGTACTTGCTCGACTAAGGTTTTAATGCGACTAATTGAATGAACATTGATTTCACGTTTATATACAACAGTATGTAAAAAGGGGAGAAACACTCAAAAAAGTAAATGATTTGGTCGTAACTGATTATGTACTACACTTACTATGACTGATGCTATCGAAATACAGACCACTATCGATAGTATTGCCGCCTATCTATCGATACAATTGATTTATCGATTAACTATCGATAGAATATCGATATGTTATCGATAGGCTATCGATTGACTATCGATATCGAAATACAGGTCCCTATCGATAGTATTGCTATATGACTATAATATTGCCGCGTACCTATCGATACTATTGATTTATCGTGGACTATCGATAGACTATCGATAGACTATCGATAGTCGACTATCGAGCGGCAATACCAGTAGGTATATAGTAAAAAAATCTCCTTATATTTTCACATCGGGTTAATCGGCAGAAATGCACTACTAATGCATAACATATCCGCCTGGAAATATTCCCACACCCTGGTTTAATAAAATTCATTTTATCTAAAGCGTTTCCAAAGCATTTTTATTTGCGTTTCCTCGGTAATCATGCAAAATGGTGCCGATAAAGAGATCGTTCAGACTGAAACGTGGTTCCGTACTGAATAAATAGTTAACGTGAGCTGCTCCCTCGGAAATGAGATGTATTAGGGATGGTACTTACTTTGTAAGTAGTATGTTGCTGTATATATTATTAACAATCGCATGTATTGCGAAGGCGTAACAAGGTTATGATCTGTACAGGTGAGTTTTTATGTAGTGCACATAATTACAAGAGTGATTCAGTCTCTGTTCCTAAATGCAACCGCAATATTGGGATACACTTTATAACAAAACGAAAATTTGACTTGGTATGGGGCACACGCATAATTTATTAGCGCAAGCCATACAAAATCAATTTTTTATTTTGTTTTGGAGCGAATTTTTTTCTACAGTTGCATTTGGGAACGGACATTGAATCGCTCTGCAAATTTTGTGCAGTACAAAAATTAATATTCTGTATTATTAATATTCGAGAAAGGTTAGAAGCTTTTGAAATGTGGTGTTGGCGACGAATGGAGAAAGTGTCCTGGACTGAAAAAGTGATACTAAGAAGAGTAAATGAGAAAAGACAAATATTGAAACACATAGAAAAAAGACGAGGAAACATGATTGGTCACTTGATTAGGCACGATAAGTTCATTACCAACATCATAGAAGGAAAAATAGAGGCAAAAAGAAAAAGAGGAAGACCAAGAAGAAACTACATTGATCAGCTGAAAGAAAAAGCGAATATAGAAACATATAAAGATTTAAAAGATTTGGCATTAGATAGGACCGAATGGAAATTGCTACACCGACAAGTGCTTAGCACTTAAATTTTGGATGGATGGATGGATTATTAATATTATATTATATATTTTAATATTACGTGAAGAGAAAATTTTGTACCCCTTTTATAACATATTGCCCGCAAGGAGAAGTGTGAGATTTGGCATAGTTAAAGTTTATACGGACAAGGAGTGCAGAAAGTTAAAATGGAATAGTATAGTAATGTTAGTAACAGTTGTGTTTTTTTCAACTATTACTAACTTTAGGTAGGTATTGCAGGGAATTAAGGTAAGCAATACACGCCCTCAGCTGACGTAAAAAAATGATATGCAACGATTATTGAGGTATAACCTCTTTGACAATAACTTCACTAAACTTAGGCCCAAGTTCATCGACAACATAACGAACGATTATGATTTTTTGTATGGGCTAACACTTAACAGCCGATTTCACTTTAAACATCTATTATATTGGGTTTGTTCCCACTAGTTCTACTAAACAGTCCTATGGTAGAACTAATAGGATTTTTTTTTCTCATTAGTTCTACGATTTGTCTTGTTACATAATAGTAGAACTAGTGGGAACATTGTGACCCTTACTGAATTACGGTCGAATTTCAACCACTGGGCGACCAGTAGTATGTCATAATGCCGTTGTAGAGAATGATAGCCAGACTTATGATTTGTTAATACGTCCATGCATCTACGGTCTTGCGGCAGTGATACCACCCACACGGCATATTCCGGCTAGCTTGGTATAGATTTTAAAGTTATCAAGTGCAGCGTCGAATGGCCAGTTAGAATTATTGAACAAAGCGAATCTGATAAACTATTTGCGTGCGGCTCGCCTACTTGAATCCATTTACTTAATTTCAATAATAAATCTTTATTTGAGATTCATTATTATTGGATGTATTTAACATTGCTTACAAAGTAAGTAGGTATAAGCAATTAATCTTGGTAACTTTATAACCTAACCGTCAAAAACCCCAGACTACAACTAGAAAAAGAGCTGTAACTTTTGAACGGCTGAACAGATTTTCTTGGAACATAGCTAAGATGATAACCTATTAAACTAGTTTTCAATTAAAAAACTGAATTGAAATCGGTCCATCCGTTTTGGAGCTACAATGCCACAGACAGATACACACTACAAACTTATAACTCCCCTCTTTTTTGTCGGGGGTTAAAAACTAAATAAACAATAATGGTTACCTACAGATTTGATTCAAAAAACTGTTTCCACCAATTTTTTTTCTTATCTGATAACATCGAGAGATTCTCATAATTGTATCACATGACCTGTAATGAGATGCTTGAGATTAACTAATGGCAGTGATCCACCGACAGGGGACGCTAATGATCTCATCATGGTAGTTATAGGGCATTATAACTCGTGTCTCAGTTTATTATCTTATGGGAGGCACCGGGATGATAACGGTAAGAGAAAGTATAGACATTATCTATAAATTAATACGTGAAGAGAAAACTTTGTACCGCTTTTTAAGCATATTGCGCGCATGGAGGAGTGTGAGATTTGGCATTGTTAAAGTTTATATGGAGAACGAGTGCAGAAACCTAAAATTACGGTCGAATTCCGACCACTGGGCGACCACTAGTTTATTTTCAAATTATTGTGAACTAGGCAGATAATAAAGATGACTGTCTATTCAACATGTAAATTAAATTAATAGGCATTTGGGGAACAAATCGAATCATAGGTGAGGATTGGAAAATGGCATCTCCTGAGTATTTAATATAATTGAAATTTTATTGAAGCTACTCAATTCAATATGCAATATTTATTCGATTTATAAAGACATGAGACGTTCATTTTTAGGATTCCGTACCCAAAGGGTAAAACGGAACTCTATTACTAAGACTCCGCTGTCCGTCCGTCCGTCTGTCTGTCTGTCTGTTCGTCTGTCACCAGGTTGTATCTCATGAACCGTGATAGATAGACAGTTGAAACTTTCACAGATGATGTATTTCTGTTGCCGCTATAACAAAAAATACTAAAAAACAGAATAAAATAAATATTTAAGGGGGCTCCCATACAACAGACGTGATTTCTTTGCTCGTTTTCATAGATATGGTACGGAACTACGACGACACGACACGGTTGGCGCAGTGGCTAAGCAATTAGCTTTCTGCGCTACGTGCCGCGGGTTCGATCCCCGCACGGAACAAATATTTGTATGATCTACAAATAGTTGTTTCGGGTCTGGTTGTGTGTGCATGTGACATGTATCTATGTTTGTAAACTGTACCCTCGATACAGGAGAAATCCTAGTGAGGGGCAAAGTTTAAAAAAAAAAAAAAAAAGAAAGGAACTCTTCGGGCGCGAGTCCGACTAGCACTTGGCCGGTTTTTATTATTCTTTAACCAATCGCACCCACGCTTCGAAGAAGTAAATACCGCCCACAGACAAAACAAAAATATAAAAGAAAATGCGTGAAAGAAAAATGCCACGAAAGAGATGGGGATATAAGCGTTATCAATGTAATGCATAAACATAACTGGCCTGTGAGTTGTGACGCGACGACCGGTTTGGTGTCGGTATTTGATTCTTGTCGTATTAAGTATATGGGGACTTTATTGATTATTATAATGCTCTTATGTATGTAATTAGAATTTATATATATTAGTAAGTATGCCTATTATAATATAATATTGATAGTTTCGAGCGTATGGCACTCGTGGGTTGCAGCTGAAAACCAGCGTCAGGTGGCCAGTATCACTGCCTCCTGACATTATGCTGAACTGCGGCCTTTTGGCACAACAACTTTTTATTTTATATGTTTTCTTTGTTATTGGTTTTATTTATTTTTGTTGTGCTAATAAAGTATTTCTCTTTCTTTCTTCTTTCTTTAAAAAACGGATGTTGGAGTCATTTGTGAACACAAAGGGTAAATAAATCCGACTGTGCTCAAACAGTGAATGTTTTAAAGCGAAATAGATCCGGTTTATGCCAGCACCTGGTTATAACCGGTCATATCCGGTTTCTAGTTTCCAAATTTATATTTTCCGTATTCGACAGTTAGTAAATTGCTTTGTGACGAAAGCATACAATAGTATTGTTTTCTGTCACAGGCATCCGGTTGTATTAAAAAAGGTTTAAAAGTCGTGTCACTATTGCTGAACGTAGTTTCAAAATTGATTCACTATAAAGTTATGGAAACATTTGCGTTAGTCAGACATGAGGATCTGCCCTTGACAGCGAACGCTTTAGGGCACGAAATGTTTGGGGCCGTTGAAATAGGTATTTCAAGCTAGCACATGCATTTACTGTCTAATAGACTTAAGGGCCATGTTTAGTATGCCACATCCAGCGTTTGCTGAGTTGGTAACCTTTTCGGTACGGGTATTGTGGGTGGGAAATGTGCAATTTTTTTTAATACGTGTATTGTAATTGTTGTTCCGCAGTGGCGCTCCATAAAGACAAAAAGACACCGCCTACCTTAATAAATGCAGTACTAATTAATATAAACGTTAATATGTCTGTAATATCAGTTAATTTAAGTCTTAGGGTGAGGTGGCCAATCACAAACATCATTTAACTTGACAATACAACACTGAATTTTTTTTTGCCTACCCTTTAAGAAATATTTGTGTACGCCACTGTTGTGCCGTTACTACCCCTACGGAATAAACATTTTTTTTTTATTTCTAGTCAAGGCTGTCATTGGTCAGTAACTCCATTCACACCCTACAACTCATATAGAATGACACGAATTTACAAGAACTATAAATACAGAATCATAAAAACTAACAAACAACACACAAAATATTTTATTCACCATTTGCATACACAAAACAAATGCAGTTTTATAGCCAGTCGAATCCAGTTACGGGTGGTTGCAACCGGTTATAACCAAATATATCCGGATATTTTAATGCCAATGTTATGTTAATCTGGTTAGCTGTACACGGAGAGCTTAAATATTATTGTATGAAAGTTATAGCATGTCATGGTAGTGTTGTGGCAACTATTTTGTTTGTTTTGTTAATCTGGTTAAAATAAAATTGACTGGTTATTTCTGGCCTACTGTTAATTTGTAATAGTAGCGTGTCACTTTTGCCTACGTACAAAATATATTTTATACAATTTACACGTGGTGGTCAATTTTTCTTATCGTTTACACGAAATTCCTATACGGGGTGGCTGGTTGAACAATGGAAAATTATTGAAAGATCATAATGATATGTACAATACCCATTGTACTTATCATTATGAACAACTTTTAGAATGGGACCAACACTGAAATCTCGAATAAAAATCTGCTGTTTCATACATAATATTGAATTATTTCAGTGCTTTGAGTTTTTTTTTTTTCAATATTTCTATGCCATTTATAAGCATCTTCTCCACATAACTTATCACACCCTATTTTCCCGAAGGTAAAAAAAGTCACTCGATATTATTAAATTAATGGGCATCCATTGAAATACATTTATGTAAAACTTTATTCAAAAACATCCATCATAATTTCTTTGAAAAAACTTTATGCATATTTGGTGACCTTGGCACAGTATAAATACATAAATATACCGTGACCTTGGTTACTTTCCTAATTTTTGGACTGTACACTAATGTACAATTAAAACTAACTTTGTATTACTTAAAGATTCCAGATTGTCAACATGATTAAACCTGTCAATCAAAATTCAATTAATGTATGTATGCTTAGACATATTTTCATGCCATGCAAATGGTAAATATGCTGACCTAACACATGCTATTAACAAAAATTTTACCCACATTTATGCAAATAAATTCATTTAATTAAATTTTATCATTTAGATGGAAACAGGAATGATTCAAATAGGCATTCCTTATAATACGTAATTAAAAAATATATAACACCGAGGTCGTCAAACAAAGAATCAACATGTAGGTAAATGAATAAATTATAATGCCAATACGAAAATTAATTGTAGTATAATTACCTAATTGTTGATTGCTAAGCAGCACACAAAATATTTCGTGAACTTTGAATAACTTTCATGGTTCGGCGCGCAACGACAGTGTTTTCCAACTGCGTAATTGTTTTACACTGTGTCTATATATTTAGTATAAATATTGAGTGGTAATTACACGGTTATTTCACGAATTTAAATTTTGTTTATTTTAGAATAGTTTCAAAGATTACCCAATCGTACTTAGGTATTAAAAACTGGCCAATCTACATTGTTGTGGATAGGCGACGTCGATCAGCTATTGCTGAAAAAAATTTTTTTGTTATATTGTAACAAGTGGTAGAATTATTTATTGGTCTTGTAAAATGCTCTATTGTTATAACACATTACTGATTTATGTGTTATCATGCTTGTCCGTGGCATCACAATGGTCCAATCCAAAAACCAACGCTGTGACATTTATTTTATCTGTCGTAGCATATGCTGAGATGGGGGCCATTTTTGGCCTCGTGCAGGATTTTATATTTATTTTTTGTTATTATTATTTTAATGTTTTCTCTCTGTGTATTTATGTAATTTCCTGTGCGAGTCCGAAATAAATCTTTTTTCTTTTTTTTTCTGATTGGAAGTATTCAAACCCAGGACTTTGAAGTCTTTGTTTGACGTTCTTCTTTTATTTCTTCCCATTCGGTACTTGGAATGTACAGCAATAATGTATTTTTTTTCTCTTTTTGACAATTTTTTTCTCTGTTTGTGCATTGTGTTTGGTCCGAATAAATTTTTTTTTTTTTTCTTTCTTGAAGTCGAATTTGGTTTGGTCTGTATAATATGCGTAAGTTTATTAATTATAAAAGTATGTAGTAAATAGAATAGAATGAAGTTTCATGCAACAAGCAGTTTGTATTTTTTTTTAAATCGTCATAAACATACAATATCTAATTGAATCCAATGCATCTATTTAATTTACACAAATCAAATATCAATATTGTGGGATGACGGGGCGACATGTTCAAATATGAACAAACCTCCGTAAATAAACAAGGATTTAAAAATAAATTATCGGATATTGTTGTCTAATCGAATTTTAAATTATCCGGTAACCAACTATATTTGTAATTATTTTAATCGTATATTAATTATCCTGTTAAATAAGTTATCGGTTCTATGCGTGTTTGTTGACCGTTGGAGGCACAAAATAGAAGATTGTATTTCCAATTGACAGTCTCTCCCCCCCTCCATCGGATACGGGTTCAGTTGAAAATCAGCGCCAGGCATTAATGTCTGGCATACGCTGAACTGAACCTTTTTGGTGCAGCCGTGAGGCCCACATGGTTGTGGTATAACCTACATACATACTTTATAATAACATCTATGTGTTTTTTTTTTTCCATTTTTCAACCAAATAAAGTATTTTTCTTTTCTTTCTTCTCCTTTCTTTCTTAAGTGCCCTAATTGGCGCGGCACTATGCTGGGCTTTGGCGCGGTCTTCAAGAGTTCCCGAAGTCCACCACCAGATGCCATACGCAGACCACCGTGGTGAGTTTAGCCGGTTCAAGTCCGGCTCCCTTCTCCGGTATCCCCAGAGAGGATAGCCCAAGACGGGTTCTCAAAACTTTAATCAAGAAGTAATATAAAAAACCCTCGACTCCCAACTAGAAAAAGAATACAGTAAAACGACATAAAAAGTAAGAGGTGTGGGCCGGGTTCGAACCCGGACCCTACTGCATGGTAGGCAAGCGTTAAATCGCTAGGTTATCACTGCATACCTGTGATGATTTACATTTGATAAACAATAATATGCAAAAATTGCGAAAAAAATCGCATGATTTATAGACTCGTAACCTTCTAGATGAACACGATAATGTTTGAATAATCGTAGGCAAATATATTACGCATGCGCATTGCCGATTATATCTATTTGCTGTAGGAAATAATAAACTAAAGTTGAATAGATATCAGTTATTATGACCATTATCATTAGACCGTAAGCGTTCACTGCTGAACATCGGCCTCCAATCGACCGCTACGAGCATAGTGCAATAATCACATTACTTGGTGGAACGATCGGTAGAATAGAAAATATTAAAGTTTAAAAAAAAACTAAAGAAAACGCTTTTGTCATCCAAACTAAACGTGTACGCAAAATTTCAGCTCAATCGGAAACCGGGAAGATTTTAATTTAAACCGTTTTTTTATTTCAAGATAGTGATTTGACACTTCATAAAAGTCAAGATGCTCATAGCTTTATGAAATAAAGGTCATTTTGGCGTGATTTGACTTTTGCACCTGACACATTACCATTTCGAATAAAATTAAATATTATAGTTTTAAAAAAAACTATAGAACACGCTTTAGTCATCCAAACTGAACGTGTATGCAAAATTTCAGCTCAATCGGAAACCGGGAAGTGGGTCAAATTTAACTTTCAAGATTTTCTTACATAGTTAGTTACAGGTGAAGCTAATAAAAGCGTGTTAAAAATAGAACCAGTTTATTAAATCTGATATCCGATGGGTTATCGAATATAGGATTAAATAAAAAATAAAAAAACTGGCTTTCTTATTTATTTTTTTGGCAATTTTTTTTTTTAGTGTCTCGCTCTTTGCTCTTCAAGCCTAGGCGTCGCGAGCACAGCTAGTAGGTACTAAATAAATACACCGTCGGCGCGTTGGTAAATGTGTACACACCCTAACATGATTACCATAGTGGAGCATGCACTTCCACATTTGTTGATAGTAACTATAAACTCGCATGAAGCCACAGCTCATTAGCAAGCGGACGACCTATTTCGACGAAAGCTAACTCTGGCAAGAATCCAAAACGATAGGATAAAGAGAAAATTACATGAACTTAGGATATTAAAGCTACATTTATGGGTTTCTTAATGTCCCTTGCCATAGATACCATTTGAAATCTTGTCTATTCCATTAAAATAATTCTACTAAGTTACTGTCTCGCAGTTAAACACGGGCCTCTTCTCAGAATGAGAAGGGTTAGATCTATTTTCCACTTGACGACTAGTCGCGGACGACCGTGCGACTCGCTGAAAGAAAAGAAAGAAAACATTTTTATTCTGAACTCGCCAGGAACAAATAAAAGAAAAAAGGTACAAAAATAAAACAAATGAAACATAAAAAAAATACAAAAGAAACCGACGCTGACGCTGTGTACTGACATCATAACCTAACCGTCAAAAAACCCCGATTACAACTAGAAAAATAGCTGTAACTTTTGAACGGCTGAATAGCTTGGCATGGCACGTAGCTAAGATGATACCCTATAAAACTAGCTTTAGATTTAAAAAAACTGTATTGAAATCAGTCCATCCGTTTTAGAGCTACGATGCCACAGACAAATACACAGATCCACAGATATACAGAACACACTACAAACTTATAACACTCCTTTTTTTGTTGGGGGTAAAAAATAGCGCCGGCCGTCCAGTCGCACGCGGCTAGCCGCAGTTGTGGGTGTCACAAGGGCATTGCGCAGTAATTATATGTAGATATATTGAGTCGCGCGTGGCTACCAGTCGCGTGTTTTGTTGCATTCGCGGCAATTCCTAAATTGCGGTCGCGCCGTTGGGTATGGTATATGACTTATTTGAGTAAACAGGAATCGCGCGCGGCCAGCCGCCTGCATCTAGCTGCTTAGTGGAAAATATGTCTTAAAGCCTTAGTCCACACTGACATTCGTATTGAAGGACTACATACACACATTATCCAGAAGTTTTTGAGGCCCTCTCATGTATGCAGGTTTCCTTACTATATTTTTCTTCACGGTTATCGTAAGTGATAATCAAATTCTGTTCAGGGGAGCTATTCTATAAGAACATCGCATTTCCATTCGAATCTCACATTTAGTGTCGGTTGATATTTGACGAATCGACATGTACGATAATAAACGTGTAACTTAAGCCGAGGCTTTACGGAAGTGTCGCAAAAACCGACTTATATTTTCAATTTTTTTATAGAAATTCTTATTTTTTGCCCAGATTTAAAAAAAAATACTGGAAACCTACACGGGTTTCTCTGTCGTAATATGAAAACGAAATCGTGGAAAAATACAGCCTTAATAACAGGAGCTGTGAAAATGACTAGAGCATGTTCACAGCTCCGATAAGTTATCGTATGTCAGTTCGTCATATTTTATATCAACCGACATTAAGTGAGATTTGAATCGAGATGGTTCTTACAGAATAGCTATACTGTACATGAATTTGAAAAATCTGTGGTACGGCGAGAATAACTTAAGTACCAAAGCAAAGATCATAAGTACCACTATAATATTATATACAATACTAGTAGGTGGTACATGGGACTGCGAATGGGTTAAAAATAAGAGGTACGGGCCTACTTCGAACTCAGTCTCCTGCAAGCAAGACAAGCGTCCAACCGCTCGACTATCACTCCTTATTCCATTAGTGACGATCTAATTCTCACACACGTGTGGTCTGTGGACTCACCGTCCACCGTTTGAGCAAGGCAATGATTAATGTTTGAGTCGAATCCAATATTTGTATTGGCTACAGATATTTGTTCCGAGTCCAGGTGTTAGTTTAGTGTAAGTGGTTTGTTTTAGGAATATCACCTACGATGACATGATGTCCTGGTATTTTTAACATGCGACAAAAAAAAGGGGTATTATTAGTTTATAGTGTGTATCTGTGTGTCTGTGTATCTGTGAATCTATTTATCTGTGTGTCTGTGGCATCGTAGCTCCAAAATGGATGAACCGATTTCAATGAAGTTTTTTTAATTGAAAGTCGCTTATCACGTTAGCTATGTTTCATGCAAATCTGTTCAGCTATTCAAAAGTTACAGCTCTTTTTCTAGTTGAAGTCGGGGGTTTTTGACAGTTAGGTTATAGTGTAAGGTTTGATAAGGTATTCCGTCAATTAATATTATAAATTCTATGTATTGCAAAAAACTTTTTACGTCCTTGCGTGTGAATCTTAGTTGAGCACCTGATTAATGAATTATTTAGTTGACAGTATCCGTTCTTCAGGTTCTACAACTATCTACTAATATCTCTACATAGCATAAAATAAAGTCGCTTTCCACGTCTGTCTGTCTGTCTGTACCTATATCTGCGATCTCCTATACCATGCAACGGATTTTGATGCGGTTTTCACCATTAAGTTATAATAGATATTTTTTCATTATATGTACATATAATATAGTAGAGAAATTGCACCCGTACGAAGCCGGGAGCGGGTCGCTCGTACAACATAAAACATGGAAACTTGTATACATAAAAACTTCATAGAGGACTTTCGCTGTAAAAAATATTTATCACGGCATGTCTACAGTGGGCCGAGCACAAATGTTTTGACGTATCGTAACGTAAACGTAAATAAATTTGGACCCAAAAATACACGTTTAATCTATGATTTTTTTTGGAAATACATGCAATATTTTTACATTTTCATGAAACAAGTGTGTTTGTTGCATAAAATTGAACAAAAATGGGATACTCGTAGATTAATCGTATTTTATAATCAAAGTTTGCTTACGTTTACGTTACCATAAACGTAACATTTTCCATACGTCAAAACGGTGCTCGGCCCAAGCTCGGCCCACAGAAAATGTCGCTTTCAGCACACTACCAGCTAACAAACTAAAACCTTTGCAAGCCTTGAGGATAAAGGATAATGAATTCATCGTTCCCAATCGAAGGATGCCCAATGCTAATGACGAAACGCAACTGCGTGTGAAGACAGGCAGTATCCGGCCGTTTCAGTTAGCTGGCGGATTTACACACCGGTATAAAACGCTGCCCTACTGGTTGTACTCCAACACTTCGCCTGAAGTTACCAACTACAATGAACATCTACATAGCTGTAAGTTTTTAATTTCTTTATTTAGACTATAAATATTTGACGACACGGTTGGCGCAGTGGCTAAGCGATTAGCCTTCTGCGCTACGTGCCGCCGGTTTGATCCCCGCACGGAACAAATATTTGTATGATCTACAGATAGCTGTTTCGGGTCTGGTTGTGTGTGCATGTGACATGTATGTTTGTAAACTGTACCCTCGATACAGGAGAAAAACTAGTGTGGGGGAAATGTATTTAAAAATAAATATTATAGTTTTAAACACTTTCAAGAAAAACTACATAAAACGATTAAGTCATCCAAACTAAACGTGTAGGTATGCAAAATTTCAGCTCAATCGGAAACCGGGAAGTGGGTCAAATTAAACTTCCAAGATTTTTTTACATAGTTAGTTACAGGTGAAGCTAATAAAAGCGTTTTAAAAAAAGTATTTCACCATTGTTTTGTAACTCATGCAAGGGCCAGTCCCTATAGGATTTGATTTGGGTGACCGCATGGATAACCTTCCGCGCTGCCTGGTGTCTTCCACCTTGTCTATGACCATGTACTACCATGTATTATTTAATTGGGTACCAATCTTTAGTCTTTCAGTAGGTATCAGTAGGTATAATAGCATTTTCCTTTTAAATATTTATGTTTTTCTGGCGTATGGGCAATGGGCAGGATATGTCGTGCAGAAAAGTACGTTAAGCAATTACTTGTAATCAATTACGTGTGTTTACAGCTGGCTTGCCTTTTGGCAGTCGCTCATGGCAACCCCGTCGTTGGCGGATACGGCGGTTATGGCGGATACGGCGGTTATGGCGGACACGGCGGTTATGGTAAGAATATTTTCTATTGCTAAATGTGTTGACCATTTCATACCAGAGACATTGTTCTGAACAAAACATAATATTACTTTGATAGAAACTTCAAAGTAATAAGTAAAACTTCCTCCACCAGTATCACTTCATTGGACCCACAGTTTGGTACTACTACACCCTAAGTCTTGACGTAACTAAAGTGCCTGCAAATGAGTTCCTTTACAGTTCTAACATGCTTTAATTTAATTTTAATTGTAATAATTTATTTCAGTCCATTTGAAATCATAATATTTGTTGTCCATTTGATTTATGGTAAAATTATATGAAATAAAATTAACATTTCGATCACAATAAATAAATATAAAAATAATTAATTAAATAATATAAATAGCATCAAAATTAAAATTATAAAATTAAATTAAAATCATACATTAAAAATAATTATCAATAATACGCCTGCATCTGAGTTTTGTTTGTTTGTCATTACATTAATCATATAACAATAGTTATTTAACGTCACTCTGCAAAACTTAAAACACAAAAAAATTGCCCCCAGGTCTAGGATATGGATACAGCGCCCCAATTCTAGCTCCTGCGATCTCCACCGCAAACATTGTCAAGGCGGCTCCAATCCCCATCATCAGGACCCACGCTATCGCTCCCATCGTCACTGCTCCCGTTCTCCGCACCGTTCCCATCAGCGTAGGCTACAATCTCGGCGGCTACGGCCACGGTGGCTACGGACTCGGAGGCTACGGATACGGAGGTTACGGACTCGGTGGCCGCGGCCTCGGCGGCTACGGACTCGGCGGCTACGGACTCGGTGGCCACGGACTCGGTGGCTACGGACTCGGTGGCCACGGACTCGGCTGGGGAGGCTGGGGAGGCTGGGGCAAACATTAAGGCTAAGCCAGAGTAAATGAGACGAAGTTGGTAGAACTTTTCCCAAATATAACTCTTCTTTGATTGGCTTTGCACAGTAATAAAGCATTCACTACTATTAGTTTGTTGTTTCATTAATGTTTTGCTAATTAAATAAATCCAGCCCATACTGTCCCATTGCTGGGCACGGGCCTCTTCCCTAAATAAGAAAGGTAAGGCTTTATTCCACCACGCTGGTCTAGTGCGAGTTGGCGGATTACACACGCCATCGAGAACTTTATGAGGCCCTTTCAGATGTGTAGTATTTCCTCACGATGTTTTCCTTCACCGTTAACGCAAATGATAATCAAATTCTAATCCGCACATGAATACAAAAGTTAGAGGGGCGGGCCGGATTCGATCTCAGAAGTAAAATAAAAACGAGAACAGTCTTCAAAGTTTTACACCAGAGTGTCAGAAAAAGAAGATAGAAAAATGATGATGAGGCTCAATGTTCTAATTTTGAATTTCTATTTGTAAGGTTGAAGTGGCCAGTGATGAAGGTGATTGCCTTTGAATAAATAATAATGAGTTGATAAGAAGGACTTTGTCACAATCATTATAAACAACTTTTAGTATGCAACCAAAGCTGAAATCGTGAATATAAACAGCTGTTCCATATATTTAGTCGAGTAATATTAAATTATTTGTATGGAGCAGCAGATTTTTTTGCGATTACCTGCTCCCCTATTAATGCAGGTATATAATACCTATTAATAAAACTAAGGTGCTCGTAATTAGCCCAAAATGTGTTGCTCCAACTGTAATGAGATTACCCAAACAACAGTTCATTATCTCCTCGCCGACGAATGGGCAATCCATTTCCTCATTAATTACTGCAAGTGAATTAACATCAACACAGTTGACTATTCAGAGCCGGTGGGATGTTATTATGTACATCAAGTCTCGTGTGAATTTGTGCAATGTATAGTAATAAAGTACCCAATTAGTTCGTAGTAGAGATTTATTTGAGAGCTAACAATAATAATATATCTATTTTTGAAATGTTAGTTAAGCCGTTAATATGAAAAACAAAACGGAATCATATTTTTTTTTTCCTGACTTTATGTCCTCTAAAGGGCGCCATATTAAATTTAATGTGACGTCACATAGCCCACCAGCACCAGCACCAGCGGATGATCAAGGCGCTTCCACCGATACCTCATTTGTCAAATTATAATAAGTAGTTTAAAAGTTATGAGGGAACAGATGAACATACATACACACATACATAATTACCGGTCAAAAACATTATCCTCGTCGTACTCGGGTAAAAATGACCATCGTGTGCGTTGAATTCATGCCGAATATTCTTGTCTGCGGCATTGTCGTAATAATTTTTATCCACTGCTGTCCACCGTACAAGAAGTCCGCCTTGCTATTGATGAACATGAATGCCTTTATTTTTCTGCTCTTTGTTTTGTTGATACCGAAACTCATCATAAATTGGGTTAATTATAAACAATACTCACAGAAAGGGTTTATTTGTATACGAAGTAACAGTAGAACCATAAAGTTATTATTACTAGTGGTATAGTAATAATAACTTTATGAGTAGAACACTGACTCCTAAGTCACAGGTCTCACCTAGTTTAGGAGGCAGGGTTTCCACTATATAAGCCACCTTTTACCACTAAATATTTTTACTTGTAACCTAATTGTTAAGTACCTATTGTAAATAAGGATTTTTTTGAAGGAATGCAGTGGCTCCTGTTCTACAGCTTAAACTAGCTCAGGAGCCAAGGAATTCACACAAATAGATATGGTACCTATGTCAATAAAGATATTTCTATTTCATATTTATTGAACATGCATCTCTTAAGCAAACTCTAGAAACATACACGGCCAGAGGTAAACTCCTGTTTGAATATGACTGCTAATTCTGTATCAAATTGATTGCTAATTCCACTTCAACATTCGAGGTAGTGTTAAGTTGGCGAGAGCTAGTAAAGTTGCGAGCGAATTGGATCAAACTTAGTCGCTTCGTGCAAATTTGTCGACGCCTATATCTATTAAACCCTGACTTATGAATGAACTGCGCTGGAGAAATTATATTATCTTCAAATATAATGTGATTTATAGCTCGTTCGGACTAGAAACGTTTTCTAACGCCAAAATTTTAAAAAATAAACACATCGCCGAACAAAGTAAAATTAAAAAAAAAAAACTCTCCAAATCAAAATAAAAAATTGATTTTGTACGGCTTGCGCTAGTAAATTATGCGTGTCCCCCATACTAAGTCGAATTTTCGTTTTGTTTTAAATCCCAATACTGCGGTTGCATTTAGGAACAGAGTCTAAATCAATACAAATTATGCGCACTACATAAAAAATTATCCTGTATCACGAGAATTTTTGTACTTACATAATTCCAACGAGATTTTTTCTCGGTGTATTTTTATTTCTTGTATCGTGTATATATATGTATATACCTATACTTAATAAACGAAAAGATACATCAAATAGAAAAAGAGATGTACAAAGAGCGGTCTTATCGCACTCAAGCATAGTTCTATTTCTTGTAGCCTTTACCAGAGTCTCACTCAGAATAAACATTCACAAAGTTTTTACCAACAATAACACCAGAAAAATACTATAATGAAATCAATGTTTACAGTAAGAACAAGTAGGTATGTCCGCGGCAGTCGCGACTCAGTCGCAAATGGAATTATGGACGTCTGAGTGTCGCTGCAGGACTTAGTACTGATGAGGTGGCCAACAGACGGGCAAATAGGCAGGAAACTGAAGAACTGAAGAAAAGGAAGAGGAGCCATTGACGTGGCTGATTAGTGACAGCTTAAGTAGAGCGGAAGCCTTTTTGACAGAGCTGCGACGTACAAGCCATTTCTTATATAAGATATTTTTATTTGTTTTTTTTTGTTTTACATGTTTCATTCTTTTTCTTTTGTTATATTATCTTTAAAATCGATTTTGTGCTGTGTCAAATAAATACTTTTTCTTTCTTTCTTTCTTCTATTAGGGGTGAAAGAAAAGAGCCTCCAAGAGTGATGAAACGAAAGATCGTTTGTCTCACCCTGGGCATTCAGCCTGCATACCACTATGGCTGACTGGCTTATCTTTCCACTACGAAACGAGCAATAGCCTAAATATAGCTCGTGCGACATAGAGTGGCTGATTACGGGTCAAGCAAAACAACATCATACAGTTTTTGTTTTTTCAAAATGATAAGTGATTTGTGGAATATTGTTTTTTGTGGTTCACGTTCAAATCAAATTAAATCTTTATTGCATTCCATAATGTAAAGTTAAAACAGATGGTAGGCTTAATCTATGGATCAATTATGGACCCTGTCGGGCACAGCATGGTTTGGTAGGAGAGAGGAAAAGCTTTTCAGAGTTACTAAAATTATTGTATCTTTATACAATACCTAAGACCTAATTCTGCGTTTTTTGGAAATAAAATTTCACAATGAGCGGTGCAATATAATTCTAGGAAACAGCAGTAAGTTGTGTAAGTATAAATTATTGAAACTGTTTGAAAATCAGTTGCTTACACGAAATAACATATTTTAAAAGGTAAAAATAATCACAGCGGGCAGGCCTTTTCCCCGCTCACTGTACCTGCAGTATACTCAAGTTACAAGACAAAGAAGTGTCCCGTCTACCACCTATCTTGTTCTTTGAACAGTCCATTACGCCTTCACGAATAGGATCCCAAGAGACTCTCCGTCGCCGTTAATTGAAAAAGCAATTAAAACCACCCCAGCGCCCTCTGCCCCCGCCTTCGAACATCGGCAACTATCCGCCAGATATTTGCCAATCATATTCAGTCACTTAATGAGATTCTACAACTTTACCTCCAGATTGTCTACGTAAAAGTATTTTAATTATTTTTTGTCGGCTTCCTATTTCAATAATTATTACTTTTTGTACGTTTTGTACGTTTGCCGGCCCCATGTTGGGCGCCCATATTTTTGTACGTACTCCACGTTTGCCGGCCCCATGTTGGGCGCCCATATTTTTGTCTCAGTTTTCATTCCAATAATTCACAATTTCACGAGTTATTAAAATCTGTTTATTAAAAAAAAATTTTAGTTTCATTATTAACATGTTGCACCAATTTCATGGGCCTAATTAAACTAATTATATTATTCACGCAATATTATTATAATAATTATATATTCACTTAATATTAATTAGTAAATAATATTTTTATTTATACTTATTTTTTATCGTCACATCGCAGACGACTGTTTTTCGTTTTTTTTTCGTCCATCCTAAGATTGTCGGAAAGAGATCGCCAACTAGAATAAGACTACCCACACTTTTTACATTCATCCTTTAAAAACATATTTTTTGTAAAAAAAAAATCGGTGTGCACCACTATTCTATTCTATCAATGCGACACGCACACAGGAAGGATAACACACAAAATATTAGAAAAAAAAACTAATTTTAGAGCTCATGCTAACACGAGCATGACAGGAGAAGTGATAAATGTGACGTCATGATGATTAATATTATCCACCTGTGTACTAGAAATCTATGAACCATTAAAAATCACTCAAAATATTAATTTTATCCCCAAAGTTCCGGGATTGTCATCAATCACGAACTTTCAAAGTTTAAGGTGCGCGCCCCAATTGCTGTCAGTGACAAATTGCAACAGATTGCGACCAACACTCGGCACGTAAGTTAATTAGAGCTGCGGTTAGGCTTACCAGATATAAGTTGGAACATCTCAGATAAAGAAAGAAAGAAAGAAAACAGTTTTATTCTGAACTCGCCAGGAACAAATGAAAGTACAAAAAAAAAAACAATAATTAAAGCAAGCTGGACGAGACCAAAAAATGGCCCATATCTCAGAAAACAGCGCTGGGAAACTGACAATGAGTTATGAAATAATATTTTTTATAAACAAAAATTCCGATTTTGTAAATGTGAATAATATTTAGGGATAGAAGGAGTCACCAGATACCTAAATCTAGTTTTCTAACTGATGAAGGTTATTTCCAATAAATTTTTATATAAATATATAATAATATAAATTTTTATTAATAATTAACATATTTATATAAAAATTCAGCTATGACCGCGTAGTTAGCTGCATAAACGACGAAACAAACCTTTTGTACCTACTATGATAGTATAATTACCAAGTTGGGGTTTTAATAGGGCTTGGTTATGCCAATTATCAAGTGACATTTTAGTTTAATTTAGCACTGCTCAACGTCTGTGTATTTTATGTTTATATTATAAATAATATAAACATATTGTTTATTTTAGCAAATTTATTCTAGTCATTATACAAACATTGAACTATACTAATGTATAACTCAACAAAATATTACTCTTTTTAAATATTTCGTTAGGTACAGAAGCAATGATTGTCCTTACATTAAAAAAACTGTTATTCAATACGTCATTTACAACGAAAACTCTTCATAAATGGTAAAACACCACCATAAAACAGCTCGAAACGCGTCGTTTAAGTGTACCATTAAAACCGGGTATGGTTTTAATGGTACACACACACAAGTAAACACTCACTTCAAAACATATTATTTGAGCATTAAAAAAATATAAGACGCATTACGCCCCAAATGGCGGCAAAGTGGGCGTTAGTTGAGCCAAGCTGAGCGCCCCATGACGGGAAAACGTAAAACCGACGGGACGATAATTGTGGTTCGCACCTTACTAGAATTTCTCATTTGAAAATAACTTTTTGATTTAAAGGCCGATATTTTAGCAATGAAATCCACCTTCATAAACTTCATAAAAATACCGTAATATTTCATTGTTCAAGGATGTAAAGTAAATATTTATTTAGTAGTACAAGTATGTTCAAGGTTTCAATGTGTAGATTTATTATTGTTTATCAGGTAAGTTTTTTAAGATTTTTTTTTTTATACTTTTTAGATTTTGAAGTCGGTTTTTACTTTTGTTTTTAAAGTTTATTTTATTTTTCAATTTTGAGTGGCATAAACTATACATAAACATGAGATTACAGCAATCGCGAGTGATGTGCTGTTATTCATTCAAGAGTTCCATTGTAAAGACAATGGAACTCTTGAACCCTCTCCCTTCTTGGACTATGGAGATCTACGGAGAAAGCTCCGAAGATCTTCATCAGATCTTCACCTAAATGGGACTACTTCGGGAGAAACCCTTTCAAACAAAAAAAGAATCATCGAAATCGGTTGACGTGATATTGAGTTATGCCATTGTCGGAACTGGACCAAATTAAAATGGGACCACACGGGAGGCACCAGCTTTCAAATAAAAAAAGAATCATCGGTGCACTCAGTCGAAAGTTCTGAGGTACCAAACATAAAAAAAAACCATACGCGTTGAATTGAGAACCTCCTCCTTTTTTTGAAGTCGGTTAAAAAAGCAAAATATCTAAAGAACCAAACATATTTCGCAGTCACACGCAAACAATAACAAAGAGTTACAATAACTAACAAAATGAAACAGAAATACTTCTCAACTTCTCAATGTGTCTTGCCCCATAAATAGTAGGCTTAAAAATTAAACGATGGAGGTATTCCTAAGGTACTCGAACACATTACGACTTTCACCATAAAGGTGACGTTCCAATGGGAATTAAATATTTTCGACGTAGCTACACAGACGGGCTACTTCTGTGCTACCTTGAGGCGACGACAAAGTTGCTGTTCTTGGTAGGCCGGGGAGGTCCTCAAATCTTAGGGTCTGTACAGATCTGACGAACGCGCTGTGAATGCGAATGTTACTGCAACTGTTTGGCGCAAGACTCGCACAATGCGCGCGTGCTGCGTGCGTTCTGCGCGGTTGCGGATCGCGCGCATGCTGTTTAATTCGCTTCCGCGTTCGCTTTATTCATCATATTGTATTTAATTTTTATTTTAATAATAATTTTTGTATTTCTCTATTGGATATAAAAATCTGGTAATAAACGATTTCATTTCATTTAATAAAAAAGAAAGAAACTACATTTATTATCCACAAAACACACACACACACACACACCCAATAACAAATATAATACGTATTCAGCGTCCTATAGTTATAGAGCCCCAAGCACGCGTGCTGCATGCAGGCATATACGAGTATACTGTAATGTTGTACATATAAAGTTGATTAAATAAATAAATAAAATATATAAATAAACATTTTTGTTTCAGTATTTTGATTACGGGGTTATAGGTCATAGGATTATGGGTTTATGAATTTAGTTGAAAAGTCGATGGGTTACTGGGTTTTAGGTTTAAAATCGTTTGGGATTTTTAGGTTTAACGGTTTTAGTGGATTTTGAGGTTATGGCCGTGCTGGGGTTAAACCGACCCCGGATTTGGATTCAGCGGCCCCAAAAACATACAGTATAAGTACATAGTCAGACGTCCAGGCCAAAAAAAGGTTTTTTTTTTGGGGTCTGTGTTGTTATTGTTACTCGTCTGTATCGTTCGCTTTTCTTAATATCTTGCCGTGCGCCTCATGTGAAGTACTTTTCAAACTTTTGACTCCAATTTCAAAGTCTGAAGAAGGTGATCGAAGAAAAGGGGCTTCGGCGCGTTCAGCGTATTCTTTTAAAAGAAAATGTGAAATGTGGGCGGACTATATAAACTTTTTAAGGTGACGTAACACGTGAATTACTTTTGTTTTAGGTAAATACAGTAATGGGTTGTTGAAACTTTTCTTTTTTCGTTCACTTTCTCTTTCTTTCTTTGCTTTTATAATAAAAAGAGGTAGTCGGGGGTTGTAGGGCGCTTAGGTTAGGTTAGGTATATATATAAGGTAGGTAGGTAAGTGATATACATTTATAAGTTTAAAAGTATGAAATAAGGAAAATTTTCGAATTCTTTACAACTTTTTTGTATGAACAAACCAGTGGCGGATTTACACATTTGCCGCCAGTAGGCTGTTCAAATTTTGCCGCCTCTACCGACCTCTACAATTCGATACCCTAGTTCACAATAATATTAATTAAAAAAAAATTGTCAATTAAATTGTGACTTTATGATTTGTGCACTATCGACCCACCTTTTTCCCGTAATTAGTACCTATTTATTTATTTATTTATACTTTATGCACTAAGTACAGAGGCGGACTTAATGCCGTAGGCATTTTCTACCAGTCAACCTAAGGGTGATGCAGAGAAAAAAGTATGGTAGGTGCACGGACAAGATAATTATACTAAAAAAGTAAATTATGCATAGTTACTTATAACTATTTATACATAAATTTTTATATAATATACACTACGTATTATATATACACTATTATACATAAATAAATATATATATAATTATATATACATAAATATACTATAAGTAGTAAGAAAGCGGAGATGACCTATGATTGTGAACTAGGGGCTGATCGATGTGTCAGTTCCTAGATTATTTTTACAACCCAACGATTTAGTTAAGATTGCACAAGAAATTGTTTTTGTGTATATTTCTGAGCTAATAAAAGCTCAATCATATTCTGCTAATAAGGCAGGGTAAGTTAGGCCTAAATTTTGGCACCTTTGCCGCCCCTGAAATCTGCCGCCCTAGGCTCCAGCCTACCCAGCCTGCTGGTAAATCCGCCACTGGAACAAACATAAGCTATCGTAGAAAATACTAGCGCGAATTTTCTTAGCTTATTTACGAAATAATAATTATGTAATTTACCTATTTATTGAAAACTAGCTTCCGCCAGCGGCTTCGCCCGCGTGATATCTTTATAAATTATAGCCTATGTTACTCGGTGATAACATAGCATTCTGCTGGGGAAAGAATGTTTTAAATTGGTCCTGTAGTTTTTGAATTTATCCATTACAAACATACAAAAATACAAATATTTTCTCTTTATAATCTTTATTATTATTATTATATATACATAGATATAGATAGATTATTATTAGATAGTATAGACAAAGAATAATATTTTTTGATTCTCGCTCAAAATCGCGCCACAGAAAGCAAATGCAATAGGCAAACTCAAACAGCCTTTATTTTCTCAACAGAACAATTTGCGAACATCATCGAAAATCAAACACGTGCCGCACGTGTTTGTAATAGCAATAACAAGAATTTCCACAGTCCGTTTATTTTATCAACATTTTTTATTTAACATATTGTCAATTGGATGTTTGGTGGCGCGCCAAAATATTGCTTTAATTTTTGTCCCGAATCCCGAATAGGCTGACAACACATTGCCTTTATCATTCGTATTTTTTATCTATGTAATTTCGTATGCCGACAATATTTTTATTATTCTCGAGGGAAATAAACATGGATTTCAGATTTGTTACATTGACGTTTTGATAATAGATAAGTAATTGGAAAACAGTGCGCTACGGAAGTGGGACAGAAGGATTTGCGAATATCGATTGAATGACAAAACTGTACTGCGTGTAATGAAATTCCGAATGGCCGCTAGTGCACTCCACGGCTTATTCCCATTTAGGTACCTACTTCAAAACGGCTCCAAAATGAAATCGTTCCCATGAGCTCCAAAGATTAAAAGTACTGATTGCATAATAGTTTGTATATTAACAATGTTTTTAATTTTTAATTTTAATGAAACAATTATATTAACTGACTGTTTTTTTTTTATTATAAGCCACAAGCGATTTATTTTGCTGACAAGTAGGTACACAATTTATTTTCGATACGACGCGATGACGGGAACCTTATAGGTAGGTAGATTATTATTTATGAATGTTCTTCTACAGATCTTGGAGCTCTTGGGAAATAATGTATGATAAATTTATTTCCAAATAACAATAGATTTTGGAGTAACGAGGATGCTCCACCCTTTCACCTGATATTAAGTCCATAGATTGATATAATGCTGGTTGCTTGTACAAAATTTCAAATTAAGAAAAATCTTTTTCGTACCACTTGCTCAAAAAAGTGACATTCTATGCCACAAAAAGCGAACATAACAATAGTCATTTTTAATCTGTTAAAAACAGGGAAAGAAAATTGTACTGAATTTCATTCATCCTCTAGGGGGAGAATGTGATTTAAATTTGGAATACTTACCGAAATTTATACTGAACTACATCTGTGTTTACACCATTGAGTTTGTATATAAAGCATTATACATCTTTTTGAAAAAGGAATACGCATTTATTATGCAGTTATGATTATTAAATGTACCTACCAAACAAAAATGTAACTCTCTCTATCAATAATTGGACCAATGTTTCGAATGTTAACTTTTACTTTTAATTGTCATTATTTTTAATAAATGCTTATCTCATATTATTATTGTGTTAATTTCTTCGCAAATGGTACGAAAAGTAGAGTATTTTCCTCAGTGATAAAGCTGTCTTAGTCTTGGGTGAACTTAAATCCCTCGCTACACTCAGGACTCGTCTTAAATCCCTCGCTTCGCTCGTGATTTAAGTTTTTAACAACCTCGCTACGCTCGGGAGTAAACCTCGAGTCCTTCGTTACGCTCGCGATTTAAATCGTCACCCGCGACAGAAGACACTGCTTTATCCCCTTGGTTAATAATCTACTATTTTTTTGTGACACGATGACTGACCCTTCGGTCTTCGTGATAGAGTTGAGTCCGATATCATGTCACATGTATAAATTGTAGGTATTTTAAAATCATTACGTCATGCAGTGACAACGCCAAAGTCATCAATGCCTAAAATCATCAATCGATAATGACCTAGACTGAATGAACGTGAACCTCGGCTTCGGCTCTGACATGACAATGACAAGATGACAACATGCAATGCGTGAATGCGGTGACAGTTAGAGAAAAATCATCGATGATTTTGTCATTGTTCCCGTTATCGATATTTTTTTGTCCTTGTCATGTATGTTTGATATCAAAAAATCATCACTTAGCCCATCTCTACTCCGTGACGGTTTGGCTGGGTGGGTTGAGTTAAACACAAATTACCAGTTCGAATTGGGAGTGCGAAGACTATGCTAACGACACCCCAAGTCCTGATATGTCACCTCTGGTGTTTCTATGTATAAAACCATAAAAAAACACACCAAAAAGAAATTCGGTACCTAGACGTATTATATGCCGGAAAATGACACCGACTTTTTCTACGTCATATAAATTATACACAGCCATCTACTGTGAAGAAAACAAACAATGAAATTAAACCAAAACCCTCGACTCTAACTAGAAAAAAAGCAAAAACTTATGTACGGCTGAACAGATTTTCATGAAACATAGCTAAGATGATACCCGATTAAACTAGCTTTCAATTGAAAAAAATGCATTGAAATCGGTCCATCCGTTTTGGAGCTACGATCCCGCAGATAGATAAAAATATACATAGATACACACTACAAATTTATAACATCCCTCTTTTTTGTCTGAAATTAAAAATTATGAAGTGATGACATTTATGTGGCATTTTTTCTCAGTACCTATCTTTTTTTCATATCTGTAAAAGAATTGAATACCTGCTGTCTAGAATATTGATATTCATTATTTAACTCGACTAAAAACTGACTCCAGAAATCTAAATTATTATTATTATTTATTTGTTGAAAAAATACACAATTTGTACATTGAATTAGCATAGTCCCACAAAACCGTGTAATCGGTTTGACTGTGGGATCTGTGAGTCTAAACAAATTAGATAGGGCATTAAGATTTCAGTGGTTTCAACCTACGCCTTTGAAAATGACATAGATAGATGGCTAAACAAAGGCAATAATAATTGAAACTCGTCGTTTAACTATAGCAATCTTCTTACCTAAAAACTTACTTTACTAAAACATAAACTTAATTAAACATCCCGTAGCTTAGGTACTTCCCGTATCTTCCCGCACTATAGAAACACAGCTTTCACCGACAGATATAGTGAGTTCGCCACGTAAGGAGCAACTTGCGTCGTAAATATCCGACCGCCATAGATTTATGAGCCCGCACACCTCTGGAGGCCTATTCTGGAAGCGAGAGAAAATTAGTTTTTAAAAAGTAGCCTTTTGTTACTTTTTCTAGGGATGTTACTAGGGACATCCGAATCCGAAATGTCAGAATCTCCGGTTTGAATCGGCTCTGAATCTAGTTCCGGTTTTGATACCTATCAAAACGGAGGTTACGGTCAGTTGACGAAAAGTCAATTCAATACAATAAGCGAGTAACAAAGAGACAAAAAGTGTCAAAAAAAATTCTAGTAATTTAACCCCTGACAAAAAAGAGGGGTGTTATAAGTTTGTAGTGTGTATCTGTATATCTGTGGATCTTTGTATCTGTCTGTGGCATCGTAGCTCCAAAATAGATGGATCGATTTCAATGCAGTTTCTTTTAATTGAAAACTAGTTTAATCGGGTATCATCTTAGTTATGTTTCATGAAAATCTGTTCAACAATCAAAAGTTACAGCTCTTTTTCTAGTTGAAGTCGGGGGATTTTGACGGGTTAGTTTAGTCTTATTTTTTAAATAAATAATGTTAACACCAATAACTTCCATTTGATTTTGTGATTTCCGACTCCTTTTCACCTCCGATTCCGCTTCCGGCTCCGACAAAACCAGCTTTGGTAACATCCCTAATTTACTCGTGGGGAGATCGAAAATTACGTTAGAGATTTAGGAAGTCTAGAAAACGAAGCGTCCTTTTTTTCGTACAGTAAAACTTTCTAATTTAGTACGCAGAGGCACTGATAATAATCTTTTTGCTCTGCCAATCTCGAAAATTGGATCTTTTTTAGCGCTCTTCTACAATAACTAGCAGTGTCTAGTAGCTGTTTCGAATTCCCAATCAGCACTGAAGAATAATGTTACGTGGAGCCTAGCTGGAGCCAGTTTAGTTAACGGCAGCTAGTAAAATTAAGTATGGAAAAATAAATGAATTTTCTCTTATCAAGGTAAACAATTCAATGGAGCGCTTAATCCTTATAATATTACGCATGTCAATCACAAAATCAATCTACTCATTTCGATTCAAGAGGGTCTGAAATTGATACCGACCCGCACCTCTGACTTTTAGAATTGATGTGAGGATCAGAATTTGATTATCACGTGCGATAATGGTGAAGGAAAACATCGTGAAACTTGCACACTTGAGAGGACAACATTCTCTATGGTGTGTGTAGTTCGCCCCACACTAGTCCAGCGTGGTGGACTAAGGCATAACCCCATTCTGAGCAGAGACATGAGGGCTTCACGTAACTTTATGACGCACCGATCAAATTGCATTGACGTTCGAAATTGACGCAAGCATATCTCACTGAAGCTAAGAGAATGCCAAATGTGTTGTTTTGATCAAAATTTTACTGCACCTGCACTTCTTTAGTTACGTGAATTAGCCTACTGTGCTTAGCAGTGGGATTTTAAAAGGCTGGATTTATCTTTTGGAGAGAGAGAAATACCCTTCACGAGTGACGTAATATGAGCTCGTCTGTCGCACCCTGGGCAGTCAGCCTGGATACCAGCATTGCAGAAAGACAATTTTTTTTTTTTTTTTTAACTTTGCCCCTCTCTAGTATTTCTCCTGTATACATGTCACATGCACACACAACCAGACCCGAAACCACTATCTGTAGATCATACAAATATGTTCCGTGCGGGGATCGAACCCGCGGCACGTAGCGTAGAAGGCTAATCGCTTAGCCACTGCGCCAACCGTGTCGTCAAATCTTTCCACTACGGCATTAACAATTTCCACGTTAGCTTATACCAACTCAACAAAAGAAGAAGACCTATCTGACTTCTTTTCCAGCTTCTGGAGACAGGTCTCCATCACATCGGGAGGCGATGTCCGTAGTTGCCACGATGAGGAAGCATCAGCTGTAACTGTTATAAGTACTTCTTCTTTTCCACTACAGTCCGTTTTTAACCCCCGACAAAAAAGAGGGGTGTTATAAGTTTGTAGTGTGTATCTGTGTAACTGTCTGTAGCATCGTAGCTCCAAAACGGATGGACCGATTTCAATGCAACTTTTTATTTTATTGAAAGCTAGTTTAATAGAAGTTATATATCTTAGCTATGTTGTATGAAAATCTATTCAGCCGTTCAAAAGTTACAGCTCTTTTTCTAGTTGGAGTCGGGGGTTTTTGACGGTTAGGTTATTATATAAATTTCTTATAATGTTGATGTATGTGTATGTATCTTTGTGTCTCTTTTTAACCCCCGACAAAAAAGAGGGGTGTTATAAGTTTAACGTGTCTGTCTGTGGTATCGTAGCTCCCAAACGGATGAACCGATTTTCGTTTAGTTTCTTTTGTGTCATAGATAATTTTATTTCGAGTGTTCTTAGCCATGTTTCATGAAAATCTGTTCAGCCGTTCAAAAGTTATAGCTCTTTTTCTAGTTGGAGTCGGGGGTTTTTGACGGTTATTACCTACATATAAAGTAGTAAATAAAATCCATGGAAAATTCCTCACAAGAAATTGGGTATTTTTTCTTTTTAAATACCGCTATTTAAATACTTTCTGTTTATTTTTTGCGACTCTTTTGTATGTGAAAAGACACAAAAAGATTGTTTACATTAAAAACAGTTAAGCAAAAATAGACTGTAAGTACATACGAGTACCTACATATCAAGCTATCGTTTTCAGTATAAGCTGACCTCACATTGCACAATTGCATTGGCTTTTCGTACATTGAGAGGTCAGCTTATACTGAAAATGTATAGCTTGATATATGTAGTAGAGGAGTAATGAATATATTCATAATAGGTATAGGTATATTCATATTAGGATATGCGAATATAGAGTAATAGGCTACCAGATATTAGTCAAATAATAGGAAAGACGCGTAATAGTGGAGCGACCCCCGCGACTTGGGCGTGGATATTCGTGGATAACCGTGCATATTCACGAGATCTTGTAATTTATATTCATATTTTTTATTGTGGAGAATAGGTAAGCATAATATAAATATTAGATTCAATTAGGTAGATAGTGTATATTGAATAGTTTCAAAATTATTTGACTAGTACCTAGTAATAGGTATGGTATCATAATATGAGATAACGAATATATTCAATATTAGGAATATCTAAAAATTAGCCTTTCTCTAATATTATGTAGCCCTGCGTATGTACTTACATACCCACCGGCTCCAATGTCCATGTGAACCTTGTCGTTAATGTTTACAAACTGCAGAATTAGATTACATTGTAACTGCAAGGAAATCCATTAAACTGGCTTGCAGTTGGAATGAAGTCCGTTCGTACTTACTCCTAGGTGCAATCTTATTCGATTAACTCGAATTACTCGGCCGGTTCTGAGTTACTGCAATGCAGTCGGTGTGATGTGATTTAGGCGTGTTAACTCAAGACCAATTACAATTTAATCTGTTTAGTGCTTAGGCTGAACTGAGCCTAGATACAGATATACAAGGACCCTTTAAGAGGTCAATGAACAACTTTTCCTATGGGAAAAAAATTTAAATCGCGAAAAAATAAAGCTTAGACATATAAATAATTAAATATTACTCGTCTAAGGGCCACGTTTACCAACAAAAAAAAACAGAAAACAGACGATTAAAAAGAACGGACCGTTTACCAATACAAAAATTATTTTTATACAATCGTTATGCGTAATCTTCTGTTATTTTGTAGGTGAACATGGCCCTAAATGTATACAAGAGCTGATTTTTTTCGCAATTTCATCTTTGTTCCCATAGTAAAAGTTGTTCATAATGATGAATACAATAACCCCTTAAAGAGCTCAAAGGGGTCTTAAAGGGAACGGGAAAGCAGGGCCTTATAATATTCAGTATAAATCGTATTTATCTAACTTTGATGCTTCTTCGAAATTAGAGTTCTACAATCTACACAATATACAATGCTGAAAAAAATTGATGATGTAAAAATAATATAAAAATAGAGTAAAAGATGATAGAGATTTTTCTGATTGTTGAGAAAAGCAAGAAGGTATTAATTTTTTTTTTTTCATAATTTTTGTACATACGACATAATCAAAATTATAGCTAACATATTGAAGAGTGTTGCTAGTTATTAAAAGTCAACTTAGATTAAGTATGTACATAAATTACGGAGACGCGTCTCGATTTTACTGTATTTATTAAATTGTTAATTTAAATACTCATATTTAATAAAATAAAATGAAAAAATAAATTATATGTCAAACAAAATCCATGAATACAAAATAAGAAACACAACATTTTTTAGTTAAATTTTTATTGTCTTTGGTTATACAAAAACATTGATTAATTTTTAAAATAACTTACAAAAAACCACATTTATTTATTTCTTTATTAATAAATACATTGTGAATGACTAAACTTGTACATTGATAATAATAAATCCTAAGTTTTTAATGCATTATTTGATTTCGTTCGTCTCTCACTCAAAATCTCTGTCAAAATGTCATCTCATACTTGATCGACGAAGAGTATTTTGGTCGGGTTTTAAAAATGACATGTCTTAAAGACAAAATAACACTTAAATTACTAAAAATAATATTGCACTCCTGTCATCTAAATTGTTGCTAACATGAACGAGCCAACGAACTTTGAAATTGAAGTATTTCAAGTATTGATTGAACTATACAAATTATAATTGGATTCAACAGCGCGATATTTTAACAAAGTCATGGAATGTTTGCGGTTTGACGTGTTACACCGGTTACACGCAAATTAAACTTCGTAATTATTCGATATTTAACTCTAGCGTGCAAATTCGATACTTCATAGTTGTTGATTCGAATATCGAATATCACATAATATAGAGTTTAAAACGTGTCAATAATTACGCGAAATCATTAAGCGTGCAATATCTAACACCAATTTACACTTTCCACAATTGTAATATTTAATTCAACATTTCCAGTAACAAACACGAACTTTAATTAAGTCAAGATATCTTGAATCATGGTGATATCAGAAATAATGAATTCACTGCTTCCGCGTTGAAGGCACTTATAAGTTGTGAGAAGTTTGTTAATACTTGCCAACTATACCATCGATTCATTATCTCTATTGGGTCTCGGATTATATCGTCACGCTTCTAGGAACGGTGGGATGAAGTGTATCAACCAATATCGTTTTAGTTATAACTGAGAGATTAATGGTGCTGAATAAATTGAAGAGGTTAAGCGAAAAAGGGTCCCAATCGTTCAGAATATATTTCAAAAAATCAGTTTTTTTTAAACGATTTTGTAATTATTTATGAAAAAACAACTGATCAGTGTACTGCACTTTCACTGTGTTTTTGCACGCCTACCGGCAAAACATGGCTGAGCCCAAAATTTTATATTCCACCATGCTTTGTGTATTACCCATGTTTGCAAAATAAAAATATCTTTATCTTGTCTTTGGTTATCACGTGGTCGCAATGAAAACGGTTAATTTTTCATACAAATAACAAATAATGTATTCGATTATTAAATGCATCACAGAATGCCCCATTTAAAAAAATTGGCTTTAAAAAAAGGTATTTGTGTCTCCCGTAAAAATGATATTCTCGTTATTGGGCCCTTTTTAATTTCACCTTTTCCTTTTTTTTAATGTCTTTCTTATCTTATACGTTTTTAGCTTTGAGATTATGGCTAATTCTTAGTTTAGCCGGCTATGCTTAGCATTGGCATATAGCTGCATCAATTCAGCATCCTCCGTTGTATCATACACATATGAAAAGATTTGTCAAATTAATTGGAAATCTATCAATGAATGTCGAATTGCATTCAAAGGATTCAATTCATATTTTCAAGGAAAAGTGTGACGATATTAAACAGTTAAATTAAGTTAGCCGGACAATATATTTTATGTGAAATGTAATATACATTATATATATTTTATGTTTTCATATGTTTTATAATTTATTCAAAATTCATACCATTTCAAAGTTCTAACTCATTCATTTAAGGAAAATGTTACCAATTACAAAAATGACGCAAAATGCATTCCAATTTTAAATGTTTACATCGGCAACCTGTAAATGTAACTAAATTATTAAATTTTTTGACATTTTTTTTAACTGTTTTAATTAATGTTTTACTTCATGCAAAATTCCATCGAATATCTACCATACTTATTTGCTGAATTTAATTTCCATTATTTTTTTACTTTACAACACTACAAATACACGACAATACTTTTTAATTAAATATTTCAGTTCGTTTTACTCCCTTGTCATTAGTTTAATGATTTTAAAAAATCGACATCTAAAAATGTTCAGTATCTAATAAACACCGGATTCGTTAAAATATAAGTAGGTACCTCAAATATTTAATATCTATGAAATTAACTTTGATCTAACGTTTTATCATGTCATTAAATATTTAAAAAAAATGTTAAAAAAAGAAAAAAATGTAAAAAAAAAAGTTAGTAAAATAATATTTACGCGTACAATATGACATATTTTTTAATTTATATTAAAAATGTCATACTCTACGCGTAAATCTTATGATCTGTAATTAAATGATAAATATTGACATGGCTATACATAATTTTAGTTTAAAACCGTAACAGTACCTAATCAATACATTTTATTCATTTAAATGTAGGCTATTTTGTTCTTGTATTAGCGTACATGATAACTATTAACTTTACTAGTGTACAGGACAATTTAAATGTACATATATTAAATTTTATTTAAAATAATTAAATATCCATCTATTAATTTATCAATTAATTTACACTTTCAAATATTTGAGATACCTACCGCAGCTTACATTACAGAAAATATGATGAATATTTAAGATAAAATACGATTTACATGACATCCATTGAATAAATTAATCATAAAATAACGTTTTCATATCATTTATTCACAGCGGGGGACTGACGTTATGATGTAGCAACCGTACGGTACTGTACTACCCGTGCACATATAGAATGGGAATAAAAATGGCATCGCCTCTATTCACCTCTCGCTTGCACACTGAAGCTGTCTTTAGTCGCACACGATGGCAGCGTCCACAAAAAAAAACGTTATTCGCGTTGCGATAACAGTTTTTGAGTTATAACTTCAGTCATACGTAGTAAGTAGTCTCAAGTCTGTGCGCTAATCTGTGAGATAAATGCATTCTGAGGTTCTGAAAGTTTTCCGTGTTATTGGTTAATAGTTATTGTTAAAGTTATTTGTCGGTTTTTTATTGTTGATAAACTAACATAACATTTTAATATCCTTATTTTTTCTGATATAAGGTTATGTGCGTCGTTGTCGCTGTAAGTACTGTGTGTGCTAACAGTACAGGCTAGATGAGCCGCCGTTTCTAATCCCATTCTTCATCCGCACGGATAGTACCTACCTATATTATTAAAACTATGAATTGTACTAGCTATGTATTCTTCAGTTATTATTATTCTGTTGCGTAAAATAAATCGCAACACGAGATAAAACCCCTACGGGCTACGTGTCTGTTCGGCGATACGTTTTTAGCATTTGAGCGCATCTTATTGTATATTAATGAAATCTTGGCACATGTAACTAAAGTAATTTAAGGTCACATCTGAATTTCACATTTATATATTTACGACAAAATGGCGCATATTACCTGGGATACGAAATAGGCAAAATTTTAGAATATTGTAAATCACTATCTATTAAAATTAATTATTAAGGTACTACCTCAATAATTTTACATATAGGTACTTATGTGTATGACAGGGTGTTAAATATGACGTTTTAAAAATAAGTGATAATTGCTAAACAAGGTTGTAAAACTATTATGATTTGAAATATAAAAATTATTAACATCGAGATGTAGTACTTAATTATCTAGTAATATACAAGAAGTCTTTAAGACTCTCCTATGACAGCTGAATATGCAATTATTAAAATATCATGCAGCAAAACAATCTCTACAATATAATGTAGAGCGACATCATACTGTCAATAGTATCATTCTAATAACACTAAATAAAACAAGTCTTTACGAAATAATACTTTCCGAATTTACACATATTTCTTACGAGTATAAACTGTTAATAATAAGACGGACGATATTTAAAAGAGGCAACTGCAAAAATTTAGCATGCAGTCAGCACAAATGCATTTCAATCGCAAGCTAACCGCGGGACTTGACACCCAAAGTGGTGAGTGATTCCAATGCCAGAAATTAAAAACAAATATTTGCATATTTTTCTGTTGCGTTGTTATTTTAATTGGTTAAAAATCGTATTGGAAATTAAGACAATGACTCTTTCTAATATGTAAGTAATTATTAAAATTAATAACTTCGTTAATTTTAGTATGGTGTCGCTCTTAGAGGAATGTATTGAAGTTGTGGGACAACAATGTGGTGGAATGTATGGGCAATGAGAAGCCCAATTTTGTACTGTCAACTATTATTATTTACATTGGAGATTTTGGCAAAAAGGTACAATATTACAATTAAAAATTTATTTCGAAATTCAAATACAGATTGAGTAAAATTTTATTACTTGAAATAATCTTTAAAAAAATGTAAAATTTTTGTTTTATGCTACATTCAAACTTTTTATCTGTCTTCATAATCGTGCTTTATTTGAACGAAACCCCATAATTTCAGATTTATAGGGATGTTATTCAAAATTGTAATATTGTACTTTTTTTTCAGTATTTCAAGGATCTACTAGATAACCTACAAAACAATTCGGTCTAAAAATCTAAGATTAGGGACATCCACGAAAAATAGTTTTAAACTAAGTTTACTGTGCGCATTGACAATACTTTTAGGAATTAGAATTATTACCTACCATGTGATTACAAATACAATTTATATATTGGAATAAAGGAACAGAAAAAAATAGATTTCGTTTTTTTTAAAATAACCTTATAAGCTATTTACGAAATTTTTGTTTTGATTTTATTAAAGATTATTTCTTTGTAATTAATGAAAGAATATTATAATTCGGCTTGCAACCAAATAAACGCGCACTATTCGTTGCAAGCCTTCATATCAAATAATTAATGTATAACATATTTATGGTTGCAATGTAATTGTCTAAACGAAAGAGACTAGCTTCCACGACACAGGGAATCCTAATGTGGAAGCTGGAGCCAATTGTTACTAGATTTATGTTTATTTGAACAAGAAATTTTTATTATTATTATTATATAAAAACAAATAACATTTATTTTTTAAATGATCTATTTGGGTGATAAAAGGTACTTATAACGTTATTCCAAAACTGTTTATGTCATTAGCAATAGCGTTTCGAAGAAAATGTGGTTTTGGTAAATATTCTGATAAAATTGTATTTGTAATTCAATAAGATTTGTCAGGTATGCTGGCAGAATTACGCATTCTAATATGATGTTCCTAGGGTTCGACCGAGACTAGGATTTTTATCTCGGCCGAGAATAAAAGAAATTCTCGGCCGAAACTACGACCGAAACCAAAAAATTGCAAAACATCGAAAAAATACCGTTAAAAGTAATGACTTTTCATGGTATTTTTTCGTTATTTTGTTATTTTTCTAAACTAATGAGTTTAGTGAATTTTTTTTTAACTAATAATTAACGAGAGAGATCGCGCGCCATCTTCAAAATACACTAGTTTCCGAATGCTGCGTAGTCTCGAGATTGTCCCAAAATTTTCGCCGAGAACGAGACGTTAGTTTTAGCTGAGAATGGCCGAGATCGTGCCTGAGGCCGAGATCTCGGTCGGACCGCATGAAAAATATGAACAAATAAAATATTTGCCTTATAATTTGGTTCACAGACTGTTTTGAAGTTAATTTGGCACATTTTTGAGCTATTTATATTTTTTTCTGTAGGTAATTTACTTATTACCCTTGATTCTGTTAGACCTACCGTTATTTTAAAGCTTGACCTTTTATTATTTTGCTTTGGGAAATTTTTGGTAACTTTCTTTGTATTTTGGTATCAAGTAGTAGGTATTGAGGATTTTGGCACTTATTTTGGGACTTGGTTTACCTATTTAAATTATGTTCGTGAATAATACTGAACATTCATTTTTATTACCAAAGTTGACTTTTGTTTATAAAAAAAAATGCGTAATTCTCCTCAATCATGTATAAAATTTGGTTTTATTCAAATCTAAGACTTATTCTTAAATTGCGTTTGATATATATATTAGACTTTCTATTTCTACACATACATAATTAATAATTAGGTTAATAAAACCTCATTCACAACAAAGGAACGTTGTACGACACTCATAGATTTGATTTATATGTTACATATAACCTTATATACTTACACACACATTATTTGTATAATACATATAATATATTCCTATTTATAGTAATATAATGCTGATACAAATTTCATAGACTTCATATATCGAATTAAGTATTGTATTTACAATTTATTTAATTTAAAATACATACACATATTTAAAATTCAATGAATACATCCCACTTTATCTACTATGACATTTATAATTAAAGTATAAATTGAATAGTCAAACGAACTTACCTGTAAGTGAAGTTCGACGGTAATTATACGAAGTTGTTGTCTCGCTCGAAGATGATGAGGATAGAATACAATAATACAATGTAGTATCGGCCTTTTCAGTCACTGACGTCACATAATTTTGAAGAAAATAAGTAAAAATGGAACGCATCCTTACGTGTGCTGTCCTCCATCACTGTAACTAACTTCATTAAGTTCATAGCGATTTTATTGGTTTTACAACATAGGGCCCATACTCATGTATCTACATAGTATGGAGTGTTTGGGTCGGGCGGGACTCATCATCTTCGAGCGAGACAACAACTTCGTATAATTACCGTCGAACTTCACTTACAGGTAAGTTCGTTTGACTATTCAATTATACTCATTGTTGTCTCGCTCTCGATGATGAGGATAGAATACAATAATACAATGTAGATGTTCAAAGACTAGTTGTAAAAACAATAAAGATTAAGGTTTTTTTTTTTTTTTTTTTTTTTTTACAATTCATAAAACAGTCAAAAAAACAAATAATTGTTGGTAGACCTACTTGCTACTTAGTAATCAATATCTAAACGTTATAAAGAAAATAATAGTGGTTTAAGTTGCACTTAATCATTTTCATTAGCATTAAATATTGCTTGTATTGTTAATAATTATAGGTCTAATATAAAAAATGTAGTAAACATTTATTGCCTCTCTAGAGTCCAACCAGGCGCTGTCTTAATATCATGAATATTCACACCCTCAATGTACTATGTTGATGTTATTACAAGGCGGGTACTGCGCGTTTAGAACGTGCTGATGTCAATTCCACTCCAATCAAAAGTTATTATTATATATTTATTTTAAATTTTTATATCTGCTTGTTTTGCTGGACAACGCTTTATAGGAATTACTTGTTGATACAAACAAATTAGTACTGTCTCACAGACCTTTAGTTAACCCTAAATACTTGACTACAGCTGTAGCTTAGAATGCTACTGTTCTATTGTTGCTTAGAGAATGGACCCGTTACAGAAAATAATCAACTTTGCATCTAATTGCCCCGAAGTTTTGATTAATTTATCAATCTTAATCATAATAATATTACTATCTATACGAGTAGGTATTGTTCGTATTAATTTATGAGATCGATTGCGACCTTCGATCTGTAACTAACCATAAAAAAATCAGTTATTGTACCATTTTTTTTTTTTTTTTTTTTTTTTTTTTTTTTTATAATTTTTTTTTTTTTTTTTTTCTAAATGGATTTTTAATATAATTAAATAAACCAGATACATCCCAAGTACTTATTATTATATCTAGGTCTGGAGGCTTTAATTTATAAAAGCTTCTGAGTAGGTAGGCTTTTTGAGTTTTTCACCTGCACTTAAACCTTTAACCTTGCCTTTTTTTTGTTGGTTGTTGGTCCTATTATTTGAAGCTAGAGCAAATAAATTTAAATGAATTTAATATTCTATAGGACAATCTTTGTTGGATAGTCGGTTATGGCTTGGTTATACTTATATTTTGGGTTTTAAGTGCAGTATTTTGACCATGGTACGATTGCAGATAAGTATTTATATAATGTACTTGCAAATTGTAGTTAAGTATTGATTTAATGTTCTTTAATATATTATATTAACTTATAATTTCAACTGCTTTATCACTGTTTCTAAAGTTTATGAAAGTTTTTCTGATAATATTCCTGGCGTAGATGATATACCTATAGATCAATGCAAAGTAAAGGGATTTACTGTCACAGTCCCTGGATCTGGGTCACCATGATACATAACTATGGCAGTTTGTGTTGGTCCATGATGCATATAAATAAATCACCAACTGAATAAGTACCTAATTTTGTGTTAATATATTATGTATCAATTGTTTCCCATTCTGTATGGCATAATTCCCTTCTAAACTCAAATCTGCTATTAAATTATCTTTAGTATTAATGTACCTTAGTATGTAATTATTATTATTATTCCTTTATTTATTTTTAAACATAAATTTTCATTTTTAGATATTATTATTATGTTTTAATCTCTCACTATTGCCAAATATTCTTAGTAATTATATTTAGTTGGGGATATTAAACTCCTCCTAATCTATTAATCTATGATACTGCAGTCATATATTATCAATTCATAACAAGATTTAACAATCTCTTCAGTGTCTGGGTACACCCACTTTAATCTGAAGAGAAAACGGCAATTAATTCTAAGGAATTAATCTGAAGCTGAGCTTCATCCTCAATCCATCATCCACTGGCGGTTTAAGAGCCACAAGAACACTGCCCACCCTGTGGTGGGAACATCTGTAAATATTTCTACTCAAAAAAAACATTATTTCTAGTGGGATTGCCCGATCTGGCTATGTTGAGGGACCACCATTCAAGACTTGTGTGCATACAACATTCAATGTAGTATTTATATCACAATAATTGTCATCATTCCTTATAATAGATTACTATGTCACTGAAGTTTTTTAGTACAAAGGGATATTTAATAGCTAGGCATACAGATAATAAGGTTCAATAACCAGAGCTAAAAAATCAAATTTAATTAGTTTTTATCAAATAATAATTTTACTAACTTTTCCAAAGTACCTATTTACTGTTGACTGCATGTTTTGTTAAACATTGTATTTAACTATATAAATTATCCTCCAAATATATAAATTATATAACGCTCAGGGTTTCATAATTTTTAGAATAATAATTATGTTAGTGGAGCCATATATAAGCCAAAGGTCAATTATTAAATTGGTAGTAGGTATTTCCCTTGGAAAAACGAGTCTTAGATATTTTTTACTATCCTTGTATTAAATATTATTGTAATTATTACATCCTCTGATTATGTAACAATTATCTTTTAAATTGAATGTCACTGGGTAATTTTTGTGTAAGTGATTATTCAATAAATATTGTTTGGTAGTCTTTCAACTTGAAATGTTCTGTTATAAAGTCACATAGTAACTTCTTTCAATTTAAAATAAGTTTCCCATAGGGCTTTTTATCAAGAAGAAAATAGGTAACATAGTTACCTAAACTATATAGTTATCATTTATTAATTTTAGATCTTACATCTGTAAAGATTCAGAATTTTTCACTCTGCCGAGTGTAACTCTGGTGTGGTTCAGTATGAGAAGGGATTGTATACCCTACAACCCAATAATAATAAATAAAAAGGGTTTGTGGTGATTAGTTTCCAATCACAAAAAATACATTGGAGTCTGCCCACCTGTGAATTTTCTTGAGGCTTGCCCTTCCTTTTCCTGTCCACTGCTGGCTGCTAGTGCTGATTGACACCCCCACCCCCCCACCCCTCTTCACTTCTGTGTGGGGAGAGGCCCCCCAGTTTTAAGCTTTATTTCTAGCAGGAATTCATCTAGACACCAATATATTCTGTCTAGGGGTGAAGTTTTTGGTTTCAGCGTTCTTGACCAGATTTGTGCACTGATTTTTCAGTTTTAATTTTTTCAGTCATGTTTTCTCCTAAATGTTATGTTTTGACTGTACAGCAAAAAACTATTTCATATCTTTATTGATGTCATATAGTAGGAGAGATTTACATTCTCTTGTGTCTAGATATAGTGAATACACCCAATAACCTATAAAATAATGTATTTTAATTATATTCATCCTTTGGCTTAGGATGTCCTTCAGACACATATATGTAGACCCCAGACCAGGCATGGCAATGCTGTAGCAATCTGCTATTGCCATTTAATAATAGTTGTTGAAGTTTAATTTACTGCAGCGTTAACTTCTGGGTTTTTAATTTAGGTGTAGGTCCATTTGTTTGAAAATGTTATAGAACGGTGAGTTTTCCTTTTCACACCTGGGTCAGAGTGTCATCTTGGGAACAGAGTCCTTCTCCTATCTGGCTAGGCACTTTTTTTTTAATAATTATAATATTTCACCTTTTGAGTTATTATTTATGCAGGTTTTCCATTACATTATCCGGCTGAGGAGGCACACCTAATATTTCCAGTAAGTAAATCATCATCTAGTCTCTTGCTGAGGCATATTTTTAATCTCAACATATTGTTGAACATTTTTTACCCACTCCGGAGGGATGTTTTCACTATTTTTATGCATGTTAGGTGAATAGTTTACTGGAGTTACCACAGTATCTGAAAAAGCATTATACATGCTGCAAAGCAACAAACATTGCAAGTAATATGTAACCATGTAAGCTCCCACAGAACTTCTCTTAAAGGTTATAAATTTATAATAAAAAAGTCAACCACGTGTGTCCCCTCAGAACACCCCACAAGTTGTTTTTGCTCACAAAATAGCCGTTGTAGACCACGTGCGTTCCCGCAGAACGCCCCACAGGTCAGGCAAATTGCTTGGTTATAATAAACACTCAACCACGGGTGTCCCTTCAGAACACCTTTCACATCACAACAAAGCCGTTTTTAGACCACGTGCGTTCCCGCAGAACGCCCCACAGGCCAGGCAAGTCGTATTGAAGCTCAAAATATTCACTTTTGATTGCATTCACGTGCAAAGCCGCATGGTATGTCCGACATGTTATACTTTTGTCTATGTCATACACGATCTTTTCAATGTAGCGTATATATAAATATGCGTAATAAAACAGGGCCTTACACCATGTTACTATATCACTTTGTTTATCTAAATGCCATAAGCAGGGAACAACAGGAAAAAATCACACTACGCGGCAAAATTCTTACTTTGATCACTCGAATCTGCTCGAATCTGAATCAGTTATTTATATACGTTTCTCGAGTTTTTTAATAAATGTGATCTTTTTGTTTCCTGTCCTGGCTTACTTTTTCCCGTTTTTATGTTAGTTTTAACTATTTTTCACACAAAGAACAAAAAATAGATGAAAATAAGTGACGCCGTTACTTGACATAAAAACCGAATGAAGTTAGTTACAGTGATGGAGGACAGCACACGTAAGGATGCGTTCCATTTTTACTTATTTTCTTCAAAATTATGTGACGTCAGTGACTGAAAAGGCCGATACTACATTGTATTATTGTATTCTATCCTCATCATCGAGAGCGAGACAACAATGAGTATAATTAACGTTGTTGGTTAAGTGAATTAAAATTGGATTATCACTGTAGCTCACTATTCATTTCTCACAACGTTATCACAATAGTGACAGTAATTACGACATTAAAAGGAATAATAGATTCCGTAATATCCATAAAATTTTCGTAGAATAGTGAGCTAAAACAATATATCTGTAAAGGGATACGTATGAATAAGGGATCGTTGTATAAATTTTAATAGTACATCGAGATATGACATCTCACGTTGATCTTGAATGAAAATCACAGAGTAGGTACTCACGATAAAGAAAAAAGAATTTTATTTATTCTTAAAATGGTCTCTTGAAGTCTTAAAATTATCATATCTAAACATTTAATATTCTCACAAGAAATAGTTTTGAGTATTGCTTAGAATTTTTATAATTATAAAACTTACTTAAATAAAAATAGATGACGAAACACACATTTAATAATATATTGAAAAAAGGCTCAGGACTCTCTCTTAATACTGATCAACACACACAATTTAATGTATTCTAACTTACAAGTGCTACGAGTCACTCATTTAAACGTTTACATCTAAACAAAGACATCGAAATATTAAAAGCAATGACATTAGCGTTAAAAATTAAAAGGAATGTTTTCAGCAAAACATAATTAAACAAGCAGACACATTGATTAAAAAATAAGAACCAGCAGTTTTACTAACACAAATATCAATAAACAAGAATTTCAACGATTTGAAGCACTCGACGAAAATAAAGATGAAAATATAAAGAGGAAGCTTTTCAAGATTGCAAACGAAATCGTCTGTGATCTAAATTCGTCGATATTAATCCTAAAAGCTCAAACCTTATCCGGAACACCATAGAGAAATATCTGACTAGTTACACCTTCATAATAATGGTCCGATAAGAAAATAGGGAATACGACAATTCGTACTGCATTTTATATCCTCACTATTTACATTATGGGCAGGTCTACAAAAATCTTAAAATTTCTTCTCTCATGACCAATCCTGCTAGATTCACAGCATTCCCTAATGTTTATATTTTTATGTCTTCCATTATTAGCAGTGACACTGATCGAGTTACCATAATCTATATTTCTAACATTGATGACAGTAATGAATTGCTAGGTTTGTTTAAGATTTTTCCCAAATTCCCAACGATAAATGAACTCGCATTCGCATTTCGAAGCTTTTACAATTCTGTATCTGCGATCATCGCAATATTGAAAAGTAAACCCGCATTCGATTACTCGAATTGCAAATTTCAGAATCCACGCATTCATTTACCATCGCAATAGAAATGAGCTTGAATAGTCCATGGAATCCGAAATGGCGTATTCGCACTTTCGTATCGGCTCTTTGACTAGATTGTTTGACAACTACCAATTTAATACAGCTATATCGGCTTCATCGCTCTAACACTAATCACTCTTAATATATTCTTGGCATTTAATGTTTGCTCTTAAATTTTGATTTAAATTAAATGAATCTTCTTCTTATAACAGGAGAAGACATGGACGTTTTTTGTGTCGCACGTAATTTGAGACTGTAACTATGCAGTTTCAAAGATAGTTCTTAAATCATCCTACTTTTATCTTTCTTTTGCCATCTAAGTTTAAGTAATTATTAATTCGTGCAAAATGCAACGTACGAATGGAATCTTACGCTTTCGTGAGTAAAATTTTTGTGGAATAAAAATGACTTTGGCTATCTTAACGCGTCACACAAAAAGCGTCCGAAAAACAAATAGAAATAAACAAACAAACTAAGTAAGATCAAATGTATCACATACTACTACAAATAATACGACTATGTATGGACGGGACGGTCAACTCACTATAAAATTAAAACTCACAACTAATCGTTTCAATGGACAAAATAAATTTATTATACGTTCACGTCCTAAGTAGTAAGTATGAATTTTACCACATTTTTATTAGCAGTACAATTTTATTCACTTTTTTATAAGAATATTTGAAATTAGATATTTTCAGGTTAGTATGTGACAATCCTAGGTGGAATAAATAAACTGCTTTTTGGCACATAGGGTCATTGTTTTTCTTTAACTTCAAAAATGAAACACGATATTTTTCACAAAACTTTGAACAATGACCGGTTTCATTAGTTTTTCGATTGCACCAGAATTTGCCACATATTAACGCAAAACAAAATATCACGGTTACCAAAATTGGGCAATTTACATTTTGGCACCGTAACGAGACAAATCATTCGAACATTGAAACTCATTGCAATTCAATTGTACACACCTCTAGTCATAGCCTCTCTATTCCTATTGTGCCACTTGCACGTCAGAATCCTCACGTACGTTCTTCTAAAGGTAGCATTACAGAGAGCGTAACACACAGGATTTATCGTAGAGTTAATATAACATAGAGCATAGAAGAAGGACCATAACTCATCAGGGATGCACTTAGTACAAGCTGTGAGAGGTTTTAGCAACACCAGAATGTTGTAAGGCGTCCAAGTGATTATAAACGATAGTAGAATAGCCGACAACGTTTTCGCTGCTTTTGTCTCCTGTTTTTTCTCTTGTGTTTTCTTTTTCGGCTTAGGCTGTTTCGTTATTCCCTTCCCTGCCAACTGTTTTGGGATTATCTTCGCGTTGAGAGGAATTCTTACATCCTGTATGTGGGATGTTCTTCTTGTCAACGCTTGGTGTCCCGCAGGGTGGAGATTCAATTCAGAATCTCCTCTGGTTGGTCGAAAGTGTGTTCTAGTGTTAGAAGGTGGAGATTCTTCTGTGATCATTTTGATCGTTGGTCTTTCAGTGTCGGCATCTGGCAGTCTAATTAGGATTGTGTACACCGAGTCAGCAGACGCAGACTTGGGTGCTGGTGAGGTAGTGGCGTTGATTCTGGTGTTTGGAGGGAGGGAGCGGCTGTCGCGGGCCGCGGGGATGTTGGAGGGCGGCTCATAGGTCCGTCGAAGAGGAGAGGTGCCTCCATCGCCTCCTGAGCCGCTAGAACCGCCGCGAACAGAATAAGGATCCCTGATGACGTTAAGTGATGTGCATCTGAGGATAAAACATCAACATTAATCGTTTGCTTTAAAAAGAGTTCGGAATACAATCATTTTAACAATAACTGAAATATAGGATATTTTTTTGTGTAGGTCGCAAAATTTACAGAGTGATTCAGTGTCCGTTCCCAAATGAGTCCTTTAATTTTGTATGGCTTGTGCTAAAAAATTATCCGTGTCCCCCATACTAAATCGTTTTGTTTTGTTTTAAAGTGTATCCCAATACTGCGGTTGCATTTAGGAACAGAGACTGAATCACTCTACAAGTTATGCGCACATGAAAAATATCTTGACATAGTCCATACTCCAAATATACTCCACTAAATTCACAAAACAAGCATCCTTATTACAAAGGTTTTCCACAACTTAATGACGCTCCAGAATCCTTTGCTCATATCAATATAGAGCATCCTTCATATACATAAATATAGATACATATAACGAGGTTGAAGTTAGTTATTTATTTAATAACATTAGAGCAAGTGTCCTCTGGATGTCACAAAGGGTCATGAGTTATAAGCGGCGGACCCTCAGAGCCTTAAGGGATACCTTTGTAATGTTATCAACACCGACAGCCTGCTGAGGGCGGCCAAGTATTTGTTTATACAGATTAGATCAGACTGGTGTTTGTTATGAACGGATTACGAGGCCAAGGGATTTGAATCAAGCGGATGTTTAAATGAACTTAAGTAAGCTTCCGTTGGACAACGTGATTGTATAGTTGTTTATTTTAAGCAAACAATTGACGATCTCAAACAAGCTAATTCGATTTTGTTTTCAGATTCATAAGGCTGGTATAGTCAACGTTATAATAAATGATGATCAATATGTCTTATCTGGTAAATGTGCTAGATTTATTAACTTTAATGAATTGTTGAGAAATTTTGTTGTTGACGATACCTACGATAAATTTATCCAAGACTAAGAAAACGTTTCCCTTAGTAATAAGAGCAAAATGCTATACTGAGCTAATATTCAGATAGTGCTATTAGTAGAAATCTCAACAACAACCTCATAACTTGATACTTCATTACATATTTTTTATATTACTAGGTAATTAATATTATTATTATTTTTTAAATTTTTTGATTTGTTTGTATTAATTCTAGTTATTGTTGTTTAAATTTTAGGTTTCATTTAATTTATCCTAATGTTTGCATGCCTAAATTAAGGTAGAATGTACTAGGATCAGAAAAGTTTGTTAACACCTTCATTTATGTACCTACATTCTATGCAAATAAACTAATATTCTATTCTATTCTATTCTTGTCTCATCCTCAATCAGTAATTTTTTTTAAATACTTTGTTTACTTGTCTTTACGTACATTGTGTATTACATATTTATCATTATATATTATAAAGGTATGTAAATCATAGAATATTTATTTATTAGTATTTAATTTAAATTTTGTATCATTTAGTTTATGCTACACCCTGGGCTACCCTCGTTCTTTACATGCTGTACTGTCCATCCAAAGGTTGTCTGTAAGAAATCGTCGATTGCAATAAGACCACCCATTGTACAATTTTAAAATGTTAGGTAGTTGTAATTATTATGTTTATTGCTCCTATAATATCAGGTGTAGATACAATAAAGAATATTTCTATTCTATTCTAATTTCGACACACTTTTAACTTCTGTTTTAGTCATCACATGGACACGAATGATTCCAAGCACAATCCTGCGTTTCACCTTTAGGCCCGTCGGTTGGCGCTAAAAACAAATTATAGCCGAATCGGATGGTTTTAAAAAATGCTAATAATGGCGGGGGGCTTAAAAATAAATATAATCAATAAATAATAATAAAATATAATAAAAAATTAAAAAATGAAGAAAAAACATATGTAAATGAATTGTAAATGACGTCATGGGCCGCGCGGCCTATAAGACATTTTATAGGTTCAAAAAATCTAAACTTCTCATACCAGCATACAAATTCCTTTCAATACAAGTTTCCCATCCCCTCACCTTGACACGGAGCTCTGCAGTGGCGTCTCCACGGACACGGGCGTGGCGTACCCCGGGTCTGACGGGTCCTCCTCAGCCTCTGTGTCCTCGACGTCCTCGCGGCCGGAGTGCCACCACGCCACGCACCAGGCTCGAACTGCGCACCATCCTCGTAGAGGAGGACGCGCATTTGCCGCCTAGACAAAAGAAATGTTTTTGGTTAATAAGTTAAGTGGGCCGAGCACAATGTTTTGACGTATAGTAACGTAAACGTAACCAAATTTAGAACCAAAAATACACGTTTATTCTATGATATTTTTTTGGAAATACATGCAATACAAACATTTCCACTACTACAAACTACACTAAACTTTTTCTTTCTTTCTTTCTTTCTTTCAATATTTTTATATTTTCATGAACCAAGTGCGTTTGTTGCATAAAATTGAACAAAAATGCGATAGATTCATCGTATTTTATAATCAAAATTTGCTTACGTTTACGTTACTATACGTCAAAACATTCGTGTTCGGCCCACAGGAGGCAATGAATCCGGTTCACTAACATAATAAACCATAATATCTCAGAAACTAAGAATTATATATATACTTATTCAAATAAATAGTTATTTGTTATACAAGAGTGCAAAGTTGCTTTTTAACCGCGTGTTCAATTTTGATGACCGAGCAAGCGAAGGATTCTAAAATTGAATCACGAGCGCAGCGAGTGATTCAAAATTAGAATCCTGAGCGTTAGCGAGGGAATCAAAAGAGCACGAGGTGAAAAATCTTTGCACTCGAGTGCAACACGTAACTTTTCATTCCACCTCAGCGAGGAAATGACTAAATGCAAAAAAAAAAACGTTTAATTCACAAACTTAGTGCACACGATGTTCTAAATTCAATTTACTTTATCCTCTAGAGAATAAAAACGGCTTTTCCACTCAGATATTGAAGATTAAAAATACTCTTTCCGAGATGGTGGGATGAAAAAGTATTTTTTAGGCCTATTTAATACGTTTACTTTACTTTTTACCTACGTCTAATGATATATATGTCTACGTGAATGGGTGCCGTCTGTCAGGACTGGTCAGCTGTACCTGCCATGGCAATCTAATTCTGGGGTAAATCGTTACTATCTTATGCTTATTTTTTATTAAAACGCTTTTATTAGCTTCACCTGTAACTAACTAACTAACTATGTAAAAAAATCTTGGGAAGTTAAATTTGACCCACTTCCCGGTTTCCGATTGAGCTAAAATTTTGCATACCTACACGTTTAGTTTGGATGACAAAAGCTTTATCTTAAGTTTTTTTTTTTAAACTATAATATTTATTATTCATATAAAATTAAATTATTCTCTCAGCTCTTTCCGCAACATTGTAAATCAAGATTGTAATCTATTATTTTAAAAGAGTTTCCATGGAGTTTCTTGCCGGTTCTGCTCCATATGACCTATTTGGAACCGCGGACCTAAAGTCTCAACATTTCATAAGTGCCTGTATCTGGTTTACATGAAATAAAGATCATTCTTGTTGTAACTAAAAATTGTGCGTCGTATCTGTGCAGAATATAGCTTGACGCTCAGCATTTAGCAAACTAGTCCAATATTTATACACATTATTTAAAAATATTTCCAAATTATTGTTAACTTTTGATGTTATTTTTTTTTTTTATATTTTTTTTTTATCCTCTCTCTCTTATGTTGTCAATGTGTCTGTGCCGAATAAATGTTCTTTTCTTTCTTTCTTTCTTTCTATTTAAGTTACCTTACTTCTTTACAATTAATTAAATTTTATTACCAGTTTAATAAGAGAAGTTTTTTAGAAGACGTTATGAAATAAGTCCGACAGCAACTAAGACGACTGTAATTTTACACTTCATGGCTGTAAATTAGCAGCTCCTCGTAGTGAAGAGCTGTAATAATGCTCCTCTCATCTTATAACACGGTTTCTGTTAAATAATGATGCTACTTCTACCAGTACAATTTAGTTCTCCTTCCAATTTAACCCATGACAAAAAAGAGGGATGTTATAATTTTGTAGTGTGTATCTGTGTAGGTATCGGTGTATCTGTTTGTGGCATCGTAGCTCCAAAACGGATGGACCGATTTTAATGCAGTTTTTTTAATTGAAAGCTAGTTTAATCGGGTATCATCTTAGCTATGTTTCATGAAAATCTGTACAGGCGTTCAAAAATTATAGCTCTTTTTCTAGTTGGGGTCGGGGGATTTTGCCGGTTAGGTTATATTATCAACAAGTAAATGAAAAATATGGAAAAAGAGTCAGAAAACACTTTTCAAATTCTTTTTTGCGTTGTTTAATGCGTAGTCCTCAAAGGCATTTTTAAGTTGCTCTTTCCCTAGAGTTTATTCTGAAAGAACGGAAGCTTTTAAACGAAAATAAATCTGAATTTTTCATGAGGCGCGAATTTTCCTGCGAAGCTAAAATACAAACGGATTTCAATCCGCACTACGGATTTTTTAACAAACATTTCATTGTTGAATTCTTACAATTAGAGTCGTGTTTCATTTTTTGTAAAACCGCGTTCTATTGGGGTAGTTTCGATGTTATAGCCGTTGTGAAAGTTTTAAATATCGAAATGGAAAATTCTTTTTTTGAAAATAATAATCCCACAAAATAAAAAAACATGTAAAATGTAGCCAAGACGAGACCATAAATGACTCACACTGTCAAAAAGCTATCACATCTCATGTAGAAGTGAACCAAGCTTCTAACTCTATATACAACATGTAACGGAATAAACGCAAGACCTCAGACACGCCAATTAGAATATTAAATTATAAAACTAAAATAACATCTGTAATTTAATTTAGTTAAACCAAACCAAATCACATAATATAAAATAGTTGTCCTGACTAAACGTAAAACGTTTGAGCATACTATTCTCTACGCACACACTCATAGCAACTGTTTATAGCAGCGAGCGCACACCCGCGCACACCAGTTCGCCCGCCATCAGCTGGCTAAGCACTGCAAGTGTAGTCACTAGGTACGTCAGTTCAATGACCGAAAATTATGATTCCATCTTTCCATCACACTTTCACAGGCTTTGGACTGGCGGTTTTGAATAATTTAATTTAATTTTACGATTGTATTAAATAATCTACATTAGCAATACGAATCTAAGATATTAGGCTTAGTAACGGGGATGTATTTTTAAACCAAGCGACATTTTGCCCGACTGTGATGTATCAGTAAAGTAGGGCGGAGCACCCGGGCGGCGGCGCCCGCGCCGCCAATCGCGCGCCCCCCGCCGCGCGCCGCCGGCCGCCGCGCCGACACGTGTAGGTAGGTACTATCATCGGACACCGGGGAACGCAGAACTTTTTTATCTCAGACGCGTAACTTTCGCGACATTACCCTCTAAACCCTGATAAGTCGTGTTTACCGTTTATTACGTGTAAAAAATATTCAAAGTCGGCGTGTTTAAAAGATTTGAATCATAATATTTACAGTAATTAAAATAAAATCGTATTAATAGGTACTTACAGAATTTACACTAATTTACACTACTTCTTCGTCCCATTTTCATTAAACTTTCAAAATGACCACCGCCTTGTTCGATGCACTTTGTAGCACGCTTTCTTAAATTTAATTTTAGTTTGCTAAGAACCTCAGTGTCATTTTTCACTATCACAAATGCGTGTTCGATTTTTTGTTTGAGGTCATCGACACTTGTTGCCTCGTTTACATACACAAGGGATTTTATTCGACCCCACAAATAAAAGTCTAACGGCGTTAGGTCAGCCGATCTGGGAGGCCACTGTGCAGGTCCCCCACGACCAATCCAACGCGTGCCATATTCCGCATCAAGATGCCGTCGAACGGTCCACGTGAAATGCGCGGGAGCACCATCGTGTTGGTAAAAGACTTGTCGTAAAAGTACGAGAGGGACGTCGTCTAATAACACCGGCAATGTCTCCTGCAAGAACTGTAGGTAGGTATCTCCAGTCAACCTCGGTAGAAAAACGGGGCCGAGTACGTGTGTACCGATGACGCCGGCCCACACGTTTACAGAGAATCTGTGCTGGAATGAATCCACACGGCATGCATGTGGATTCTCGTGCCTCCACAAATGTTGATTATGTTGGTTGTACATCCCAACACGAGTGAATGTACTCTCGTCGGTCCAAATAATATTTTGTTGCCAGTTCTCCAACACCCATCTACAAAACTCTAGACGTGGCAAGTAGTCGCTCGGCGTTAGCTCCTGACAACGTCGTAGGTGGAACGGGTGTTCTCCATCAGCATGTAATGTTCGCCACACGTACATGTGACTGCAGTCGAACAATGGCGCTGCCTCTCTCGTGCTACTCTCTGGATGCTCGTCGAAATAATCGAGAATGTTTGCTTGCAAACGAGTACTGCGCACATTTGTCCCTCTATCCAAGGCCGTGTTAGGACGAAACGTCCCGGAGTCCCTCAGACGCTGAGTTGCACTTAGCATCGTCCTGGCGCTCACTCTGGTGCCATATCGTTCATTCATCACTCGACAAGCTAACTCGACATTATCGTCACAACGAGCCAGTGTCCTCACCATCTCCGTGTACTGGATATTGGTATAACGGAAAGCCATCGCGCGCGTAAACAATAAAATGTGACAACAACAACGAAACACAACCATTGAAACATGTCAAACATGTCAAACGTCAAAGGGGTAGCTGGTAAATCGACATCGGCTCAATTGCCATATCGAAAGAAGAAGAAGAAGAAGAATGCATCTCGCTCTTTCACATTATTCTTACTATTGCAAAAAACATTTTGTCATTTCTCAACAAAACTTTGTGAAATGCGAACTACAAATTCTGTCGTGCATTTAAATAAGCCTTTTTGGTTGGTAATAAGGGTTAAATTTCCTTAAATTAACTATTTTATTTAATGCACACTACCTCAAATGTAAAATGCATTGATATTATTTACGTGTGTGTATGGATATCTATGAACGAACTACAAATTCGCTCGTGCATTCAAGAAGGCTTTATTACTTTGGAATAAGGCTTAAATTTTCTTTAAGCAAAGATTTTATTAACTTGTTACGACGCGGTGGTTCTAATTTAAGATAAATAAAAGATTTTTTAGGGAAAAATTAACATATATAAATTATGATGGAAATTGATTCAGAAGCCGATTCTGAACAAACAACTTTCAGGTCTTGCGTTTATTCTGTTACAGGTTGTATATATATGTTTTTGTGGCAAATAAATGATTTTTCTTTCTTTCTTTCTATACGCCCTAACTCTACAAGGCCTAACTTCACAAACTCTACACCTTAGTCAAAATTCATTGATTTGTTGCTGGTACCTATTCATTGTTTTGTTGCTGTTATGGCAAATGTTTGGTAGGTATGGATGCTGCTATTTGTATTGTATGTATGTCGTTTTTGCTGCAGAAATAAAATAATTTTCTTTCTTTCTTTCAAAATATGTGACTGTCATTCGTACTCGGCCCTCTGGACTCCGGATCTGAGCTACAATATCTATGCTAAGATAATCTCCGTTAATAACTTAGCTAGAATAGAACCTACATTGCCCTGGAACAGTTTCCACAGTAGCTATCACCAAATAAATTAACGCTAGCCAAACCTAAAATCGCATTCCACGTCGGGTACAATCGTTTTGACGTCTCGTGCCAAATGGTCGCTCGCAGTGTTGCACTTGGCACTACCCCAACATCATAAGCTGAGACCAATTTACTTAAACCCTAAAACTGTAGCAAAATGAACCTTATTTGTTTGTAATAAAGATAGAAGGATGTGCATCGAAATTATTGCCTTTTACATAGTCTTTCGTTCCGCCCGCTGCATTTGCACAATGGCAGCTATTGTGATGCATGAGAATTTCTAACTGCATTTAATCGTATTTATGGAAGTCTGAAATTGATAGTTAAACTAACCGCCAAATACTCAAACACTTCTCAAGTTAAAGTTGCGCTAACTCTCGTGCTGTCATCGAATTTTAAGGTAGATAGTAGTGAGAGAATTACTTTTAAGAGCGTCTTATAACGTAACTGTCAAAAACCCTCGACCCCAACTAAAAAAAAGATCTGTAACTTTTGAACGGCTGAACAAATTTTCATGAAACATAGCTTATATGATACCCGATTAAAAGAGCTTTAGAAAAAAAAACTGCATTGAAATCGGTATATCTGTTTTCGAGCTACGGTGCCACAGACAGATATACAGATACACCGATACACCGCCTGCGGTCTGCAGTCTGCAGCCGCCATTGGAGTAGCACTTTAAAATCTAACCTCACGCTCAGCAGTTGGGTTTGCGACCACTAACCGACTAACTAACGAATAAATGTATTTTCTTTCTTCTTTCTTTCTTTCTTCTTTCTTTCTTTCTTCTCTCTAACCCAATGAGGCAGTTACTTACTTCACAAAATTCTAGAATTAATTTAAATGATCCCACATTATTTATCTCACATTGGTCGTTAATTCAACTGCAAGTGTGCCAGTACACACAGTAGCACACAGAGATAGCTACCCGTCACATATTCACTACAGTTACCCTAATTAATCTGCACCAAAACTATCCTTTGTGGCTATCGTGGCTCCAAGTAGAACTTTGCGGTACTAAAATAACCTAACTCACCCTAATTTTACTTTCCTAAAACAATCTTGCAGGTTTTGCAAGATAGTGAATGGCTATAGCAATTAAATTGATATCACTTGGGGCCATGTTCACCGACAGTACTTATAACAGATGTGCAGAGGCCGATCACCCATATAAAAATTCATGTTTAAACGGCTGATTTTGCTCTAATCAGCTGTTATGTTGTCAGTGAACATGGGCCTTAGAGGTTTAGATCATAAATAATAGTTTCCAATACTTCTATATATACCGTTAATTCTTAATTATCAGATAAAATTAATGTTGTCCTTTGCTCATCGTTATGGACAACTTTTGCTCTGGGACCAACCCTCAAATCGCGAATAAAGAAATAAAAAATCGAGTTATATTGAATTATTTGTATAGAACAGCCTTCATACATAAAAGTGGCCGACACGGTTGGCGCAGTGGCTAAGCGATTAGCCTTCAGCGCTGCGTGCCGCGGGTTCCATCCCCGCACGGAACAAATATTTTTATGATCTACAGATACGCGCCTGCGCCCGCGGCGCGCTGCGCGGGCCGCGGGCGCAGGCGCAATGGCAAACTGGTTTCCTTTCAGCCATTCCGAGATGGAATGTACTGTGCGGTCCAGCAGCGTGAAAAATACACTACTTTATAATAACACACGTTGTTTTTTAAAAATTATTATGTAGTTACCCTCACTCAATTACTATTTTAGATATAGTACAATAGTAAAATGTTACCTTCACGTTTTATTTTCATACAATAATCACTTCAACACACACAAGTTCTTTTATAATTGTTATTTATTTAATTCATATTCAATTAATATATTTTCTGTACACGTAGGCACACATAACGTCACTCGATGTGGCTCCCGCTGAAAACCAGCGCTGTCGGGCTGCTCGCAGCGCGTCGAGGTATTCCATGAAGCACACCCAAACGAAGCACACCCAGACGAAGCACACCTAAAGTATTCCACTTAGCACACCCATAGGTGGGCTTCAAATAAAAATATTAAATAATTAATTTCCTATTCCACGAAGCACACCTAGGAATATCACTCGCATAGTGCGGGGACTAAGAAATAAAAATGTCGATAGAAGAAAATATTTATATTTAAAAGACTAACTTAAATTTCTAACATCATTCAGTTTCATTATAATAATGTGACACAATATTTGTCATTTTTGTAATCTTACTATTTAAAATCACAGATTGTTTCATAATTATCTTTCCAAAAAAATAATTATTTTTTATTTTTTATAAATTTTTCTATTATGTTCCTTTTTTGTGTTCTTAATAAAATCACAGATTGTTTCATAATTATGCAATAAAAGCTTGGACAAAAATCAAAAACATTGTAAATATAATTTTCCATAGAGATCTATGTTGAAGTTTTCTTATAGCTACCTGTTTAGTGAATAATAAAAACACTCTTCTTTAACATAAAAAAATACAGATTGTTTCATAATTACAATAAAAACTTGGACAAATATCAAAAACATTGTAAATATAGTTTTCCATAGAGATCTATGTTGAAGTTTTCTTATAGCTACCTGTTTAGTCAATAATAAAAATACTCTACTTTAACATAAAAAATCACAGATTGTTTCATAATTACAATAAAAACTTGGACAAATATCAAAAACATTGTAAATATAATTTTCCATAGAGATCTATGTTGAAGTTTTCTTATAGCTACCTGTTTAGTCAATAATAAAAATACTCTACTTTAACATAAAAAATCACAGATTGTTTCATAATTACAATAAAAACTTGGACAAATATCAAAAACATTGTAAATATAGTTTTCCATAGAGATCTATGTTGAAGTTTTCTTATAGCTACCTGTTTAGTCAATAATAAAAATACTCTTCTTTAACATAAAAAAATACAGATTGTTTCATAATTACAATAAAAACTTGGACAAATATCAAAAACATTGTAAATATAGTTTTCCATAGAGATCTATGTTGAAGTTTTCTTATAGCTACCTGTTTAGTGAATAATAAAAACACTCTTCTTTAACATAAAAAAATACAGATTGTTTCATAATTACAATAAAAACTTGGACAAATATCAAAAACATTGTAAATATAGTTTTCCATAGAGATCTATGTTGAAGTTTTCTTATAGCTACCTGTTTAGTGAATAATAAAAACACTCTTCTTTAACATAAAAAATCACAGATTGTTTCATAATTACAATAAAAACTTGGACAAATATCAAAAACATTGTAAATATAATTTTCCATAGAGATCTATGTTGAAGTTTTCTTATAGCTACCTTTTAACCTAATAATAAAAATACAAAGAACACTATGAAAATGACAAGTATCACATTATAATGAAACTGATAGATGTTAGATATTTAAAGTAGTCTTTTAAATAATTAATATTTTCTCCTATCGACATTTCTATTTCTTAGTCTCCGCACTATGCGAGTGATATTCATAGGTGTGCTTCGTGGAATAGGAAATTAATTATTTAATATTTTTATTTGAAGCCCACCTACAGGTGTGCTAAGTGGAATACTTTAGGTGTGCTTCGTCTGGGTGTGCTTCGTTTAGGTGTGCTTCATGGAATACCTCAGCGCGTCAGCTTAAGCTGAGCGGAAGCCTTTTTGACACAGCTGCGACGTACAACCCATTTGTTATTTAAGATAAATATTTTTTTCTTTTACATGTTTTATTCTTTTATTTTTTGTTACTTTATCTTTAAAATTGTTTTTGTGCTGTGTCAAATAAATACTTTTTTCTTTCTTTTCTTTTCTTTCTTTAGATAGTTGTTTCGGGTCTGGTTGTGTGTGTGTGACATGTATATTTGTAAACTGTACCCTCGATACAGGAGAAATCCTAGTGAGGGGCAATGCTTTTAAAAAAGAAATCAGAAATAAGTAGGTACAAATTCAGTGTAAATTCAACGAAAACAAAGATGTGTAGATTCAAACGAGACGTAAATTTTTGACGAAAACGGCCGAACCGAGACTGAAGCCGAAACTTCGGCCAACCTTAGAGCCTACTAATACCAATAAATAAATACTTTTGACTAATGAAACTGGATAATAGAATTAATTACACCTAATTATTGCCGGCGGTCACATCCGTATATCATAAATATTGCTTTACATCCTCCATACCGATTATTGCGTCAATTGAAACCAGAACCGATTAATTTAATCGAGCAATTTAATTTCGAAACAGCATACCATTTGAAATTGACAGAGAGCGAACGAATACGAAGCCACATAACTACTATTAATTTATTCTAAATCTATTCAATTATATCCATTTTGAAACTTTGAAAATATAGTTTCTATTTTAAGTACATTAAATAATTATAGTTTAAAAAAACTAAAGAAAAAAACAAACTAAACGTGTATGCAAAATTCCAGCTCAATCGGAAACCGGGAAGTCAAATTTATCTTCCAAGATTTTTTTACATAGTTAGTTACAAGTGAAGCTAATAAAAGCGTTTTAAGAAACTGTTTTACCTTCTTAAACTGTCATGGTCGCTAACATTATTATTAGAGTTATGAGCGGAGTATTTACTATGTTTATACTTTGTTGCGAGCGTCCGATATTTCGGCACTGTTGCTAGCTGGTCAGGAATAAACTAAATGTTAGGAAAAAGGGAGGAAAAGGAGAATGAAGGGGACTAAGGGAGGAATTGGGCCTCCAGCGCTCCACACTCACCGAACGAAACGCAACAGTATGCATACTACTTGATACTTAACATCGATTATACATTGTTAACCAAACACATGCATGTTACTGAATGTTGAATAATATTTTACAATACATACTATAAAAATTGTGTTCTATTCAACGCATGACTGGCTTGGACAGAATGTCAGCAGTTGAGCATGCCTCGCGCTGCCAACTAATAAGCTGAGTCCAAGACCTTTTTGTCTTTTACCTTCTTGTATGTACCCCTTGCTACCTATGTAATTTGAAAGACAAATAAAAACCTTCTATTCTATTCTATTTTTATTTTATTACGTAGATATATTCCTTGGGCATAAACATTTATTTTATTATTCAACTATAATTGAAATATCCCTCACCACTCGCGTTAGCAATAAATAAAGCGTACAATAATTAAATACGAATACCTCACCGCAATTAATTTACCGAGAAAACATTTCCAGGGACTAGCTAAAATACGAAACGTACCGACGGAATTACCGGAAGAAACCTTATGTATTCTTAATGAGGTCTCGGCTAGTTCCTTTAAACATGTGATTCGTTAACATTCAACAAGGTACGGGCAATTCGTGATGTTTAACTTAATGTGTAAGTAGGTAGGCCGACCTGAAACGGGTGGAAAATATATAAGGTCTAAATTTTTAGGAGGTAAATCTATAGGTTACAAAGACTTATAAAGCAAAAAAAAGAATAATTATGATATCATTTTTTTATAAGTTTCCAAAATTAATTAAAATAATGAATGTTTCCGTTGGCATGAAACCTTTATTCCTCTATGATTATGAATGGCACTAAGGTCATGAACTCGACCACAAGTCCTGGCGGGCTCGGCTACTCTGACACACACGCATCGCGTCGCCGCGCCGGCGCCGCCCGATCATAATGCCTACATAATTTATGAATCTATTGCTTCATGCACCCGGATGAAAAATATAGTGCGCCAAAGGAGACAATTTTTGTTTATATAGAGAATAGGCCACCCATCTATTTCAACGTATACTGACGAAACACACGTAATTTTTAATCCCCGACAAAAAAGAGGGGTATTATAAGATTGTAGTGTGTATCTGAGTATCTGTTTGTGGCATCGTAGCTCCAGAACGGATGGACCGATTACAATGCAGTTTTTTTAATTGAAAGCTAGTTTAATCGGCTATCATCTTAGCTATATTTCATGAAAATATGTTCAGCTGTTCAAAAGTTACAGCTCTTTTTCTAGTTAAAGTCGGGGGTTTTTGGAGGTTAGGTTATTTCCAGAAGGTTTATATTTATAATACTTTCATATTTATTGTAAGGATGGTAGCATACGTGCGAAGCTGGGAGTGGTTTGAAGGCAAATAAAATGATTCTGATTCTGATTCTGATTCTGGTTCGCAAGTTTACTATTCTAATACAGACATGACAGCGCTAAAAATTTTTCTTTCTTACTTTACCTAAGCATGAATAAATTGTGATGGGGGACCACAGGGGGAGCAAAATATTCTGCGCAAAATATACTACTAATGTGATAGACAGTGAATCCAAGCATGCATGAATTGTGATGGGGCGGAAAACACAAGGGGAGAAAAATCCTCACATTGTTATCGAGCAAGCTTCAAACACACAGATTTTTTTCAATCTCAAACAACCGCATACGCTTGCGTCAATAATCTTTTTTTTTTTTTTTTTTGGGATTCTTTAAACTTTATTTTATTTAGAATTTCACACAGTACAATCTCAACAAAAGATACAACGCTAAGCAATTACTTAAATTATTGTTCAGCTCAATGCTGGAAGTGCAAATAGGAGACTACTTACAATGTTAATGAGATAAATACAAGTGTAAACAGTTTGACTGGATTTGAATCACACTGTCCTCCGTACTAGTTATCACTGTATCACGGTAATTATAAGTATTCTGTGTCCAATTACAGTGTTGTTGTGATTTGTAATCTAGGTTGTCCTTGTATTTTGACAAAAATAATGTTATTTTTTATCTTCGATTGAAATCTATTACATTTTACGCGATTTGGGGATTGAAATTCAGATTCTTAAGACCACATTTGTCACTGTTCAGAGATTTTGAAACATTTATAATAATAATTTTTTCCGAGGAAATTATCGTTCATATTTACTCTGGTGTATACAGGGTGAACGTGGGCAACATTGAAGGAGGGTATTATAGTCATCATTATGAAAAACAACGTCGAGTAATATTGAATTATTTATATGGAACAGCAAATTCTTTTTTCGCGATTTCGGGTTTGGTCCCGTAGTAAAAACTGTGTATAATTATGATTATAATACCCTCCTTCAGTGTTGCCCACGTTCAATCAGTCTTCCTGTACCCTGTATAATAAATATATAGATACACAGGGAAATATACAAAAAAAAAATATCCTTTATATTTCGCGAACTCTCAACATCAAAGCACCTAACAACGTGTGATTTATTAATATTCACTGAACTACAAACTGTGTGAAATTTTACACAGACCATGTAATTTGAAGGCACCGGCAGAAAAGTTTTCATTTAAAATGCACTAGTGTTCGCGCCGGTAATTTGGCCGAGCAAGTTCTGACACTCGCTATCTGTGTCTGCTAGCCTGGTACAATTCAATTTATTCAGTGTGAATCCGCCGTTTTATACACGTCATATTATTTTAGTTTCAAATCTTTGTTCGTATGAAATATTTCGCTTATTTCATTTTACATTTCGCAGCATTTCGCTCCTGCTTTTATCCAGAAGTAATCTTTTACTTGACGTCGGCTGTCATAATGCAATAATCTAATTTATGCATATATTTTTCATACAAATTTATACATAGGACTAAGAGCGTGCACTACTTAATTGTACAATACGGTAACTACCGTATTGTACAATTAAGTAGTGCACGCAAATAAATTTTAATTTTTTTGTTAAATTTTTGATAGTAGTGATCAAAAATTTACTAATATTGCCCTTATAGTAGGCAGATAAATAACACCATAGTTGACAAAATAATTAAAATCGGTGAATAAATGCCAGATTTATAAGCTTTGGAAATTTCTATATGAGTCACTAAATATCCTTTTCCCGCAAAATGGAATATTATGTATGAAACTGTTACAATTTACTATGACACTACTAGTTTATGACGTCTCAATTCTATAGCGCCACCTCTGTCTATTAAAAAAAAATAAAAAGCATATTTACAAATATTGAATTTATTTTTATAATTTTTACCTATTATACAAATACCCTATTATAGAATTGTAGTGAGTCAGATTAGTCTAAGGGCTCAATTAGTAGGAACCTGTCCAGATACACAGATACACACTACAAACTTAACACACCCCCCTTTTTGTCGGGGGTTAACCATGGTCTACAGACTAAGACGAATACAAGTGGGTGCTTACATTCCTCACCTGGCCGTCCCTCCACCTCTGGTCGTGTATCGCGCCCCTCACGTGGTACACGGAGTCCGCGTCTCCAGACTCAGAGCGCGCACGCCCGTCCACTTCTCTCGTCTCGTCACTAGGAACAAACATACAGAATATACAAATTTGACTTGGATGTAGATGTAGATTATAATTTAAGTAGAAACATAATTATCTATATGTTATATTTGAAGAGAAAACTTTGTACCCCTTTTTAAACATATTGCGCGCACGAAGGATTGTGAGATTTGGCATAGTTAAAGTTTATATGGAGAAGGAGTGTAGAAAGCTAAAATTACGGTCGATTTTCGACCACTAGGCGACCACTAGTAAAGAATTAAAAGATTTAAATTACTAAACCGACAAGTGCCTAACACTTTGGATGGATGATAGATTAGCATTATTCAGTCCATTACGGTCCGAATATAAGGCACGGGGGTTAACATTATTATTATCTATTATTGATATTTATTTTCAGCTTATTATAAAAGCAGTGATAGCCTAGCGATTGAACGCTTGCCTTCCATGCAGTAGGGTCCGAGTTCGAAACCGGGCCGCACATCTGACTTTTCGAATTTATGTGCGGATCGCAATTTGATTAAGACTTGCATTAACGGTGAAGGAAAACATCGTGAGGAAACCTGCACATCTGAGAGAGCCTCAGAAAATTCTCGATGGTATGTGTAGTCTGCCAACCTGCACTAGGCCAGCATGGTTGGACTAAGGCCTAACCCTTTTCATTCCAAGAAGAGGCCCGTGCCTAGCAGTGGCTGTAATGGACTGGATTTATTTATTATTTAGGTACTATCATCGTCTGAAACAGGCAAAACGGGTGGGAGTAAAAACCTCAATGAAATACGACCATATACGAATAACTGCCCACACATCAATCCCTAAAATTACATCACTATTATTATGACACATAATAATATAATTGACAATAATCTAACCCACAAAGTCCATGTAACATATAAACCATTTTTAGGACAAAGTATAGTGGGACCATACTTTATTATCTTCATGATAATAACTATGATAATAACGATAATGCTGAGGAAGCATTACGTAATTTAATATGGTTTGTGCTTAATGAAAACCACATAAGGCGATAACCATGGGCTTATCCCTGGCACTTCGCCAGTCGTATGGTATGGCGTAAGTATTAAAGAGATAGTTGGCGAAATGAAACGTACAAACGTATTAGGAGTTTTATGCTGATATGGAATAAAATATAATATAAAATAATATACTCTTAGAACTCAAGAAATAATGGAACTCACTACGGTAGTGAACGTATTAACAAAAAAAAGATAATTATTGGTAACACGAAATAAACTCAGCCATCTGGTGACTTGTATTGGCTGAAACCAAATTTATAAAAAAAAAACAATACAACGTCTATCCACGTCCTTATCAACACAAGTCTAACGACGTATACCAATAATGTTTTTTTATTCTCACTACGTTTTATAACGTCAGGAACCCATAGTAAATTCTATTAGCAGAATTCATGCGCCGCAAGCCCGCAACACTTGAAAGTGTCAAATGTCTAAAGCCGCATCGAATCAACTTTTGGCGGTGTTTTTCTTAAGAACGTATGTTAACGTTCGTCCATTTTGTTTTGTCACAATGTGTGCATCTGATTACGGCGGCACAGAGGGCCGAATGTGTTAATACTAATTTATTTCGAATTGTTCTTACCTTTTAATAATAAAAATACGAACGTAATAAATTATCTTATAAATATTACGATAAAATAAATAAAAAAATAAATAAAATCCAAAGGTGTGCAATTGAAACTAACTATATCTACCTATATCGGAACTCAAAGACAAATTCAACAAAATTAAGCACGACCAACTTCAACCTTTACACTTCACATATCCAACTTAAAACCAATACGAAGTTCCAACTTGAAATTCTAGTTAGCGCCCGGCTCGTGCCAAACAGAACAAAACCAAGTCAGTAGAAATTGCCAGTAAATTGTGCAGATTGGGCCGGTGTGCAACTTTCATTGGTCTGTGACAGTTGGCTACTTATTTACGGTTTCGTATCATTGATGTAAAAACTCACGATGTACGGCTCTCTTCAAAAGTGATGTTAATTGTCAGTACGCATGTGATATCATATACAGATAAAATTGTGACTTACTTACAGAAAGCAAGAAATTCCTAGACTTTGTTTAGTCTTTTTTAGCTTATTAAGGCCCATGTTCACCAACAATATAACAGATGTTTCAAATGAAAACGGCCATGGAAATGAATTTTGATATGGGTAATCACCCATATCAAAATTCATGTTTAAACGGCTGATTAAGCCCTTATCGTCTGATATATCATCGGTTAACTCGAGCCTAAGTTATACAAACTAAACAAAGTTAAGTGATTTAAGCTAACGAGCTTCATTTTATCACCTAGGGCTGATTTTTCAATCTTCAGATTAATCGACGGAATTAATTTGAATTTGTGACAGCTTTCTTATACAAAATCTGTCAAGCGTCAAATTTATTCGTTGGATAAAACATTATCTGGCGATTGAAAATCAGCCTTTAATGAATCAATAAATTATTCTTGACGTGATATGAATACACATTTTTACAAACAATTAGAAATGGTTACTGACCGTTGTGAAACAAAATACTAAAAGAAACAAGCGCATAATTTCCATGTGTGCGCGTATCTTTATCGGACGGTTTTGTGTTGCTAATAACGTGCTTCTTCTGTTCTATATTAATGTTTCGAATGCTAGTAAAACTGTCGTCAGCTTTTAATTGAGTTGAACCAATTGGATTTTCTATTGCACCCTTCGTGTGGCCGACTTTCGCTGCGTTTCGCTTGTTCTTGGTCGTTATGCTGTCGGCTGTGGGGTTTTTATCGTGATGTTAATAGCTTAATTGGATTTTTGTATTCACGATCACTTTAGATTGGTTAAAGTTACGTTCTAAACTCTTTCTTGAATGAATTTTTTAAGCTTAACTCTTCCAGCATTAACTGAGACGACATCGTTACCTATTAACCCCCGATAAAAAAGATAGAGAGAGAGAGATATAGGCGGCGCGGCCCATGACGTCATTTACAATTCATGTACATTTTAATCATTTACATTTATTTTTTTCACCATTTTTTTTTTATTTTTTTTTATCGAGTCCCCCGCCATTACTTGCATTTTTTTAAATCATCCGATTCGGCTATTATGGTTTTTAGCGCCATCCGACTGGCCTTAATATGTACCTACCTAGTTTACCATCATAATTTATGCAATGTGGTTATTAAAAAAATATGGAACATTAAGGAGGGCACCGAAAAGTGGGAGAAAGGAAAAAGGCTTTTCTACTCTGCTTGGCCCTTCTGAGAACAAAGGATTTACGGATTTGTCAGCTTAAAGGGAAAAAACTTTCAGCTTTGAAAGTCGTCTAGAGACCATTTAAGTTAAATATTTTTTAATATTTCATTCACAAAGGTTAAACTTTAACCTTTGTGAATAAAACATTTAAAATTATTTAATTTAATTGAAGAAATAATCATACTAAAGGTAAAACTTAGCCGGGAACAACTCATTGTTCTGTCACCCTCGTAAACAATACATCTATTGTTGTGAGACCGAGTTTAACTAAAGGTCTAAATACCCACAAATGCCCACAATAAGTCACTAAAAGGCCGAACGGGTCACCAAACTTGAGCATTCAACAATACACGACGAAACAATGGAAAATAAAGATGCAAAAAATATTTGGATGAATCGTCTTATCCGAAAAACGATTTCAGTCTCACTGAAAAACACTGCAACACAAAACAACACAAACGTCCTTAACTTTCCATTGCAAAATAATCTCTAATACTTCAACAACACGACTGTAAATCGCTTATACGTCACGGAATAAACAGATCTCACGAAATAGGGGTTCGTAATAAGTACTCTCGTGAATTCATCTCGAAAGGCACGATCCGAAACGTTAACACTACACGTAGTACGCCAAGCGATTATGAATCTTCGCTCGTTAACTGTAAGTTGATATTTGATCGTTAAGAGCCTACAAAAGGATTCGTTTCATTTTCCAAGATTTGTAAGTGGTACTTGTGCTGTGGGAATTTGAGGTGTATTGTCGCGGAATACAATTGAAATTGGCTTGGCGGAGTGTTTAATGTTAACTTATTGAGAAAGAAAGCGCCTTCATAAATAGTGTACGGTGGGAGCCAGTATATTTTCCGGGGGTTGGAGTGGGGGGTAACATGTGGCTGCTGGGCCCGGATAATGGACGGGGTGCCCGGGCACCCGGATAAATTGATAAGGTTGACGTGCGTTAACCTAATTCGTTATTAAGACGTTTTCAGTGCGATATACTGCCCTCGAAATGAAAAAAGGCATAACTCAATTTTTTTTTTCAAAATTGATTTATATTCTACCTACATATTCGGGATCAGGAAAATAGACATATCAAAAAAAACAGCAGTTTTTTGCCGCGATTTCAGCTTTGGTCCAAAGTCAAAGTCAAAGTTTTTTATTTCAACTGGACCTTTGCTGGCACCTTTCAAAACGTCGTGATTCTAGGCGCACGGTTCCAAGTGGGTTGGTCCTGGAGAAGATACCGACAAGAAACTCCATGGATACTCTTTTCATAAAACTAAATTTACTGTTCTGGGGCCGCAGGAGCATTTAAAATATGAATATAAAAGTAATATAATTTAAATAATAGTAAAAATTGATTATAATGATGAATTTCCCACTTCCAGTTTTATTTACCCTTTCCGACTAACCCTCAAATGAATTGCAAAAAATAATCACATTCACTTTGTAATTCTAGGTCTCTACATCCGTAAAACGTGGAGATTTCGTATTCTCTATCGAGCCGAGACTCGAAAGCCGGACGTAATCCGTACGTGGTTCCGTCGGCCTTCAAACTCATTATTTATCTCCTTTCACTTGCACATCCGGCTGCGACGCAATTTATACTATACAGTATAAAAGAAAAGCATAATATTTTTGATAAACACTTTATTGCACACCAGAAAGAGAAGAGAAGATACAATGAACAAAAAAAGAGATGTACAAAGGGCGGTCTTATCGCAATTGACGATTCCTGCCAAACAACTTTGAGATGGACAGATTATTTGATATTTATAAGCGCTCTGGGTTCAACATAAAAATTCGAAAAATTGAAGTAAATAACTATTATTTTAGTGTATAATTATAATATTAACTAGCTGTGCTCGGCAAACCTTGCAATGCCTCTCTTTTATCACGATTTTATATCTTTTTCATCTACACGAGTGCGCGCACAACAACTCGCCAAAGTTTCATCGTAATCGGATGCATACTCGTAGTTTAGGAGCGTATGGAAGCTGAACAAACAAACAAACATGCATTTTTATACAGGATATTTTTTATGTAGTGCGCATAATTTGTAGAGTGATTCAGTCTCTGTTCCTAAATGCAACCGCAGTATTGGGATACACTGAAAATTTGACTTAGTATGGGGGGAGGCTTATTTTATTAGCGCGAGCTATACAAAATCAAAATTTTATTCTGTTCTGGAGTGAATTTTAGCACTGCGGTTGCATATGGAAATGGACACTAAATCACTCTACTTTTGCGCACTACATAAAAAAATTTCCTGTAGGTATATTAGATAATTATTTAGTTTATAAAAAGAAAAAATCTCGCTTTGTTCAACACAACATTCTTGATCCAATTAAATAGCACATTGAGTACATAATTACATTTCTCAATTAGCCAAGTTTTTTGGTTACTTAGGCTTCGAGGGTAAATTGGCCTGAAGTTTGCAAGGCTCGAGGGTGTAAGGACGTGCGGAAGGAATTAAGGGCTGAGTACACACGGTCCACGTACGAGATGCGACGTGACGTGTTTGAGACCCTTTATAAATACGGTACGCAGAAGTAATTCGAGTGTCTGTAAGTGGAAGAGAGGCCGGATGAATTTTGTGAGATGTATCACTCGATGAATGGAAGGATAGAGAGAATAAGGTAGACAGAAAAAGTTATTAATGAAGAGGTACTAGACAGAGTCAATGAGAAGAGGATACCTACTAATGAAAATTATTCAAAATACGAGAGGACAGATGATAGGTCATCACGACATGATAGTTTCATTAAAAGCATAATTGAAGGAAGGTATAAGGAAGGGGGGATAAAGGGTGGCCATTCAGTTACATGAGCCAAATAAAAGAAAAGGTTGTCATGTCGTATAAGGAGGTTAGGGAGACTGCATTGGAGAGGGAAATATGGAGAGAGCTGCATCTGCTACACTGACAAGAGCTCTTAAATTTGAAGAAGAAGATTACTGGATACTTACTGGCTTAAAAGCACTCGTCTTTCTTGCTCTTTCCTGACTATGATGGTGTCGGCTTCAGTCTAACTAGATACGATTTTTTCTTTATTTACGATTTTTCTTGGATTGGGTCCTATCTGCACAGCCAGTAATTATCATTGTATTGTATTGTGTAATATAAGGAATTCGTGTACCTTCTCTGCTAAGACTTTTGTTAATGAGATAGTATCAACCATAAATAATATATCAACTACAATATTTTATTTGTCTGCGCGAAGAATAAATTAGAGGTGCCGAAAACATTCTTCGTACAGAATCAAACAGGCAAAAAGCCTTTGCATAGCCAATGAACAACCGGAAGTTCAAACAAAAGAACAAAAACCCCGAACTGCCTCCTTAAATGTCTAAACAAAACACCCGCTATAAAACAGCAGGTGTCCGAAATCCAAAAGACGTTGCAAGCCTCCTGAGAAACGTACTGCCAGTAAAGAAAAATAAATAATAATGTTTTCTAATAGAAAAAACAAAGTGAAATAGTATGTCGTAAAACCAATGCGGTGTACTAGGCGAGCAGACATAAAAGGAGTTTCCGTTCTGCATACAAAGTTGTTACAATCGAGACGCAACACAATGATACATGTCTCTCCTTTACAATCGTTAGACATGGGTATAATGCTGTCTCGCTCGCTGACACGTCCTTCCTGAGACTATAATGGACATCGCGAGGGACGGTGGAACTGATAGTATCGGATCTGAGGGTTGTCACAGGAGTTGTATGCTTTCTGAGTGGGCTTGGTGTCAATGAATATCTGCATCATTGTGTTCAGCTAACACGAGATACGGTATGAATGGATGATAGAAAATGATGGAGCTATTGAAAGTGTCATTAAAGTTGAGAGCACCGTTGGGAATAGTAGTGAGAGAGATTGTTATACATTTATAAGCATAGCTGCTGTAAGCTTTAAACACAAATTAATGTCAATCACTTGCAGAATCAGCTAAAGTAGGTTGAACACGAAGACATTTTAAATTAAATTAATTTTGATTTTTTTTAAAACATTGCCCCTCACTAGGATTTCTCCTGTATAGTGGGGTACAGTTTACAAACATATGTACATGTCACATGCACATACAACCAGACCCGAAACAACTATCTGTAGATCATACAAATATTTGTTCCGTGCGGGCATCGAACCCGCGGCACGTAGCGCAGAAGGCTAATAACGTAGCCACTGCGCCAACCGAAAAATTAACAAAAGAAATAGACGGAACAATAGAATAGAATAGAATAGAATAATCTTTATTTGTGTTTTTTACTACGCTGTTATCATCACGTGATATTTTTGACATGGCTCTGATATTCCATTAGGAGACGCTATGAGACCCACTTGAAAAGCAAACAAATTATCCTTACCGGAAGACCATAAATCATTTAGCTTGTTATTCAATGAACCATAAGAGTAAAGATAAACCAAATAGTCACTTCTTACAAAATGCGGTACGAAACAGCGATCTCGAACACCGCCATTTTCTCGCCCCACAGAGTATCAAACATAGAATATTAGATTTACAACATATTATTGAATTTGGATAGCTGTCGCGATATCTACTGATTTATCTCCACCGTGTGACTTGATACCTCATTCCGTGCTCGGCTTGCGCCTCTCTCTCATATTTTTCTCCCCTCAATAAATAGCTTTGATGTTAGCAAAGTTAAGGAAAACTCGGGTTGTAAACATATTTTTCTTTATACGAAAAAGTTTTTCAATGGCTGATAAATTTTGTTAGTTACTCGTGACATGGATGAAGGGGGTTAAAAAAAAAACAACCTGTATTTTAACCAATCGAATAAGAATTTGAAATGTATATAAGTAGGGGTGTGATTTTGTGTTTTGTGTGTTAGTGTGTATTGTGTTGTCATGATATTTTTTTTTTAAATTGGCCCTTTATTTTTGTTAGAAATGGCACGGTTCGCCAAACGTCGTGGGTTCAAATCCCGCTCATATCAATGAGCACTAAACAATTATTTACTTGATTTTTGTGGGTCGATCTTAGTTTGTAGAATACTGTATAATCAACACTCAAACTTGCATCCAAACAATCGAAAATCTTCAGTACTGTACCCCAAATATGAGTTCTCGTCCACCTCGTCCGTAGTTACCGTCAAGTCAAAAATGCGCGCGCACACAGTTTCCGTACATTCGGCTCATTCATTTTCGGCTTGACGGTAACTATGTTGAGGTCGAAAAATCTCGGCACTTGGGCTGATCAGTATTCAGCAGTCTCCTATAAGATAAAGAAACATATTCAGACTTATTTGCGAATGTATTTAAATAAAACCCAATACGCACCCTCACTAAAGAGATTCTCTTTGCGAGAAGAAAAACATCCCTCGCAAAATTACATTCCTTTTCTCGCCTTTATGTATATTTTTTCGCTTCTTATCGAAATTGATCTTTTTCGCAGTTTACCGAAAATTCGGGTTGCGTGTGTTGCGATTCAAACTGCGTCTGAAGTACCTAGGTACAATCATCGACATAAGTAGATGAACATTGTAAAATTTTGAAATTAATTTATCAAAAGGATAAATATTGTTTTACACTAGTCGATAAAGTGACGTTATTCTATAATAATTAATTACATACCCTAACCGTCAAAACCCCCCGACTCCAACTAGAAAAAGAGCTGTAACTTTTGAACGGCTGAACAGATTTTCATAAAACATAGCCAAGATGATTCCCGATTAAACTAGCTTTCAATTAAAAAAAAGTATTGAAATCGGTCTATCCGTTTTGGAGCTACGATGCCACAGATAACTACACAGATACATAGATCCACAGATACACAGATACGCACTACAAACTTATAACACCTCTCTTTTTTGTCGGGGGTTAAAAACCGACCTCAAAAAACTAAAACGTATAAAATAATTTTCTTAAAAAACTTATTAACTTCTAAAGTCGGTGCAACTGTTGGTAGTTGACAGAAAGTCAGGGCCTTTATTTCTCCAATGCTCCTTAGCTTGGGCTAAGGAGCATTGGAGAAATAAAGGCCCTGACTTTCTGTTACGTACGGGGATCGAACCCGCGGCACGTAGCATAGAAAGCTAATCACTGCGCCAAACGTGTCGAACTTTCACCAAGTCTTCACATTTCCTCGACCCAAAATGACGTTCATTTCTCCCTCGAGGGACCTTTCAGCCAAAAATATCTCCCTTGAGAAACCCTTCAGTTAGAACCCTTTTGGCGAGACGCCCTTACCTCGCCCCTTGTCGACCGACAGCGGTGCAGCCATCTGCGACCGACAACGATTTTTTTACCCATTTTCATCAGAAGCCATTGTGTTATACCAGGAAAATGGTATAAACAGTACACTTAAGGCTATGTTCGCCGACAATATAACTGATGTTTAAAAAGAAAACGGTCGATTACCTATTTTTTTTCAATTTTTTTTTTGTTTTTGTGTTTCGTCTATTGTGAATATTGCGCCGTCATTATCTCGTACAGATTTTTTTTTCTTTTGTTTTCCTTACAAAAAATCATGTTTAAACGACTGATTTTGCTCTAGTCGTCTGTTATGTTGTCTAAGCTTGGGCCTAAATGCGAAAAGTGTAATTTTGATGAAGAATGTAGATTTCAGAAAAATGTCTTATGTCAAATCCCTTGTTCCGGCTAATTACATACTTTTTTAATGATAATTTATTTTCTTATAAAAAAGTACTCCTTCACTATGATTTCTACTGTATCGTGGGTACAGTTTACAAACATACATCACATGCACACACACCCAGACACGAGAAAAATTATCTGTAGATCATATAAATATTTGTTCCGTGCGAAGATTGATCCCGCGGCACATAGCGTAGAAAGTTAACCGCTTGACCTCTGCGCCAACCGTGTCGTCAATATGGAGCAAACGAAGGGTCACCCAATGGTAGGTAATGGATCACCACGTTCCGGTAATTTCACTGGGTTTTCCTGCTCTTCACCCGGATCCAACTACACTTACACATAATTGTTATGGCGAGTGAAATAGGTAGGTTGAATGTTTTTTTTTCTTGTTGCTAATGCTAATGAAGTCTATTTTTAACAACAGAACTGAGCTCTTTTTAACCCCCGACAAAAAAGAGGGGTGTTATAAGTTTGTAGTGTGTAACTGTCTATCTATGTATCTGTGTGTCTGTCTGTGGCATCGTAGCTCCAAAACGGATAGACCGATTTCAATGCATTTTTTTTAATTGAAAGCTAATTTAATCGGGATTCATCATGTTTCATGAAAATCTGTTTAGCCGTTCAAAAGTGACAGCTCTTTTTCTAGTTGGAGTCGGGGGATTTTGACGGTTAGGTTAGGTTTTTGTTTCATGGCGTACAAACAAATTACAACCTTAGGGTGGTAGACTAATTCTTTGGCCGACTGTACCTACAATCTATTCAAGTTTTTAGATAATAGTCGCTTGGCCTGGGTTTTTTAATGCTTCATGCACAAGTAGAAAAACTGCACGAAGGCGAACTTAATGCCATGGGCGATATCGATGCTGTGCATGGGTATACAGGGTGACTAATTGAACGTGGGAAACATTGAAGGAGGGTATTGTACTCATCATTATGAACAACTTTTATTATGGGAAAAAATGTGAAATCGTGAAAAAAAAATTGCTGTTCCGTACATTTAGTCGAGTAATATTGAATTATTTATATGGAACAGTTGAATTTTGATTCGCGATTTCATGATTGGTCCCGCAGTAAAAGTTGTTCATAATGATGAGTGATGGCTCCCGCTGAAAACCAGCGCTGTCGGGTTGCTCGCAGCGCGGCAGCATATGCTGAGTTGAAGCCTTATTGACACAGCTGCGACGAACAATCCATTATATTTAATACAAATATTTTCTTTTACGTTTTTTTAATAAAAAAAAATTCTGTGATGTTATCTTTAAAATCGTTTTTGTGCTGTGTCAAATAAATACTTTTTATTTCTTCTTCTTTCTTTCAATACCCTCGTTCAACTAGACACCCTGTATATGTCAACCAGTCATATGTCAGCCAGTCAGTAAATTGATTATGATTCAATATCTGATACCTTTCATCTATATTACTAAGTCGTAATGATCCGTTCAAATGCGACTCAGTCTATTACATGAACCCTTCTCAACGGTATTTAATCGGCAAAAAATTGTCGGGAGCCTCTCGATGTATCGAGTGTAGGAAAATCGGCCGTACCTAATCTCGACATCTCGAGGTCTCGAGATTCGTACTCGATGATGCATCAGCCATTTTAGCAGCCAACTTTTGAGCCTCCTTGAGGCTTTTCTTCGGTTTTAAAGTGGTAAGTTTTAATATTTAAGTTTCATTGTCTCATCTATATATTATTACGAGAAGAGAAAACTTTGAACTCCTTTTTAAGCATATTGCGTACACGGTGGAGTGTTAGATTTTATATAGAGAAGGAGTGCAGAAAGCTAAAATTTCGGTCGAATTTCGACCACTAGGCGATCACTAGTAGTAATAAATTCAGAAAAAAAAATCCGTACGGGAGGTAATGATGCTAGCGTCACGACAGCAAAATCACTAATATGGGGTAGAAAACTTTTTTATACGCCATTAATTTATGGTCCTTTTATGGGGTTATAGTACTCATCATTATGAACAACTTTTAGTATGGAACCAGAATTAAAATCGCGAAAATGACATAAAACACAGCCTTCAAAACAGTAACCAGAGGTGTCGAATATGAACCGTATTGGCCGTTGACCGGGGTTAAAATCTCTGGTCATCATTCAAAAGGCCATTTTTTACACCAGCTACATCTAAAACGAATGACAACCAATAGATATCGATACCGCTCTCTTAGGAAACCTGCAGCCCGATTACGTATGATAAATATGACAGTTGCTGTCGCAAATAAACGTCCTATTCCGTATCCTCTTACGAAAACGTCTATAAGCGAGAAAAGGATGCATTGTTTGTTTGTCACTGTGGCTGTCAGATTTTTCTTACGTAATCAAGGCGCCAAAGAGATGACGGGACGAACTAGACACATTCAGAAAGGACTGGTCATTACTGGCACATGATAGAACAACATGGAAATCAAGGGGAGAGGCCTTTGCCCAGCAGTGGGATGATACCCCGGCTAACAGTAATCAAGGCGGGAACCTTAAGGGGGTTAGTGCATGTCTTGTCTTGCCACACCCTAAAAGACTCAAAATAAGACGCCCCATAGAAGAATCTCTGTGGCATACTTCCTGAATTTAAGAGGAAAAAGGTGTAATCCGACAACGATCGAATCCACTTTTTAATGGGGGAGATATCATATTGATTTATAAGATTCGAGTATGAATGAAAAGGGGGGTCTTTTGTCTTGTAATCTTAGTTGGATGACAAGAATATTTTAAAAAAACGAAAGAAATAAATGTGTTGGTTTGAGAGATTTGTCAAGAAATAGATTGCACAGATCATAAAACTTTCCTGCGCCCTGTCAGTAATGTTTTAATTTATTATCCGTTTTATGTACTCCTTCGGAAACAGAACACGAAGCCGGAAAAATTTGCTTGCTAATCCCGCCGGATAATAGATTATACCGAAACAAAAAATAGAATAGAATAGAAAGATGCTTTACTGCACACCAGCATATGAAAAACAGAGGTGTCAAACAATGCACAATTGGCGGTCTGACAAAAGACAATTGGTTGACAATGTCAGTATTTTCAAATTAGACTGTGTCTGTGGATCTAATAATATGATAATTAACATATTATTATAACTAATGATTAGAACATAATAAGCATAATCCATCAACAATCACTTATTCTATAATAATTATATAGCATATAGGAGTAACACTGTAAACTAACGAAAACTATTAAAAATACGAGAGGAAAGATGATAAGCCATCTTATACAACATGATAGTTTCATTAAAAATATAATTGAAGGAAATATAGAAGGAAGGAGAGGTAGAGGAAGGCCACACATAAGTTACATGAGCCAAATAAAATAAAAGGTTGCTGTCGTATAAGGAGCTTTAGGAAACTGCACTGGAGAGAGCTGCATCAGCTACACCGACAAGAGCAAGGCTTTTAAATTTGAAGAAAAAGAACACTGTAATGCTACCAAATTTAATTAAGCTACTCTAATATCGACAATATCACGCGAAATCCTCATTATTACTAACTACACTATTTTAATAATTACCTACACCGCGATCTTAATGACAAACACGGCGTAATGACACAGGTAAACAAAACACGTCTGTCACCGCAATTAACACACACACAGCGTGATAGACTTGATGGCTTAATTAGGGTACGTCACCCATTTATATAAAACCCCAGTGTCCCTTAAGAGGAAATATGGTAGCCGAAACATTTGAAGTATAGGTATTTTAAAAAGCTATCGCTGTCGCTGATGCATGAGTTCCCTTCATTGTTGTCGAGCTTGGCGATGCTGACGCATGCGTCATGCTCGTGAACGGGTGCCGTCTGTCGAAACTGGTCAGCTCGCAACTGCCATGGCAATCTTATTCAGAGGCAAATCATTATTATCCTAGCGTTATTTTTATTCGCATTAAATTACATTATTCTCGCAACTCTTACGATAACATTGTACTGATCAAGATTGTAATCTATTACCTATTTTAAAAGAGTTCCATGGAGCAGTGCCTTCAATTCAGTTGACTTTGACATCCTCTTAGGAATCCTATCCTCTCTTAATATCTCTTCTTCTGTAGTTAATTGGTTTAATTCCTATCTTCGGGGCCGCTCGCAGTCGGTTCGCTACGATGAGGTCTCCTCTGAATGGTGTGACCTTGCTGCGGGCGTACCTCAAGGTGGCGTCCTATCTCCTCTTCTCTTCTCCGTTTTTATTAACGCTATTACTAAGGTCATTACTTCTCATTATCATCTCTACGCAGACGATTTGCAGTTGTATCGGCACTTTAGGGTGGGTGAAATTGATGAGGCTGTTGATGCCATCAATAGTGATCTTGAAAATATCAGTGAATGGGCTAAATCTTTTGGGTTACTTGTTAACCCCGCAAAATCTCAAGCTCTCATTATTGGTGGCAGATACATGTTTAATCTTTTAGATCACAGCTCATTACCACCAACTGTATACGACTCCGTACCCATCTCGTATTCTAAAAGTGCGAAGAACTTAGGTGTTCTCATGGACTCCAACCTTTCCTGGAGCGTCCATGTTGCGGGGGTGAGCAGGAGGGTATTCTGTACATTTCATTCTCTCAAGCGTCTCCAGAAGTTTCTCCCTCTCCATACAAAGATCACTCTTGCCCAAAGTCTTCTACTTCCTCTCCTGGACTACGCCGACGTCTGTTTCCTTGATGCGACGGAAGAGAATTTGGATAAGCTTGAACGTTTGCAGAATTTGTGTATACGCTTCATATTTGGTCTTCGGAAGTACGATCATGTGTCGGAGTTCCGTGCTAAATTGAAGTGGCTACCTATTCGGCGGCGTCGAGATTGCCATATTCTTTCTCTTCTTTTTCCATTCTCTACAATCCTGATTCTCCTATATATCTTCGTGAACGCTTTGAGTATCTTATTCCCAGAGGACAGCCCTGTCGCTCAGTTTCCTCACTTCTTCTGCGAACTACTCGTCACAGCTCTAGCTGTTATGACGGTGCTTTTACAATTCGTGCGGCGCGCCTTTGGAATTCTCTCCCACACTCTATTCGGGCCAGCCCATCTCCTTACGTCTTTAAGAAAAGAGTTAAGGAACATTTCTTGTCAGCATGATTTTCCTTTTGTTATTTGCTGGTATGTATTTAGATATTTATATATTATGGTATGTGTTTAGATATATAGTTTATGTTATATAAGTAGTTATATAATTATTTTTGTTACTTAAGTTGTAATGTAATTGTATTGTACGCTTGACTTTCTCACTCTATAATATGTTCATTTCTCTTTCACCCAAAGGTTTGCTGGAAGAAAACTCATTCTGAGTTAAGCTCGCCTTTGTGCATATTTTTTTTTTTTAATTGTTAATTTTTTGTATATTCAATATTTTGTGTACAATAAAGAATAAGAATAAGAGTTTCTTGCCGGTTCTTCTCTATAGGATCTACTATTTGGAACCGTGCATCTAGAGTCTCGACATTCATAAGTGCCTGTATCTGGTTTACATGAATTAAAGATCTATTCTATCTATCATGCCATTTACCGAGCCAAAGCGAAAGGGACACCTCATGGACACCTCAGACTGATCAGGGATCTAAATAAAATTGTCAAAATCAAGGTTGTACTCTCTGTATCCTCCTCCAAAAGTGGACCGATGTTTATGTTTTTTCACCTACTGTATTGGAAAACATTGTTCCATGTCTGTACGTTTTACTTTTTTTAATACACTGTCAAACTTTGAATATTGAACGTGTTTCTTCTCGTCGTCGATGGAGTTCAAACAAGGCAATTTTATGGAATTTTGGTGAGTCACACATCCTATGGGAAGTAACTAATGAAAAAAGCTAAACGTAGGGACAAGCTAGTGGTGAATATCTATATTATTGAAAAACCATTGCGCTAGTAAAGAAATCCAGAGATAAAATCTGGGAATAAGTTTGTATGGACAAAACGCCGCCCGAGTTTCCTCTTACCGAGAAAATTATTAAAAACTAGTTGTTACCCGCGGTTTCATACATTCAGGGATAATGCAGCTTTCTATTAATGAAATAATTTTTAAAATCGGTTCAATAATTCCAGAAATTATTATATCATCACAATATACAAAAACAAACAAACAAATATTGTGCACGAAGTTGGCCACCCCTCAAGTCCATTGCATATCCTTACTTCCTGATTTGAACGGCATATTATCTATTTAATTAACAAAAACAGGTAAACAAAACACCGAGGCGTCTTTTGTTTGTCGTCATCGAGATTAGCGCTCAATCAGCGTGACAGCGACCACAATGAGTAAAAACTCCTAATTTAAATCTCATTTAAGTGAGATTATATATTATTACACTACATCATTATTACATTATATATATATTATTACACTACATCATTATCATCATAGTCCTCCTATCCGTCTTCCTTTTTTTGTGGGTTTGGTCGGTAAAACCACTACATAATCTAATTACAAGCAGTATTTGGTGTAGAAATAAATTATTTTTCCTTCTTACATCTTATTGACTATATTCTGTTTAGAGTGCCAATAAATAAATGAACTAAATAAAATGTAAAAAAATATAACTAGAAACAGAAACATAAATCTATGGTTATCCGTAAAAACCTGGCTACCACAGTAACAAAATAGCCACTCTTCAATATCAATGATGAAGTCTTTTTGGTCAATGTAGATTGTTAACTTCAGAAGCAAATATTAAGCGCTAAAACACAATTTTATAAGTGTAAAACAATCATTAAACAGCAAAGGTACACTACAAACGTGTCAAGTACACAAACACGCTGGCCGTCATTGAGATTAGCGCTCACGCAGCGTGACAGCGAGCCACAATGGGTTAATTTCCCGTGGACACTTATAATAATACAAACGGTCGCACGATCATTGTGCAGTTTACATTGTCCTTGTCTGGTAAACTAGGCGGTGTAGACATAATAGGTGTTTGTTGATGTAGGTAAATGGCAAATGAATAATGTGAAGCGATGAGTTATCCTTAACGTAAAATATTGGAATGAAGGAAAGACTATTTAAATGTTTATATAATATAATATAAGATTTTTCTTCAATTTGCGATGCTGATTACTTCAATTTATCATTGTACTAAGCATGTCGCAAAGAAATTAACAAATAGATATACAAGACCATAAACTATGTAGTACTGGCTGGTCATAAATCAAATTATTTAGTTTAATGTCCAAAAATAAACCTGTACAATTTCATAAAATAAAGCCACAGTGATTGTCTCTTTTTCAGCGTGACAATGTCACAGCGCAGTATTTTAACACGTCACGTCAACTAGCCAACACGCTGAGCGCGTAATCAGCACGAATGAATTCTGTCAGCGATCAACAACGACCCACATTATAATTAAGCACAGCATTGCAGAATTGAAAATATTTCCACTTAACTTAAACTGAAAAGGGATTAAAATGGACTAGTATGAAAATTTTGTTATACTGCAATAATTGACACTTAGAGCGAATATACGTGAAGTACTTAAATATACAACTCTATACAATACGCCCAGAGATTTATTGTGGTTATAAGAGCGTACGATAAATTCATTTGAGTCATATTATGACTCGTAGAGCCTATGATCCAAAATATCCTCAGCCATTGTGAACTGTAATCAAATAAGTCTATACTCAATTACTTTACAAAAGTCTGGAGAATAAGAAGAATATTTATTTGTTGGGTTCTTTGAGTAAAGGTTGTGTTACATCTATGTTGTAAGTTGACAATTGACAGCGATGAGGAGGAGTATTTTGACGCCTAGATGCACAGTTTTATATTTGTATTTATTTTATGATTTATTTATTTAAAAATAATTAGTGTACATATTTAAGTTATAAAAATTATGGTTGTAAATAGTTTGATGTTTCTTAATAAATAAATATAACAAAAAATAATTTATAATACAAATGTTGTAAGTTGTACAGCATATCCCGCCGTATAAACGGCATGCAAAACTAATTTACCTGGTAACAATTTTTTAAAAACTATACCTAGGTAACTAATTAGGTACTTGCTAATAAATCTTGACAAAATATAAACTAGAAAATTATAAAGTTTACTTTCAAAAATTACTTCCTTACAAAAATAGAATAAAATAAAGATACAAAATACAAAAATAGAGATCTAGTAAATAGAAAGTTAGTAGCTAACTGGCTAACATCAAAAGTATTTGTCGAAATTCATTCACAAAACACAAAACGTTGATCCAGTACTGGGAAGGGATAAATGTATTACGTCCGACGGCGCCACAGCGTTATTTTTTACGAGGTAACCTCACAAAATCGATGGGCTGAAATATGGCCCATAAAACACAGAATGGCTGACAGAACTGACTTGTCAATCGGAGTTATTTCTAACGTATTCACTTCATCCGTTAGCAATGGCGGTGCTCATGAATTTTATTCGGACTAAAATACATGCAGTCATGCGGGTAGGTTCAGTTGAAAATCAACGCCGGACATACACTGAACTGAACCTGTTTGGTGCAGCCGTGAGGCCCACACGATTGTGGTATAGTATAACCAACATACTTTATATTTATGATTATTTTAATTTCTGGTGTTTATTCTGGATTATTTTAATTATTTTAATTCTTGTGGTTTCTTTTTTTTGTGATTTAAAAGAAAGAAAGAAAGAATTTTTTTTTATTTCTGCAGCAAAAACGACACACATACAATACAAATAGCAGCATCCATACCTACCAAACATTTGCCATAGGTACCAGCAACAAAACAATGAATAGGTAAGCATACCGACCGACCGCAACACAAACAAAAACGTAAAAAGAATTTATAATCTATGCCGTGCCCAACCAGCAACATTCCTGACAGTCAAGCAAGACGCAGATTACAAATAATGACTAAACTTAGTTTCTAGGTACCTACACATTACAAACCCATTTCAGCTTTGGTCCCATAGTAAGTTGTTCATATTGATGAATACTATAACCCCTTATAGGGATCGGGGCTACAAAGGTAGGACCTTGTATAAATGTATATGCCTCATGTTTACCACATTATTGATGTCTAAAAAAATTTCAACGCGGACCAAAGGCCCAACCATTTATTGTATACTAACTGCGCCCGCGTGAAAAACAATTTTTTTTTTTGCTCGGAACTACAATTCTTTTTACTTTGTCTACAATTAAAGCAGCCTAAGTTACTCCCTATAACATCAGCTATCTGCCAGTGAAAGTCCCGTCAAAATCGGTCCAACCATTTTGGAGACTATCCGGAACTAACAGACACAGGCAAACAGATAAATAATATGAATATTTTTTTGTTGTTTTATGTACCGTATATTGGTACTTTCATAATTACGCATTTAGTAAAAAGCTTTTATTTTGACATTATAAACAGACACTTCAATTTTATTTATTTGTATGTACAGATTATTGATCGAAAGCCGCCGTCTAACTTACTCCAATGAGCCTAAAAAGTTTGTGAATTTTTAACCCGCCGCGCGCCCTCCCCTTTTTGACTCAAATTGATACTGATCCCTTGTCTACACTAATACTCAATGTATCTTGAAACTTGACTCAAAGGAAAAGAGGTCATAAATATAAATAAATAAACTTTCCAAGTTGCCCTAAATACCGTGAATGTCAGCGCAGATGTTCGTTCGAACAAAACTTTGCTCATACATTTCGATCGGATTTTGTAAGAACAGAGAGGGTTACTTCGCGTTCATATGCCAAGGCAGAAATTGAACTGCCCAGATATTTCCAGTATAAGCTAACCTCGCACTGTATAGAAAGAAAGAAAGAAAGAAAGAAAGAAAAAGAGTTTATTAGCACAATAAAAAATAAATAAAACAAATCAAAGAAAACATAAAATGAGTTATTGTGCCAAAAGGCCGCAGCTCAGCATAATGTTAGGAGGCAGAGATACTGGCCACCTGACGCTGGTTTTCAGCTGCAACCCACGAGTGCAATACGCTCGAAACTATCAATATATAGGTATACTTACTACAAAATAAATACTAGATATAGGTACATAAAATATACACAAGCTACAATAAACAGGGTGAGAGAATAGAACTGTATAACCAACTTATATTAGGGACCTATTTGTGCTAAGGGGAATACGGCAATAGGGCAATACCGTACCATAAAATTTAGTAAGTTAGTAGTATAGGCTTTTCGTACAATGAAAGGTCAGCTTATACTGGATTTTCCTGGGTAGTTCAATTTCTACCGTGCTATATATAAGTAAAGCCCCAGTTTCTTAGTTTCTCCAATAAATTGGTAGGGGGCAGTAAGATCGCAAGTCACGGTATACGGGATCATCCATCTTTGTCAGCGCTGCACTTAGTAGCCATCTTAACTCATTGTGGGTGTAATTTGCCTGCGATGTAGTTTTAAGTTCGATATCGTGAGTTCCCCCCGAAGTTTAACGAAAGTTCGCCTCTCGTGTTGATCGTTTCTGCTCGCCTAAACTTCCTCCATATCGACTAAGTTTTGCTGTCTACTACTAGTTAGAGGGATTGTTCTGAGAAATCATAAAATTACAAGAATATTTAAGTAATTAAATTGAAAATTCGTAACAAATGAAAATTCACAGAAAAGTTTTATGTACACACACCACAATTTTTTTTAACTACATTGAAAACAGACAGTTACTTAAATTATCTATATATTAATACGTGAAGAGAAAACTTTATACACCTTTTTATGCATATTGCGACGGAGGAGTGTGAGATTTTGCATAGTTAAAGTTTATATGAAGAAGGAGTGCAGAAAGCTAAAATTATGGTCGAATTTGGACCACAGGGCCACCACTAGTATTAATACTAAAAAGTTTCCAGTCAAATCTACAGTATACACCTAAGTAAAAAAGAAGAAAGACAAAGAAAAATGATTTATTTCGGGCTCGCACAGAAAATTACATACAAAAAGAAAACATTAAAATAATAACAAAAAACTAATTAAAAATTCCTGCACGAGGCCAAAAATGGCCCCTATCTCAGCATCTGCTGCGACAGATAAGGCTGATAAGTCAGCTCTGGGGCTCTAATAAACGAGGTTCACAGACCTTATTTAATATTATATTACATGGGAGCGATCCGAAAGGCAGGTAAGGAAAAATACCGTGACTCCGATTAAAGGGTGTTTTTATTTTGGCGCGAAGGGACGAGTGGGGTCTATCGATATTGAGTTAATTTTGAATATTGACAGATGCTTGTGTCCCTTTGAAGATGGGAAATGGGTGAATGACGCAGGAAATGCGAGGATTTTGAAGGGAGGTGTTTCCTTTTTATCTTTGTTGTATATTATGTTAACCCTACGAATACACAAAAAATAGAGCGAAAGAATTTATGTCTCGGATAAAAATAAGTCATACTTTCGTCTAGCCGTAATATGAATGATACGCCTTATACAAAGATAATCTAAATCTATTATAATCTTATAATTACAATAACTAACAAATAAGTTAATTAAAGTTAAGTAACGGGGGTACGGGGATAGGTAAAAAAAAAATAAAAAAAATTATATATCTTAGTATTTATTTTATAGTAAGTATTACCTATTAAATTATAATATTGATTAGTTTCGAGCGTATGGCACTCTTGGGTCGCAGCTGAAAACCAGCGTCAGGTGACCAATATCACTGCCTCCTAACTCTTTTTGTTTTATATGTTTAAAAAAAAGTAGCTTTTATTAATAATGTTGTTCGATATACGCTAGCGAGTTTATATAGAGCTACAGAACAGCCAGTAACTACCAGATATTACTGCTATGTTCTGTGGTTATGACAATTGGACAAACTAATAGGATATTTACGCTCAACCTACGTGCTTCTAGGTAAATAGAGGATACATTAGAATTCATCAGCATCCAGCCCACACTAATTTAAAATAATGTATATTCTACTTATAAGCCCACACGAATAGTATACATAGGTATACTATTACTATTGTATAGTGTACAAAGTGTATCAGAAACGTGTGGATCATGTTCAAGAGTGTGGATCAGACCATCAAACTAAACAACTTCCCTATGAGACCAACATCGTAATCATTTCGCGAACAAATAATCAGCATTCTCATACAAAACTTCAACACCTACTCGACCCAAACGTATGGGACAGTCGATTTTTTCGCGATTAGGTACGATGTTGATCCGGTAGAAAAAGTTGTTCAGTTTGATGGTCTGATCCACATCCTTAAATATGACCACGCATTTATGATACACGCTGTACGGTTATTTGTAATTCACCGGTAATGCTTTAAGGGGTGAAAGTACTCATCAATAATTATTTTGTTGTCATCTGTATGTATGTTGACGATACGGTCGGCGCAGTGGCTAAGCGATTAACTTTCTGCGCTACGTGCGGCGAGTTCGATCCCCGCACGGAACAAATATTTGTATGATCTACAGATAGATGTTTCGGATCTGGTTATGTGTGCATGTGACATGTATGTTTGTAAACTGTACCCTTTTCATACATTTTGATCAAGGTTGATCTTATGTTTTTTTTTGTGATTTCAGTGTTGGTCCTATACTAAAAGTTGTTCATATCGATGAGTAGGTACTTAAAGCATTAAAGCATTTCCGTTGAATTACAAATAACCCCGTATACACCGAAATAACGTAACGATACCATGGAGAATGTCATCTATGTAACACTTGCTTGCGGTCTTGTTTAATGATACCTAATTCATGTGTATTTGATTTTCATTAGTAGACATGAGTTATGATTAGGTGTGTACCGACAAACAAAATTGGTAGCCCGCCAATGATGGAACCATAATTTGTGTACATAGATGTGGTAATATGTGAGGATAGTTGAGTTGAGTAGTTTATGAAACTGTTGCATAATAGGGGGTATTAAAACACGAATGTTTTTAATAGTATCACACGAGTGTTTTAATACCTAGTTATGTGCAGTTTCATACCCTTTTGGAGCTATGTTGCCACAGAATAGAATAGAATAGAATAGAAGGCATTTATTCGATAAAGGACATACATTGTCAGTACAAAAAAAAAATTAAAATTGAAACACAGAGATCACAAAGAAACAAAAAAATAATAACAAACACGGTTAAAAAATTAACAGGAGATTTTACTGCACTGACGAGCACGCCCATATCGAAAGGGTTACCAGCTCAGCATTTGCTAGGTGTGGAACATCCAGCGCTGGTTCTCAGTTGGCACCCTGCAGTGAGTCACGGACGGAGGTAAATAAAATCATACAAAAAAAAATTAAAAAAATCTGACAGATAAGTACACTGATACACACTACAAACTTATAATGTCCCTCTTTTTTGTCGGGGGTTAAAAATGACTTTTATGCTCGCATATCTTATACTTATAATAAAATCGTAACGAAGCGAAAAATGTACATTGAATATTTCTTGAAAAAAAAAAAATAGAATAATATAAAATGATATTTTCATGAAAACATTTTATTTAATACGATCATCTCGGATTCTAGAATCGCCTCACGATATATCCCAAAAGTTTAATAAACTCTCTATAACAAATGAGTCTTAATTTATTCGGTCCAATATTTGTTCCCATTAGCAAAACAACAATATTTATCGCACAACAAACTAAAATATGAACTCAAATTCAAATTGCTCCACCTACAAATATGTATCAAGTTACGTCGTCAGGCATAAATCCTGATGCATTCGAGAGTAATGTCTTTCACTTCGCCGTAAAAGGGGGAGGTTCCTCCCTTTGAGGGGGGAACGGGTGCCATCCAGAGGTGTACGGTCGATGAAATTTTTAAAGGCTCTTAGACGATAGGTATTTTTATTGGATCTTCGGGGATAAAATATGAGTGCAAGGGTTGAACACGTTTTCTGAAACGTGTTTGGGATATTTAGTTGTACGGTTTTAGATGCTTACGTTTTAGATTCATCTCCATAGAACCTACTACAGGAACTGCGCACCTAGAGTCTGAACATTTCATTATGCCTGTATTTGGTTTACATAAATAAACATCTTTTCTATTCTATTCTGTTTTTAAAGTTATCGTATTCGTATAGCAAGCAAAAATTAACTTATCATACCAATGGTTGTGTTTACTTAACTATACTTTACTAATATACCATTTTGTGTGAACATCACTACATAGTATAAAACAAAGTCGCTGCCCGCTGTCTGTCCCTATCTATGCTTAGATCTTTAAAACTACGCAACGGATTTTCATGCGGTTTTTTTTTAATTGATAGAGTGATTCAAGAGGAAGGTTTATATGTATAATATTTTCATATTTAATGTAAGGATAATAGAGAAATTGCACCCGGGCATAGCCGGGGACGGGTCGCTAGTTACCTCCTGTTCGAAGTCTCGATTTGTGTTACATTTATTTATATATTCAAAACTAGCTGTACTGTAGTAACTGTCTGATAGACAAATCACATGGTAGTATTTGAAAGAAAGTTTCATCTAACGAAGGACCACAAAGGACCACACGACCACGCTATAACGCCGATATTATCGTTGCAATTTTTTTTTAGTACCTACCTTTTGTTTTAGGAAACGACGTATGCAATCTTACACACTGCTGCTATAATGCGTCTTATTACATAATGTACTAAAATAGATATCGCGATAACCCAGCGATATTATCGTTCTATAATAAATTTATCTAGTCTCAAAAACACATCCAGCCGACAACCTACTCCATAACATTTAGATAAAAGAATGTTATTATCCGAAGCAGATTACCACGATAGGATATTATAACTCGTTACAGCCATAACGTTGCAAGCTGCTCGTGTGCCAGCTTAGCTGAGATATATTGCGACAGCTTGATCTATGTTGCTGTATCCAAATGTTGCATGATATTAGAGAATCAGTTGGTTGTTTTAGATGATGTTTTTTGTGCGTAATAATATTGAAAATAATTAATATTTTTTAACACGCTTTTATTAGCTTCACCTGTAACTAACTATGTAAGAAAATCTTGGAAGTTAAATTTGACCCACTTCCCGGTTTCCGATTGAGCTGAAATTTTCACGTTCAGTTTGGATGACAAAAGCGTGTTCTATAGTTTTTTCTAAACTATAATATTTTATTCTGTAAATAATTCCTTGTATAAAGCTTTTACAAATCTTTTTAACCCCCGATAAAAAAGAGGGGTGTTTATAATAATGTGTATCTGTGGATCTGTGTATCTGTCTGGGGCATCGTAGCTCCTAAACGGACAGACCGATTTCAATGCAGTTTGTTTAATCGAAAGTTAGTTTAATTAGGTAACATCTTAGCTATGTTTGATGAAAATCTGTTCAGCCGCAGCAAAAGTTACAGCTCTTTTTCTAGTTGGAGTCGGGGGTTTTTGACGGTTAGGTTATAATAATTAATCTATTTAGATTTTAGATGTCAGACAGGATAAATAAGTTATTAGTCTATCAAAACTGTTGAAATGGCCATCAGTACCCCAAACACAGAAGCCGTGAAAGATATTTAGTTGAAATTGATAATTTGGTGCTCGTGAGGGACAGAGAATGGGTAATAAACTCAGAACAGCTGATGCATTATATTGACCGTTAATATATAATGGCTTCCTATCAAATCGTTGCGAGTCTTCTGATTTATATTATAATAGTAACTAAATTTCACAATTTCTCTCGATCATAATTCAGAGTTATAATCTAAAAACCTTTGTACTGTAAAAATTATTTCAATCGATAAAATCATAATGATACAATGGCGTATTAAGGTATCTCCAAAAAAAATTTTCGAGAAAATCTAATAGGCAAAAGAAATCGCACGATTTTTTTTTAATTCCAGCATTCATCTAATTTCTCAAAATTTTTGATCCCAGTTGACATAACCCTTTAGTTAATGAATTTTATTGATTTTAGGAAAAAGAATTACACAAAATTAACACAAAAATTAGAAAAATAGAAATATTAAAAAATAATGGTGAACTTGTCCCGGAAGTAGTACCTCCCTTTACCACCATCAGCTGTGATTTTCACATAGTTTTACATTAATTTAAAACTTGTTATAGGAGGAATATGACAACAACAGTTGTGTCTACGATGAGATTCAGAGAAGGAATGACGAAAAAGAATATGAAAAATAATGATCTAGCGCAACGTTCTAAATTCGAACTAAGATTTTGGAAGCATGAAGTGGCCAGTGTTGAGAGTGATTGCCAGTGTTGAGAGTGATTGCCAGTATTAATTAGTAATGAAATGATACAGGAGGGCTTCGTTACAAACTTAATGCGTATAATAATCGTCATTTCACACATGTCTTGTCAAAGGTGGCAGACATTTTCTCCACAAAGCGAACACCGACACAAAGGACGCATGGCGGCGGAATCCAGCCGACAGACCGACTACACCGGCACTTATAGCATGGAATAAGAAACTACAGAAGGTTTACTACAACACGCAGCTTCCTCAAATGTTGACCAAACCTGCGCGCAATGCATACTCGCTCTTAAGCACTGACATTCGTAATGATATTCAAATGGTATATTGTTAGTATCATGCAATTCGTTCAAACGTCCATGTCCCCAGGTGAGGACATATGACAACAAATCACTGGTTACGTGCAATTGGTCCCCAGATTGATATAGGGACGAAGAAAAATATATTTAATAATTATTAAGTTCAATTCGTCCCCAAAAAGAGCCGATGTCACAGGCCGGTGGCGGGTAGCAGTGCCACTGGTGTGAGGCTGTGTTGTCTCCAGATTTTTGATTCCACATGGTTACAAGAAGGCTAAACTCCAAAATGAGCAACGCCATCTATTCTGCAGGGAACAGAGCAACATGGCGGAGTATACTCCAAAAGATGTTACATAGAGATCACGACCCTCATCAATGATTTTTAACCCCCGACAAAATAGTAGGGTGTTATAAGTTTGTTGTGTCTATCTGTGGGCTAAAAAGGCCGCTTTAGATGAATCATAATATGATTCATATTACGAATGTCAAATTATCTACTTAATTGACGACTCTTAATGTCATCCACATAAGGTTCATATTCAGCAATCATCTGTTTGACAGTTACTAAGCAGATCATTAGATGAATTGCTCAATGTGGCCTTTTTAGGCCCCCTGTGTAACTGTGTGTCTGTCTGTGGCATCGCAGCTCCAAAACGGATTGACCGATTTCAATGCATTTTTTAAACTGAAAGCTAGTTTATTCGGGAATCATCTTAGCTATGTTTCATGAAAATCTGTTCAGCCGTTCAAAAGTGACAGCTCTTTTTCTAGTTGGAGTCGATGTTTTTGTCTACTAGTACTAGTAAACTTGTATTGCGTAGAGTAGACTTTCTGTAAACTCTCTTGTCTGTATTTATAGTATCAGTCTGGAAATAAACTTGAGATTTTTCTGTGAAACAAATGCATTTTAGTCTTTTATAAAGAAAATGGACGCTGAAAGAATTGTGGTTTGTGAGATACAGAAGTACTGAGTTTGTAATGAAAGAAAATAAACTTGAGTTTTTTTTTTTACTTTGTTCTTACAGTAGTATGGTAGAATTATGTTTTACTTCTTCAGTTCGTGAGCTCTTCAAGAAAATACCGCGGCCTGATAGGTAAGCAATACTCAGAGAAAAAGTATATGAGGTAAGGTGGTTAGTACGGTAAATTTTGTTACCATAGTTTAGTTACCACGTTTAGTTAAGATGACAAAAGCGTTTTCTTTGGTTTTTTTTTAAACTATATTATTTATTTATTTACAGAAATTAATGATTTTTGTTTCTTTCTGTCTTCTTTAACTAAACGGCAGTTGTGTTTTCCAAAGATAAATATTTTAAAATATTCAGTTCGCGAGTAGTAAATATTCCCAACGTTTCTCTTACGCTATGCTTATTAGATTCGCGCGCGCTCCACTTGCCCAATATGCAAGCAAGCGGGAGTTTCCAACCTGTCCAATTTTCAAAGATATACGTGCTTACACAGGTAAATATTTATAATGCTTTATGTTTTCAATTTTGTCACCTTTGCTACTAAGGTGGGGTGCGTTTCGTTGCTGTCCCATACAAAATATTCATGCACATATTTTTATGGAAATTATCTATGAATAACAGGCCAAAGCTAGTAACATTTTGTGGGGTTATTGATAATAATTCAACCTGACATGTCTTTGACCAGTACCTCTACCATGAGTTTTCCGTGCCGTCTAACGTTCACGTTCACATGCAATATTTGTATGGGAATTTTTTCAGCGCCTCTAGCAGTATAAATAGTGAACTAAAGTCACTATACAAATATTGATATGTGAACGTGAACGGTAGACGGCACGGAAAACTCATGGTAGAGGTACAGAGCAATTGATTAACATGAAATAGATATTACATTTTGTACCTATAATAAACTCAGACCAAAGATTTATAAAGAATAATCCTTATTCGTTCGTCTTAGGTAACAAATAATTGCAATTTTTAAAAGTGTTTACAAAACTTCAATACCTACTCGACCCAAATAGGGGGACAGCTGATAATTTCTTCGCGATATGATGTTGGTCCCATAGAGAGTTGTTCAGTTTGATGGTCTGATCCACACCCTTAGATATGACCCCGTATTTTTGATACACATTGTATAATTCCATTCCATACAGGGTACACCAAAAAACCTCCGTTCGTGACAAATTTCAAAATCACCGAAGTTCCAAACAAGGTTCCAACTCTCACAACTTTTTAAAGGATGTGTGTCCCAGTACAAGTGAAACCTTTTAAAGCTTGAGTTGTTAATCTGCGTTACGTCGACAGGTGCACGACGAGCCTTATCTGTCCCCGGCCTCCGATCCATTAATATCAATCGTGGTACAAAAATTTAAACTTACGGCGAATTCCACCGAGATACCTAATGAAGACTGATCACGATCATATTATTGATTGGGGTAATGTGCCTGATTAAGGTAATTGATTGATTTTCAATATCAGAAGCCCAATTCTCGTAATTAATTTATAATATGACTGAAAGTTGACCGAACTGAGATTATATTATGAATTGACAAAAAGTCATGTATTCTAGTCCTCTTAAAGTTCAGTCCAATTCCAGTATGATTTGGATTCAATCTTCTTACAAACTCATTTCAATCTCATTTTTGACGTTTGTGTATAGACAAGAGTGTCAATTTTATTATCTGTGTCAGTTCAAAATGTTAGCAGAATACCGATTTGCCTTTTATTCAACTTTCGATCTCATTACAATTTATTGTCACGTTTGACGTTGTTTGTTAGGGTAGGAGAATACCATTTGTGACATTTATGACATTGGTAGTAGATCGGAATGAGATCCCAACTATATTTTGAACATTTTTAATTACGAGAATTGGGCCTCTGGGCATTTTATTTCCATCTCTACGGCAACGCTTAATAAGATGAATTTTATTGTAAGTTTTACAAAGAGGTAGGTCTCATTAACTGAAGAAAAAAATAAAAATATTTCAACATGTTTTGCCTAAAAAGGCATATTTTAAACACAAAATCATTATAAATTACGTGCTTGATAATTAGTAATAAAACAAAAATGTCCAGTGATAAAATTAATATAAAAATGATAGAAATTGAAACAATGCAACATCGAAAATAAAAAATAAAAATTGCATGTTATCTTATTCATATTAATTTGTGTTTTATGAGTAAGTATTCATTTACTGAGTAAAAACAATTCTCTCATTCTGAGAATAGGGCACGTGTCTAGCAGTAGTACAGTAATGTGTATGTGTGTTTTTTTTTCTCTGTATGATTTTGTAATTTTCTATGCGAGTACGAAATAAATCTATTTTTTTTCTTTCTCATGGGCTGGATTTATTTATTTTTATTTATTTTATTGGTTTCTTTTGGTAAACATAAGTATGGATGGTTCTGTTAGTAGGTTCTAATAAGCATTGCCGAAACAGTGCGTTTTACTACATGATCCACTTTACATTATACTAGCGACCCGTCCCCGGCTACACACGGGTGCAATTTCTCTATTATCCTTACATTAAATATGAAAGTATTATACATATGAACCTTCCTCTTGAATCACTCTATCTATTAAAAAAATCCACATCAAAATCCGTTGCGTAGTTTTAAAGATCCAAGCATGCATAGGGAGACAGACAGCGGGAAGCGACTTTGTTTTGGACTATGTAGTGATGCTATCCTATATTATATGCTATATATTCGAAAGTATAAAGTTACGTATAGTCTGTTTACTTTTATACGTTCAATACGAAACTCTTTCCTGCAAAAAGGGTGCGAATGGCCATAAAGGGAGCTTTGGTGTTGCTTTACGCTTTACCCAACTCGTAAAGGATAAGATGAAGTAAGCATATATAATTTATTTACCATGCCATATCCCTTAGACCCCATTCAGTGCTACCAAAATTATTTTCCATATGAAAGAAAGAGAGAAAATATATTTATTCTTCTTCTTAGCGTGTCCGTAGGCCCAGTATTCCGCCACGCGAATAGCTGAATCAGTTGCAGTTAAATGAATATATTTATTAGACAGCACAAATAAATAAAAGCGTGCACGTGATCTGATAAATCCAAACTAATATTATAAAGAGAAAAGATTTCTATTTTTGTTTGTAATGTATAAACTCCACAACTACTGGACCGATTTTCAAAATTCTTTCAGTAGTAGAATGCTATATGAGAAAAATAGGCTAAATTTAAGTTTCAAAAAGATTAGGGATCCCTACGAAAACCCCAATAATGTAACCCAAGGTGTAAAAAAAGCGAAGCCGGGATGGACCGCTATACTTTTGTGTACATATTATAATTAAATTTATAAGTATATGAAATAGCAGGCTCGGTGTGGTAATATACCACCAGCTGATTTTTTCTTGTCATTAAATTGTAATATTTAATAACTATTATTTTTAATAAATTGAAACCATTAGTGTACCAATAAGAAAGAAAAATATTTTATTACGTACAGGATCAAAAAAACAATTACAATTAGCTCGACAAGAGTACCTAACGCACCTGGTGCGTTGGTAGAATATTCTATCAAAACCCATATGGTGCGTTGCAATGGATGGTGCAGGTATGAATAACCTCCCTCAACATTTACGGGTCGATTTTGAAATAATCAACACGCAAAATTAATATAAGGTCCATCTTTTCTAGTCCCTAATCATCATTATGAACAACTTTTATTATGGAACCAAACAAGAAAAAGCGAAAAAAAAAAATTACTGCTCTATACCAATAATACAATATTATGTACTCGACTAAACGTATGAAACAGCAGCTTTTTTTTTGCGATTTCATTATTTTCAGTTCTGGTCCCAAAGTAAAAATTGTCCATAATGATGAGTACAACAACCCCCTTTCGTCTTTTTAGGAAAAACAATATTGTGTAGAAAAGAAAAAACTCACCTAGAATTAGATCTCTTTGACGAGTCGTGTTTCTTCCCTCCTTGTAGATTCGGCAGATCCTTCTGCCGTTTCTTCGTCTCCCTCCATATTCTGTAGTACAGTATACACATGACAGTCACGGGCACATAAAACGCCGCTATCGCTGTCCCAAACGTAATGAACTGGTTTGTCTCTATGAACTGAATGTAGCACTCGTGATGCGGCACTTTCCTCTCGCCGTCTATGTACGGCCACGCATAAATCCAAGGCGGCCACAACACCAAACTGAATCCCCACGCACCACCTATCATCATTGTCGCTTTGCGTGTAGTCCTCTTAGCCCTATACGTCAACGGTCTTGTCACACTGAAGTACCTATCGAAACTTATGATGAGCAAGTTGAGCACTGACGCGTTGGAAGCCAGGTAGTCCAGCGCCAACCACGTGTCGCAGACGTGCGGCCCCAGCGGCCAGTACCCGTAGATAGTGAACATGGTATACAGCGGCATCGATATCAGTCCAACAGCGAAGTCCGCAACAGCCAGAGAAAATAAGAAGTAGTTGCTTATAGTCTGCAGTTGCTTGTCGATCTTGAAGCTGATCATCACCATGGAGTTGCCGACGACGGTCAGGACCGATAGGATGCTGGCTATGATGGCGATGACGATCTTCTGCGCGAGGCTGTAAGGGCTGGTGGGCAGGTCGGTGCCGAACGCCAGGTCGGTGAAGTTGGCCGAGTCGTTGGACGCGATGAGCATGCTGTCAACTGCGCGAGCCGCCGCCCGCGCCGACAACCGCGCCCCGGCTCCGGCGCCGACCGAGCGCGCACTCGCCTGCACACACAGAAACACACAATTAGGTATGCTACAATATAAACAGCATAATGACACGATCAGATAAGTATACAGGTCGTCTTCATACAATGAGACGAGGTCAGGTGCGCATGAATGCATAATGAACAAGAAAATTGCTGAAGCGTGCAGTCGGTGATTGCAGTGATCCGATTCTGTCCGTCGCAAAAACGACTACATAGACAAATAGCACCAATTCTGTGTTTTTAGGATTCGTCCTTCTGGTTTTTTACTCTGTATCTACCTAAAAAATCTCTTAACTTGCTCATCTATATCTTCTATTACTTTAATAACATCGTAGAGGTCAAAAAGTCTGTACATTAAAAGCGTTTACGCGAAAATACGCAAGGGAGACTAGAAATAAGCAATAGAACACGGCTCGATCATTTTTAGAATATTTGTCTGTCTGTTTGTTACCTCTTCACGGGAAAACAGCCGTACATATTTCAATGAAATTTAACAGTTATATGTCGTATTAATCTATCTTAGCAACTGAGTTAGTTTTATCTCAATCGGTTGAGTAGAATAGATTTATTTGCTTAAAATCCTGAGATGTAGCTTGAATCCTCTATTGTAAGCAGTCCCGTACAACGCAGAGGTCATGATTGATTATGTTATATGGGCCCGATTTTCATGGAATTTTCACTGTAGCGTAACTTAGGGATCAACCTTTTAAAGAAGAAATCTAATATCACGCTATCGCTCTTATCAACTGGACAGCGTAACATTTATTTTTCAAAAACAAAATTCGATCACGCAGACTCCACGCGGACGAAGTCACGGACGGGCACAGCTAGTCTTTAATTAATGAACATGTATTTTTAAAAAATCAGCTTTCATTATATCTACATCAACTGTAAATTGTTTCCCTATGTACAAAATGCGCCTCAATATAAGCATAGAACATGCTATAACCCAATTGTGGTTTTGGTTAGGAGATCCATCAAATTTGGACAGGCCAGGCAATATGATACCGCGTCCCGCTGACCTAGTTCGCGAACAGTTTTACCGTTTCACGTTCTATAAGTTGAGATGTGATGAATTTATTGACGTATTAACGACAAAAATCAGTCCATTATTCTAATCAATTGATAAATATTCGATATAGTATTTATGTGGTATTATCACAAGTCACATCTTAACTTAATTAAATTATGTTCTTATTGTTACTCAAGCACGCATGAACGGCTGGAACCAAGGACTACCGTGTAACTAAAATGGTAATGAACAGCAACTCTGGTAATAAACTTCAATACGATCGTGAGAGACTAAACTTCGAGCTAGCTTGTAAGAAATTTACTGAACATGAAGTTGGGAGTCCGACCTTCATGATGGCTAAAATTTTAGTAGTAGTAGAGAAATTGCACCCGAGAGAAGTGGGCGGGTCGCGGGATTTTTTATAAAATTAAGATTTAAAAAAAATTACCACTAATATTACACACGAGTGGAGAATACGATTATAAAGAATTCTTGTTCGATTTTTGTGCCATTGCTCGATACCCCAATTTTATTCGCGACGGCTAGCCTGAAAATTGAAAGCAATACGTGCCCTATTTTGAGCTCTTAATTCCTTAAACGTGCGGAAGCATGGCTCCGTTCACATTGACACACTCTTCTATTGATGGATCACTAAGGCTCATTTCTGAGACCCGTTTACAGCTGCACGTTTAGTTAACATGCAAAGAGAGTAAGGCTTAACTGAAAACCCTTCGATTTGGACATTTACACAGCTGGACACTGCTTGCATTGCAAATTTTTTTACTATCTGTTGTTAAATCACTTATTATTTTATTTTTTATTTCACTCGCAGTATACGTAATAATACGAAGTGTATGTATAGTGTATTTGAAATGTTATTTGAAGTATTATTAATTGATTATTTATTACATTCTTTAATTAGTATTACCTATATTTATTTGCCCGTGGCATCACTGCAACGGTCCCATCAGAATGGGGGCCATTTTTGGTCTCGTCCAGGTTGTTTTATTTTTGTAATTTTATTTGTTCCTGGCGAGTCCAGAATAAAACTGTTTTCTTTCTTTCTTTTCTTTCTTTATAGTAGCGGTAATAGAGATGTCCGGACATATGAAACTATGAACTACCCTTCATCATATCTGAAACTTTTGAAAGAAAGAAAACTGTTTCTGGGGATATGAATGTCCGGACATATAAAACTATGAACTACCCTTCATCATATTAGCCTTTTGAAAGAAAGAAAACTGTTTCTGGGGATATGTGTATCTGTGTGTGTATCTGTGTATCTGTCTGTGTCATCGTAGCTCCAAAACGGATGAAGAGATTTCAATGCAGTTTTTTTTAATCGTAAGCTAGTTTAATCGGGTATCATCTTAACTATGTTTCATGAAAACCTGTTCAGCCATTCAAAGGTTACAGCTCTTTTTCTAGTTGGAGTCGGGGGTTGTTGACGGTTAGGTTATAAACTATAGCAATCAACACTGAAATGAAATGGAAAATTTTCTCTAAAAATAACAAATCATTTTCTACCGTGTCAAACTTGAAACTTTCGTACAATACTTCAGGAGGTTTGAAAAACGTTTGCTAGCGGTAAACAAATCGCTAAACTAGCTCAATAGTTGACTCACAAACAAACGGGGAACTTTCCATTTGTTTGGGACAATTTTGTATGGGGGCGAAACAGTGCAAATAAACCTAACAATATATTATTAAGTGTGTTAACAAAAGCTTTCGGAAAACTCGACGAAGTGTTCAGGGATCGAATAATGCCGCAATGTCTGAAGACCAATGTGTCCTGCCGACAATGACTCATTTATGGTCTCATTTTAATAATGCAATATATTTTAAATCTAGGCTCTATGAATGGTGTAGAATTAATTTCAAATATCAAATAAAGCTGCAGTAGATTCAAAAATTATCTAGGCATTAAGGTAGGGTGGCGTGGCGACGCGATTCCTATGTACTGTGTGTGTCAGAGTAGCCGAGCGCGCCAGGTCATGTGGTCGAGCTCATGACCTTAGCGCCATTCATAATCATAGACGAATAAGGTTTTATGCAAACTGAAACCAATTATTTTAATTTATTTTGAAAACGTATAAACGAATATCGATATAAATAATTAATAAAGAGATCTTTGTAATCTATAGATTGACCTCCTAACATATTTTAAATTATTAAAATAAGAAGAGATATTAATGGTGTCAAAACGTGGATGCTCACTAAGAAAACTGTGCAAAATGGCGTGCGAAAATGCGTGAGCTGTGTGTGCTTGTGTCAAATAAATGTTTCTTTCTTTTATTAGTCAATCTTAAACATGAACACAGCCCAATTATTATTAATTATATAAAACGTAAAATATAAATATAAAACTAAGCCCCTAGGCGTCAAAGTACTCTTCCTCATCGCTGTCAATTGGCAGCGTGCCTAGAAGACTGGCAGCATTACCACGTTGAATATCAATGCTTATTCTTTGACCAAAGAATAGGCCAGCCCTTGGGTCACGCGTAGCGTCGACCAACCGTTTTGCAATATCTCTAAAAAGAAACGTGCATTCGAACCCCATGAACGTCTTGACACCAAGACGGCTGGGGATAGCTTGTATGCAGTACAATCATCATTAATTTTACTGCAAACTAACTATCGCATATCGTCTAGGGAAGCTCTTTGTTCGGCAGAACAAGTCTACAGGCTTACGTAATGCACTTAGAACTTATGTTCAGCGGACCAAGTTTGGTGTAAGTCATGTGTAAGTGTAATAAACGGATTTAAATCTAAAGGTGAGTATACACTAGAGCTTTTCATTGTAATTGTTACCGCCATCTGTTTCATGCAAATAAAAAAAAACTAAAAAGTATAAAATATCTTTTTTACAAACTTAACATCCTCTGAAGTCGATGCCACTAACCAAGCTAGGTGCACTGAACAATTAAAGGCCCCGAATTCAGAAGCTGATAAGTTTTAAAGAAAATTATTTTATACTTTTTAGATTTTTAAAAGTCTGATTTAACTTTTTTTTTATATACTGATAATTTGTAAAACTATATAGGAAATGACAAGTTTCATTTGGCCTGCAACCAGAATGCGAAGATACAACAGTAATGTAACATTCTTATGAATGCTGCATTACAAGCAAAAGTTAAATTTAAAAAAGCATTTCCATATAATTTAAATAAGGATCTAAAGACGTTCATCTGTTAACTACAGTTTCGTTGTTTTCGACAATCTCCCATACATGCACGGTAAACAAAGACATAACTTTAAAAGTAAAAGCTTTTGAAACTTTATAGTAAGTAACTAAGAAAACGGCAAACGTAGGTACGCCCTACATCGTACGCGGCTATAATCCGTAACTAGTTCACACCGGCACGTGCTGGATCGAACTAGTTTAAACCGGTTCAAACTGAACAACTTCGGGATTTCTTCGTTACATTGTCTCATATCGTCTGTCCTTTACCTATATGTTTTATTGTTGAAGACCAGTTATACGTTCATAGTTAAACTAAGAAAACTTTATGAAAAGAAACTTTACAATTTCAGATGGGGAAAGATTGTCATGGTGTATATTTCTGAAACAAAGTTGTTGAAAGGTTTGCAGTATTTCTGCCTCGTGTGTCTGATCCTGATCAAAATCCGATTTCGAGACAATTCGGTTCGTCGTCTGAAAATGCATGAACATATTGAATTCTGATCAGTCGTTTACTGTTATACATCGCATTGTATTGTGTTGCGTCATAGATGTATGCGTTGCCACATTGTGCGACCTGCCTTAGGTACAAGTTTAAAAAAAAAAACAACGCGTCATTATTTTTAGTACAAATTGATTGAATTAAGAATGTTAGAGAAAAAAGGATGTTTTGTTTCTACGCTATCGTTAAATAGCTTCCTTTAGATAAAATACTAGAAAAAGTTAAAAAATCTCCTCCTTGGTATACGAAAACGTTATTGCGGCCTGTTTCGGCACTATCTAGTACCTTTAAAGAATACGTCAACAATACAACCATAAACTCCGCTTTATCCGATAGTATCCGAAGTATCCCGAATTATTCCGAGGAGGCCGGGCGTCCGATATTAGGCAGCATTCCTGCGCGGGCCCGCTATTCATAGTAATTAAGTCGGAATGAGACGCTCACTTATACCCACCGTACCTTTGGTGAATACCTGGCCTTTATATTTTCCTTTTTAAGAACAACTATGGTAGTAAATACGAATAACGCGTTGCCGAATAACACTGTTTTTTCGCAGTATTGTGTTCCTAACGGTGAGCAAGGTCACCAGTGCTCCTCAGGGAAGTCACAGCCGACGCAACGCTAGTCGTAGGGTCGGCAACGCGCGAGTGATGCCCCTGGTGTTGCAAGCGTCCATAGGTTACGGTAACCACTTACCATCAGCCGGGCCGTATGATTGTTTGCCACCTTAGTGATTTTTTTATACGCAATTTCTATATATTAATACGTGAAGAGAAAACTTTGCAATCCTTTTTAAGCATATTGCGCGCACGTAGGAGTGTGAGATTTGGCATAGTTAAAGTTTATATCGAGAAGTGCAGGAAGCTAAAATTACGGACGAATTTCGACCACTGGGCGACCACTAGTTGAAATAATAAGACAATATTGGCTCTAATTATAGCTAGGTGCAGTTTATGTTACTTTAATAATATGAGCTGTGAACATGACTAGAACATGTTAACATCTCCGTTATTGTAATATTAATAGGAAGCATTTCCAACACTTCGCTAAAAAAAAAAAAGAAAAAAAAAAAAAACAGCTAAGAACAACACCGCAAATAAAATATTTAACTTCATATAAAATAATAAAATATTATAGTTTAAAAAAAACTATAGAACACGCTTTAGTCATCCAAACTGAACGTGTATGCAAAATTTCAGCTCAATCGGAAACCGGGAAGTGGGTCAAAAACTTCCAAGATTTTCTTACATAGTTACAGGTGAAGCTAATAAAAGCGTTTTAAAAATAAGCCTGTACCATAGAAATAATAAGTAGGGCTCCCCTACAACAATAAGTACCTATATGGCTTGTACCTATAAGAAAAATCATTGTCTATTGAAGCATTCCATATTTGAAATAAAACAAACAAAGCAAAGATTACTGTTTACCGAATAGCCGAATATTTACGAAAATGCCCGAACATAGACAAAAATGGATAAATGTCAACAAAAACGTTGCAAGTATTTGAACCGAATTGAACCTTATTCGCGGGGTACCGGTGCGTTCACTCGCACTGTACCCCATACATGGTGGCAGTCGCTCTACCGATCAAAGAATAAAGCCTTTATAAAGCCATTGTTTTTTACGTAAATAGATTGTTTAAAATAATATGATAAAAATTATTCGTAGCGTGTTTTATTTTGAAAGATTTTTTGGAAATGTGGACTTGGAAGCAAGTGGTTTTGCAAATGTCATCAGATTTATAAATACTTGTGGTCGCCTAGTGGTCGAAACTCGACTGTAATTTTAGCTTTCTGCACTTCTTCTCCATAATATAAACTTTAACTATGCCAAACCTCACACTCCTCCATGTGCGCAATATTCTTAAAACGAGGTACAAAGTTTTCTCTTCACGTATTAATATACATATAGATGCACAATATATAAACCTGATATTCAATACTTATATTACATGTTTAAATGGACAAACACTTAGCTAAGTTTATAGATTTCTAAAGATATATTTCTACAGTAAATCTTAAAAAAATCGTCACCATACCAGTATATTTACAATAATCAAATCAAATAAACATATTCTGTGCTTCGCTGCTTGAATTTTCGTCGTAAAGACTAAAACAGCCGATTTTACAGGATACCTATTATTTTATGTAGTGCGCAAAATTACAGAGTGATTCAGTGCCCGTTCGCAAATTCAACTGCAGTTCTAAAATTCACTCCAAAATAACGTAAAAATTTGATTTTGTATGGCTCGCGCTATTATATTTTGCGTTTCCCCCATACTAAGGTCGAATTTTCGTTTTGTTTTAAAGTGTATCCCAATACTGCGAGACTGAATCACTCTACAAATTATACGCACTACATAATAAAATATCCTGTATACCAAATTACCAAGAAACCTAGAATAAATATCACGTTTACATAACCCCATTAACTAACAGAAATAAAGGTAAACTCAAAATAAGAAAGTATTAGATTATAAAAAGTTCCGAAACATTTATCACAAATAAAAAGTTCCATACGACAGAAACACTGAAACAGCATTTCGTTCGAATCCAATTTCCAACGAATTCTATAAGCCATTACAACAGACTGTTATGGAAATCTGACGAAATAAATAGCCAACTTTCGCACAGAACACAAATTCCGTAGAAATTACCAAATGTGTATAATTAATTAATGTATTTCAGGCAAAGTTTGTGCCAGCGCTGAACGCATTACAATTTTGGGATGGTCTAAGCCAATATCGCTGGTTGCCTAAAATTATGTTTCGAAATAAACTACACGAGATGGTTGACGCTGGGCTAAGCGATTAGCTTTCTGGGCTACGTGCCGCGGGTTCGATCCCCGCACGGAACAAATATTGGTATGATCTACAGATAGTTGTTTCGGGTCTGGGTGTGTGTGCATGTGAGGTGTATGTTTGTAAACTGTACCCTCGATACAGGAGAAATCATAGAAAGGGGCAAATTAAAAAAAAAACGTTATTTACACAGCATCCAAAATCAATTCGAATATCTCATTGGTAAGTGCATTCAACCATATTAGAACAAGCAACTAGAACAAGCAACAAGTACAGGAGAATTATTTATTTGTTTGTAAACTTTACCCTCGATACAGGAGAAATCATAGTGAGGGTCAAAGTTTAAAAAAAAAAAAAATTGTCGCTTTTTTATTAAAGAAAAAAAAACGAAAATAATGGAAATAAAATCATTGACACCTTATAATATTAAATTTTATATATTTTTAAATTTTTGAGAAAAAGGTATTTACATACATAGACTAAATATTTACAAATATTTACAAATAAATTAAAAATAAATTAAAAATTAAAAATTAAAGATAAATAAAAACAAAGAGGGAACACTTAGGCGGCGTCAAAGTACTCCTCCGCATCGCTGTCATCCGGGAACGTGCCCAGAAGACTGGCAGCATTGCCACGTTGAATGGCAATGCTAATTCTTTGGCCAAAGAAAGAGCCAGCCCTCTGGTCACGCGAAGTGTCGACCAGACGGCGAGAGATTTCCTTAAAAAGGTGACGCGCACTCGGACCCCATGACCCGAGCGTTTCGACCCCAAATGGCTCAAATCTGTAACAACCATTAAGGTTACAGTATTTGCGCCGCTTGAGGGTCTCAGCAGCTGCAGCAGAAGCGCCTGCACATCCCGTCTCTTTCCATCGTCACGTACCAAGCCGTTAGGTTCTAAAACCGCTGGTACGCCGGCGCTGGCAAGGGCTCGACGAATAATGTCGTTAATGCTGGCGTGCCGTGTTATGCGACCTGCGCTCCTGTAACAGGACAGGCCATGGTGTCCGAGGCTGTCGACAGCTTCACCACAGTGACACCGATGCGGAGCAACACAAGGAGCGCCCAAGCGTAGACTTGTAGCGAGCCGAAAAGAAGAGTCATCCATCAAGGTGCCAATGGTGGATGACGGGAGAGCCTGAAGCCACAAACCCGACTCCCATTCTCCCACAGCCAGCAGACGGGCACGATCAACAGTATTGGTAGAAGTGTCTAATAGGGTATTCCTTACAATACTGCAGAGCGGCTCGTCCCACCGTCTTTGGGAGGACAGGTTGTCGGGTAAATCCGTATTGGGACAAGCCATTTTCCAAGCGTTCAACGCATCGGACAAAAACGGTACCTCAAAATCAACCAGTGAGGAAGACAAGATTTTCCTGGTTAACTTTTCAGTACCGTGGACCGATGAGAGGAATGCTGGTAAACTTAAACTGGAGATTTTGCGGACGCCGAGACCACCCAAACGAATGGGAAGTGTGGCTTGTTGCCATGCTCGGTCGTCCAGGGCCACATTAATGATAGAACTAAGGGTGTTTCTGATAATTTGGTCGACCTTTCCTAAAAGTTGTGGATGTTTCCAAAGATAAGAAGAACGTAGGTTATAAGTGAATTTTGGTCCAAAACAGCAGTAGCGGATAAGGGTAAAGGCCGAATGAATGTTAATTTTGAACAGTCTATCCGAAATGTCGTTAAAATTTTGAATTTTTTGTTCAAAAAAGGTAGGAAACGCTTCCTCAAAAATCGGGGACCCGAGGAGGTGAAGAGATTTTTTGTCCATAATTTTGATATTGGGAGCCAAAGAGTTAAATTTTGAAATGGTGGACTGTCTGTCAGTAGTTTCAGGAAGGTAAATTTCACATTTCGAAAGATTAAGGTCTAGGCCGATGGAACTGAAATTTTCTTTTAAAAAAGTTAAGTCTTTTAAAACTGTGTCTACATCACCTCCCAGGGTACCATCATCTAAGTACCATACATTGAATTTGGAGTTTAGTTGTCGAATGATAGGATTTATGCCTAAACTGAAAATGACAGGCCCAAGAGGGTCACCTTGTTGACAACCCACGGCTGATTCCAAAAGGTGGCCTTTATATAGTAATTTTGAGGGCTTTCTGTAGCATTGGTATAAGAAACTGTAAATTTTGGGTATTTCTTTTTGAACCTCTGACAACAAGGTGTCCCTATTTACGGAATTAAAGGCATTCTTGATGTCAACCTTAAGAATGACCTCACCTTTGTTACTGTGAAGGTAGGTGGAAAGTGCGTGTACCGCAGCCTCACAGCCCCCTTTGGACCCGAAGCCTAATTGTAGGGGCTGAAATTTGCTGGCCAGAGTTTCACTATAAAAGGCGCAGCAAATTTTGGCTGCGATACGACGATAAGTTGACCCTACGGCAATGGGACGAATGCCGCCATCTTTTTTACGCAGGGCACACAGATTGGCACCGTACAAAATGTCGATGACGGCCTCGTTCACTTTGCCGGAGAGCATTACATTAATGAGGGCCGTCAGCTCCTTCAAAAGGGACTCACCAGCTTCCCCGGCGCCTGAACATAAAAGGTCCTTTAGGTGTTGAGGTGTCAGGCCGTCGAGGCCGCCGGCTGATCCACTTCTAAAGGAACACACGGCCGCTAAAAATTGCTGAGCTGTAATGATTAAGGAGTTGGTGTCTGGATCGGGAGGGTCAGGAAAGGAGAGGTCATTTGCAGGGGCGGGGTGTTTGCTCTCCAGAGCAGTAAGGGTCTCTGGAGAGTACGGCGCCACCACATCGCTGCTAAAGATGATCCTAGCTGCACCACTGATATCACCTTCGCCGAGTTTAGATTCTACATGATGTAATAAACCTCTATCGGGGAGGTGTGCTGTAAATTTTGGGTCGAAACTCAGGGCCGAAATATTACAGTTTTCTTTAATTTGAGCGGTTAACGTTTTTTTAGGGGCCAAATTTTTTTGTACGTGTAGAACTCTAAATGGGAAGGTGAGTAGTTGCTCCCAAGCACTTTGAGAGTTCTCTCGGACGGCGAGGCGGACACAACGTGCCAAACTTGACGCTACAGTAGGTCTCGCGCCACGAGGAACTCTCTTCAAAACCGGAGAAGTACTTTTTAATTTTGCAAGATATTTCCAAAAAGGTTGAGAGGGTGGATTAGGCACCAGGGGAGTTGATAATCCGGGGCAGGTTGAAGGTACATTGAGGGGTTTATGTTTTTTCCCCAAATGTACCTTCAAACCTCGATCACCCTTAAAAAACCGGGCTTGGGAGCAGTGTGGGCACCTCACTAGGCCATCCAGCGAAGTGGAAGGTTGACTGGCACTTCGTTCGACGACACTACAGTCATTGTTGGACATGAGAAAAATTAAAACAATACTTACGATTAAAATTAGACTAAAATAAACATTAAAATATTAAAAAAACCAAAAACACAAAATAAAAACATTGTCACTTATTCACAAATTGTCACTGACGTCAAATAGGCAGGCCTGGCGCAGGCGGCCTGGGGCGCCGCGTTGACCACAGTTGAAGTATGAACGGAAAAAATATAAACAAAAAAGGCGCTGTGACACGCAATAACCCTTCATCCGCTGTTGTTTATTTATACAACCGTCTCATCGCTCGATGTAAGGGAAAATTTTTTTTTTTCATGGCGGTGTTGGCGATTGGCTGCTACGCAGCAAGACTCTGGTACAAAACATAATTCGCGTGGCCACATGGAGATTACATGTTCGTAAACGCATCCACAATACAAAATTGAAAAAGATAATAAATATTATTGAAAATTAATTTTCATAAGGTAATTTTCGAGTGACAGTTGACATTTTTTATTAATTATAATATTAATAAAAAATATAATATTAATTATAAATTAACAAAAATGTGTAGTATGGCAAAAGGAATCTAAATCATGTCTGATTTTAGTCTGCTGAACGACAGACAAACGAACTATTTTGAGCTATAGCGATAATTTTACAGGAGACACTTCAAATATAAATTTGAATAGTGTCAGTGTACGTGTACTTTCAATTGTAACGTCATGATACGAAAATGAGTGAACTAAAATTAGCAACACTTTTGCAGCTTCTATTCCGTATACCTTTAACTAAGACATCATGGTACGAATAAGCAGAAATATTCATTTCAAGTCTTAAACATAACTGCAATAAGAGACGCTGGTAGGCCTCCAAGTACAGTTATGACGTGACTTTTGAATTGCCCCGTTACTATTGCCCCAAGACTTTCGTTAATCAACAGCTTCAGCTGTCCTAGCCAACATTTGGGGACCAGTGTGCGCATCTGAGGGTCTAGAAAGGCTACATTTAGCAATTCACCTACGAATCTCCATGGTAACGGTCAAACAGATGATTGCTGAATATGAGCCTTACGAGAATGAAATTAAGAGTCATCAATTATATGGACATTTTGATATTTGTAATATGAATCTATGAATCATATGATGATTCATTTATAGCGGCCTTTTTAGGCCCCCTTGGGTAATAAGACAGCATTACTCTTCTATCCTTGCTGTTACTCCTACATTAGGCCCCACCGCCCCGCCTGCTGGCAGCCCCGTCAACCGGTCTTGGTCGCTACAGTTTGCAATTCAAACGTTCCCAGCCGTTCCTAGAATATTCACCCGCACCAAATACCAGACTACCTGATATTAAATACTTCTGTCGTAAATTGAGATAGAGAACCCACAGACACAAACGGATTGAGTGAGAATTTTTCGTATGATGTTAGAATAGTCAATTGTGTAGTATTTTTGTATTGGTTTTGTTTTTCTGTTGCCTTGTTTATTTATTTATTTGCTGTTTAGAAATTAATAATTTATGATTGTATGTGTATTGTTGTGTTTAATAAATTCTTTAATTCTTTATTGTACACGAAAATGAGATAAAAGACAAATACAATTGAGATGGTATGTACACAGGCGAGCTTAACCCAAATTTGAGTTTTCTACCAGCAAACCTTTGAGTGATAGAGAAAGCACAATGGTAGATGAAAAAAAAAAAAAAAAAAAAGTAATATATTTATTTCTTTCATTCTTTATAACACTTAATATCAAGAGTATCCGGGTTTCAAGATCATAAAGTAAAGAGTAATATAGTATGCCAGTGGGATCCATTCTGAGTATACAGTGAGTTTACTTAAAGCAAGAAATATGATACTACCGGTTTTAATTCGAGTGCGTTCAGAAAGGGATGTTCACGTTTGGGTATAGATACTGAACGTTGATATTCCGACTACTCTCTTCATTTTTAACCCCCAACAAAAAAGAGTAACTGTGCCTGTATATGGTATCGTAGCTCCAAAACGGATGGACCGATTTCAATGCAGTTTTTCTAAATAAAAGCTAGTTTAATTGGGATATTTGTTAGCTATGTTTCATGAACATCTGTTCAGCCGTTCAAAAGGTACAACTCTTTTTCTAGTTAGAGTCAGGGGTTTATGAATAGAATAGAGTAGGCTAAGCGTTTATTTGGACACAACAAAATAAGTCACAACATAATTCTGTATGTTGTAAAAACATAAAGAAAACACAAAAAGGAAGAGAATAGCATAAAATAAAATAAAAAGAACAAAATCTTCATGGACATGGGCAAAGTTGTACCAAATAGGTGTCCAGAATAGCTTAAATATGTCAAGTGTGTATAAATAATGTCAAGCACCGGAAAGTGCTTAACACTGGTTTCCATCGGGAACCATTGTGCTCCACGGATGAAGTAATTGAAGTCAAAGATATAACAAATTAAAGGATGTCTATGGTTGTGGTCATCTTATAGGATAAAATGACAAATGACTAAAGTTTTCTCTCCAAAGGAAAACGCGTAATAATACCATTAGCAAAACGAAATTAAAAGCAATTGAGAAGCACGTCACGTACTCGTACTGTCCGTCCATCATTAGTTACAGCGAGCAATTAAACATCGGAAAAGATCGGAAGCATTCGCAAGAATATTCCGCGCTCCATATTCAAACAATCGTGCCTGATTGACGAGCGCGCGTGACACGAAAGCGCTCCGGAGAGTGCCGACAACATCCGACACGTTTGAATATGGAAAACTATTTAAGTATATCACTTTTCGGTAGTTATTTTTAGAATTATGCAGAAGTTATTTATTGGACAGGTTTTGAATTTTAAATTCAGAAATGGTTGACCTGGTTTGCAACATTTTTTTTGACACATTTACTAATATTAATAATTAACAGTGTACAAACACCATAAAGCTTCTTTTATTTTACGGTAAAAAACCTTCTATGTGTGTAAATAGTCCACTAATAAACACAGGAAAAAAAACAGCACTCTCCAATGATAAATATATTTTTTAATAATATCAAATTATTTATAAATATAACCTCACTTGACATTATTTGTAAAAATAAAAAAAGAGATTGCCGTATCATTGGACCCATTATATTTTTTCAATGATACTTGATACAGTGCATCGACCCGTGTTGATATAAAAGCACTCGTCGAGCTTTCGTAGCCGCGTAGCCCGTCGCTACGACGTAGCTATAAATTATACTTTATTTCAGAGCGATGACTCGTGAATAGTCGTGAATCAAATGTGGTTTCTCCGAGGGATACACTGCCTGGGAGAAATAAAAAAAAATTGTTTATACTTACAATGAAAAAAAAAAAAAACTGTGTAATGACTTATGTCTTTCTAGCTACGTGTCATGGGTTCGATCATCACACAGAATAATTTGTAGGGCTTGATAGTTTTTATTTTTATTTATTAACTCTTCCCCACACTGCGATTGCACCTATATCGTAAGTACAGTTTACAAACATACATATCACGTCATGCACACACATCCAGACCCAAAACAACTATTACAAAAAGCCTTTATCTCCTTTCGATCAATATCTACGACTTCAATATATTTCTAAAAGCTCTTATAATTTTATATTAAACATAGACAAGTCTGTCTACAGTACCTATCTACCATAATATAGAGTCAGATCGCAGCAACATTCTCCACGCAAATTAACGACGCCATACATTATTATTTGCGCCGGCGCGGCGCGGCGCGGCCGTGGTGCCACACGCTACTACACGATATCAAATTTATGAAACATCATCCACCTAAATAATATGGAGGCGTCGAGTGCGTACCTAGTATAAGGCCAGGACTATGCGCGCCCGGTTTGACAGTAGAGCTATAACGAATATATTCTAGGTGTAGGTATTATAATACAAGGCGTGTATATTCATATTAGGATATGCGAATATAGAGTAAGGCTACCAGGTATTAGTTAAAGAATAGGAAAGACACATCTGTGCGAGTCCGAAATAAATATTTTTACTTTCTTTATTTTTTTTCTAAATATTCATAGGCGCGTTGTTCACGAGCAGAATAGATCGCTCACATAATAATATAATATATCTCGCTTTCTTGTCCCAAGCCCTATAAAGAGTTATTGTACCCACTCATCATAATGTACAACTTTTACTATCTGTGTATCTGTCTGAAGCATCTTAGCTCCAAAACGGATGGATGGATGAAAGCTAGTTTATTCGGGTATCATCTTAGCTATGTTTCATTAAAATTTGTTTAGCCTTTCAAAAGTTACAGCTCTTTTTCTAGTTGGAGTCGGGGGTTTTTGACAATTAGGTTATCAATGAAGGTTCACAATATCTCGTTCCTTCATAGGATTATATTCAACTGATAAACTTTCCAATTTACATTCAAGAATTTCGATTGTTTCGGGTTACATAACTACTGTTTTAGGTCAGAGATTCCCAAACGGTGGCCCGCGAACCCCCAGCGAGAACTAAATTAAGGACCGCGAAACTAAATTATAAATCCATCATAAATTAATATTTATACGGGCAGCTAAAAAAATACATTGATATTCAATTAAAAGATCTCTATATTTATTGTCTTTTTTTTTTTTAAACGTTACCCCTCACTAGGATTTCTCCTGTATCGAGGGTACAGTTTACAAACATACATGTCACATGCACACACACCCAGACCCGAAACAACTATCTGTACAACACAACAACATTCAAATATTTGTTCCGTGCGGGGATCGAGCCCGCGGCACGTAGCACAGAAAGCTAATCGCTTAGCCACTGCGCCAACCGTATCATCATAAAGTTATGATTGAAGTTTATTATCAAATTCTCAAAATTTTTATTTTGCATTTTGTGTCCCCGCACCGAATAAAAAATTCATTAAGGACACTGGTCAAAAGGTTGGGGGCCACTGTTTTAGATAGTTACATAACCAAATCGCTTGGCAATGGATGAGCTTCGGAATGTCCACGTAACCGACTTCCAATTAGAGGGTCGTGGTTTGAGAGAGTCAGATTAAGCTAGTGTTGGAGCATTGGTTTAACGTTTATATCAATGTGTACCTACACAGGTACACATTGATCCAATCATCACAGATTCAGATTTCATAATAAATTAATTATTTTTAATTTTTCAGATTTGGATCATTTCCAATCTACACAGATTTGAAATGTATAAAATGAATGTTTGTATGGAAATAAAAGAAAGAAAGAAATGTCATATAGCTATGGGAAGGATACCTGAGGTCACTGTAGCACTTCATATTTTAATTAAGGTTTACAAACTAAGCTAATTGTCAAAAACCCCCGATTCCAACTAGAAACCCCCTATCCTTCCATGCAGGAGGGTCTGAGTTTGAACCCTGCCCGCACCTCTGACTTTTCGAATTTATGTGCGGATCAGAATTTGAGTAGATCGATGCCTCCCACGTAAGTTGTTGTATCTCCAAAAATGGAATTTTACAGGAGAGCGTTTCGAACATACAAATGCGCATAAAATCCATTTTTAATTTTATCATACAACATTATAGTTACATCTCATATTTTTTTAATTGAAATAAATTAAATAAAACATAAAATCGGGAATTTGTGGCTTACAACAACTTACGTGGGAGGCATCGAGATATCACTTGCGTTAACGGTGAAGGAAAACATCGTGAGGAAACCTGCACACCTGAGAGGGCCTCATAAAGTTCTCGATGGTGTGTGTAGTCCACCAACCCGCACTAGGCCAGCGTGGTGGACTAAGGCTTAACCCTTCTCATTCTAAGAAGAGGCCTGTGCCGAGCAGTGGGATAGTAATGGGCTGGATTTATTCAGAGAGAGTTTTATTATTTTTAGAGTTGCATCTGATCGCGCGATTCGGTGTGACATTTCTCCGATATCAGATGCAAGCAACGGATCGCGCAATCAGATTGGAACAACCCACACTCAAAGTAAATGAATAATATGATGAACTGCCTGCCACTTTTAATAAAATTCAATCATCACAATCTGTAACACATTATTCATTTAGTTTATGTTTGTTCCTTCTGTAGGATATGATATTTTATGATAATTTATTATTTCCCTGTAGGCCTCACTTTGTTTATTTATACATCATAAAGAATTAAATTATTATCTATAGAGAAAACTTTGTACCCTTTTTTAAGCATATTGCGCGCAGGGAAGTGTGTGAGATTTGGTATAGTTGAAGTTTATACGGAGAAGGAGTGCAGAAAGCTAAAATTTTATACCTATATAATATTACGGTCGAATTTCGACCTCTGGGCGACCACTAGTTATTATATAAAGTATCACGATTGTCATATTATTATATTTATTGCCTCCGTCCATGTGTCACTGCAAGGGTGCCAGCTGAAAACCAGCGCTGGGTGGGTGGCTGGGTGGGTGGGTGGGTTATGCCCAGCAAATGCTGAGCTGACAACCCATTAGGTACTGGCATACCGACAGCAGGTTTTTATTACTTTAAGTCTTCTTTTTTTGTCTATCTTTTTATTAATATTTTTCCCTGTGAATTGTGTTGTCTAGTATCTAATCTAGACCGAATAATATATTTTATTTCTTTACTAATATAAAAGTATATTTTATGTTTCATTTTATTCCCTTTATTCATTTTATACACATTTTTTTCACATTTTTAAATTCATATTATAAAAATACACATTTAAAAACATAAAAAATATTTTTTATTTATTATTTCATTTTATTCCCTTTATTAAATCTTTTTACATACTTTTTGACATTTTTAAATACCTAGCTTTACATTTTTTAATTTTTTTTTTAAACATTAAAAAATATTAAACATTAGTAGGCAACCGGCATCGGGAACAGGGTCCAAGCTACCGGTGGTCAGGGCTCTAGAGAGAGAAACCTCCTAACAATGCGCGCAGTGTCAAGGAGTACTGCTTTCTGAATCAGGCCGTTGATCCAGCCACCTAGCGAGAGCCTCTCGAGGTGTTGGTCGAGACTCTTGGCAATTAAGCCATTAGCCGTTATCATTTGTTACGTGCGAGATAATTATATATGTTCCTACTATAGATTCCGTAATAGATTTATATTTTATGTAGTTTACTATAAAAATTCCACACGGTATCAACAACACCTATATAAAACGACAAATATATTAATATATTCAATGCGAAACATCATCTAATTATACCTACTAGAGGTTCTACTGATAAAACGTGATAGTCGAGTACATAGACACATTATTTTTACCTCGTAATCCGCAACAAATCTAAGCAACCCAGTACCATTCTAACGTACGATAGGCACTCGAGTGGACGTGTTAGTTCGAAAAGATTACGTAAATTGAAAATATAATTATTTATTATTAGTAGTGGCGATGGTGCAAGTGAAGGTAAACGAGGGGTTGTTGGAGGGAGAGCTGGTGCACAACGAGTACGGCGGCACGTACTGCAGCTTCAAGGGAATACCGTACGCGCGACCACCGCTCGGAGACCTCCGGTTCAAGGTAAACTACCTGAGTTGGGTTTTTTTAACTTCAAAAAAGGAGGAGGTTCTCAATTCGAATGTATTTTTCTTTTTTTTATGTTTATGACATCAGAACTTTCGACTGGGTGAACTGATTTTGATGATTCTTTTTTTTATTTAACCCTGGTACTTACTTTGAAGATTTGATGAAGAACTTCGGAGATAGACAATGGAACTCTTGAATGAATAACAGCATATCACTCGCGATCGCTGTAAACGCATGTTTCTGTATTGCTTAAACCACTCAATATAGAAAAATAAAATAAACTTTAATAAAAAGTAAAAACCGAATTCAAAAAAAACTAAAAAGTATAAAATAATTTTCTTAAAATTTAACAGCTTCTGAAGTCGGGGCCTTTAATTCTTCAATGCACCTAGCTTAGTAGTGGCACCGACTTCAGAAGCTGGTAAGTTTTTTAAGAAAATTATTTTATACTTTTTAGTTTTTTGAAGTCGGTTTTTACTTTTTTTTAAGTTTTCAATCAGACAATTTATTATTAGATATTAAGTCAATTTTGTTTTTTTGTACGCCTTTAATGGCAAAACATGTAAGCACTTCCTCAAACTTAACACCTTATGCACTTGTACTGTTTTACTCATGTTTTACAAAATATATCTTTATCTTTATTTTTAAGATAAATTTTTTAAACTGTCATAGTCGCTAACGTTATTATTAGAGTTAAAAACGGGGTATTTACCATTTTTACACTTTGTTGCAAACGCACGGGTCACGGTTTTATTTTTAGATATTAAAAAAACCCAAATGATATTATTATCCTCCTTATTATATATCTAATAAGTATCACTGAACAAACAGCGATACATAATAATAACAATTGGGTTTTTTTACAGTCACATGACTGTGTATTGTATGTAGAACGGGATGAGTTCACATTTCAAATAATATGTTATCTTAAAAATTCGTGTCTTTGACCTCGTATATTTCGATAACCAGTCGATTCCTAGGTCTGGCCCAATACAAAAAGTCTTCGTAATGATAGAAAAAATACGTGGCTCTCGGTTAAGGGTATTTTTACACCCGTTTTAGAAAGTCCTACCTTTCTAGTCCTGATCCCTTTATGGGTTTAATGTACTCATCATTATGTACAACTTTTATTATGATACGAAGCCTGGAATCGCGAAAGACAAAACAGATATTGCAATCATAATTAAATATAACTCGACTTTTATAGAACAGCAGATTTTTTTCGCGATGTATGTCTTTAAAAAAAGATGTTATTCATTTAATTATTATTATATCAATGTGACAAACAAGTTTATTCTTATTTCGGCCTGTTAAACTTTACTTATATTTGACCATGAAACAATTACTTATTTTGTTTGTATTAAATTGAATTAATTGTTAGATTCAGTGGCGTAGCTACCGGAGGGCTAGACGGGGCAGTGCCCCGGGGCCCCCAAGCTCAGGGGGCCCCTCGGACTCTGACTTACAAAGTATAAATTGAACTAGTGAAAATTTGTCCCACATTCGGAATATAAATAAACCAGATTCCAGGAACGCGACTTTAATAATGGCAACATAATTGAAAAAATACAGGGGAATTTTAAATAGTTTAATTGGGGCCCTTGTTTATTTTTTGCCCCAGGGCCTTTGGTTACCTAGCTACGCCTCTGGTTAGATTGTTATTGTTTTTAAATATATTCTACGAATTTGTGTAAATATATAAATCATTATTATAGTAATACCGTAAACAGTGATTAGAATTTCATCAAATAGTGATTTAATCATTATATTTACAGGCACCACAACCTCCAAAGCCATGGAACGGAGTCCGAAGCGCAAAAGAGTTTGGCCCCGTGTGTTATCAGTTCGATGGATTTTGGAAAATACCAACCCATGGAAGCGAAGACTGCTTGTACCTCAACATCTATACCCCAGACCTGAAACCCGATAAAGCACTCCCTGTAATGTTCTGGATTCATGGAGGTGGTTTTATCTCCGGTAACGGCAATGATGACTTGTATGGCCCTGAATTCCTCGTCAGAGAAGGAGTTATCCTTGTGACTATCAACTACAGACTGGAAGTGCTAGGATTCCTTTGTTTAGACACTGAAGATGTACCTGGCAATGCTGGCATGAAGGATCAAGTAGAAGCTTTAAAGTGGGTCAATAAGAATATCTCTAATTTTGGCGGTGATCCGAACAATATAACCATTTTTGGTGAAAGTGCTGGTGGTTGCAGTGTCAGCTATCACTTGGTGTCACCGATGACGAAAGGCCTTTTCAAGAGAGCTATATGTCAGAGTGGAGCTGCAACATGTTGGTGGGCAAAAGTATTTGAGCCTCGTAAGAGAGCCCTCGTATTGGCCCAGCAACTAGGCTACAATTCTGATAACGATACAGATCTGTACGATTTTTTCAAATCTCAACCAATTGAGTCACTTGTTCAAATCAAAACGCCATTATCATTCTCTGAAGAGCAACGAGCAGGTTTCGAATTACATCTTGGTATTGTAAGTGAAAAACAATTTGGTGATAATGAGAGATTCTTTCATGGTAATATGTCTGATTATTTAAGCAATGGAATTCATGAAGGAGTAGAAGTTATTACCGGTTACACTGAAGATGAAGGTGTTCTATTGTATGCGTTTGGTTCATACGCAAACATTCTAAAACAAGCAAAGGATTTTGATATTTATTTTACTCCTAGACATTTAATGCTTAATTCTACAATGAAAAACCAGATCGAGGCGGGACAAAAGATCAAAAAGCTTTACATGTTTGATAAGAGCATTAAAAGTGATTGGGAAAGGTTGGCTAGATTTTATTCTTTTGAAATGTTTGTATACGGCATTATAAAGTGGGCAAAAGTTTGCGCAAGGGCACAAAAGAATAAAGAGTATCTGTATAAGTTTACTTGCAAATCTGAACGAAACCTTGCATCCTGCGTTATGGGACTTGAAACCGTAACTGGGGGTAAAGAAATATCTTGCCACGTTGATGATTGTTTTTACATTTTTAATTGTAAAGCAGTAAACGGAAAAATCGATACGAGCTCTAAAGCTTTTGAAATGATTAATACTATGACTAAACTGTGGACCAACTTTGCAAAATATGGGTAAGTGCCGACTTTTAAATAAACAAAAGGAAAGATAGCTTGATAGATAGTCTTAAAAAATTACATTTATTTCTTTTTCACAGAGACCCGACTCCAAATGATGATTTGGGTGTAAAATGGAACCCGTATTCAGTGGAGAAGGAAGAATATTTAGACATTGGCAACGAACTGCAAGTAGGCACGGCTCCGGACCATGAAGAGTTCCAGTTTTGGGAAGATATTTTCAGGGAATATGCTCCTGAATATGTTGACAAAGATTTTTAAAGACCTCATAATGATAAGTTTATTAATTCAAAGTGTTATTATATTCATTTTATAATTACAGAATGTGAAACTAAATACGAAGGGTAAAATGAAATGTAGCAAATTGTAAACTTTAGTTATTATAATCATTAACATTATATTTGAAACTAAGGGCGACTTGCACCAAAGTTGTTTAAGCTAAACACGTTTGGATATCTTTCTCTCCCTTTCTATTTGTATACTGTGAGATAGTGACAGACTGATGGCTAAACGTGTTTAGCTTAAATATGATTTAAATAGCTTTGGTGCAAGTCGCCCAAATGTCACTTGTAGGTATTACAAGCAAACTTAAGTTTAATTCTACTTAGGTAATTCAAATGAAATGTCTTAAAACATGAAGTTCTTTTATAACTGCAATTACTAATAGCACTATTTCATAATTAGTTAGCATTATAAACATTGAAAAATGTTCCATAGTGGAAATGGTTTATTGGCATTAAGCCCTCGAGTGACACAACTGCGCCCCCCCTTTTGTGACCTCGCGCTGGGCTGACCTAGTTCCTGGTAGGATTCCCACGTTCCACCCATTTCACGGATAAATTCTTCGATTGTTTTAGAACACGATGAAGTATTTTGGTTAATATCTGGTGATTTAATACTGTATGCGACTATAAGAACCAACCTGTTTTACAAATAAAATTTAAATTAAATACATGACGTGGTTTATTTTGGCTATGCTTCGTATAAATGTTACAGGATATTCTTTATTTATTTATACTCTTTATTGTAAAACGGGCGGTCTTATCGCGCACAGCGATCTGTTTAAGACAAACTTCAGCATTCATATGGCATCCAAAATTTATTATGTCCAAATATCCTTTCGCGTACAAGTGCCACAGGACAGCACAAAGAAATATAGTGCAAAGTGAAGTGCTACTAACATAGTCCTAAGCCTTAATTGCTAACAGAATTTTGTATTTAACTTTATGTATAATATTAATTATGTATTGTCAACTACCTCCAAAGGTGCCCAAAATACAGGCCTAGCCTAGTTTGGGACCAATGGAAGGTATTTTATATTGTAAATATTTATGAAAAGAAGAAAACTATGCTCGTCTGAACTTAAAAACTGCTTAGCCCAATAATATTAAAATTTAAGATAAGAAAGGATGTACGAGTAAGTAAGTATCTGTACAATCATCATTTTAAAGCCAATCGTGTTTTTTTTTTGTATGGTAGTTGATTGTATGTTTATTTACTATCAAGTCCGATGGTTTACATTTATTTATACAGATTTTTAAAGTGTGGTGACCTCATGAAGTTTATTGTAACTTACAATATGTTCTGCGTACCTATGCCTACCTTCGAATGGTAGGCAGAACATATACACACACACACATTAGTTTTGTGCAAACCAACAAATAGTGTTAACAATGTGTTGTTTGTCGGTTTGCACAAAACTAATGTGTGTGTGTATCTGCCTGACGTACAATGAATCATATTTTTTAAAGAGGTTGTTGGACATGAAGGTCCATAATTTTATTAATTTATTCATTTGACTCCTCAACTATGAGTACACTTCTACAGTACGACACAATTAAGAAGTCGTATCGGCAAACTTAATTAAACCGATCACTTCCGAAGTACGCGCGACTTGAAGACCACGAATGTATATTAATACTGTTTCATGTAATGTAATGTTTATTAATTAATAATAAGTTAATAATGGTAAATATTGTGAGGATTACCATCTAACAAATGGCCAGCGGTTTTTTTTAGAATATGTACTTCAGAAATGGTACAAATTGATTGACAATTTTTTTAAATGCGAATGTCCTTGTGATAGGCATTCGAGATGACCTCTATGTTACACATGTAACTACAAGCTATGCATGATGATAATTAGGTGTAATTACTACACTAGTGCGCTTTCAACTTGCGTAGACGCATGCGTCATGTGCGCTATCAAAGTAATGTAGGTAGGTATGCGTTAGGGCAATCATCTGCCGTGTTAGAAATTAGGGCCAGGATCGAAGTCTCTATTCGTGACTGACAGACGAGGTGAGGACTGCCGGACAATTAATAGCATATTTTTTTCTAAGGGCTCAATTATGGAAAGGCGAAAAGTCATGCCGAGCGCAAAGCGGCGTGAAACGCGGAGAAAGATGCGTATCTCCGTTCATAGAGAGCGAGCGAGAGAGCGACACGCCGCATCGCTTTGCGCGCCGCGCGATTATCCGCCTCTCCATAATTGAGCCATAATTCGGAAACACGAATGTTGCCCAGGCGCATACCTAATTTTATTCTTGGTAGGTACCTACTGTAATTACACACAGCAAAAAGCAAATAATATAATATGATACTACAGATGATTAAATATGAGAATGATTCAGCGATAACAAGTAACGAGTACGTATTTATTATGGAAGTGTAGGTATAATTAAATTGCGACACTTGAGCGATAAGTGTTGTTCTGGTCTTAAGTGATGATGACTTTTATGATAAAACTTCTTTTTTGACCCCACGTTTGGTGCAGTATCTAAGCGATTAGCTTTCTGCGCTACATGCTGTGGGTTTGATCCCCGCACAGAACAAATATTTGTATGGTCTACAGATAGTTGTTTCGGGTCTGGGTGTGTGTGCATGTGAGATGTATGTTTGTAAACTGTACCCTCGATACAGGAAAAATGCAAGTGTGGGGCAAAAACAAAAAGACTAACTTTATACAACGTGTATCAGAAACGCGTGGTTATATTTAAGGGTGTGGTTCAGACCATCAAACTGAACAACTTTCTCTATGGGACCAACATCGTTATCGTGAAAAAATAATTAGCTATCGCATACAAAACTTGAATACCTATTCGACCCAAACGTATGGGATAGCTGATTACTTTTTAACATTTACGATGTTGGCCCCATAGAAAAAGTTGTTGTATTTCATGGTCTAATCTCTGATCAACACCCTTAAATATGACCACGCATTTCTGATACACCTCGTATATGGTTAAACAGGCCAGAGGTAGACAGGGCTTTTTTCTTTTTTTTTTTTTTTAGCGTGGTAAAATCATCAATTGTGTCCTCCCACCCCGGGCAAGGCGGGAGGGACTGTCAGACTTGTACTGACTAAAATCCACGGTGTTCTTTCGATAGCCCTTTACGTTCCGGGGTCACGGTAATGAGATAAGTCCCGCGACCAGGTAGACAGGGCTAAGCAACAAATTAATAAACTAAAAGGCACACGCGGATAACTTATAACATTGCTCATCAAATCGGTCTTCGGATAACAAAACGTAAGTACATTTTTTATTTTAGTTTATCATTAATTGAATTAGTTTTAAATGGTCATGAAAAATATTAACAGAGTCAAATGTAAATAAATAATACTTCAATACAACTGACAAGTCTGAAGTATGTTTAAGGGCCCTTCATGTACCACAACCACACCACATCGCAGCGACAACAGTGGTTAAGCAGTGGTTACGTGTCAGTGTGAAAAGTGTCGCTCCTGCTTTTTGCAGTTGCGTTGTGGTAACTACAAACTGTCGATGTGAAAGAAAGAAGAAAGAAATATTGTTTATTGGCACATACATGCTAAAAAGACAGAAAAAATCAAAAACGTGGTTGCATTGTCGCCGGTAGTTGCGTTACTTTGTGGCTAGTGTTTGCAGACAGTGTCGTTGTGTCGACGCAACGTTGTGTTGGCTATGTGGCCGGCCGCTAGTGCGCGGTGTCGATGTCGCTGGTGGAAGCGATGTAGACGGTATCCCCACACGGTTGAATTTGACGTTAAAATGTGTGCCGTGTGAATTAAAGTATTCATTTCCCATACAAATTAGCGCCCGCCCGCGTTTTGTCGTTGTGGTGTGGTTGTGAGGTGTGAAACAAGCCTAAGCAAGTAAAAAAGTAACTACGTCACCAAATGTCGCAGACAATTTGCCAATGAGTATTCAGTTTGTTCGAAAATGTAAACACACAAAAACAGTTTAATTTGTCCTCAACATATTATTAAGTCACCGTCAAACGATTGTCATTTTAAATCCATCGAGATAAGGTCTACATTTGAAGATAAACATTGGTCGTAAATCCAGTTGATAATTCAACGACATAGATATCGGGCCAGTATTATTGGAGTCTCGCGTCGTTGTGGTTCTTTCGTGACGCGACGCTGTGACGATGGTGCAAGTGAAGGTAAACGAGGGGTTGTTGGAGGGAGAGCTGGTGCACAACGAGTACGGCGGCACGTACTGCAGCTTCAAGGGAATACCGTACGCGCGACCACCGCTCGGAGACCTCCGGTTCAAGGTAAATAAGTTTTTAATTGTATATACCAATCAAAAATAAATTATTACGTTATAAATAAAATATTTGTGAGGAAAACTGCACACCTGAGATGGCTCCATAAAGTTCTCGATGGTGTGTGTAACTAGGGCAGCATGGTGGACTAAGGCCACCTTTCTCATTCTGAGAAGAGGCCCTAGGTGCCTAGCTGTGGGATGATAATGGACCGGCTTATTATTACTTATAAATTAAATAACTCGTTTTAAATTGGTATCTAGTCTATTTATAAATACATATGTCGGCGTGGGATCGTGGATTTCATTGTTTTAACTAGGTACGGAATTACGTGATTCTACTACGATAGATATTTTGTATAAATAATCCTCTAATCAAGTCAATCAACCAACTAATATGTTCATAAATTGTTATCATTATTACGGCATTAGTCGCTAGCTACAACGATTTTTTATCTGTTGTTCGATTTGCTTCTCTACATTTTTTTATTGATAAAATAATCTAAGGTGATCTCATCAGTGTTTGAAGTGAGTTTTTTATGAGTAGGTAATCATAATCGTTTATTTGCTAGCAAATCATCATTTATTTGGTAGGTATGTGATGTGGTTTTAGTTGATTTGTTGTTAATCAAGAACACAACTAATTTTTTTACTCAGTAGAAGCGCGTTTTCGGTTAAACATAGCCCTTCAAATGACTTCATTAGATATGTATTAACACTATGTATAATAATAAAGAAGTAACGTTTTTTGTGAGTTCGAGGTAATCTCATGAACTACAAAACCAATTTTGGAAATTATATATATACAATATTCTAACAAACATCTCACGATTAGGTACATGGCAATTCTGAACCTTTAGCTAACAGATAGTGTCCTCCTCGCTCCATCGCTATGTGGATGTCAAGAGGAGACATGATGTGCGACGTCATTCTGTATGCTAACAACAGCATATCGTACCTTTCATCAGTTCTGTTTAGTGTGGTGCAGATAGCAATATTATCGCCGTTCTGTTATAGCTTAAAGTATTTGAATGTAAGTTACTAATATTTTAATCTAATTATTTAACTGAATTGGAATTTCTTCATCCGCAGGCACCACAAGCTCCGAAACCATGGGAAGGAGTTCGCAGTGCGAAAGAGTTCGGATCAAAATGCTTTCAAAACGACATCTTCCTGAAAACTGGGAAACTGGGCAACGAAGACTGCTTATATCTGAATGTTTACACGCCAGAAATTAAGCCCGACAAGCCGCTACCAGTAATGTTCTTTATACACGGGGGAGCTTTCATCTCCGGCGGCGGAGATGATGACCTTTATGGGCCCGAATTTCTAGTAAGACAAGGAGTTATAGTTGTCACAATCAACTACAGACTTGAAATACTTAGTTTCCTTTGCTTGAACACAGAAGATGTACCCGGCAACGCTGGCATGAAAGATCAAGTGGAAGCGCTCAGATGGGTAAACAAGAATATCGCCAACTTCGGTGGTGACCCTAAAAATATTACCATATTTGGCGAGAGTGCTGGTGGGGTTAGTGTCAGCTACCACTTGATATCACCTATGTCCAAAGGTTTATTCAAGAGAGCTATAGCTCAAAGTGGTGCTTCTTTTTGTAATTGGGCTCAAGCTTACGAACCACGGGACAGAGCCTTAGCATTTGCAAGAAAATTAGGATTCTACTCTGAAGATGACAAGGAAGTATATGAATTCTTTAAAAAACAACCTTTTGACTTACTTTGCGAAGCCTTGGTACCGATTGCATTATCTGAAGTAGCAAGAGGCGGTGTAGATATTTATTTTAGTATAGTAGATGAAAAAAAGTTTGGAGACAATGAAAGATTTTTCTATGGAGACATAATTGATGTTGTGTCTAACGGTATTCACGATGGAGTAGAAATTATGACAGGATTTACTACAGATGAAGGTCTTATTAATTTGGAAAACATGGAAGGTGTCAAGAAGAGATTAGAAATGGCGACAAACTTTCCAGAATTATTTATTTCTAAGCCATTGTCATTTAATTTATCATTCTACCAGCAGCTGGAACTTGGAAAGAAGATTAGAAAGTTTTATTTTAACAACCAGATTACAATACCTGATGATTGGGAATCATTAGTGAAATTCTATTCAATGGATTTTTTCGTATTCGCAACTATGCGATGGGTTAAAATCTGTGCTCGTACAAATAAGAACAAAGTATATTTGTACAAATTCTCTTGTAATTCTGAGAGAAATGTAATGGCTCATCTAGTAGGATTAACAGACGTTATTGGAAATAAACCGGTTACTTGTCATGCTGATGATCTTATGTATCTTTTTAATGCCAACGCGATGGAAAAGAAAGTTGATATCAACTCTAATACGTTCCAACTTATAGACAGAGTAACAAAACTATGGACTAACTTCGCTAAATACGGGTAAGTTGCCTTTTAACAACATTTTCCACCAACATTCGAAAGAAAAGTTTGATGTGTGAGTTAATTGTTAAATACATATAGTAAAAATCATTTTATACCTACTAATGACCAAGACGTAAAATTAGTTTGTTTGTATATAGGGAGTAAATCTCTGGAACAACCTAACCGACTCAAAAAAAACAAAAAAAAACACCTTTGTGCAGATTTTTTTATTTGTGCATAAAGAACTAAAAATTTTAAATTATGGGTAAAATGCTATTATCTTATGCGCTTAATTTTAAAAGGCAGTCTTTAAATTAAATGATCTCAACACTTTCCGCAGTTAGATTCTAAATTAGGATTACTGAGGCTATGCCATAGCACATCTCTATATCATTGTGTATTTCTATTTCAGAAACCCAACTCCCGATGATTCCTTGGGCGCCAAATGGGCGCCATATTCCCTTGACAAGCAAGATTACATGGATATCGGAAACGAGCTTACAACAGACACTGCACCTTTTGCAGAAGAAATACAGTTTTGGGAAAATCTATATAAAGAGTACGGACAGAAATAATACTCTATAAAAATTATATTATATTATTATTTTTTATTAATTATATTATATTATATTTTGTTAATTATTTATGATTTATAAAACATGAATCAATTTAAAAAAAAATATGTTTTATAATATTCTTTTCTTTTTCTACGTGTAATAGACCAGTGTTGACAGGTATTGGGCGTTCAAAATAACTTGACGCCTATGTTGTTAAGGGTGTGGGTATATGTTAGGTTTGTGTGTGTTTGTTTGCACACCCATCTATAATAATAGTGTTCTAGTAATAAATAATATTTCTGTACTAATAAAATTGTTTCTTTTTCAACCACTAACAACTTCCTTAAGTAATTGTCCGATGGTATCACTGAATTCCGTTTTCACGTGACTGGCAGAATAGAGGCCAAATGCTCATTTGCCATATAAAAAAATGCAAACACTTTTTTCCTCAACTCACACGTCATTATTTTAACCATAGACAGACATCCTTTTATTATTTCTTAATAACTCATTGTGTTGTTGAGGAACGAGGTATGGTGTTCCTCCATTGAAAAGGGAGGATCGTCCGACCAGGTGACGTGATATTGCCTAGCGGGCCAAAGCCCGACGGTTGATGTCGGAGAGTTGTATATGTGTTAGATACGATTATCTTTTTCCTTGCGCGCTGCAGGCCTCGTAATCTGATTAGTCATATTCATATATCCGCGCCACTGTATTTAGCCTTGTTGCCTTGCTAAGTAGTTCTTCTATGTGGCGATAGATGTCGCTACACTGTTTCACTGAAGCTAATTCCTATACAACGTGTATCAAAAATACGTGGTCATATTTAAAGATGTGGATAAAACCATTACCTATACTGAACAACTTTCTCTATGGGACCTACTTCACCACACTACTTCAATACAACTGACAAGTCTGAAACTTCAGACTTGTCAGTTGTATTGAAGTATTATTTATTTACATTTGACTCTGTTAATATTATTTATGACCATTTAAAACTTATTCAATTAATGATAAACTAAAATAAAAAAATGTACTTACCTACGTTTTTTTATCCGAAGACCAATTTGATGAGCAATATTATAAGTTATCCGCGTGTGCCTTTTAGTTTATTAATTTGTTGCTTAGCCCTGTCTACCTCTGGCCTGTTTAACCATATACGACGTGTATCAGAAATGTATATTTAAAGGCCCTTACACACGTACCACAACCACACCACATCGCAGCGACAAAAGTGGTTAAGCAGTGGTTACGTGTCGGTGTGAATAGTGTCGCTGCAGCTTTTTGCAGTTGCGTTGTGGTAACTACAAAATATCGATGAGGTTGCGCTGTCGCTAGTAGTTGCGATGTGGTTACGTTGTGGCTAGTGTTTGGAGACAATGTCGTTGTGTCGACGCAACGTTGTGTTGGCTATGTGGCCGGCCGCTAGTGTGTCGTGTCGCTGGTGGTTGCCATGGAGACGGTATCGCCTACACGGTTGAATTTGACGGCAAAATGTGGTCCGTGTGAATTAAAGTATTCATTTTCATATAAATTAGCGCCCGCCCACGTTTTGTCGTTATGGTGTAGTTGTGAGGTGTGAAACAAGCCTAAGCAAGTAAACAAGTACACGTCACCAAATGCCGTAGACAATTTGCCAATGAGTAGGTATTCAATTTGTTCGAAAAAGTAAACACACAATAGCAGTTTATGAAACTGTTGCATAATAGGGGGTATTAAAACACGAGTGTTTTAATACCTAGTGATGTGCAGTTTCATACACTACTTTATCTATAATCATGCAATAGGTAGTTAACACATTAACAATGTAAATTGTAAATAAACAAAATGGCCGGAACTCAGCGCGCATGCGCTATAGCGCGCCGCGCATGCACCCTAGCCGCGTCACCATAGATAATGTACGGCTGCTATAAAAATTTAATTGAAAACTTGTTTTTGGTGTACTATAATAGAAAAAAAGTTATATTATAGCATTGTTTTGTTAGGAAAACTGTATCATAATAAAACTTTTTAATTTGATTATAGTTGTATGGGGCATAAAGTCTGGCATTATAGTATTATTTTTTAATTCATTATTAGACCTTTACGATATGAAGATATATAAAAACAGTTTAATTTGTCCCTAAAATATAAAGTCACCATCAAACGATTGTCATCTTAAATCCATCGAGATAATGTCTACATTTGCACAGTGCAATGTGTATTCCTTTTTATGTTTTTTTTTTAATTGTTATTATAAACATTGGTCGTAAATCCAGTTGATAAATATGTAATTGATCAACATAGATATCGGGCCAGTATTATTGGAGTCTTGCGTCGTTGTGGTTCTTTCGTGACGCGACGCTGTGAATATGGTACAAGTGAAGGTAAACGAGGGGTTGTTGGAGGGAGAGCTGGTGCACAACGAGTACGGCGGCACGTACTGCAGCTTCAAGGGAATACCGTACGCGCAACCACCGCTCGGAGACCTCCGGTTCAAGGTAAATAAGTTTTTAATTGTATATACCAATCAAATATAATTATTACGTAATAAATAAAATATCGTGAGGAAACCTGCACACCTGAGATGGCTCCATAAAGTTCTCGGTGGTGTGTGTAGTCCGCCAACCCGCACTAGGCCAGCATGGTGGACTAAGGCCTAACCCTTCTCATTCTGAGAAGAGGCCCGTGCCTAGCAGTGGGACGATAATGAACCGGCTTATTATTTTTATAAAAAAAAAAAGTTCTTAACCTAATAATCATTAATACGGAGTCGTACAACACCACAAACACGTCATTTATTGCAAGAATATTACTACAATATTCTAACAAACATCTCACGATTACATAGCAATTCTGAACCTTTAGCTAACAGATAGTGTCCTCAAGAGGAGAGCATGTGCGACGTCATTCTGTATGCTAACAACAGCATATCGTAACTTTAATCAGTTCTGTTAAGTGTGGTGCAGATAGCAATATTATCGCCGTTCTGTTATAGCTTAAAGTATTTGAATGTAAGTTACTAATGTTTTAATCTAATTATTTCATTGAATTGGATTTTCTTCATCCGCAGGCACCACAAGCTCCGAAACCATGGGAAGGAGTTCGCAGTGCGAAAGAGTTCGGATCAAAATGCTTACAAAAGGACGTCTTCCTAGAAACTAGAAAACTGGGCAACGAAGACTGCTTATATCTGAATGTTTACACTCCAGAAATTAAGCCCGACAAGCCGCTGCCAGTAATGTTCTACATACACGGGGGTGCTTTCCTCTCCGGCAGCGGAGATGATGACCTTTATGGTCCCGAATTTCTAGTAAGACAAGGAGTTATAATTGTCACAATCAACTACAGACTTGAAATACTTGGTTTCCTTTGCTTGAACACAGAAGATGTACCCGGCAACGCTGGCATGAAAGATCAAGTGGAAGCGCTCAGATGGGTAAACAAGAATATCGCCAACTTCGGTGGTGACCCTAAAAATATTACCATATTTGGCGAGAGTGCTGGTGGGGTTAGTGTCAGCTACCACTTGATATCACCTATGTCCAAAGGTTTATTCAAGAGAGCTATAGCTCAAAGTGGTGCTTCTTTTTGTAATTGGGCTCAAGCTTACGAACCACGTGACAGAGCCTTAGCATTTGCAAGAAAATTAGGATTCTACTCTGAAGATGACAAGGAAGTATATGAATTCTTTAAAAAACAACCTTTTGACTTACTTTGCGAAGCCTTGGTACCGATTGCATTATCTGAAGTAGCAAGAGGCGGTGTAGATATTTATTTTAGTATAGTAGATGAAAAAAAGTTTGGAGACAATGAAAGATTTTTCTATGGAGACATAATTGATGTTGTGTCTAACGGTATTCACGATGGAGTAGAAATTATGACAGGATTTACTACAGATGAAGGTCTTATTAATTTGGAAAACATGGAAGGTGTCAAGAAGAGATTAGAAATGGCGACAAACTTTCCAGAATTATTTATTTCTAAGCCATTGTCATTTAATTTATCATTCTACCAGCAGCTGGAACTTGGAAAGAAGATTAGAAAGTTTTATTTTAACAACCAGATTACAATACCTGATGATTGGGAATCATTAGTGAAATTCTATTCAATGGATTTTTTCGTATTCGCAACTATGCGATGGGTTAAAATCTGTGCTCGTACAAATAAGAACAAAGTATATTTGTACAAATTCTCTTGTAATTCTGAGAGAAATGTAATGGCTCATCTAGTAGGATTAACAGACGTTATTGGAAATAAACCGGTTACTTGTCATGCTGATGATCTTATGTATCTTTTTAATGCCAACGCGATGGAAAAGAAAGTTGATATCAACTCTAATACGTTCCAACTTATAGACAGAGTAACAAAACTATGGACTAACTTCGCTAAATACGGGTAAGTTGCCTTTTAACAACATTTTCCACCAACATTCGAAAGAAAAGTTTGATGTGTGAGTTAATTGTTAAATACATATAGTAAAAATCATTTTATACCTACTAATGACCAAGACGTAAAATTAGTTTGTTTGTACTATATAGGGAGTAAATCTCTGGAACAACCTAACCGACTCAAAAAAAAGAAAAAAAAACACCTTTGTGCAGATTTTTTTATTTGTGCATAAAGAACTATTTTTTTTTAATTATGGGTAAAATGCTATTATCTTATGCGCTTAATTTTAAAAGGCAGTCTTTAAATTAAATGATCTCAACACTTTCCGCAGTTAGATTCCAAATTAGGATTACTGATGCTATGCCATAGCACATCTCTATATCATTGTGTATTTCTATTTCAGAAACCCAACTCCCGATGATTCCTTGGGCGCGAAATGGGCGCCATATTCCCTTGACAAGCAAGATTACATGGATATCGGAAACGAGCTTACAACAGACACTGCGCCTTTTGCAGAAGAAATACAGTTTTGGGAAAATCTATATAAAGAGTACGGACAGAAATGATACTCTATATTTTTTTAAATTTTTTTTTTAATAATTATATTATATTATATTTTATTAATTATTTATGATTTATAAAACATGAATCAATTTAAAAAAAATATGTTTTATAATATTCTTTTCTTTTTCTACGTGTAATAGACCAGTGTTGACAGGTATTGGGCGTTCAAAATAACTTGACGCCTATGTTGTTAAGGGTGTGGGTATATGTTAGGTTTGTGTGTGTTTGTTTGCACACCCATCTATAATAATAGTGTTCTAGTAATAAATAATATTTCTGTACTAATAAAATTGTTAGTCTTTTTCAACCACTAACAACTTCCTTAAGTAATTGTCCGATGGTATCACTGAATTCCGTCTTCACTTGACTGGCAGAATAGAGGCCAAATGCTCATTTGCCATATAAAAAAACGCAAACACTTTTTCCCTCAACTCACACGTCATTATTTTGACCATAGACAGACATCCTTTTATTATTTGATAGTATCGTAATATAAAATAAATACTTTTCTTTCATAATAACTTATTGTGTTGTGGAGGAACGAGGTATGGTGTTTGTTCCTCCATTGAAAAGGGAGGTTCCTCCGACCAGGCGACGTGATATTGCCTGGCGGGCCGAAGCCCGACGTCGGACAGTTGTATATGTGTTAGATACGATTATCTTTTTCCTTGCGCGATGCAGACCTCGTAATCTGATTAGTCATATTCATATTTTCGAGCCACTGTATTTAGCCTTGTTGCCTTGCTAAGTAGTTTTTCTATGTGGCGATAGATGTCGCTACAGAGTTTCACTGAAGCTAATTCGTATACAACGTGTATCAAAAATACGTGGTTATATTTAAAGATGTGGATAAGACCATTACCTATACTGAACAACTTTCTCTATGGGACCTACTTCACCACACTACTTCAATACAACTGACGAGTCTGAAACTTCAGACTTGTCAGTTGTATTGAAGTATTATTTATTTACATTTGACTCTGTTAATATTATTTATGACCATTTAAAACTTATTCAATTAATGATAAACTAAAATAAAAAATGTACTTACCTACGTTTTTTTATCAGAAGACCGATTTGATGAGCAATATTATAAGTTATCCGCGTGTGCCTTTTAGTTTATTAATTTGTTGCTTAGCCCTGTCTACCTCTGGCCTATTTAACCATATACGACGTGTATCAGAAATGTATATTTAAGGGCCCTTACACACGTACCAAAACCACACCACATCGCAGCGACCAAAGTGGTTAAGCAGTGGTTACGTGTCGGTGTGAATAGTGACGCTGCAGCTTTTTGCAGTTGCGTTGTGGTAACTACAAAATATCAATGAGGTTGCGCTGTCGCTAGTAGTTGCAATGTGGTTACGTTGTGGCTAGTGTTTGCAGACAATGTCGTTGTGTCGACGCAACGTTGTGTTGGCTATGTGGCCGGCCGCTAGTGCGCGGTGTCGCTGGTGGTTGCGATGGACACGGTATCGCCTACACGGTTGAATTTGACGGCAAAATGTGGTCCGTGTGAATTAAAGCATTCATTTTCATATAAATTAGCGCCCGCCCACGTTTTGTCGTTATGGTGTAGTTGTGAGGTGTGAAACAAGCCTAAGCAAGTAAACAAGTACACGTCACCAAATGCCGTAGACAATTTGCCAATGAGTAGGTATTCAATTTGTTCGAAAAAGTAAACACACAATAGCAGTTTATGAAACTGTTGCATAATAGGGGGTATTAAAACACGAGTGTTTTAATACCTAGTGATGTGCAGTTTCATACACTACTTTATCTATAATCATGCAATAGGTAGTTAACACATTAATAATGTATATTGTAAACTATGATTGTAAATAAACAAAATGGCCGGAACTCAGCGCGCATGCGCTATAGCGCGCCGCGCATGCACCCTAGCCGCGTCAACATAGATAATGTACGGCTGCTATAAAAATTTAATTGAAAACTTGTTTATTTACAATTTATTATTATCATTATATTTTATAGCATTGTTTTGTTAGGAAAACTGTATCATAATAAAACTTTTTAATTTGATTATAGTTGTATGGGGCATAAAGTCTGGCATTATAGTATTATTTTTTAATTCATTATTAGACCTTTACGATATGAAGATATATAAAAACAGTTTAATTTGTCCCTAAAATATAAAGTCACCATCAAACGATTGTCATCTTAAATCCATCGAGATAATGTCTACATTTGCACAGTGCAATGTGTATTCCTTTTTATGTTTTTTTTTAAATTGTTATTATAAACATTGGTCGTAAATCCAGTTGATAAATATGTAATTGATCAACATAGATATCGGGCCAGTATTATTGGAGTCTTGCGTCGTTGTGGTTCTTTCGTGACGCGACGCTGTGAATATGGTACAAGTGAAGGTAAACGAGGGGTTGTTGGAGGGAGAGCTGGTGCACAACGAGTACGGCGGCACGTATTGCAGCTTCAAGGGAATACCGTACGCGCAACCACCGCTCGGAGACCTCCGGTTCAAGGTAAATAAGTTTTTAATTGTATATACCAATCAAATATAATTATTACGTAATAAATAAAATATCGTGAGGAAACCTGCACACCTGAGATGGCTCCATAAAGTTCTCGGTGGTGTGTGTAGTCCGCCAACCCGCACTAGGCCAGCATGGTGAACTAAGGCCTAATCCTTCTCATTCTGAGAAGAGGCCCGTGCCTAGCAGTGGGACGATAATCAACCGGCTTATAATTTTTATGAAAAAAAAAAGTTCTTAACCTAATATTAATTAATACGGAGTCGTACAACACCACAACACGTCATTTATTGCACAAATATTACTACAATATTCTAACAAACATCTCACGATTACATAGCAATTCTGAACCTTTAGCTAACAGATAGTGTCCTCCTCGCCCCATTGCTATGTGGATGTCAAGAGGAGAGCATGTGCAACGTCATTCTGTATGCTAACAACAGCATATCGTACCTTTAATAAGTTCTGTTAAGTGTGGTGCAGATAGCAATATTATCGCCGTTCTGTTATAGCTTAAAGTATTTGAATGTAAGTTACTAATATTTTAATTTAATTATTTCATTGAATTGGATTTTCTTCATCCGCAGGCACCACAAGCTCCGAAACCATGGGAAGGAGTTCGCAGTGCGAAAGAGTTCGGATCAAAATGCTTACAAAAGGACGTCTTCCTGGAAACTGGAAAACTGGGCAACGAAGACTGCTTATATCTGAATGTTTACACGCCAAAAATTAAGCCCGATAAGCCGCTGCCAGTAATGTTCTACATACACGGGGGTGCTTTCCTCTCCGGCAGCGGAGATGATGACCTTTATGGTCCCGAATTTCTAGTAAGACAAGGAGTTATAGTTGTCACAATCAACTACAGACTTGAAATACTTGGTTTCCTTTGCTTGAACACAGAAGATGTGCCCGGCAACGCTGGCATGAAAGATCAAGTGGAAGCGCTCAGATGGGTAAACAAGAATATCGCCAACTTCGGTGGTGACCCTAAAAATATTACCATATTTGGCGAGAGTGCTGGTGGGGTTAGTGTCAGCTACCACTTGATATCACCTATGTCCAAAGGTTTATTCAAGAGAGCTATAGCTCAAAGTGGTGCTTCTTTTTGTAATTGGGCTCAAGCTTACGAACCACGTGACAGAGCCTTAGCATTTGCAAGAAAATTAGGATTCTACTCTGAAGATGACAAGGAAGTATATGAATTCTTTAAAAAACAACCTTTTGACTTACTTTGCGAAGCCTTGGTACCGATTGCATTATCCGAAGTAGCAAGAGGCGGTATAAATATTTATTTTAGTATAGTAGATGAAAAAAAGTTTGGAGACAATGAAAGATTTTTCTATGGAGATAAGATTGAAATTGTGTCTAAGGGTATTCATGATGGAGTAGAAATTATAACAGGATTTACTACAGATGAAGGTCTTATTAATTTAGAAAAAATGGAAGGTATCAAGAAGAAATTAGAAATGGCGAGAAACTTTCCAGAATTATTTACTTCTAAGCCTTTGTCATTTAATTTATCATTCTACCAGCAGCTGGAACTTGGAAAGAAGATCAGAAAGTTTTATTTTAACAACCAGATTACAATACCGGATGATTGGGAATCATTAGTGAAATTCTATTCTATGGATTTATTCGTATTCGCAACTATGCGATGGGTTAAAACCTGTGCTCGTACAAATAAGAACAAAGTATATTTGTACAAATTCTCTTGTAATTCTGAGAGAAATGTAATGGCTCATCTAGTAGGATTAACAGACGTTATTGGGAATAAACCGGTTACTTGTCATACTGATGATCTTATGTATCTTTTTAATGCCAACGAGATGGAAAAGAAAGTTGGTATCAACTCTAACACGTTCCAACTTATAGACAGAGTAACAAAACTATGGACTAACTTCGCTAAATACGGGTAAGTTGCGTTTTTACAACATTTTCCACCAACATTCGAAAGAAAAAAAAACACTGCAACATTTTACCGAACATTTTTGACGTTATAACCTATACATTTATTCAACGTTTATTAAATGCCCGTTAAAGTCCATCTATACTATTCTTCTTCTTTGATCGAGTCGGCACAAGCTATCACTTGAGAATTCCTGCTGTAGAGCAAAGATTAGCTAGTCAATGGTGATATTGAGGCTGACTGCCCAGGGTGCATGAGACGATCTCATTTATTTATTAATACAAGGTAACTTCACAGCTTACAGTAAATAACAAATACTTGAGGGTCTAGACAACAACAAAGTAGTTACTCATTAAAGTCCATACATAGCATAAAACTGGTACAGAGTCTTGTTGGGCGTGATCTCTAGTAGCGAACATATGTCTATGGGCATAACAATGAATGATGCCATGTTTCGTCCAAAGGTTTCGTCACTTGTAAAGGCTCCTTCTATACTATTTTTAAACTAATAATAGTAACTCTCCTCTCGCAGGTCTGCTAGAAGAGATTTCATTAGAAATAAGCAGTACTTTATGCTCCTAATTTCATATTTCTCATGTATTTTATGTGTGAGTTAATTGTTAAATAAATAATATGGTAAAAATAATTTTATACCGACGAATAATAAAGGCGTAAAATTTGTTTGTTTGTATGTAGGGAGTAATATTTGGAACAAACTAAACGATTCAAAAAAAAAATACACTAATAGGAACATCCACTATCCCTGAGTGACTTAAGTTATATTTTAATTTGATAAAAATAAAACCCGCCGTTGAAACCGCGGGAAACAGATAGTTTGAAATAAATATAAATAGCAGGTGCTAAATAATAACGACAGATTATTCATAAATTTTGTTTTATTTTTAAATTATCGTTAATAAAAAAAATTTGACTGGCAGGAAATGTTTATGGCATTAAATTCGCCTTTTTGCGGATTTTTTTACTTGTGCATAAAGAACAAAAAAAAATTATGGGTAAAATCCTATTATTTTATGCGCCTAATTAAAAGCAGTCTTTCAATTAAATGATCTTCTCGCTTTAAGCAGTTATATTCCAAATTAGGATTACTGATGCTACGGCATAGAACATCTCTATATCATTGTGTATTTCTATTTCAGAAACCCAACTCCCGATGATTCCTTGGGCGCGAAATGGGCGCCATATTCCCTTGACAAGCAAGATTACATGGATATCGGAAACGAGCTTACAACAGACACTGCACCTTTTGCAGAAGAAATACAGTTTTGGGAAAATTTATTTAAAGAGTACGGACAGAAATGATACTCTATAATTTTTTTTATTTTTATTAATTATATTGTATCTATTATATTTTATTAATTATTTATGATTTATAAAACTTGAATCAATTTAAAAAAATATATGTTTTATAATGTTCTATTGTTTTTCTACGTGTAATAGACCAGTGTTGACAGGTATTACGCGTTCAAAATAACTTGACGCCTATGTTGATAAGGGTATATGTTAGGTATTTGTGTGTTTGTTTGCAATCCCATCTATAATAATAGTGTTCTAGTAATAATTAATATTTCTGTACTAATAAAATTGTTTCTTTTTCAACCACTAACAACTTCCTTAAGTAATTGTCCGATGGTATCACTGAATTCCGTCTTCACTTGACTGGCAGAATAGAGGCCAAATGCTCATTTGCCATATAAAAAAACACAAACACTTTTTTCCTCAACTCACACGTCATTATTTTAACCATAGACAGACATCCTTTTATTATTTGATAGTATCGTAATATAAAATAAATACTTTTCTTTCATAATAACTCATTGTGTACTGGAGGTACGAGGTATGGTGTTCCTCCATTGTAAAGGGAGGATCGTCCGACCAGGCGACGTGATATTGCCTGGCGGGCCAAAGCCCGACGGTTGATGTCCGTCAGTTGTATGTGTTAGATACGATTATCTTTTTCCTTGCGCGATGCAGGCCTCGTAATCTGATTAGTCATATTCATATTTCCGCGCCACTGTATTTAGCCTTGTTGCCTTGCTAAGTAGTTCTTCTATGTGGCGATAGATGTCGCTACAGAGTTTAAGTGAAGCTAGTTCCTATACAACGTGTATCAAAAATACGTAGTTATATTTAAAGATGTGGATAAGACCATTACCTACGAGTATACTGAACAACTTTCTCTATGAGACCAACATAGTAATCGCGAAAAATAATCAACTGTCCCATACGTTTGGGTTGAGTACCTAGGTATTGAAGTTTTGGATGGGACAGCTGAGAATTTTTTCGCGATTACGATGTTGGGCTCATAGAGAAAGTTGTTCAGTTTGGTGGTCTGATCCACACACTTGAATATGATCACGCATTTCTGATACACATAGTCTAAAAATTCTGTAGTTTGTGGTTGTACCTAAGTTTATCTATTCCAAGATAGAGATCACCACTATAAAATACGTATTTTTGGGAGGCACCTCTTCGACTCTTTGACATTAGAGATTATTTATTTATTTATTTAAAATATGATATGACATAATATAATGAAATGGATAAGTAAATTAAATGTTAAAAGGTAACTAGCGTGGTTATGTAAATGATAATAATTATAATAAATATGTATAAGTATAAATTATAATTGCCTGATGCTTGTGTAGTATAGTTTCAGACTAAGGTTTCAAATTGTTAACTTTAAAAAAAAAATGTTTTCATGCCCTATTTTAGACGGAATATTATGTACCTACCTAACTATAATTAATAACATCTCATGTATCAATATTCACGCAAATAAAGTATTTTGATTTTGATTTTTGTTTTTTTTTTCGAGTATATGTTTAGTGGAAACTGTCAGATGCCAATATAGGTAGTATAGCTTATACCACAGTTGTATGGTTCTATTGAAAATTATGAAAAAAAGAACACTTTAATATCTAATGCTATAAATTTTGTCCTTGAGTCACGTTCACCTAAATAACAATTCGCGGTAATAGCATTTTGATCGCGCACTCTACAAATAACGATAATAATAATTATTGTTTTGACAGTAATTTAAAACTCGTCAAAAATACCGAATGTGGTCATTACACAGCCCATTAAATAGTTTTATGATAAAAACAAGTTAACCGTGTAACATTTAAATTCTCCTATAATTGCCAACATTGCGCTGTGATTGCCAAGCTTTTACGGTAAATCCCCAAAGGACCGCTTTCAAGCAATTTATAAACACACGTAGTACAGTCGGCCAAAGGATTGGTCAACCACGGTAAGGTTGCAATGTTTATGTATGCCATTAAACAAAAACGTCTATATTCTCATGTCAAAATAATAAAGTTTCACCTTTAAGGCCTATTCAGACCTAAGCGGTATTCGCTACCGTCTGCGGCAGAGAAAACCCAGTGGGTATGCGGTAATATTACTGTTCAGACCTAAGCGGTATTCGCTACCGTCTGCGGCAGAGAAAACCCAGTGGGTATGCGGTAATATTACTGTTCAGACCTAAGCGGTATTCGCTACCGTCTGCGGCAGAGAAAACCTAGTGGGTATGCGGTAATATTACTGTTCACACCAAAACGGATTTCGCTATCCTTGTGGGTAGAATAACGCGCGGTAGTCGAGTTTCGCTCAGAGAGGTAAGAAATTTTCGGCAGTTAGTCATTTCTGAGTCGCCAAAGAATATACACGTCAGTCACGTTGTACCCACAGCGGCAGCGAATATCGCTCAGGTCGCTCTAGCCGCGGTACTTGATACTAAATACCAGAGCGAAACCCGCGCGGTATGTACCTCTACCCACAGCGGCAGCGAATATCGCTGAGGTTTGAATAGGCCTTTATAGTGCCACAAACTTATCTGACCCGGTCATGGCGCACAGTGGGCTGAAATTCGCGTTTCATAGACATTCAACTTTTTTTTTTAAGTTTCGCTTTTTTTGCTTGGTAACGATTGGGAATACCTACTACATGCCTAATAAAATGAACTTTTAGGTTTATAATCGGAAACAGCGCAATCAGATTTTTTTTCGAAAAAAATTGTATGGAGTCGGCATAATAAATGATGATATCTCCATTATCGTAGAATTGCGCCTAATATCCTCTTAGGTTATAAATATATGAATTATTTTGGATTTTTTGACATACTCCATGCCAAGGTCAAAAACGCGCTTTTTTTTAAAAAATCTTTAAAAAACAAACAATTTCTTTTTTGTTTATTGTATTGTTTTAACAAGTATCAAGCTTAACACGTATGTATATAGACTAGACATTTACGCAAATTAATTGTGTGCAATACTAGAAATTGAAATTCATTAAAAACCATAAAAAATTGGCTAAAACCTGTATCCTTTATTTGTTACCGGCAATCTGTATAATCCGGTATTCTATACAATACCTAGGCAATGTATAGAATACCTAAAACGTGTAGGTAATGTATGAAATATTATTTATTTTATACTTTGCCTAGGTATTCTATACAATACCTTCTGATAATATTTATATCATCAAATAAATTGTTTAATTGTTGTTGTTGTTGTTGTTTAATTGTTGTTCATCAAATTTAAATTTGATGAACAACAAAGTAGTACAAATGGTGAGCTTTGGTGACATTAAATACTTAGATATAATAATATAATACACTCTATTACGATTCAATAAAATATTGGAATAATTATATACATAAATACAGTAATAAATATAGGAAATATATAAAAAAAATAAAGTAAATTAAATTACTGTCTCAGGGAATGGTCCTTCACTAACTATTCCAACTACTACTATACTTGGTATATGCAAGTACCATCCATTACAAATTTTGCGGCCAAGGTTGGCAGGAAACGTTGTTAGGGTTGTCACCATCCGATACAAACGCAATATCCGGAGAGGCGCGCAGACGTCTAAGTGGATTGCTTTCTCAGCTTACAATAATTTTCTCGACTTTAAAGAAATGCGCGACTTTATCCCACTTTCTCATGTATTCGTAGATTGTATTGAAAACGTTGAAGGTCCGGTTTTAAACAGACAAATGTAGGTAAAGCTTATTGTACGTCAGAAACTAGTTTTTAATATTGTGTAATAATATACTACGCATTTCAAACGGCCGCCATAGCTGCTAACTTCACTTGAGTTTATCCTAACAGTCAAAAACCCCCGACTCCAACTTAACTTTTGAACGGCTGAACAGATTTTAAACTAGCTTTCGATTATAAAAAACTGCATTGCTATCGGTCTATCCATTTTGGAGCTACGATGCCACAGACAGATACACAGACACACACAGACACGCACTACAGACTTATAATACCCCTCTTTTTTGTCGGTAGTTAAAAATGGAGGGATACACTGTAGCAGATGTTTACAATATGACGTTCTTCCTGTTTTCTTATTTAAAACGCTTAGTACAGTCAGCGAAATAAATAGATCAACATTTCGTGATATTGAAATTAATTTATCAAAGAAGATAAATTATTGTTTCTAACCATTAGAATTGTCGATAAAGTTTATTTATTTATTTAGAGAACCTCCAACAAAGGCAGATACATGATATATTTAAAAATTAAATTACACATTTACTATGTTATACATTTGGTATTCATTTTACGCCTCCAATTATAGAGAAGGATAGAATGAAACAGAGGATATTATACATGTTGATGAAATTACGCTATTCTAGAATAACTCATAACAAAAATTAAGTAAATTTTCAAGGTTACAAACTTATAAAGCTTTGTAAAATATTCATCGAATTTTGATGTTAACCGTACGCAAAATAAAAACACTTCGAAATAAATCCTCAAGTCACATAAAAGCCAACATAATGTTCTCATAACAAAAAAAGCGGAAAAAGAAAATATCTGGCAGTACACAAATATACGTCCAACAAAGTAAAAGAGAGAATCTGGGTCTTAATTAAAGTAATTAGGCAGAGTCGAAATTCAATTAAAAAGGAACAATCTTGTCTGAACAAAGGCATCGAGCGTTCAATTCAAACTAAGTTGAATATAATTATCCTTAACTTAGAGATGTATTTATTTACTATTTCACATGAAGTATTTATTTATATAAGTGGGTAATGTTTTTTATTTAATCATGCATTTTGTCTATGTTTTTGTTTTTTTAATATCGCCAAAAGGTGGACACGACATTACGTGATTACGTCATACCACCCACGGCCGTCGGTCATCGATGAAAACCAGCGTCATTGGTGTTGCCAATGACAACAAGCTGATCGATGCCCATTTTCTTGCACATGAGGGACACACACTTCCATGCTTTATTTTTCATTGTTTTTATTTTATGTAATTTCCTGGTTTTTTTATTTTTTATGTTTGTTATGTGTGCATGCTCGGTGTCCTGTGTGCAAAAAATAAATTGATTTTCTTTCTTTCTTTCTTTCATGTATTGTATATAGCAGTGATAGCCTAGCGGTTGAACACTTGCCTTCCATGCAGGAGAGTCTGAGTTCGAATCTACACCTCTGACTTTTAGGATTCATGTGCATGTGGCTTAAAATTATATTATCACTTGCGTCAACGGTGAAGGAAAATATCGTGAGGAAACCTGCACATCTGAGAGAGCCTCATAAAGTTCTCGATGGTATATGTAGTCCGCCCGCACCAGGCCAGCTGAACTAAGGCCTTACCCATCTCATTTTGAAAAGAGGGCCGTACCCAGGAGTGGGATAGTGATGGGCTGGATTTTTTTATTTATTTACTGATGTATTAAAGAACAAGAAAGCCCGATTGTTAACTTCTATTTATATATAGTTATTTAGTGCCTTTGTTATTATCACCTCAGCCTATCGCAGTCCACTGCTTGACATAGGCCTCTCCCTAAATAGCACCATAACACCCGGTTCTCCGCCTTCAACATCCAGTCTGTCCCAGCTACCCGCCTCAGGTCATCCACTCACGGGCTATCAGTCCTTCGACTAGACATGAGCGCCGCGCCGGCGCGCCGCCGCCGCCGCCTATTTCCACGTGCCGCCGCCGCCGTGAAAAGGCAACGGCGCGCCGAGCGAATTAAGTCAGTACGAAAGAGTTCGTCCTTGTAGTGGGAGGGACGCGTTACGTGTTCAACAGAGTTCATCTACGCAAACAAAACGGTGGCGTCGTCGTCATCAGAGTCAGAACACAATGTGGACGTTTATAAAATATAATAACTTAAAACTAGAAATTAAAGTAATTTGATTTTATGTTGTTTAAATACGGTTATTGGTTACCGTGGTGAGAACCCTCATGGGCTGGGGAGGGGTGTACACTAACCACGGTGGTCCTCTCCGGCACCTACAGGTGGGCTTAGGGTACTCTTAGAAGACCGCGTCGAGCCGAAACCCACCATGGTGCCACGCCACTTCTCGGGGGGGGGGGGGGAGAGACTGTAAAGAGAACCCCCGTTACCCTCGCTGTGCGAAGCGCGTCGTCTTTTCGGGGGCCACTTCAGTGAGAGCGCAATAGAGTCCGCACTCTGTTCGCTCGCGACTGCCGGGTCCTCTCACCAGGTGATGTGCAGCGGGGGGTAAAGGCGTACGCGCCGACGCGGTTGCTCTTCAGCTCCTTCTTCTCCGAGCGGGATCAGCCCTCTCTCGATCCAGTTTTCCTGATCTGCCAGTATATCCGATACTATGGCGGGCAGACGAATAACTTGCCCAATCTGGTCGACCTAGATCTGCCGCTCCGCGTCCCACGCAGAGCATGCCTCGAGCGTGTGCTGTGCAGAATCCTGGCCACCTCCATAGTGGCAATTTGTCGTGGCCTCGCGTCCGATCCTATTCAGTTATTCACCGAAGCAGCCGTGCCTGGTGAACACCTGGGTAAGGCGGTGGGCGACGCGCTCGCTCCTCCTGAGCCAGGCCCCGAAGTGCGGCAGAATAGCATCGACGACGCGCTTGTGCGCGAACTGCGGCTAAAACAGCCGCTCGCGCCACAAACAGATGTCGAACGGTGGAAATCGCTCCAGAAGAGTTGCGGCCTTGAAAAGGATATCGTCCGGTATCCTCAAGCTTTCCGGTTGGCCTCTTTGTGCTGCAGACCGTGAATTTTGGTTCTGCAGCACCGGATGCCTGACAGTTGAGCTGACCATACAGGTGCCCCGTAAAGGGCCACGGACCGCACGACCCCCTTGTAGAGGCGGCGAACTTTCTCCCGAGGTTTCCCGAGATTGGGCTGCAGTCTGTGCAAAGCACCTACTACCCTCTCGATCCGGGGGACCCGCAGGTCTACCGCGTAACTAAAAGGGTAATGAAAATCGATTCGGGTAATAAACTTCAACACGAGTGTGGGAGAGTAAACTTTGAGCTACCTTGTAATTTATATACTGATTTTGATGTTGCGACTCCCATCTTCATCGATAAACTATGTTTTTATAATTATTTCCTGTCATTACATAGCATTACGTTAAAAAAATGCTTTAAAAGTCACGCCGCCGACTTCGCCGCCGCCGCTGAACCCAAAAAGTCGGCGCGCCGCCGCCGGCCTTATACCCCACGGCGCTCATGTCTACCTTCGACAGACATGGCCAGCCCCCTGCCACTTCAACTTGCTAATTCTGCAAGCTAAGTCGGTGACTCCGGTTCTTCTCCGGATGATCTCATTCCAGATCTTCAAATAAACTCTAAGTATAGCTCGCTCCATAACTCGCTGAGCGACTTTTTTGTGTACTGGCCCAATTATCAGTGTCCACGTCTCGGCACCGTACATCAGCATGAAGTACTGGTTGAAGACTTTCTTCGTCAAGCATTATGGTATAGGCGATGAGAAGACTAACGAAGTGCTTGGCGAAGTTTGCCAATCACTGGCCAACCCAATCGGATCCTCCTATCAGCTTCGGCTGACCTTTGTAATTCAAATCATGTAAATGTTATATGTATAAATAATGAATTCGAACTGTTGTATCCATTTTCGAAACCTAAGGTAAATAAAATAGCTAATAGAAATGGCTATTGGTTTTATTATTTGGTACGGAAGGCCCGACGATGCTCGTAAAAGATTGCTCAGGTGATTTTATGGCTGCAACATTACCTTTAAAAGCAAAAGTTAGTATCTTCACGTTTACATTCCCTCGTGGGGTAAAAAAATATAACAGCTCAGCGCAACATTATGATAAAATATCTTCTGTGGTCCCGGATCCGTCGCCAAATCAGATTTTCCTGCCGTTGGGACTTGTTAGAATTAGTTCAGAGATCTACACCGTCGTATCACCAAGTAAAAGACAATATATTGGGAGGTGAAAGGTAACAGTATAGTTCAAAAAATATTATCTGCCCGGATTCGACTTATCGGCTTATCTTTGGAGAACAATGAAACAAAAGAATGAGTCGGCTCGGTGAAGCATGTGCCGCCCGTATACTGTGAACTGCTGCTATTGATACTTTTAAGGAATAAGGAATTTTCAGAAAGCAATATAAAGCATTAAGTTTTCAGAAGAAATAGGAAAATTAAAATTCCACCAAAATACTTACTTATGGGTGTAACAAAAATATCTATCTGTATGTATCTTAGAATGTATCAAGTCTGTTTACTCCATTTACATTTTTTTAAACCAGAATTTTCTTTTGATATTACACTTATTGCCCCTTTTTTATTTTCATAAAACAAAAGATGAGTCGTTCTACTTGTAAATGATTCATCGATGTATAAATAATATTTCGCAAATTATACAACAGAGATACTCCTCTGTCTATCCCTTCAGGCAATAACTGAAAGTCAAATAGAATCCTTACTTCACCAGTAACTTTACCAGTAACTCTACCAGTAACTTTTGTACCAGAATGAAAGGTGCAAGAAAGTTTGTTTCATTAAAACTGATAAAGGGTACGCCCCTTCTATCGAAAGTATAATTAAGAATCTTTCGCGTTATTTAAAGAGATAGAAGTTTTACTTAAAAGGTTTTGGGATGACCGATTGCTCAGTTAGAATATTTTTTTTAAACATTGTATTTATCCTGTATCCAGTACCTTTACCATGAGTTTTCCGTGCCGTCTAACGTTCACGTTCACATGCAATATTTGTATCGGAATTTTTTCAGCGCCTCTAGCGGTATAAATAGTGAACTAAAGTCACTCCCTGATCCCAAGATCTTCTTCCCTGCTTTTTTTTAAGATTGTGAAGAAATAACTTTGTTATTTTTCTATTTACCTATTTACTCCTAAAAAAACGTGGCCGTCTGAGTACTGACTACTGTCAGACATACTGAGACTATAAATAGTAATTTATAGTCTCAGTATGTTTCCATTGTTAAGATGTAGATTAATAGTAAGGCCGCTTTAAGTAGCTGTATTTTCCATTCATACAACAAAAGAATTTCTCCTCACGTATCGTGAGTGTAGTTGAGACACAAACTCACAAGCGGGATGAAGGTCAAACATATATTTATTCTGAACGGGAATTGAACCCGCGACACGTGCAGAAAGCTGAACAAATCGGGTCACAATCTTTGATTATATCTGAAATGATGTTTGTCAGATACTGGCTAGCAACAAGTTTTTGAAAAGAAGGTTTTAGTTGATAGTTTCCTATATTATTATTCCAATTAAAAAAGAATAATATCGGTTGAATGCATGTTGAAAGGCTATTTGTTTTTTTAAGCGACATTTTATTTTTATTTTTCGAAATTCGAAACTATTGTACTAATATGTAAAGGTCAGAATTTAGTTTTTTTTTTTTTTTTAAATGTTGCTTAGGACATTGGGCTTTCAACCTTCGATATGTGTACTTGTTGTCTTACATACCAACCGCAGCATTTTTCTGTTTTTCGCACATTTCAAATCAAACTTATTCCTAACTCTAGACGCATAGTCTCCTATAAGTCAGGCACAATCTGTCTGTTTTAGGACAACAAATCAGTTTGATGGGCACCTTCCTACGTAACAAAGATAATAAACCACTTTCGTTCAATAAATTCGTTGACTCAAGTCCACTTTCCCGCGTCGGGTACGCTAATAAATTAGAAATGGCCGCCGCCTCCTCGGCGCTCGTAAATCGTGGCCAAGGAATCATGGGAGTTCAGCCTAAATTGACATTGATCGACATTCGACTATTCAAAATTCATTGCGTCTACTTTGAATTTCATCATGCGAGACTTTTTAAATAATTAAGTACGATTTTTAGATTAAAGTTATAATTATTTTTATTTATTTTTACATTTGCTTACAGATACTTAAACATATTTTTTATCAAAATTGATCTTCTTTAGGTAATAATATACTTAGGTTTATTTACTTATTTTACTTTTTTTAGATAAGCACAAACATTTCAGTATGAAAGATATGCAAGTAGAAAAAGATTGTTAAAAATATTACGTTTACAAAGAATCGTATTTTTGCTTTCCTAAAAGTTCTAAATCAACAAGAATTTAAACAAAAACTTTCCAACATAGAAAATACCTCGGAAAGCCATATTTCAAATGAAAAAAACTGCGAAATTAGATGAAACGGCGAAAGAAAATATGAAAATGCGGGCAAAAATTTTGTTAGTTTGAAAAATAGCTGAACGAAAAGCTTACGAGTATTAGTTATTTTTTTACTTTACGATACGACTTTAATTCGTTTTTTTTCTGTTATGACGTGGAATCGTCGCTATTTATTATTTTAATAGAAAATACGTAATCTGACATAAAAGGGAAAACCACGCTGGAATGACAAATTGAAAAAATGATAAACAGATCAAAAATAATTGAAGTATTATCTATTAATTACTAGAGGAGACACTGCACTTCATTTAAAGAAAGAAAGAAAGAAAAATCGTGTATTAAACATCACAAAGTAACTGACACCGAAACAATAAAATATAACATAAATAATATTAAGAAAATAAAAAATAATTAACGTATAAAACAAAAAACAACAATTAAAATTAATAATAATAGTAAAAATATTTGCGCATTGCGCTATCCCATTCAACTGCGGCCATGTCGCCACATTTCATGCATCTGTGGGCCGAGGACGAATGTTTTGACGTATCGTAAGTCGTAACGTTAACGTAAGCAAATTTATAATAAAAAATACACGTTTAATCCATGATATTTTTTGAAAATACATGCTGTATTTTTACATTTTCATGAAAAAGTGTGTATGTTGCATATAACTTATAAAATACGATATATTCATTGTATTTTATAATCAAAATTTGCTTACGTTAACGGTACCATACGTCAAAACATTCGTGCTCGGCCCTTATTCTCTTTCACCCACCCACGCTCCTCTTTCCCGCATTTTTGTCTCGTCGCCTCTTGTACGTAGTACATACTAGCTCAATGTCAAAAATTTACATAATTTTCCCTTTATAAATGAAGCATAAAGATCTCAAAAGCAGCATTTTCTCAATATTGCTTCAGAGGCCGACGCGTGGGAGTAATCGACGACTCATCCCGATTTTAATTAAATATCCCAATCAGTTCCAATATTCCAAAGAGGCTATTGTTATTTTATGATTTTGCGCGGTGATTGGTCGTTGACCGTGTAATTTCATTTTATAACCACTATAAAAAACGCCATTTATCCAGTAGACGGATCAGATTTTAAAATAGGTAGGTACCTATAATAATGCGTAGCTTCTGAATACTCTGAAGCAATATTGATAAAATGACGCTCTCCTTCAATTTCAGCACAGATTCTTGCTTGAAAGTATCGAATTAACACAAAAGAAAGTACTCAAGATAGGAAACAGATCGAGACTGATGAGAAAATCTAGTTTTTCATAGTCTCAGTTATTATGTAAAGAGCATAGAGTTAGCGAAAATATTCTAAGTTTATGGTAAACAGAGTAATAAAAGATTCTGTGTTAATGCAAGCAATTACACTCCATAAAATCTATGAAAGAAAAGTATTATTTCAGGAAAAAGATCTAAGCGCACGTTTGGTTGATGGGGGATTCCCCGAAACCAATCCTTGCTGATGGAGTATGATCCAATTCACTTTATGGCATGGATGGCATGCAAATGGCATGTTTGTTTCATCTTAAAATGTTGCCAGGTATATCAAAATGTTTCCAGGTAATAAAATACCTTAAAAAACCGTACGATTTCCGCACGATCTCAGTCTAACGATCATACACCATTAAAAAAGGCAAAAAATCGTAGGAGTACGATTTAAATCGTACATCTGGCAGCCCAGCCTAAGTGGTATAAAAAAAATATGAGCGTGGTTGGCATAGAGAATAAAGTCGAGCCTGAGATCCTTACTGAGATCGGTTGAATGATTTGACAACAGTAAATAGTAATGAGCAAGTAATAGCTGGACAGCACGGACCCCAACTAGCTAAAATAGGTTTTACTTTCCACTGCAAAAGATAAATGAAGAACGTAAATGAAGAATGATATTTTTACTCGTTCAGTCCTCTCTAGCGGAGAGGACTGAACGAGTAAAAATAGTTAATAGCGAACTCGTTCTTCATCAGACTCTTTGTTAGTGGAAGCACTTCTATGTAGTTTACCGTTGCGAGTTAAACGGAGTCCGTACAGAGTCCGCTCCGCTGCCAGTGGAAGTCCGGCTTAAGATATGCAATAACCACACTATACCTAAATCACAAATGATTATTCCACCCATACTAAGGTCTCACCCTGTCCATCGGTCATGACATAAAAACATATTACTAGCCCGTAAAGATCTCCGCCACTTCGTGTCAGCAATATAGGCTACCTCATAAATTGTACGAGGTCGTAAATGGCAAGGTGAATCGAAGTTTACGACAAACAGCTAACTCTGATTGGAGTTAGATCTTGTCGTCCTACATTTAAGTAATAACTTTGATTACTTCGCAACTTCAATAGCAGTAATAGCTTAGCGGATAAACACTTGCTTTCCACAGAGTGTTCAAACTCAGACCGTTTGAACCCGCGGATCTACCGCGTAACGAAAATGGTAATGAACATCGACTCTGGTAATAGACTTCAATACGATCTTGAGAGACTAAACTTTGAGTAACCTTGTAATTTTTTTACCGATCATGAAGATGGAAGTTTTGTATGAACGTGCAAAGGCCCAGTTGAAATAATAAACAGCTGTGACTTTGACTTTGTTTCCTACTCTTCAAGCTCTTTCATTTGATACCTGTACATAGAAATAATAAGTAGGGCTGCCCTATAGATAATAAGTCCATGTACCTATATTACAGTGCCACAAACTATCTGATCCGGTGACCAAAATTGGAACTAACGTCACTACAGAACAAAAATGACTTCAAAACTATGCTTCAAAATGTCATTTCTGTAGGGAGGTGACATTGGTAAAAACGTCGACAGCAACGCCATGACCGGATCAGATATGTTTGTGGCACTGTAACAGGATTGACAAAATATCATAGACTTATTATCTAAGTAACAGGGGAGCCCTATTTATTATTTCTATGCAAAATATACATCATCCGCCATCTTGTGGCGACGGCCATTTTGAAAATATTACAGTACAGACAATAGATACAATAGAAAATTAATTGTGTGACATAGACTAATAACTGATTGTGTGAGGTCACCGGTGGTGACCTCAGTGGCAGTTAACCTGTTAAGTATTGCATATTGCATTGTCACCAAAACTAAAAGTGTGTGCATAATTTCAGCAAAATCGGTTGAGTGGAAATGGTTCAAAATTCAGTTGCAAGCTTTGACCCAAACAAACAAACATACATCAATACATTGTAAGTTAAATAAAAGCTTGTAAAAAGTGACTTGTACAAAATACACCATTTACAGTTCAAACTTGCCCGGCAAGTAAAACTGCATTCTATTTTACTTTCATCTCAAGTTAATTAATGAAATGAGGTTTCAAGTTTGTGTATTCAAAAGTTTTCCGCGCTCTTGCTTAAACCTTATTTTAAAATATTTATCTGTAATTATAAACTTTTGCTTAAGAGTTTAAACAAGGTTTGTTTCAGCAATTCTTCGTTGAGGCGAGATTTGTTAATTTCCAAACAACATTTTAATGTCTTACAAGTGTTTGGAAACAGTTTTTTTTACAAGCATACGGCCCGTCTGATAGTATGCAGTTAACGTAACCTATGGACGCTTGCAACACCAGGGACATCACTCATGCGTTGCCGATTCTACTACTAGCGTCGTGTTTGCCTGTGCGTGAAGCCTCCTTAATAGACTGTCAGTATTACTCGGTGCTGCCACTTAATTAATTTAATTTTGTTTAGCAGAACAACTTTGAATAAAGATACTCAAAGCCAATGACCAAAGAAGCCTCTCAGAACGATGATATTTTTTTTTTTTATTTTTTTTTAGTATTAATTAAGCTTAGATATTTTTATGTTTTGTGCGTCATACTGGGCGTAGAAATAAAAACTTTTTCTTTCTTTCTTTCTTTCTTTTCAGTAGTCTGGTCTCCCTACTACCAACACAACGCTTTCCCAAGGAGCACTGGTGACCTTGCTCACCGTTAGGAACACAACACTGCAAAAGAGCATCATTGTTTGGCTACGATATTCTGCAAGGAGGAGGTACTTCCCCCGTCGGGCAGCTCCAATTTTGAGCGGAAAGCCCCTCTCTTAAATATTTTGTTTTAATTAAATTGGTCTCAAGGAAAAGCTTGTGGAAATATTATTTTTCTCTGAAAAGTTGCTCGCAAGACTTCTTTACTTAGTAAATTAGTGGAGTCCGCCGTACACAGCAGAGGGGATATTGTTCAGAATTGTCAATAATTTATTCCGGGAAAAATAACTTCTTTTTTATTATAACGATCCAAAGTCTTACTTTGTCGACGGCTTCCTGCCAATTTGGAGGGTTCCAAAAACGATTGCTGTTTCTCAACTTGTTTCTTTTTAAATTTGTTTCCTTTTAGTGTTTTTCGTAAATAACCATTTGTCTTTTAAGATGCCCTTTGGGAGAGAAGCCGTTAAGTTGACATGACCCAAGTTTGTCGGCACATCATCTATGTAGTTATGTATATATTCATGAACAAAAAGATCATTCTGATAGCCTACGTAGTATGAAGCATGATTGGTCACTTGATTAAACATTATAGAAGGAAAAATAGCGGCAAAAAGAGAAAGAGGCAGACCGAGAAGAAACTATATTACTATGTTACATTAGTATGTTTATGGAGGCGCGAACGGACGGCTATCAGGCGTCATACGATATACGATAATAAACTTGAAACTTAATAAAATAAACTTGTAAAAAAGTAATAACCGACTTCAAAAAACTAAAAAGTATAAAATATTTTTCTTAAAAACTTAACAGCTTCTGAAGTCGGTGCTACTGCCAAACTAGGTCCATAGTCCCCGACTTCAGAAGCTGTTAAGTTTTTAAGAAAAATATTTTATACTTTTTAGTTTTTTGAAGTCGGTTATTACTTTTATAACAAGATGTTCTTATAGAATATCTATTCTGTCGGCCGAGCACGAATGTTTTACGTATCGTAACGTAAACGTAAGCCAATTTTGATTATAAAATACGATGAATCTATCGCATGTTTGTTCAATTTTATGAAACAAACACACTTGTTTCATGAAAATGAAAAAATATTGCATGTATTTCCAAAAAAATATCATAGATTAAACGTATAGGTATCTATTTTTGGTTCTGGTTCTGGTTACGTTTACGTTACGATACGTCAAAACATTCGTGCTCGGCCCACTGATGGTAACCCAGTTTGGAACACGTTAAATGAAGTCGGTAATAAAATTGACAAGCAACGGAAACTGGCAAGATACGGCACGACTCGCAAATTATATAAGGTTCTTCCTTTAAACCATTTATTACCACACCCTGTGATTTTAAATACAATTATGTTTGAATGGAAGTTATTAGCGTAATTTTGTGTTCATAAAATATATATTAACACACATGCTTTGGAAAAATAAATGATCTATTCTATTCACATATAGGTAAAACGCTAAATTGCTTGAGATTAAATTATTATTAAATTGATTAAATGGGTTGAGTGGTTTATAAAAGTTGATGCAGTAATAACCTAACCATCAAAAACCCCCGACTCCAACTAGAAATAGAGCTGTAACTTTTGAACAGCTGACTAGATTTTCATGAAACATAGCTAAGATGATACCCGATGAAACCAGCTTTCAATTAAAAAAACTTCATTGAAATCGGTCCATTCGTTTTGGAGCTACGATGCCACAGACAGGTACACACTACAAACTTTATAACACCCCTCTTTTTGTCGCGGGTTAAAAACAATATACACTAGATGTAAATTATAGATACTTGTATCATAGTTATCAAAATTTTATTATTTTAAATTTATGGCATAGTAATGTAACAATCTACCTTGTATGAAAAGGAATTTGATTCCCGCATCGAAACAAAAATATACAAATAGTGGCCAACAGTTGTTCGGAATCTCTGTCTGTGCATGTTAGGTTAGGTTAGTTATCTATGACACAAGGGAAATCTTAATGCAGGCATCATTTTTGTAAAAGAAAACGAAATTGCCAACACAGCTATCATTTTTGTAAAAAAACTTAAAAAGATGTTGCCAACATAGCTATTCATGCAATAATGGGGATAATAAACAAAATAAACGACACTTACGTAAGTGTTGGAAGCTAAAAATAACAATAACACACTGAACTCGCGCTGTCATACTCGTAGAACACAAATAATAACAATTTGCCAACCCATTCCGAGCAATATTCGGCAATTGACTCTCATCATGTATACAGGGTGGAAATAGCCATAACCGTATCTTTAAACACTCATAAAAATATACGCTTATCTACATACAACAGAATAACAGATACGCGAAGATGCGTATAGCGTATCTTGTAATCAGTGTTGCCAGAATGTTACTTTTGTAATAGTTTACGTTACTTTTAACCCCACCATGTTACTTCCATGTTACACGACTCCATATGAAATTTTTACAATTCTTTTCCGTAATAGAATATTTTAAACATCTAATCAGTTAGAACTGTCTCCAAAAATCTCTATTTTACACACTCTAATTATTCATGGGTACGAGAGAGAAAGGGACAAATGGAGCCATAGTATAGAATTAATTCTTATTAAAAAAACTGGCCAAGTGCGAGTCGTGCACGAAGGGTTCCGTACCATTATCTATAAAAACGGAAAAAAAAATGTATGGGAGCCCCCTTAAATATTTATTTTAATCTGTTTTTTATTTTTTGTTACAGCGGCAACAGAAATACATCATGTGTGAAAATTTCAACTGTCTATCTATCTTGGTGACAGACGGACAGACAGACAGACGGACAGCGGAATCTTAGTAATAGGGTCCCGTTTTACCCTATGGTTACGGAACCCTAAAAAGTAACATCATATACTTTGAAATAGTAAAACATATGCAATTTATATTATATTTTTAATTGACATGTTACTAAATTCTCTAAGAAATATTACTTTGCAGGTAACTTTTGACCAGAGCCCAATGGCAACACTGCTTGTATTTATACTACTTTCTGATCGTAAGATAAAGAAAATAAACTAACCCTCGCCGAACTAAAACCGCCTTTCTCAGCTCAATGAACAAAACGAGAACATGTAACATACAGATAAATACATAGAGGAACAATGCCTAACACTAAGAACTATTTACGAGGCGCGCGCGTCGGGAATAACATCGTATCAGCGATATGAGATCTTCGCACGCGATATTACGCGACAATGTTTTACACATTTGTCAATCTATTTCTGTACGCTGTGTTTTATGATATACATATTATCTGTATTTCAGTGGCGAAGAGTCCATACAACCCGATTCCCATCGGCTTCCCTTTAGGAATTGCTTAGTACATAGACTAACGTAATATTATACTATTTACTCATCCCACTGACAAAAAAGGCATGTTATTCAGTTAGGTCGAGCTCTTCCAGATATGAACATACATAACATAGATTACAAGAGACGGTATGGATTTTTGCAGCATTGATTGCAGCAATTTTTAGAGGGCATTTTAGGGACGGCTTCCCCCTTTAAAACTGTCACCCTTCGCCACTGCTGTATTCTTATATTTTATGTGATAAAATATGTGAATTCTACTTCGTAAGGCTTCGTTATATATGTTATAGAAAGCTACGTCTAGTTTTACGCTGATCTAAAACTAAAGCCACTGAGCCAATGATTTGGATTTATGCAAGTGATTAGTATTTAGGGGTGCCAACTGAAAATCAGCGCTGGGCTCTTCGCGCCCAGCAAATGCTGAGCTGGCACCCTTTCGGCATGGGCATGCTTGACAACAATATACAATAGGATGATTATTTTACTTTTTTTTATTTTGTTCTCAGTGTCTGTTTTATTTTATATTTTTTACTGTTTAAAGGTTAAGTTAATTTCTTTTTATTTCTCTCTCGTGTGTTGTCACTGTCCGTGCTGAATAAATGTATTTTCTTTCTTCTTATTTAGTATCTTAAAATTGGATTTACATATTCGTTTCAAAGGCAAAGTGCATGCACTTGGTTTATTAGTAATTTAGTTATTTACTTCGTAATGTTTTTTTTTATATTAGATGTAAAGTGTAGTATCATATGCTTCTTTGCATATTCTGTTTTTAAACGGTTTTATTTAGCTTGCACTGTTTGTTTTTTGGGACAAAATTAATTCTTACTGGTCTTATTGAGTAAACAATCTTCACACAACTCATTAATGAAATAGTTTATACATCATTTATAAAGTATGTCAAACCATTTACCACATGATTTGGTAAAAACTGATTAATTAAGACAGTTGACAACATGATTTAAGTTATTCGTTAAAAAGACATGTGAAAATTGTTTATTAATTAAGACAGTTGACAACATGATTTAAGTTGTTCGTTAAAAAGACATGTGAAAATTGTTTATTAATTAAGACGGTTGACAACATGATTTAAGTTATTCGTTAAAAAGACATGTGAAAATTGTTTATTAATTAAGACAAGTTAGAAAAACAGAGTATAGAGTTTTATAACATAGTTTTGGTATGATACCGTAAGTTTAAATTGTAAATTAACTGAACACGAAGTGTATGTTGAATTTACAAGAGCTTGGATAAGTAGGTAACATGTACATAACACACATTTACAAGAGCTTGGATAGGTAGGTAACATGTACATAACACACATTTACAAGAGCTTGGATAAGTAGGTAACATGTACATAACACACATTTACAAGAGCTTGGATAGGTAGGTAACATGTACATAACACACATTTACAAGAGCTTGGATAGGTAGGTAACATGTACATAACACACATTTACAAGAGCTTGGATAGGTAGGTAACATGTACATAACACACATTTACAAGAGCTTGGATAGGTAGGTAACATGTACATAACACACATTTACAAGAGCTTGGATAAGTAGGTAACATGTACATAACACACATTTACAAGAGCTTGGATAGGTAGGTAACATGTACATAACACACATTTACAAGAGCTTGGATAGGTAGGTAACATGTACATAACACACATTTACAAGAGCTTGGATAGGTAGGTAACATGTACATAACACACATTTACAAGAGCTTGGATAGGTAGGTAACATGTACATAACACACATTTACAAGAGCTTGGATAGGTAGGTAACATGTACATAACACACTTAGGTAGATGCCTACTATCAATGCCGAATTTAAATGTTCAAAAAAATACATAAAAAGGACAGAAAAACATCGTTTAATTAAAAACGAACAGCCTATTAAATGCCTATTATTATGTATTTATTAGATAAAATACAATATTATGTCTTTGTCTATAAGTTTATGAACTAGATACAATGTCCGACAAAACTGCATAAACATTTTGACTGTGGGATCAACAAAGTATTTTAAATAACAATATTAACCATTTTTATAGGGTTATTCCCATCGGATCGCGCGATCCGTTGCTTGTTGCATCTGATATCGGAGAAAGTTCCCATTGGATCGTGCGATCAGATGCAACTCCAAAAATAATTAAATATTGTCCCATCAGATCGCGCGATCCGATGCAACTCCAAAATTAATTAAACATTGGCCCATCTGATCGCGGTCCCCTGCTTTAGGAATTTTACACACGTCTTATTCAATATAGGGAACTTCTAATTTAGGTATTGTGTTCTATAAAGCCCAGAACACAACACTTATTTCTAGTTTCCTTTTTTAGGCCATTTCCTCACACACTATCACACGTATATATCAATCCTAAACTAAGATAAAATTACGTACCGATATCCCCTTGAACGTACATCCAAGTTAAACTAACCTGCCTCCGTGTCCCGCATATGTCTTCATAAATTTACGCGAGTTTTTATGGTAAGCCCCGAGGACGTGGCCTGTCGCGATGTAAATCGTGTTCTGTACGATCTTATACAGGGTGGTAACGACGTTACGACAATAAATAAAACCACGTATTTGGTATCACGTTTTGTGACGGTACACAAAATATCTATCAAATCCAATCAATAGTTTAGCCACAGGATTTTTTTTTATTTTTATTTTACTCATGTCACGATCTCTTAAGTGAAATTTGAAAAGTCTCTGACTTGTTCTTACCAAAATAATCTTTTTTTACACGAAAAGAATAGATAAAGATGACATAAGTTTCTACTTTGATGTCCCTTCACCTAGGTCCTAGTCGAATGAGAGTAGAGTGAAATAATGCGTGAAAATCATTGATTTTTCGTGCACGGCTTCAGAACGTGATACCAAATACGTGGTTTCATTTATTGTCGTAATGTCGTCACCACCCTGTATAGCATTTTACGCGCACTTACACCCCTTTGCTTCTTCGCCGCTGCTGATTGAAAAACATAAGTTATCTTGGTTTGTTTAAACAAAATGGTTTAGGGAGCTTTGGGAATATGGATGGAAAGAAAATTATGTGTCAACTTCTTGTCGGGAAAGATATAAGAATTTTATTATGTAAATATAGAACAGCCGCTGGAACCTTCTCTTTTCGAAGTAAAAAGTATTCCATATTACATACCTAAATGATGGGAACATGAACAGAAGAATCAGATACGTACCTATCAGTGGCGACGGGTGACAGTTTTAAAAGGGGAAGCCGTCCCAAAAATGTCCTCTAAAAATTGCTGCAATTAATGCTGCATGACTAAAATCCATACCATCTCTTGTAATCTATATATAGTCATGTCTGGAAGAGCTCGACCTAACTGAATAACAAGCCATATTACGTTGGTCTATGCACTAACCAATTCCTAAAGAGAAGCCGATGGGAATCGGGTTGTATGGACTCTTCGCTACTGGTACCTATGCTGTTTAAAAAAAGTTTATAAACTCAAAAAATATTATGTATGAAAACTTATTTATCCATACTAATATTATAAAAGCAAAAGTTACTCTGTCTGTTTACTGTATTTTAACATACAACACATTATACACGGAAACAATAGATTTTCTATTTTGTGTACAGTATCACACAAAAAACAAGGCGCGTCGTAAATCTTTGTTGGCGTAGACACGAACACAGGATCGCCGACAACACCCGAAGCGAAATCAATTTACAATCAACCTTATTACCCTTAAGGTGTTGAATTGATTGCCGTGGCGTCTATAGCTACCTATTTCTACACTTTCACCACTCTTAAAGAGTAAAATTACGCTAGTGTTAGTGTAAAACGGGGTGTACGCCGAGTATTTTTTTTCATATAAAATAAAATAAAATATAAACTTTTTCGAGTCGTTTTATTTTAGTTTTTAAGAAAATATTTTTTGTTGTTTGATTTGCTCGGTAGTTTAGTTGAAAAGATAATTTATGTTTATTATTTTAGAGATGTTATATATGTATTTAAATTGCACAAACAGCTATGTTAAAGATAGTTAAAGTATCTATGAACTAAATGATGTTCTGATTCGATTACCGTTTGCGCGCTGCATGTGTACTACACGCTAGGTCAACTAATTGTAGCATTTATAGAAATACACAAACGCAAAAATGCTGAACTAGTGTCTTCAATCTATCTTCGAATAGTTAGTAGTCTGGTCGTAACAGACAACTCACCCAATATACACGCGCCCCAAAAGACACGGTCCGTTTGATTCCGCGCAATAGAAGAATATGGTAATGATGGGGTGGGAGACGATGAAAATCGATGCAAAGGCGTTCTATTCAATCAGCCTTGCGTTTACAGAGCTCTATAGATGATCGTTTTGTTATGCTTGAGGAAAGAGGTTACAATAATGTACGTATATCGTTATCGTTTCTGTAGTATGTATAGAGTTTGTGGAGTTTTTGTTGTATAAGGCCCTAACTTTCTAGCTCCGATCCCTTTAAGGGCTTATTGTATTCATCATTATGATTTTTTTTTACGAAGACGAACGGGAATAAATCTGCTGTTTAATCTATATCTATATTATTACGTGAAGACAAAACTTTGTACCCCTTTTTAAGCATATTGCGCGCACGGAGGAATGTGAAATTTGGCATAGTTAAAGTTTATATGGAGAAGGAGTGCAAAAAGGTAAAATGTATAATTAATATGTGGTCGAATTTCAACCACTGGGCGACCATTAGTTTAAATAAATAGCCACACACAATATAATACACGTCCGATTCAGAACAAATGACGTCGAACGTAGCAGTTTAGTGATCTGCTACGACGGCGTAGCAGGCGTAGCCCATCATAGCATCAGCTACGTCGTAGTAAAAGTGCATCAACATAGAATTACTACACCAATGTCCCTCGATGTATAAGCAGATTTAAAATGATGCATTATCCGATACCTTTTCGAACAAATATTTTGAGCTAATTGCAATTATTGCTGAAGGACGATGCTAGCAACTTTTCCTCACACGACTTTTACATCTTATTAATACAAGTTAATAATAATTTTTATATTGCCAAGGAACCATAGCTTAATTTTCGTGTTCTTATTTATAAATCCATAAAACTAGATCATCAAAAAAACCAGAGCTACTCGTATATGAACACAATAATAAAAAATTCACATACCTAATTTGGTTTTGTGGAATAAATATTGCTGTCTTGTTCACATTGAACCTATTTTACAATTTTAAACGTGTTTCAACGAAGCTGTGAGTAAAAGCCACGTAATTATCATAAATGCATGTCTGCTACGATATTGCTACGCCGTAGCTGTTTGTAACTCGTAGCATAAATTAAATATGAAATTCGTAGTATTTCTGCCAACGAAGACTTCAGTTACTCCAGCATTCTATTTAAATTATAACGTTTTCTTATCTGTGATTCCAAAACGTTTCGTTTCCCTACTATTAGTGTATTTCTTTATAATATTATCACAAGCTTCTTTTAACTTTTTTTTTAATTAATACCTTCACTTGGATTTCTCCTGTATCGAGGGTACAAATTACAAACATATCTACATGTCACATGCACAACACACAGACCCGGACAACTTATCTATAGATCATACAAATAATTGCACCGTGCGCGGATCGAACCCGCAGCACGTAGTGTAGAAACCTAATCGCTTAGCCACTGCGCCATCCGTGTCGTATCGTCATATCGTATCATTATTTCCATTTCCAATCATGGTAGCAACATTAGTGCCTGCAGTAACCTCTATTTAAGTTTAATTGTAAAACTTAATTCTATCTCTTTCAGCAAATACAAGAACAAAGCTTGAAAGGAATGAAAATCATAATTATTGTTTTTTTTCTTCACCTATCTAAATTGCGCGTAATTTTCATAAAAAGCGAACATCTGCGCCTTAAAAAGTGACGAGCGTAAGTACCAACCTAGTACCAATACACTTAGTGTTAATTCCGCAGAGTTCAGGAAAACGGCGGCAAAGATAAATACACTCAGCATTTTTCTTCAGTTCAAAGAGACAAGACAAATGAAAATGTATGGAGCGCCATTCTTTGTGGTGTGACAGAGTGATGTTCTAACGGAATGGAGTTGTTTACACTGTTATGTTTATGGTAATGGTGTATGTTGATGTTATCTCTTATGAGAAATGGTTAGGTTATCCCATAAATTATCCCATATTATTCGAATAATTACAGTCCTATTAACTTAATCATTATCCATAACAACATGCCCATGGGCGTACCTAAGGACCCGCTGCTTCCCCGGACCTGGCCTGTCCCCCATACATTAAACTGATTTATTATTATCTTCTTTATTTATTTTATACACATATATTTTGTAAATAAAATATTTATCACTGTTTTATGTTATGTATGTTTTAATAAAATATTTTTACTTTACTACAAACACCAGTCTGTTTGCCGAGGTTGGTGATTATACAACTACATTAATTTTTACCTTACGTTCGTTGCAACAGCGGATTATACAGCAGCTACGTATTCAATAGTGGCATTTCAACTTCAAAGTGAATCGTCCACGACAGGGAGAATCGTGAACGACAAGGTGAATCGTCAACGACAAAGTGAATCGTCAACGACAAAGTGAATCTTGAATAGAATAGATCAGAAAACATTTACTCGATATAGGACATAGTTGACAGCACATAAAAATTAAAAATAGAAACACAAAGAGATCACAAAGAAACAAAAATAACAAACACGAACAAAAAATAAACAGGAGATTTTACGGAACTGACGAGCATGCCCTATGGAAAGGGTTACCAGCTCAGCATTTACTGGGTGTGGAACACCCAGCACTGATTTTCAGTTAGCACCCTGCCTCTTCAACAGCATGATGAATCTTCTACGATAAAGTGAATCCTCAAACACACCACTTTAACTCCTTTCATTCATTTTATCAATGACTTCCCAAGAATAGCCTATAATTCCCCTCATATTCAGAGAGGGGTGTACTAGAAAATATATTTTTTACCTATAAATAATCGTGACCTATCCAGTGCATGCGTGTATCCCAAGCCGCTGGATAACTAGGCCAGGTAACTATAACCGTTATAACAGTTACGTCAAACGGTTATTCATTCTGGTATGACGCAGGTCCGTAGATGTATTTTCAGATTGCTTTTTATATTGTGTTCGACGCTTCATATGGTTCAAAAACAATCATTCATAAAAGATACATGAAATTGAATGAATGTTTTTTTTTTTTTTTTATACGTAGCCCCTCACTAGTTTTTCTCCTTTATCGAGGGTACAGTTTCCAAACATACATGTGACATGAACACAACACCCAGACTCGAAAAAACTATCTGTAGATCATACAAATACTTGTTCCGTGCAGGATCGAAGCCGCGGCACGTAGCGTAAAAAGCTAATCACATAGTCACTGCGCCAACCGTGTCGTCAAATTCACTTGTAGCTACATAAAAATAAACATAAAAATCGACAGTATCATTAACAACAAAAAAAAGTCCAGCAAAATGAAAACTCGAGCACAATCCATCGTCCCTAAATATACGTACGAGCTAGTAGTTTATATCATAATTACGAGCTACGATCGTAAATTGTGTAGAAGCAGCATCTCGGCCGAACTATCGCCAAGAGAATAAGCATTAAATAATATACATTTTCCTCTATAACGCCCCATGGTTTCGTAGCTTCTGGATAGATTTGTGCCGAATAAGGATAACGAACTGCTTCTCTTTATTTATTGTTGCAAATGTCTGATAAAGAGGTCATTTTTACTATGGCGGAAGGGTTTTGGCAATATATCAAGTTTGTTTATTACACGAATGCTACACTGTTTTTTCTTATATTTACGTACTGTCTCGATAAAAATACAAACATTCGTCAGCTTTCCGCCATCAGGCTGAGTTGTAAAAACTAAATGATTGTCGGTGTTTGTTGTACTGCTAAATAATAGTATAACCTTGTAACAGCCTGAAGTGCGCGTCGCCACGTATTTTATTTATTTATTTTTATCTCAACTGTACTTTAAGTATTTATATGAAACACATATTTAATGATTTAATGATATGATAATATATGATTTTCCCCTTGTGTTCTCCATGGAAAGTCTTTTAAAATAATAGATTACAATCTTTATTACGAGTAGTACAATGTTGTGGTAAGAGACGCGAGAATAATGTAATTTAATGTGAAAAAAATGAATAGGATAATAATAATGATTTAATTTTGTAATTTTGTTTTAGTTTTGTCGATACATACTAATTACCTATGAGTGTGTGGAGGAACGAAGTATAGTGTTCCTCCATTGAACAAGGAGGATCCTCCGACCAGGCGAGGTGATATTGCCTGGCGGGCCGAAGCCCTATACGATATTCTTTTTCATTGCGCAATGCAGGCCTCGTAATCTGATTGGTCGAATTCCTATTCACGCGCTACTGTAGTTAGCTTGCAGCCTTTCTAAGTAGTTATACTATTTGTCCAATTTTGTTACACCACACAACCCTCTCAACATTCGCATCTGCGCTGCATGCAATTGCCTTTCATCCGTCCCTTAATATCATACACGTAATGTTCATATTCAGCAATCATCTGTTTGACAGTTACAATGGAGATCCGCGGGTCTACCGCGTAACTAAAATTGTAATGAACATCGACATCGGTATTAAACTTCAATACGATCGTGAGAGCCTAAACTTTGAGCTAACTTGTAAAAAAATTACCTATCATATAGTTGGGACTCCTATCTTCATGATCGGTAAAAAAATACAAGTTAGCTCAAAATTTAGTCTCTCACGATCGTATTGAAGTTTAATACCGATGTCGATGTTCATTACAATTTTAGTTACGCGGTAGACCCGCCGTAGGTGGATAGCTAAGTGTAGCCTTTTTAGACCCCTTGTACTTCACCTCTACCTGTCTGTAACGTCAAAACAATTTTATGACGTATCCAGTTAAAATACACGCAACACACGCACGCGGCTCTAAAGACCAACAATGAAAACGTTAGCATTCTCATTATAAAGAGGCTTACAACAGCAGGGACCTCATGAAAATTTAAACAAACAATAAACTTTACAGCTGACTTAATGTCTTGAGGCGTGAGCGAGATAAAACCGTACGTGCTTTCGGGTACGTACGTGTGTACGTATAAAGGCAAGCTTCCACTGCGAAAGGATAATGAGCAAGTAATAGATGAACGACATGATATAACTGTTTCATGGACTTGATTACCTCCTAAAATATGGCTGGTCATTTTTATATGCTGAACAATGACCTATTTTTTTGCACAAATGCGACGCATGATGAGTTCAAAGCGTGGACGAATAAATACAAGCCACAGACTTTTATTATTAAAAATTGATACTTTTTTTTTTTTTTTTTTTTTTGGTTCGTGTTTTTAATTTTTTACTTTTTATTTTTTGTCTTCATTTGTTATTTCTTTTTTTATTTGTTTTATCTTTAATTTTTTTACTTTTTATGTGTGTCGTAATTTGTGTAAGAAATAAATCGTTTATCTTTCTTTCTTTTATTTAAAAGAAAACAAAGAAAAAAAATTATTCCTGCGAAAACACGACACACATACATTAAAAATAGCAGTATCCAAACCGAACACTGGCCACAATAGCAACAATGAACCGAACGATGTGACTATACTGACCGCAACACAAACTAAAAAACATAAACTGCGGGTCTACCGCGTAACTAAAATGGTAATGAACATCGACACTGGTAATAAACTTCAATACGATCGTGAGAGACTAAGCTTCAAGCTACCTTGTAAATTTTCAACCGATCATGCTGCTGGGACTCCCATCTTCATGATCGGTATTTTTTTTATAAGGTAGTTCAAAGTTTATTCTCTCACGATTGTATTGAAGTTTATTACCGGAGTCTGATGTTCATTACCATTTTGTTACGCGGTAGACCCGCAGGTCTGTGGATGAATTTATAATCATCAATTTATATTTCACCCAGTACCTATAAAACTATAATGTATCGATGTGATTCAATGTGAGAATTTGTAGTGCTTAGCTCAAAAGTCGTAATAATATTACAATAATTAAAACTGTATAGGTACTATATTTAATGATACAATCTATCTATTTATATCAAAAAAACTTAAATCTATTACTAAACATGTATCGTGCATAACTTATTAAGTACATATATAGGCTCCGAGTAATTCCTTCATTACCTCCTTATAAATACTCTATACATCTTCGTACCTATAGCTAATTAAAAACAAGCCATGGATCGCAGAACACTGACAATTAAAATTCTCTACAAAAAGTGTGTGATTAATTGTCTATTGTTAATTTTTTATACGTTTTTGTTTGTTTGTCAACTCAATAGAAACGTTGAGTTAAAGCAGCAAACTAAATTATAGAAACATACATTGGAGAGAAGGCTTTCGTATTATAATTTTAGCTGATGCATGAGCATGAGTGAAGGCTATGGAATGAAACTATCGTCTTCACTTTAAAATATATAATAAAAAGTAATTAAATTACAAGGTAATAATAAGGCGTGTTTCCGCGTTGGCGTTAGTTAGATAGTGATTCTGGTGGGGGCCTGTCTTGCTGTACCGCGCCTATCGCTCCCCTCACCTCAGGCCGCGGAACTTATACTTATGACGTAGCTATAAGTATTTATGTTCACGCGTGGACAATGAGTGTACCTATGTATTGGTATTTAGCAGTGGCGAACGGCCTATATAACTTCCCATTGGCTTTCCATTCTAAATCTGTATGTATATAAAAGATATCTGCATCTTTACAAAAAAACACATGCATTACTTTAAACAACGTAGTGAGGTCCTGACTAGACAAAAAAGGGCAAAGTTTCGCAACCTACTGTATCAACCACCCTGTCATAAAGATATCTATAAGAAAAATGTGTTTAATATGTGTGTTTTAGTTTATAATAACTTACCAAATGACTTAAAATTATTACAGGGTAATGTATTCAAGACAAAATTGACAGCATGGCTTCTAAAGTGTTGTTTTTATAGTATTAAGGAATTTATGGAACATAAATGTGAAAATTAGTAATAGATATTTAAGAGCAGTAACAATATAAATTGGAAATTAAATAATGAATAATAATGTGCATGGTATTTGAATATAAGAATAATAGTAATATAATAAAAAATGTATTTAAACTCAATAAAAATTTGCACGCTTGCTTGCAGGCAGAATACAATGACACTTAGGTTATAAGATCTCACCCTTACCAAAACAATGTATTTCTGGCAAATAAACGATTTGATTTGATTTGATAAATTCTGGCCATCCCCAGTGGGTATCATGTATTGTATGTATTAGTAAATATGTGACGGTAGGTAAGTTGCTCCGTGTGTTCAAGCCACAGCTAATAATTAATACTGCACAGCATGGGACACGCCTGGCCAAGCTATTTTTTGGACGGGTTCCCTTATAAAAATATTCACTCTTCGCCATCGAAAAGATTTTCATGAAACATAGCTAAGATGATACCCGATTAAACAAGCTTTCAATTAAAATACTGCATTGAAATCGGTCCATCCGTTTTGGAACTACGATGCTACAGAAAGACACAGAGATACATAGATGCACAGATACACAGATACACCGATACACAGATACACACTAGTCACTACAAACTTATAACACCCCTCTTTTTTGTCGGGGGTTAAAAATGCTAGACAGATGACGAGTGTCTAATCCCCATAACAATTATTTACAAAGAGCAACAATATTTTAAATTCTCTTCAACACATCATGTCGCTGCTTTCATGTTATAATCAACGTTCGTTCGCCTGTCACAGAGAATATTTTATAATAAGTCCTTATTACCATGCGTGCTCTTGGGAGCCTTAAGGAACATATACAAAATTCAGGCTTCAAAACATGAGACCTACGGATTAACATATTAAATCAACAAGCCAGCTGATTGCTATACTTTGAATTTTACGTGATTTTAACGTGTATTATCACGACTGTTAACACAGAACGGGCAGTTAGAGGTTGAGCACAAAAAAATCTTAAATTTGTTGCTGAGTTGAAAAAAATACTTTGTAACAAAACATGAAAAATATCAGTTTTTTTTTTCAAGAGTACCAGTATAAAAATATGTTAAGTTAGTTATCGTTAAATATAAGTTGATATTAAATTATTTTTTCGGTTTAACAAGGAAATACCTTTTTTTTTTGCTTCATATATAAATGGCGTAAAATAATTGGGTAAACTCACTGATTACTCCGATGTAGATAGAACAAACATAGCTACAATACTGATACAGGTGATTCTAACACAACAAAAGACCTCTAAGCGACTCAAATCAATCGCACTTAATGTAAGCTTGGTAAATACTATATCTCTAATACTTTAACAATGTATGTAGATAGCACTCTCTATTCCACATCTCCAACCCTTTTACACTCTCCAATTTTCTGTCCAATAAAATCTAACGATACGCAACTAAAGCCGGGTCCACACATGTATCATTTTCCCGATCCGATCACTGTAACATTCGTCGTGTCGTATCAAGCTCCGTATCTAGTTGTGGATGCCTCGGTTTCCTTTGGTCATCCGTATCCTCCTTTGATGATCGGACAAAAACCGACTCGAGATGCAACGAGCCGTATCAGAGCGGTGTATCGATACTGTGTATCATGATGGCATATTACATTATGTACGGTGTATGTAACGGAAATGTAATGATAATTTAATTGACTATGGCTTGATAAAAACTTATAAATGTATATTGTACTGATTGCGCACCTAGAGTCTCGACAGTTCTTAACTATTCTATTCTATTCTATTGACGCTAAACAGCCATCTGTGACCTGAGGCTTCAGCTGAAAATCAGCGCTGTAGATATCTGCAGCATTTGCTGAGCTGCAGCCTGTTATACAAACAATTCCACATTTACTGTGCCCGGTAACATGCTAACTTTTACTCTTGTTGTTTCTGTCTTTTGTTTACTGTACATTATTTGTTTATCTCATTACTCTATATTGCATATTGTTCTATATTATGGATTGGGTGTCAATAAACCTCTCTTTCTTTCTTTCTATACAGGATATTTTTTTAAGTAGTGCGCATAATCTGTAGAGTCATTCAGTCTCCGTTCCTAACTGCAACCGCAGTATTGTGATATACTTTAAAACAAAACGAAAATTCGACTTAGTGTCGGGGACACGCATAATTTACTAGCGCAAGCCATACAAAATCAAATTTTTGTTTTGTTTTGGAGCGAATTTTTGTACTGCGTTTGTATTTGGGAACGGGCACTAAACAATTCTGCAAATTTTGCGCACTACACAAAAAAAAATCCTGTAAGGGATCATGATACGCGTCGGCGATACGGATACTGTATGTAACATATGTGGACCAATGTAACATATGTGGACCCGGCTTAAGCGATATCGTAACACAAGAAAAACGTTATAATAAAAAAGTTACAGCACTTAAAAGTAATGTTATTAGCGAAATTTATATGGAACCAGTCTGCAGGTATCAGCATTGGAGCGAAGGGGTTAGTTCAACGACATTAGAAGACGCACCAGCTGAATACAAATGGCTACCAGGTTTGAGAGCCAATAAAATTATTATTGGTCCAAAATGTTATGTCCTTCCAAATCGCTTCTTTTGAGTATCGAATTTATATGTGCTGATCGAAAAGAAAATTATGTATGAGGTCCTACCATTCTAGTCTCGATAGTGTACTCATGTGCAATAACCCCTTAATATGATCGGGAATTATGACATTACAGACCAACCCTACAATCGCGAAGAAAATATCAGCTGTTCCATACATTATGTCGAGTAATAGATATTCAATTATTCGTATGGAACCGGCGTTTCTTTGGTCTCATAGTAAAAGTTGTTAATACTGATGAGTTCAATAACCTTTTTGTTATTATACAGTATGGACGGAGTCTCAAGCCATGTTCTTTGACTTTATTCATTTCATTTTATTTATTTAAAAAAAACGATGCCCCATAGAATAGAATAGAATAGATCTTTATTTCATGTAAACCAGATACAGGCACTTATGAAATGTCGAGACTCTAGGTGCACGGTTCCAAATAGTAGATCCTATGGAGAAGAACCGGCAAGAAACTCCATGGAAACTCTTTTCAAATAAATAATAGATCTTGACAATCTTTATCAGTACAATGTTGTGGTAAGATCTGCGAGAATAATGCAATTCAATGCGAATATAAATAAAACTAGGATAATAATGAATTGCCTCTGAATAAGATTGCCATGGCAGTTACGAGCTGACCAGTTCCGACAGACGGCACCCGTTCACGAGCATGACGCATGTGTCAGCCTCGCCAAGCTCGACCACAATGAAGGGAACTCAACGACCCGCCACACAACGCCACCATCAGCGAGACATTTTAGTGAGCATGACATACTTGTTCTTCTCACCAACACACACCCAGATCCGGAAAAACTATCTGTAAGCCATACAAATATTTGTTATGTGTGGGAATCTAACCCGCAACACGTAGCGCAGACAGCTAATAACATACTTCTTTATAGTTGAAGAGTGTTAGTCATGTGTCCAGACAATTGATGATTTATTCGCTACTTTTCTGAAATTACTAAAACCAAATACCCAACCTAAATCATTCAGTAATTTGATTTTATCCATGTATATTTGAGCCGATTGGTGTCGAAACGCGCGGGTCATGGGGTCCGAATGCACGTCTCCTTTTCAGAGATATTGCAAAACAATAAGAATAAGCATTGCCATTCAACGTGGCAATGCTGCCAGTTTTCAGGGTAGGCTACTAATGACAGCAATGAGGAGGAGTATTTTGACACCTAGATGCTCAGTTTTATATTTGTATTTTAACAAGCTTTTATTAGCTTCACCTGTAACTAACTAACTATGTAAGAAAATCTTGGAAGTCAAATTTGACCCACTTCCTGGTTTCCGATTGAGCTGAAATTTTGCATACACGTTCAGTTTCGATGACTAAAGCGTGTTATATAGTTTTTTTAAACTCTAATATGTTATTATTTATTTTGATTTTATGTTTTAAATATTTAGGTTGTGTTCATTCTTAGACAAGATTAATCCACGGACTTAATTCAAAAATTTCAACTGTAGCACTTCATATAAATTATACATTCATTCTTCAGTCCGTACATCAAGGGTCTCACGTGTAGTAGTCATTAAAAAAACATAATTAAAACATAAAGCCGTGGTCGAGCCACACGGGTACGCGCCTGTACGCAAGGATCCAATTTTCCGCCCCAACGAACATCTTTTTGAAGTTCTAACATAATAAAGTAGGGCTTCTAAATTAAATTTCGCTATGGCCTCAAAGACATCTCATTAAAATTTTGACGTTTCTTACTTATGGCGTACCTTAATCGAAATTCAGGAGACTTCTATTTCACCGTTTCTACTTGCGGTTATGTTATTGTTGGATAGACAGGTACATTGAACGAGAATTTTGATGAAATAATTTATATAGTGGTCGCCCAGTGGTCAAAATTTGACCGTAATTTTAGCTTTCTGCACTCCTTCTCCATATAAACTTTAACTATGCCAAATCTCACACTCCTCCGTGCACGCTATATGCTTAGAAAGAGGTATAAAGTTTTCTCATATTACTTTTGAATAAGTTGTGGAAGGATCAGCTTATAACTTGCCATGGCAACCTTAATCAGAGGTACGAGTAAATCATTATTATTATTATCCTATTTTTATTCGCATCTAATTAGTTCTCAGAGCTCCTACCACAACATTGTATGAATCAAAATTGTAGCAACTATTATTTTAAAAGAGTTTCTATGGAGTTTCTTGCCGGTTCTTCTCCATAGATTTTTACTATTTGGAACCTAGAGTATTTTTTAATTTAATATTTAATTGCGTTTGGCAGCACCTCACCTGATGGTAAGTGATGATGCTGCCGAGGATGGACCACGCAAACTCAAATAATGCCTATTTCACTCTCCCTTTGAAGATTCTTAGATTATATATACGAACCGGGGAACATAGATGCCGGCAGAGAATTCTACTCCCTGGCCTTTCGCAATGTTGCTGATGAAGTAAAACGGTTCGTGAGTCTCGACATTTTATAAGTATCTGAATCTGGTTTACATGAAACAAAGATAACTCTATTCTATCCTATTCTAAATTCAGAAGATCAAATCAATTCAATATATAACTTATTCAAGGGAGGATTTTAATTCAAGACAGCTAGTTTAGGGTTTGGGAATTTTAAAAATTCATTATCTACTCTTTTTGACAAACAAAGAACAAAGTGGTGTGTCGTTAACGTACTCGTATCCTTGCTTAGGACGATTACACTGAAAAAACATTACGGCTAGAAATAACCAAGTTCTTGGTTCGGATGGAGCCTGCAAACTTAAAAATCTACACTGTAAAAACATAACGGCTAGAATAAACAAGTTATTGTAATTTACAACCGAGTAATTCGGTACAGATAGTGGCGAACTTCGTTTTGTTCTGTGTAGATATCAGTATTTTTAAAGCCATCATTTTGTAGAACATTGACTTCCAGCATTTTTTGAGCAATGCTCAGTATCTTTTACACTCACAATTCAGTTAAATCTAACCCTTCCCTAATCATCTTAATAGCATCAAGCAAAACATTACATAGGTACTCATTTTAATATATTAACCAAATTCATTAACGTTACAACAACCCGTCAATAACCGACACGACATACTTAGTTTTAATTAAACAGACATAATTAAAAGAGGAGAAGAGACAAAGTGATCCTCCCTAACGAGGAACGGGGAAAGACTTGTTATTTAAAACTTTAATCAACATGAACTGGGATCAGCAGGAACGCTGTACAGAGGTAATTACGACGCGATCTTTGTCTCTCATTATCGGAGGTCGGCAATTGTTCTGGAACTGGAAATTCGTTATCATTGATGATGGTTGGTCGTGCGGTTGCTAATGAGTGTAGTCTAGTAGGCTTGTTGAAAAAAATATCGATATTAGAATAGAATAGAAGATTTTTATTTGTCTTTCAAATTACATAGGTAGCAAGGAGATACATCATACAAGAAGGTAAAAGACAAAAAGGTCTTGGACTCAGCATAATAGCATAGCATATTATTTATTCGATGTATATAGTATTATAAATAAATAAATAAATCCAGCCCATTACTGTCCCACTGCTGGGCACGGGCCTCCTCTTGGAATGAGAAGGGTTAGGTTTTAGTCCACCACGCTAGCCTAGTGCGGGTTGGCGGACTACACACGTCATTGAGGACTTTATGAGGCCCTCTCAGATGTGCAGGTTTCCAAACGATGGCTTTCCTTCGCCATTATCGCAAGTGATAATCAAATTCTAATCCGCACATGAATCCGAACAAACTGCACTGCAGTTCAACAGATGATAATATAATAATTATGTAATAATTATGTTTTTGTAAATCTTCTACAGGATATTTTTTTAAGTAGATAGTGGTCAAAATTTGCAGAGTGTTTCAGTGTCCGTTTTCAGTCACGCAACCGCAGTACTAAAATTCACTCCAAAACAAAATAAACATTGAATTTTGTATGGCTTGCGCTAGTAAATTATGCGTGTCCCCCATACTAAGTCGAATTTTCGTTTTGTTATGAAGTGTGTCCCAATACTGCGGTTGCATTTAGGAACAGAGACTGAATGACTCTAAAAATTATGCGCACTACATAAAAAATTATCCTGTATATATTATGTTTTTGTAAATCTTCTTGAAATAAAATAAATAAATACATGCTCTCCCAAACAACTTCACAAATGCGAAAGTAAAATTTGGTCATCTATTCGTTTTGTCCGTCTATTTGTTTATTTAGGGTTAAACTAACGAACCGATTTTGTTGAAAGGCAAAGCGGTAAATTGAACCCGGAAAAGGACATAGAATACCTTTCATCTCGGAAAATTCAAAAGTTTTCACGCAGGCGGATCCGTATTCACAGCTAGATCTGTTTACGGAACCTGTTTATCATAAGAAACTAGTAAATATGATTAAAAGTACATGAAAAAGTACCTTCTTGTCCTTTTTTGTGTTTTATCCATTCTATATGGGTAATCGTATTGATGTTTTGTTTTTCTTTCTTTCTTTCTTTAAACAATTCCTCAGTCATTTTGGAAAGTTATAAAGCGAGATGGATTGCTCGATTCGCCAACAAAACACAAAGCTTGGTAAGATGTTCAAGTTATATTCCGGTGTTTGTGTAAAAATAAAATAATAATCTATTCTATATTAATCAGTGCAAAAGTTCTTTATTTAAGTAATAATGGCTTAGGAGTTGAATTCTCGCCTTCCATAAGGGTCTGTCTGAGTTCGGACCCGCCCGCACCTCTGACTTTTCGAACCTGTACAGCTGAGATGGTACGTAGACCAACGTGGACTAAGACCTCACCCTTCTTATCCAGCCGTAGAACAGTATTAGATATATCTATAAAACATACATGAAGAGGAAACTTTATACCCCTTTTTATTAAGCATATTGCGCGCACGGAGGAGTGTGAGATTTGGCATAGAAAATATATATCGACGGCGACCACGGATATCGAGGGATATGGCTTGTAGGCGTGACACTTGTCGCCTCCATCAGCTCGGATTGACCCAAAGTACGTGTGACGTCAATGAGCATCTATTAGTCATATGTTTGCATCCGAACGTGTAGTGTGATTTCGTATTTTTACAAAATGCCGAATTGTTCCGTTCTTATTTGCAAAAATAGGACAATTATAACAAACCTTAAGACAAGTGGGGTGTCCTACCACCGGTATGTAAAACATCACTGCATTAATTATATTATTTAAAGATTTTACAAATATCTAGTTGTGAATTATTTTTGACATGCGTCAGGCTAATCATTTATTGAGTGACCCATGTCAAAATTGTCAAATCAATGTATCCCTGCGGTCCGAATTGCGATAAAAGTGATAATATCGCGAATCCGACCAAATTTAATAGTCACAAAATATAAGGGCTATTAAGTAATAATAATAATTTTGACTTTGGTCGGATTCGCGATATCACTTTTAGCGCAATTCGGACCGCAGGGTATTAGTGTTGCACAGCGCTGAGGGATATCGATATAATTAATTGATAGTTGTTCTTACGGAATTATTTCATTATTATTAACATTTGCTTAATAATAAAAAATAATGTTATCTATTACTTTTGTAGTATTTGCTTATTAGGCTAAATTAAAAGATTTTATAGTTTTCTTTTTATTTTACTAATCCTTGTAGTTATATTGTTTGAAAAGGATTTAAATAAGTAATTATACTTGAGAACATCTTGAGAACCCTGTTTTACAAGAATGAATACATTTTATTTTAGTTTCCTGAAAGATGCAGAAATAAAAAATAAATGGATGATAGATGAATTCGACCAATCAGATTACGAGGCCTGCATCGCGCTAGTAAAAATATTATCGTATCTAACACAATTGCGCCCTAGCCCATCATAGATAATGTGCGGCTGCTATAAAAATTGATATGAAAACTTCTTGGAAGAACCGAAATGTACTTTTTTTTTTTTTGAAAAGAAAAGAAAATTGAAAAGAAGTTCTTTTATAGCATAATTTTAAAAAAAGAACTGTCATTATAAAACTTTTTAATTTTATTATAATTATGTAGTTGCATGTGCATAAAGTCTGTCAATAAAGTACTATTTTTGAATTCATAATTAGAACTTTACGATATGAGTGTAGACAAAAATCTTAAATCTTTACTATTCTGTACTTTTTTTAATTATTATTTATGTAATATTTTAAAATATTTATAGACTAATAAACACAAATTGAGGTGAGTACTTTGTCCCAAGTTAGAACTCCCTGTATTATCTATCTTCCTTTCTCAAATTCTTTAAATTATATTAAAATCGTTAGTCTTTGGTTAGCCTCTCTTAAAGTGTCTATATAGCGATATTTACACTATAAAATACGCCAAAAAAAAAACACTTCTCTTTTTTGCAGTCAGTTTTTATCGATAAAATATTTATACCAACCCTTCATCCGTTTTAGGAGTGGGGAAAAAGTGGCGACACTTGAAATTGAACAAATGTAGAGTGAAGGCATATCTCCGGATATCTATGATCCGTGGTTGAAAGGCTATTTGTTCTAAGCGACTTTTTATGGTATTTTTTTATTTTTTTATAATTGTTCTTCGAAAATCAATTAAAAAAGAAAAACTTAGAACAAATACCCTTTCAACCGTCGATATGGAGAAGGAATGCAGAAAGCTATAATATTACGGTCGAATTTCAACCACTGGGCGACCACTGGTCTATATTAATCTAGAAATTATATATTTTCCTGAAAGGATTGAAGCCAGAATTTATAGCTATCATTCAAATCTTTAATCTTTCAGCATCTAACACTGCTTAGAACTCAGCTTCTGTGGATAAGGAATAAAAAGCGGATCTAAGTGAAACCTTGAGGACATAAAATTGAGAAATTCAGCACCAATATTTCGTCCTCGATGTAAGGAGACGTGAAATTCGAGTGAGCCGATGAAAAGCGTGTCAAACCGTATTTATTTTATAGGCGTAACTTGGGAATCGATAAATATAATTTGTACGAAGATAATGGTATCTTTACATCGCACGTGTCATGGCAAATTCAGTTAGGGATTATCTGACCCGCAAAAAATAATGTGCGCGGCCCAATTAATAACTTTTCAAAGTAGTAAATATCAGATGGCCCAAATTGGTTTTATAATTAGGGCAAAACAACAAAACAAAACGCGTTAATTATGTACGTTAGGTTAGGTTTATTATTATGGCTTCGGCGCGGTCTTCTAAGAGTACCCGAAACCCACCTGTAGGTGCCGAAGCGGACCACCATGGTGAGTATAGCCGGTAGGTGTCCGGCACACCCTTCCGCCAGGCGGAGGATAATCCAAGACGGGTTCTAGCAAGACTAATTTAAAAAAAAAATGTTATTATGTTATGGTGGCTACACTGCCAGTACCAATTTGGTCCATTTGATACCTAATACTTTGAAAAGTTAGTAACTCGGCCGCAGACTAAATATTTAGCGGTCCAGTTAATACCGAATCCGACAAATTAGAATAGGATTTAGTTAGTATTATTATAAAAGGTAACCAGAAAAAAAACTACGCATGTAAACGTGATTTTAGTTAATAGTTGTACAATATAAAAACATTCAATCTGTCAAACTTGGCTAGTACACTACTGTATGTCTAGATAAACAAATCTCAAATTAAAACTAGAACAATACCACTGATTGTCGTAGAGGTTGCTAAGGTATCATTACTAGTGGTCGCCCAGTGGTCGAATTTCGACCGTAATTTTAGCTTTCTGCACTCCTTCTCTATAAACTTTAACTATGCCAAATTTCACACTCCTCCGTGCGCGCAATATGCTCAAAAAGGGGTACAAAGTTTTCTCTTCACGTATTATTATAAAGATTAGTTGTATGTTTTTTTTTATACCTTTAACCTGGCAAATAAGCATACGGCTCGCCTGATGGTAATCGGTTACCATAGCCTATGGACGCTTGCAACAACCAGGGGCAATAATCGCGTATTGCCGACCCTGTAAAAATCCTTTCACTCCCTTTTTGAAGAACCCCATACTGTAGTCTCTTGGGAATACCTCGATGGGGGAGCTGATTCCACAACCTGAGCGTGCGTGGGAGGAAACTCCTCTGAAACCGCACGGTACGAGACCTGTGTGGCTCTAGGGTATGCGGATGAACTCCTCGTCTATGGCAAAAGGTGCGATGGCCGTCTAGCCAAGAGTATCCAGACTATCATGAGGTAACATCTCTTCTCTACCTCTACATAGTATAAAATAAACGCATTCCGCGTCTGTCTGTCTGTCTGTATGCCGCTAACTCCTCCTAAACCACGCCAAGAATTTTGATGCAATTTTCACCATCAGTTAGATCATTTTTCACGGAAGGTTTTTATGTATAATACTTTGATATTTTTTACAAAGGTTAGAACATAAAAACTGGTTTACACAACAACTCTACGGGATTCGATCTCATGTCTCATGACATAACAAGAGTCAACGAGTCCCAATTTTTTATTAGCCTACACGACTCCACACTCCCAAGATACGTTATCCTTGGCAATAATCGTTAACACAAACTCGAGACGTTCCATATAATGTGGAAATCTTCACAGTATCGCGACGGAGCTCCCTAGGCTCCAATCACTCATACACATCGCCCCCGCCGTCGAGAGCAATGAGTACCATCGATTCTTTACACTGACACCTAATGAGCCATCGACCGTTTTAATTACCGCCACCTTTGGCTCAGAAGTGGATCTGTGTATTTCTCTTATGAAGTTGTTTGATTATTGAGTCATCTGCGTGAAGCCTGAAGGATTTCGCGGAGAATTTCTACGACAAGGCGTTTTCGAGTTTAAGGTTAAAATTTGTCTTTAGATATTTTTGGGCGGGTACTTAGACGGTGACAATATTGGAAGACATTTTTTAAGTAACACAACAATTACAACACTTAAGCAACTAAAAAGGAACACGAAAGCGCACAACGTGTCCTCATGGATCGTCTGCCATTAAGACGTTAGCAACCGCTTGGAGGCGGAGACATGTCGTCTCATGGTGTGCTTAACAATCAAAATGGCAGCAACCTCGGCATGGTGTGGAAGCTGGAGGGTGTCACCAGGGAATTGTTTACGGGGTGACCTTGAAGCCCGGGTAACGCTTACCTACGACGCCGCACATAGTCGGTGGTGGCCGGGCTCCAGCGAGCGCGCGGCCATAGCGTCACTCACGCGCGTACCATCACACTAACACTACGCACAGCACTCAACGTCACTCATATCAGGCTTTTTGGGGTCCGATGTCGTCGGCGGGCGGCAGACGTGCGCTCCCCGCGGCGGCAGTTCATTCACTGAAAGGCCCGGGCGACGTGTTCCGATTGCGCAGGCTCGGACATGCGTTCAGGGGGCAACTAGCTCCCTCTGTTTTGTTAGTCGGCCACGCACTGTGCCGGGTTGGGCTTGGGCATGCCGATGCCACCCGATGCCGACGCAGAGGTCACAAGGTCGAAGGTAAATTGATAGCGACACAATTACTGTAAACATTGACGACGTGGGTTTATACTATACCCATGGATTTGAAGATGATTCAGAGTCGAAACGGAATGGGATTTGTGCTTAGAAATGTTACGATAGCGCCTATATTATGTTCTCCATCCCTTATTTACCCCTTAGAATCGTCTTTTGAATTAACAATAGATGTTTTTAGCTCCCGTTTCCATTTATACCAAGATGCTATTATCAAAGTGAAATTGATATCGGCTTGGTATGGTATCGTGACGTGTCACTCAAAACCAAATCAAAGGTTAGTTTTGAACACCACTTGAAGCAGAAGAGAAGAGAGTATCATCGTTTTAAGTAAGAATAGTGTACATGACACTTACTTTAAAATTACACACACAAACACTTATTTTAAAAAACAAAATAAGTCAAAATACACACACGCAAACTATTTTTAATGCTTTGCTCGACATCCGTATGTCATAACCGAGATCCAGCAGAATATCAGCGTCAGGTGCCATAGCCTGGCATATGCTGAGCTGGACACCCATTTGCTACAGCTCGGGACACAAACCGAATAATCAAAGGGCAAGGTGATGCTCTGTCAGCGCAGTTTACCCATAAAATGAACAAGATGTAATATTCTTGCGGAAAGAGGTTCTTCCGATAGCCGGTAACTCGTTTGAACCGCGACCTGAAATGATTCCGCTTGTTTACGAAAGAAACAAAATCGCAGTTGCAAGGAAATTGCATTTTTTTCAGCTTGGTGATTTACAGGCTGACACGCAATTGAAGACTTGAGTGTTTCTTTTTCATGAATTCATCACTTTCACAATAACCTAACCTAACCGTTAAAAACCGCCACAGACAGATACACAGATACACACTACAAACTTAAAATAAAATAAAATACTAAAATAAAATAAATACCCTTCAGTTTCGTCGGGGGTCCAAAAATCTTTATAAAATACAGCTTCAACACTTGCCCCCACATACTTATATTAAATGTTGATAAAATAAAGACTGGACTAACTCGTAGGATACTAAAAAAAAATGGTTTTTTTTCTGAAAAGACATACTAAATATTACTTACTAGATGATCAAAAACCATTTAGGTTTGTCCCGTTTGTCCGTAAAGCAGTAAATTCTGATTAATTACGCGACATGAACAAAATAATTAATTTAGCTAAAACAAACAAAGTCTGTGGCCGGACAGAGTTTAGAAAAAAACCTACGGATGTGTCCGGTTCACCACCATCACCTTAATAAAACGTCTCATTTTCATCACCTCGGCATTTTTCCGATCATAAATACGAAAGCATATTATCCGGCAGTCAGTCTTGATACGCCTTCATTGGTAAACTGCCGTACCGATTTTGATAAAAGAATATCGAGGCGGGCACTGCCAGAGATTTACCTTCCACCTCAAGAGAGAATACCTTTTTCGGGATTTTTTCACAATTAGTACCGCGTTTAGGTACAGCTCCAGCCTATTAAAGCAAACAATATAAAAAGAGATAGAAAGAAAGAAAGAAATAGTTATTTGTTATACAAGGCTGCAAAGTTGTTATTTGGTGCGAGTGCTTGTTTTGAATACCGAGCTAGCGAAGGATTCTAAGAGTGAAGCGAGTGGTTCAAAAATAGAATCCTGAGCGTAGCGAGGGATTCAAAGGCAATGGCACGAGACGCAAATAATTTTGCAGCCGTGCGAAACACACAACTTTTCATCTCACTAAAGCGAGGAAAATGTTAGATGCCTAATTATATTACGACTGTTCTTCTTCACCACTGTACACTTGTCCAATGTCCAGGGCGCCGACCCATCACTCATGGAAGAATGCTCTGGTTATTACAACAGACTTGGGGCCCAGGTCGTCAAGTTCGAATTTCGAATAACTTTTCCACGCTAGATTTCGAAGAATAAAGAAAGCCTTTCCGAGCTAGTGAGATGAAATATAATTTATTTCTGCAAAAACACGACACGCATGCTTTTTGGAGTACTAAGGGCCATTTTCACCTACAAAATAACACAATTATGTTTAAAATTAAATCAGCTGATTACCCATACGAAAAATCATGTTTAAACGGCAGATTTTGCACTAATCCTCTGTTATGTTAGAAAAGAAAGAAAGAAAAGCAATTTATTTTTTACACAAATTACGACACATATAAAAAGTAAAAAAATTAAAACAAAAAACAAAAGCTGCTGTGTTATGGGTAAACTTGGGCCTTATTAGGGAAAGGTATGATATGATCCGTTCAAATAAGACAATCATTTTCAATTGCGAACAAAACTATGAATCCCATCTAGTTGTTATCTTCGGTGAAATGTAGTTCCCGACATCCCTCCACATCAGACAAGTTGATCCCCGGGATCATCTTGTCTATACCCTAAGGATCATCATGGACATCCTTTGATAGGAATTTTAAAAAAGTTAAATTTATTAATGTAACATTTTTAAATCGATTATTTTGAGTACAAGCTAATAAACAGCTAGATGACGACACGGTTGGCGCAGTGGCTAAGCGATTAGCTTCCTGCGCTACGTGCCGCGGGTTCGATCCCCGCACGGAGCAAATATTTGTATGATCTACGGATAGTTGTTCCGGGTCTGGGTATGTGTGCATGTGACATCTATCTATGTATGTAAACTGTACCCTCGATACAGGAGAAATCATATTGAGGGGCAACGATTAAAAAGAAATGCTTTAGATGCCATTAGTAAACGCTGTTACATTAGAATTTACTTGAATTTCCTTGAAATTTAGGAAATTCAGGAAAGTCGTGAGGCTCTTTGTTTTTGTATTCATTTATTTTAACTGCGTATGCAACCCAATTCTTCGTGAATGTATTATGATCCAGCTGATATCGGTTATTAGCTTCATATCACTAAATTATTTTCACGAACAAAGGACCGTGTATTAAATGTCAAGTGCTTTCTGTCGAGTGCACCACTTAATTAAGAACAGCTTGACATTATTTTGATGGTCTAACAAACAACTAAAAATAATGACGCATAATAGTTAACAAAACATTAGATATCTAAAACAATAACATCATTGAGATAGGTATTCACTTGAAACTGGCAGAATAGTCGACATCGGCTGAATTGCCATAACGAAAGAAGAAGAGATAGGTATGGCCATAGAGATAATATCTTGTACTATTTCTATGGGTATGGCACAGTGGGACTTTAAACTAAAAATTGGATCTGCCCGACTGGGGAAGAACCTCCACCGTCCAGAATACCGTATCCAAACTTTTTATAATACTCAGGTGGCAAACAAGCATACGGCCCGCCTAATGGTAAGCGGTTACCGTAAGGGTAAGGTAAGCTATGGACGTTCGCAACACCAGGGCCATTACTCGCTCGTTGCCGACCCTATTACTAGGACTACTATTATTACTTCCCCAAGGCGCACTGGCTAACTTGCTCATAGTTAGGAACACAATACTGCAAAAGAACAATGTTATTTGGCCAGGATATTCTGCAAGGTGGAAGTACTTCCCCAGTCGGACAGCTTCAATATTGAAAGGAAAGTCTCGCTATGCCCTACCTCTCGAACTCTTTCTATTTAAACTAGAGTAAGGCCCTGGCTTAATTGAGAAGAGATACGCTATTTGGTGTTCACTTTGTTGCGTCAGTAGGTACCTACTAAACTAAACGCATCTGTCACTTACTTTTTGTATTGAAACAGAAAGAGACAAACGCCCTTTTGTTTAGTTTAGTCTTTTAAAAGTAGGTACGCAACAGAATCGAGACTATTGTCTCTAAGCCACATTGTAGGTAGGTTGCTACGGTCCGTACCGTATCCTCCAATATTGACCAACTGATGAAGAGGCTACTGATCGTCCCACTTTTCGTCGGTCTAAGCTCAGCCACGATTTTAGTAAAGCCTTAAACCATCGTCCATCCCATAAACGTAGTAGTAACTAGTAATAATAATTTTATGGTCCATCCTATCCCCTGGCCGCATTACTTACTTTTTTTTTTCGTTCTGAAATCCTTGTACCCTGGGAAAGGCAAAGGGTTATCGGACTCTACTTTCTCTTCTCTCATATTTTGACTGACTTTATTTTCTCACTTTGTACTTACGGGATTCCGCAACGCGCGAGATTCCGCAACGCGCGGGATCCCGCATCTTTGAAGTTATGCTAAAAAAGCAAATTGAAAATACAGATTTTTTTATTTATTTTTTGTGTAAAAATCTGTAATTTCAATTTGATTTTTTAACATAATTTCAAAGATGCGGGATCACGCGCGTTGCGGGATTGCAATCCCTAGTTGTACTTTATTTGCTCAGAAACAAGGTGGCAACCCTAACTATAACCTCATATTTAATTTCCAAGATGTTTATTTTTATCATAGGTCATAGTACTTAACACGTATAAAACTAATAGGTACATATACCTACCTATACCTATTAGTTTTATACACAACTATGTTCAAATAAAACTAATATTACTAGAATAATAATAAATCATGTTTACTAAACCATTAATAAACTGCGAAACTATACCGAAATAATATAAATAAATATGAAACGTTGAAAAGTACCAGACATGCAAATATGCTTCGTGCAATTAGCCATAGAACAGCTTTGTTTGACAAGAGTGCTTTTTGTATGGGCCCTAGAATGTATAACAAACTACCTAAGACTGTAAAAGAAGCAAATAATTATATTTCCTTTAAAAATAAATTAAAGACTTACTTAATTAATAAAGCCTATTACTCAATGGGGTAAAAAACTGCCTTTTGCTCACTTCAGATGTCGCTACTGTCGGTTGTTCCAGAAATTTGACAGATAGCTGTCAACTTTCATACTATTTTTATAAACAATCGAACTGTTATAAGAATAATTAATAAAATGACGCTTTGAGCAGCCGTTGGTTGCAAAAATCCGGGAGTCCATAATATTCCCTAAATAAGCCAAAAGAAGAAAACTATGGGAAAAGGCCCTTCGAAAGAAAAATTCGAAGACTAGTAATAAGTCGAGGTTAAGTGCTATCCATTTTAAAACTGAGGAATATTTGGGGAGAAATTCTTACACTAGTTTTATAAAACAAACATTCATCATCATTTCAATGCTCCCTTTTTATTTTAGGCACCGCTATCAACGTATTACAGTGTATATTTTTATTATTTTATAACTAAACTTCTATACTCGTACAGAAGTCTTCCTTTGGGCGGTACTTGACACCTGAAACAACATGTATGTCGAATTTAATCCAAAATATAGCCAATCCACAAGGAAAGATGAAAAAATCATAATTAAATAGCATTCTTACCTTTCTGCAAACTGTTGAATGTGGCGTTAAGACAGCGTTGGGAGATTTGTGCTGGCATTTACATCCCTGAACTTATGCAGTGCCGGAATGTTGACAGTCTCATCCTCAAGCACGTCTTCAACACCAATGAGATTATTTCGATCGTAGGCCTCTAACCTCCAACGAAAAAATAGGGCTTTACAAAAAGAACACAATATAATCTCCAAACTTGTTTATATAATTATATCTATTTACCGTGCAATTTATGCTGCGTTTTTAGCAATGCCAGAGGCATTCCTCTTTATTAGCTCGTCTTTTAATTGTATTACACTCCACGTAGAATACATTTTACTAGTATAATATGGTTATAAGTAGGACACCAAACAACAACAAAAAACAATATGGCGGTTCTCAGGAACAACCGATAGTGGCGCCATCTGCGATGAGCTTTCAGTTTTTAACCTCATTAACGATTATTTAAATGATAAATGTAATTAAATTAATATATTAATTCACAATAAAATTATATAATAATAAATTAATTTCATAATAATGGTTATTCTAATTCTAATATTTGTAATAGTAAAGTATAAGTATGCCTAATGTTTGTATTTATATAGTCTACTTGTATCGCAAGTGAATTATATTATCTAATATTTGCACACCTGTTATGGTAGGATATGGTCTAAGAACTTTTATTATATGTACCACACCATGTATACCCATATTACGGCAAATAAATAAATGATTTGATTTGATTTGAATGAAACTGCGTAAAAAGAAACGACTATTACTTGACGTTACAGCATAGTTGCCAAGTAATTATTTTTATACCCCATTTTAAAATATAATTTGTTTAATCGTATAAATTTGTTATTGATTTTGCATATAATTAGAGATTTATTTGTAAAATCTGTAATTTGTTATCCACCGCAATATTAAGACAAGATATATTTTTATTTGCTAAGCTAGAAGTTTTGACAGAAACGTAAAATGTTTCTTAAATTGGCAACACCAGTATAAATTCTTTTTATTTCGGTTCTTTGCCGAGTTGTTTAGGGTACGTTGATAAATCCGTGAAAATCTTGTATTTCTTAATATTTCTGTGACTTAAATTGTTATTTTATAAATTTATACTATATACTGCATCACAAACGATGGATATTTTCAATATAGTTATTGTTGTTTATCAAAATATTCACCGCGGCAACTTGACATTTAGCACGCAGGAAACAGTAACCTAAACATCTATCTGTGAAGTAAAACGTGGTATTTTGGGTTTTCAGCGAAGAGCGTCAGAATGAAGTACAATAAGCTCGTCACATCCTCGAGGAGGAAAAACAGGAAGAGGCATTTCAGCGCACCTTCACATATAAGACGAGTGCTTATGTCTGCGCCCCTGTCCAAGGAGCTAAGACAGAAGTTCAACGTTAAGTCTATGCCAATCCGCAAGGACGACGAAGTTCAGGTAAGCAAACATTGAAAACCTCTTCTGTATCGCCTTGCGTTAGTTTTGTAGGTTATGTTTGTATGTGCGAAACAGAATGATGAAGAATAAACCATTCTTAGACCACGGATGATTGCGGCCGCGCTACGGACGAGTTTGAGGTTTTCTCCTACAAGTCTACGGCGCGGTTTGCTAGTCTGTGCCATGGTGGAACTTAAGGCTCTGATTGTTTTGCACTACATCCATCAACATAGGATCCAAGCAGCACACCATCTTTGTTTTGTATGCCATGCTCTTCATGGTATTTAATGCATAGATATAGGTTAGAAACTAACAGAAAGTTATGTTTATTGATCACAAATAGCTGAACATACATGTTCATTTATGAGCTTTTTGTTCAGTGTTATCTTAGGGTTATTCTTCCTGAAACGCTTGTTAGTACAAATATGTAATGTTTGTAAGTCACCTGAAGAGGCATGTAAAACTGAACATAAAAAATGTCCTCATATTGTCTGTAAGCATTAAAATAATTTGTTGGTCATGTATTTTCTGACAATGTCGGGATGATTATCTATCTTACCATAAATATACTAAAAAAAGGCCATGAGGGTTTAAATCAAGATAGTTGGCAACAGCATCCTCTGTTTGGGCTAATAACTATAATGCAACCGTCCACGAAGCATAGTGATTAAAGCAAATAAATCATTCTTTTATAAGGGTACGTCCAGATCTGGCGAGATCTGATCTGAGATCTGGACATACCCTAAGGAAACCAATATCTTTACATGGAAATCATATTAATCGGGTTATTATCTAATTTCAAATACATATCAACTGTAATCATATTGCCTAAGTTGCCAGAGTCAACTGTGGGCAAAAAGTAAGTTTGTTCTGGTCCTTGCAGATGATGCTGGCTTCCAAGCACAGTCACCAACTAAAGACCCTAGTTGATATTAGTATCTGCGACATTCCTTATTCAAAATGCTGGCAAATTATTTAGGGTTGGTATCACTTTACAAAATTCATAACATTTCAGAATTAGGTAAAATAATTAATACAAAACATCATAAAAAATTACAATTGAAGCGCTGTGAGTTAATACATAGAACATTTTTAATACTTTGAACATCATATTGACCCTTTTCCACCATGTTTTAGGTTGTCCGTGGACACTACAAAGGCCAGCAGGTCGGCAAAGTAGTACAGGTGTACCGTAAGAAGTTTGTTGTCTACATCGAGAGGATCCAGCGTGAAAAGGCTAATGGTGCCAGTGCATATGTCGGCATCCACCCTTCAAAGGTATTATAATTAAGAAGTTTAACACTAAATAAAAGAATGCACAATTTACAGTTAACAAAATTTATGCCAAGCAATCTAAAAGTATAATACGATTTTAACTGTTTAGAAAAGTAAAGCAAATTATTCTAAACAAAATAGTCAAGATTATATTCCTGCAAGGCTACAAGATTGTGTATACAATTTTTATAATCAATAATGAATCCTTCGATATCCAATTACTGATCATCCACCTCCATATTCCTGCACCATCTTTTCTCTTCGACCTGTAACATGTTAATTTCCTTGTGCAGTGCGTCATCGTCAAGCTAAAGATGAACAAGGACCGTAAGTCTATCCTGGACCGCAGGGCGAAGGGCAGGCTGGCGGCCCTCGGCAAAGACAAGGGCAAGTACACGGAGGAAACTGCCACCGCCGTGGAGACCTCGTAAACATAGATTATAAGATAAATAAAAAAGTTAAAACTCATCTTGTGGTTTCATTGATTTATTCTACTTGACATAGCCAAGTTACACACAGAACTATAAAAAAATACTCACCAGTCATACAAACTACAAAGTTTCATCAATAAACATCACCCATTACTTTACTTGCTAATAGAGGAATGAGCCTTATCAGTTCTAAACCTAAGCTATTGTAAATATTGGGCTTTATCCAAAGACTCAAGTTCCCACCAGAGTTCAATAATTCATTTTATAGGAGTAACCTAACTGAAAGGTTACCTGTCAGTAGCTTCAATCAATCCTAGGGTCATACTTGTTACCATGAGTGGCTAATAATGACAATGCTGTTTTTAGCAACCTACCTGCTGAATAGGTATAGGTATCACAGTTGCTACACTGTAACCAGGCTGTATGCTGCTGTACCATTCAAATGTCTGGTGAGGGGTTAAAAATTATGTAATGTTATCCTATTGTATAGAACGATCATGGTTACAATATGATTGTAGGTAACTATTTACTTAAAAATTCTAAGTCAATTCACACGGAGAGAAGCAGCTGGCAAGGCAGAGAACGACATCAAGCGGCCGCCAAGGAGCCTAGCGTTTGTGGATTGATACAGGCGCAGGCGACGCAAAGTGCAGAAGCGAGGCGGTTGAACGGTTTCGCCGTGGCAGCTAGACGCCAGGGGCAACGCGGACAATCGTGTGACCCTTTCATGCCCCTAAAGCGATAATAATGTACCTATTTAAAATACTGCATAATTTCTGGCACTGAAACTGCTCGCCGCTTCGCTACAGGCCGCTGCCATCTCTGTGTGAATTGAGGCTTTTTTAATGCACAATCGTGAGATGTATTCAAAAAACGTCAGCCAGGCTAACATCAGCGCCGCGATATAATTTTGTCGTCGTGCGTAAACGGGTTTTTTTAACCCCCGACAAAAAGAGGGATGTTATAGTTTGTAGTGTGTATGTCTGTGGCATCGTAGCTCCAAAATGGATGGACCGATTTCAACGCAGATTTTTAAAAATCGAAAGCTAGTTTATTGGGGTATCATCTTAGCTATGTTTCATGATAATCTGTTCAAAAGTTACAGCTCTTTTTCTAGTTGTGGAGTCGGAGGTTTATGACGGTTAGGTTATTATAGGCATTATCTCGTTTTGTCACGGCGCGTACGTTAGCCTAGCTGACTTGCTAATGCAACAACAAGAGTACGTTGCTGCCCAGCCTCTGAAGTTAACACGTTCCATGAGTCTCCTTTGGACCGTGGGTAGCAAGTATTATTTAATCTGTAACTTTAATTACATCCACGGTGAAGAGGGGTAGCCTATTCGTCGGGTATCACATGACAAATGTAATTGCTGTTATAAACAAAAATTTGCATGATGGTAGATTAGCAGCAAGAGCTGGACAAACGAAATTGTAAAGCTTTCTGGAAACCAGATATAGAGACAAAAATGGTGATGAACCAAATACAGAGCTAGGTACTAATAAAACTATTTTATATGATAGTATAGTATGTATGTATAAATTTTAATATAAAAAATGTATGAGCAATAGAGCACCTCATTCATTTTTCAATTAAGACAATCACAACTTACTAATCGGTAGGTGTTCATTTTTACAAAAACATGTTTTAATAGAAACAGACGCCTTAGTTTTTTTTTGTAAATATTAAACACTGTTTTTGTAAAAATATTTATATCTAAATATGCATGTATTAGTTAGTACTGCTGATTATGTTATTCTATGCATATTATTAAAGTGATAAGTAGGCATTGAGTACAAATATTGTTTTATAGTCACTTTTGGGACGGCAAATGCCTAATATCTATTTGGCCAGTGTTTATGTTCAGAAGTGAATAAATATTAAGAATACAGACTATACATATGTAAATGATCATTATTTGAGAATGCTTAGGTTTTCGAAAAATTAGGCTAGTTTACACAAGAAGAGTCTTATAAGTACTTTCAAGTTAGGAATTTAATTATGACTACAGAACAGAATTCTTCATTAATAAAAGTAATGATATCACTAAGTTACATAATTAACATGTAGCTGCTATTAATTATTTAAATATAGAGGTTAATGCACAAATTATATAAACAATTACAGTAATATACATTGTTGTTCCATGAAATATAATTTTATAAAGACTTTCCTTCACAGATTTAGTTTATTGCCATTATTATTAAAAATATACAAATAATTTTACTTCAATTAATGCATAAATATCACAAGTCTTCGATTCCTACACAAATAGGCATTCATATTAATTAACATCACCCCTATCTCGCCAGTATAATGTTATTGTATAATCCATTTTCAAACTGTTTAAAAACAAACTTTCCTTGTCAAAACTAGCCTGTTACTGGTGGTTTGTGTTCTTAAGTGGCAATCTTACTGGTGTGTTCCCGAGCCTCTAAGTTAGGTTTTGCGGTGCATTTATATCGTTTTTTCACTTCGTTATTCAAATTATCTCTGTTCCTTGCTATTTCAATGGCATAAAACTGAACTCTAGGTACAAGCATTGTATTCTGTTCCGAGTAGTCGCCTTTAGCATCTGCTCTCATAAGAGTACCAAAGCTGTAGTCTTCAATAATGTTTTTGAACTTTTCACAGAATATTCTCCATTTAGCTTTGTTCATACTGTTCTTTATTTCGTTTTCATTGACATAGGAGACATCCATGTCTGGGAAGTCTTGCTTGAAGTGTGTGTAGATGAGGTCATCATGTGGGGTTAGCTGCAGCCATCTTGTGTCCACTGAACATAGCATCTGGAAAATGAAGAATTTTATTTTTCATTCCCTGTAAATAAGAACTGTTACAGAAGTTTCTCTAACAGCAGCCTATCATAACACCTACTAAAGTAAATATAAAATCATTGGATAAGGATAAGTTCAGTGACTGTGTCATTGACACCTAATCCCATATCAGGAATTTGAATTTAACATGTCTGATGAATGAATACTAACATTGAAATAAATATCACTGTGCTCCATCGCTTTCGCCGCCCACAAACGCTCCAGTGTCTCATCATTGCCGAACTCTTCGGCGGGTCGCGACAGCACATCCTAAAACAAACCATTTTTATTAAAACATTTTATACAACCTTTGTCGTGATTTTAAATTGTAATTGATAGCTGTTGCATGACTGAAAACGAATTTCTAATGGCAGTAAAGTAAATCATGGGACAGACGCGTACATATCTAGCTATATCCATAATAATTATATTTTGCAGCAAAAAACCTAAAACATGCTTTTAGCCACAACCTAAGTTTTTTCATCTACTCTGATCTCCGTCAATATTTATATTTATAACAAGAAACTCACCATTTTAGGAACGTGTTCTTGGTATTTAGATCGTAATTTCAGTCACAAAAGCACAAATCAATCTCCAATGATTTTCATAAATATTGCACATGGAACAATGAGAATGTCTTTTAGCACGTTCCAATACTTCCAATACGAGAAATCTAATATGAAGACTAGAAAGACGTGTACTTTGGTCTTCTACTAATAATACAAGTCAAAAAGAGCAAACACTATTTCAATAGTCATTCATGCACCAGATTGCCATTTTTATGAAAAAATGAAAAAAACGCAAATATACTTGTCAAACGTTTTATTCAGGCACCCATTATGGCACCGTATGGCACAGATCAAAAACTTTACAGCCAACCTGAATCTCGGATGTCGGATGCAGATGAAGAACCCGTCAACCCGCTAGTTCTTTAGTTATGACTGAAACAATGGCAACGAGCAGCAAAATACATTTTTTTTTTTAACATTTGCATTTTTGTGCATTGGATGCTATCTTCTTCAGAAAATTATTTTAACGTACTTTTTATTTTATTTTAGATAACTACATAAAATCCGTTACTCATTCCGTCCATTTAGCGACTTAGTTTTATAATATTCAATTCATTTTAAAATTATGGTTGTGATACCCTAGCGGTTGAAGTTGAAGGCTTGTCTTCCATCATCCATGTCGTGAGGGCAAATCCGGCCCGCACCTCTGACCATAGATTATACACTAATCTGACTTTTCGAATTTAAATTAAGCGGATCTAGCTTTACATAATCTAAGTGCGGATCGCAATTTTGATTATCACTTGCATTATCGGTGAAGGAAAACATCGTGAGGAAACCTGCACATCTGAGAGGGCCTCTTTAGAGTCCTCGATGGTGTGTGTAGTCCGCCAACCCTTCAAGCAGCGTGGTGGACTAAGGCCTAAAGCCTAACCCTTTTCATTCCGAGAAAAGGCCCGTGCCCAGCAGTGAGACAGTAATGGATTGAATTTATTTTAATTTTATATTCAACTATTCTATTTATTATACTTAATCATAGCATTATTTTATTGTTTTATCTCAATTATAAATAATCAGTTTTAATTAAAAAATAATTTAAACCTATTTAAACCCATTTAAACCTTTGTTTTATTTTACTTTCGTGTTCCCAAAAACGATTTTAAGAAATAATTTTTCAAACACTTCATTTAATTAAGGAATAAACATTGATCAGCAATTTTTTTATATTCTAATCATGGTTTTTACTGGATATTTATTTTTATTTTATAATATTTAAAATCCTTTTTTCGAACACTCCATTTTGTTTAAAATTATCAAACAAATGAACGCATCTAAATGCGACGGCGGCAAAGTGAATAAGTTAGATACAAATGACTCATGCTAGAAAAGGATAGCATCGTCGGAAAAATTCGTTAAGGCTTCGTTTCGTCACGGGATTTCATTGGAGGAGAATGGAAGAGGGTGGCGCATGCGCGTTATGCCGACGCCATCTCTGCAACTACTGTGCCTATTATGTACTTGTTCTAGAGTAAAGTGAATCCTAATTCGTGGTAAAATGTGTGAATAAATCATGGAATTACATAGTCGCGAGTGAGATCGAGTGTTCGTTCACAGTGATTGAACAAGACAGTGACATCACGGAGACTTCGCCAACGGCGGGTCATATCTTGCGGAAGTTTCTTGGCTGTAGCAACGCATATTTTTTGCGGCTATCTCTGCCGCGGGCCGCCACTCAGGACATATTTCATGGGCCTCTCTCGCTTTAACAGCTAGTGGTAACTCCCCAACACTATATATTGACCGTTCATTAGCGCCACACGTAGAAAGCGGGCTCACAAGGCGGGCAGAGAGGTCCCGCGTTCTTACGCGCGTACTGCTTATACGTTTATTATGTATGAATTATTGTTGTGGGTCAAAGACATCGCGGTGTGTTAACCTGCTACGAAAACAGTATCGTAAACTCGCCCAACTTTGTGTTTCAGCTTGTGTACGGCCAGGAGGCGAGTTTTAGACGCGTTTGAAATGAATTCTGCTTTAAAGCCGGTGCTGCCCCAGCCGGGAGTGCCGCAGCCGGGCGGGCAGGCGAGCCCCGCGAAGGGGAACGTGGCCACCGCCAACCACGCCGTAGGGCACCCGCAGGGCGCTCAGAACTCGCTGCACCACGCCGGCAACAACCTCGTCGGCCAGAACCTGACGCACCACGCGCCCGCGCCTCCCATCCCGCACGCGCCGCCCCCCATGGCGCCCGTGTCCGCTAACATGGCTCAGATGGCACAGAACATGAGTCACCATGGCAACCTCTCACACGTCACCCAGAACTCTGTCGGACCCTCTAACTTGGTCGCCAGTCCCAGTAAAGGCGCGAATCCGGTCACCCCCCTTAGTCTCGTCCAGGAGAAAGCTCTTGCACTCACTAGAACCCCTGACAAGAATGAGCCAGATTCCACTGGTCATGCAAATGGCACTATAGAATCACCCAAGTCTGGGACGAATGCTCCCGCTACATTGAAGCCTCAGAACCCTGAGTCTAATAAAGACAAGCAGGATATTGCTAAGACCTCACCTAGTACACCAAAACCACCTGAAAAGCCATCAAGTGCACCAAGTACCCCACAGAAAACTGATGCTGCAATTCCAGCTAGCACTGCTGATGGCGCAGCTCAACCTAAAGTAGCTGCAGGTAATGAACCTCCAGAGAAGTCACCATCAAAGCCAATAGAATTGAAACCAGCTCCTGCTGCAGATGTTGCTCCGACACAGAGTGACAGCAAGCCTGTGCCGGAGTCAGCGAATGACAGTCAGTTGCAAGAGAAGGTAGAAAAAGCACCAACATCAGTGAAACAAGAACCTCCTCCAGCTGAAAGTGCTAAAACTGAAAATGTCCCTGAAGTGAAACCTGAAGAAAAGAAAGAAGAGCCTAAAGTTGAACAGAAGCCACAAAGTGTAACTGAAGTAAAGAAAGAAGAGGCAGTGGAGAAACCAGTAGAGAAACTGGAGAAACCTGAGAAACCGGAACTTCCAAAAAAAGAAGAAGTATCAGAAAAGGTGGTGGAAAAGGTAGAGGAAAAGGCTGAGGAAAAGAAAGCTGAAGCCAAACCAGCTAAGTTGGAGTGTAAGCCAAAGTCGACAATGAAGTTGGCTACTGTGACTCCTCCCATGCGAAAGAGGAGGCAGGTGTCCCCGAGCAAGACTAGTGAAGGTCCTAGTTCTGCTAAGAAGCCTGCTGATGGTGATGCTACTCCTGACACCAGGATTAAAAGGAACAGAACCAAGGTTGGTAATTTTTTTGTTTTTTTGTCATGACCTTATAACTATAACTTGTCACTTGGTATCCTACTTCAACAGTTACCCATCAGGCATCGGTACCTTTCACAACACTCTGTGTTAGTGCATACTGTATGACTTTATAAACTTAAGACGGGTTTCTTACATCAAAAATCCCACAAAATAGCATGTTATTGTATGGCCAAACAGTTAAGTTATGCCACACCCCCATTTTGATAGAAAAAAATTGGGCCTATTTCTAAAATAAACATTGTCACAGGAGCCCGGGTTTAACTTGCAATGCTTGATTTGTTTGTCGCAGGAGATGCGGAGTACCTTGTTAAAGTTGTTGTGTAATACTTTGCAGTAAAATCTGTGGGACACAATGAAATGATTGATAAGTTGTGGCTGTATCTGAGTCCATAGATATTTTTGTAACATACTCTATATTTTTTCTAAGATGTTTAAATTCCATTGTACAGTCAACTTCAGAAGTAATTGATCAGCGGGTCTACCGCGTAACTAAAATGGTAATGAACATCAACACTGGTAATACACTTCAATATGATTGTAAAATACTAAACTTTGAGCTACCTTATAAAAAAGAGTCCCAACTTCATGACTGGCATCTATTTTTACAAGTTAGCTCGAAGTTTAGTCTCTCACAATCTATTGAAGTTTATTACCAGTGTTGATGTTCATTACCATTAAATTAACGCAGAAGACACCAGTTGAATTACAAATTCCTGCATGAACTATTTATTGATGTTGATGTACACAGCACATGATTTATCAGTTCCCATTGTACAGTCAACATCAAAATTGATGATCAGTTGATCAGTTGAATTTCATAATTGATTAATTATTCATTGATGTTGATGTAGGTATAATTTACTTTAGCATTTATTTATTTTATTTTTTCACATAATCCACAGCTCTGAATTTTTACAAGCGATGATACAAACCAATTTTCCAGTCAATTAACAGCTAACTAGTAAAAAATCACTGATCATAAAGTTCTTCATGATCGGTAACTTTTCTGCAAGCTAGTTCGAAGTTTAGTCTCTCACGATCGTATCGAAGTTTATTACCAGAGTCTGATGTTCATTACCATTTTGTTTCGCGGTAGACCCGCTGATGTTTTTTTTGGGTGCATTTAAAGTTAGGCTTCGCAACTTTGTTATAATTACATACAATCTTTGACAATACACTCCTATAAGAACACAATCCAGTAACAAAACACATTATCATTCGAAGAAACAAAAGCTTAGAAAAAGAAACAAATTCTCTATCACTTTAATTTCCCGCCAAGAACACTCGCAATTTATTCACCTTACTCGACGCTTACGACATGCGTATCATAACTAGATTCATTCATGTTTTCTTTTTCCTAGATAGACCGAATTCGTAGTTTCATAATCACATGAAACGATTTATTATGTTTTGTTTACTGAAATTACGCAAGTTTTCAAGTCATTTAGGTAAAGATTTAATAGTCAAACATCTTATATCATAACTAAATTATGGATTAACAAAGAAACAAAAGAAAAATAAGGCCGCTCTGCTCGCTTGTTTACCGGCTCTTCTGAGTAGCCGGAAGTGGCAATACAGTGCAGTGGTGAAGGGTGAACATTTTCACCTAATCTCACCAGATGAGATTAAATCCCTCCACCCCAAGAATATAGTCAATTTTATTATTGACTTACGGCTAGAGGGAGTGCTGTAATAATACAAGAGGCGTCACAATAGATCTTCGCAGGTCGCAGTGACAAAGGGGCTTAGTACCCTACCTCTTCAAACAAATAAATAAATAACGCAACAAAAAAAAACTATAAATGCATAATTTGTCATAACACTGCCGACAAAGCATCAAGATTTCGGCTACCACTAACAGCGAAAAAATCCAAAAACCGTTCCTCTACCCCACTGTCTGCTGGTCTGTGTAACCAATTCCTAAAGGGAAGCCGATGGGAATCGGGTTGTATGGACTCTTCGCCACTGATACAGTGGCTATAAGACTTGTCCGCTTTTGGACGGAGCCAAACAATTCCGACTCGGTGTCGTGTGCGGACGTTTTGTCAAGATGAAGTGACGCCAAAACGTAGTTCCGGTTCTTAAAGTAAATAAATATTATAGTTTAATTTTTTTTAAAGAAAACGCTTTTTTCATCCAAACTAAACGTGTATGCAAAATTTCAGCTCAATCGGAAACCGGGAAGTGGGTCAAATTTAACTTCCAAGATTTTTTTACATAAATAGTTAGTTAGTTACAAGTGAAGCTAATAAAGGCGTTTTAAAATAGGTACTTCATATCATATTGTAAAAAAAACAAATGGATAACTATAAATGTGATTTCTACAATTTTTTCTGTTAACCCTTTCAAGCTAAGAATGCATGGTTCACGTCAATAGTGCAATGTTTGAACTCACGACCAGACCAGTTACTCGTCAGGAAGGCTATACTTTTGAACTCAAGGGCATGCTAACTGTCTAAACAGCCGGTCACGCGTCATTCGTATAAGGCCTTATAGAGCGTTTATCCGTCAATTATACCTAAAAAGGTTAAATTACACACCTATTTCATCGAACGCATCCCCTCCACGTAACCCCCCTCGGATATATCACTTCGTGTGGTCCAACTTATAATTATTTTCAATATTGTTTCATTTGCCCGTACATGTCTGAGCATAAATTCACCTCATTACGGTAAGATGGCCGTAATCCTTCAACGTTAAAGTGATGGTTTAGTCCATAAACACTCAGTTCATTAACTTAAAACCGAAGAATGAATGGTACTAACTTGTAAAGTTCTTATAAGTTATGTTTTGACCGGAAAGGTCAGGGTATTATTGCCACAAAAACACTATTCACTTGATTACGACCTTTTCCTTTACAATGAACTTTAGGTCATATTTAGACAGTTATTTTACTATCTTCTATTTTAGGGTTCCGTAGATAAACGAATCTCAATTTTCGTCAATCGGTCTCACTGTTTCCGCCAGATTTATCCCCTCCACCTTTTAGAAAATAAACCAAAAGATCTGACAACAGTCTGCACTCATGGTAGAACTCAATAAGAACTATTGTTAGCTTGCGTTGGCGTTGAAGACTTGTTGACCTATGATTTCATATAAAATGTATGGAGTTGTTAAAGGTAATTGTTTGTTTTGTTACTCAAACTAAGGACACTCACTTGACCCCATTTTTCTTTCATTACGTCAAGAACACAAACAAAAGAATTGGGGAAAGCTTTTAATTAATTTCACTATTACCGAACACAATTTCAAAAAAATAAATAATAAAAAATGCTTGAGTTTGGTTAGATGAACGTCTTTGGTTTTGGGGTTAAATTAAAAAATCTTGTTTGGATTAATATGTTAGATGTTCACTTATGGCTCCGTAACATGCAAAATTACGTTGAAAGTTCTCAATCAATCAATCGAACAATCAATCATTCGTCTATTTTATTAGTTATTTCAACAGACGTCAACATTAAAATTCATACAAAAATAAGTAAAAAATGGGAAAAATACAGACACACACACAGTCACACATGAAGAAATTATAGTGGTTCCGTTTTTGTAAACGGCTACGGAACCCTAAAAACGTGATGGTAACGTTACTAGTGATCCCCCGAGACTTCGTTTTTCGTAATTAAGGTTCTCTTATAGTACGATGAATACAAATATAAATATTATACTTTATTCGCAGTAAATAGGGTTTCTTTTAGGGCGTGTCTTGTCGTGTGCCGCGCGGCGGGCCCGAGCGAGCGCTTGTACTGCTCGACTTTATCTATTTTTATTGCATAGAAAATAAAACTAATGACTAGATATATAAAAATCTGTTCGCAACATGAACTAAAAATAATAAAGCCGATCTTTTGATATACATTTTAAATGGTTTTATGATGGAAATTTAGCAAGGTACACGTTTTAGATAGCGATTTAGTGTCATCTTTATGATTTTTTTAATCGAGCCTATTATAATGATTCACGTTTCTGTCTTCAAACCACACTTGACTGTATATTCAATTTTGATGAAATGATTTTGTTAGTTAGATTTACAGAGGTTCAAAAAAGTCATAAAGTTCTATAACCAGGCAATGTCAATGGTGGATAAAGATAGCTGTGCCCGCGATTCCGTCCTCGTGAAATTCGGGTGTTCGATTTTTTAATATCCTATGTTCTTCCTCATAATGCCACATTATTTCCTTGTCAAATTTCATCAAGTTCGGTTCAGCCGTTTAGTCGTGAAAAGGTAACAAACAGACAGAGACAGAGTTACTTTCTCATTTATAATATTTTTCAAATTTAAGAGCCTTACTCTTGTTGGTGTAGCTGATGACTGCTGATGTCATCATAATCGACATGTGATTTATAATATTTGTAAGGATATTTTGATCATGACAGTATAAATTCTAAAGAGAAACCTTCATCCTTACAGTCAAGTAACTAATGAGACTATATTCTTAGATTAATTGAAATATAGTCACGTGGGCAAAGCCACGGGTACAGCTAGTCAATAATATTTGTAAGGGCTATTACGTCACTCATAGCAACAAGTTGATTATAAAGACCACAGTAGTAGAACACGCGACAGGTTGTTATTGGTAGGGTATCGTCCGAAATAATCTTCTTTCTCTAGTTCAATCGGGCGCGAAGATGACCTACTGAAACTTATAGTTCGTTCAATCCACGAAGACGCGGCCCCTTTTCTCCTAATCGCTTACAGGGGGCGTACTACGAGCTCTTATAGCAGGGAAGAAATTGAACTGCCCAGACATTTCCAGTATAAGCTGACCTTTCATTGTACGAAAATCCTATACAGTGCGAGGTCAGCTCATAGTGGAAATATTGGGGCAGTTCAATTTCTGACCTGCTATAAGAGTTCATAGTAAGCCATCAGACCAAGTGTAAATTCTGCTAGTGTTTTATATTGTTACACAATAATTATCTATGGCAACACACGCACATTAAGATGAGTTGTCCAATCACGAGAGAGTCACGCACGGCCAGCAGAAAGATGCTCTTGAAAAATAGTGGCGTGGTGATTGAAGGAACTATACCACAATTAACAAAAGCATTTAACACCAATAATTTATTTTGCCACACGAACAAGATACAAAAATCATTTTATAAATAGGATCGATTCGTATAGGCACAGTGCTAATTTTCAGCTGGTCGGAATATGGATACATATAAAAATAGAAATACTAACAATGTGTTTTTATTTACCTTACATCTACATACTATTCATATTTCATCTATTTCTTTACAAAAAAATAAAATTGAAGTGTCTGTTTGTAAATAACAGCTTTTTACTAAATACATAATTATGAAAGTATACCTGTCTGTTTGTTCCGGCAAATCTCCGAAACGGCTGGGCCGATATTGACGGGACTTTCACTGGCAGATAGCTGATGTTATAAGGAGTATTTTAGGCTCCTTTTACTCTTAATTTAAAGAATGAATAATTTTGTTAAATTTCACGCGGACGAAGTCGTGGGCACAGCTAGTTTACTACTATAATCCTTGTTTAACGACTCGTTTAATTCGGCGGCGGGAGGGATGATAAGATGATATACCTACGTATATTTTATTAGATGTAGGATAAAATAATTAAATTATTAATTTCCTTTAAGTATTAGGTTCATATTCAAATAGTTTTAGGTTTCCACATTTTGGTAGAGAACAATACACATTAGAGATTTATTAGGCGATAAAATTTTAACGATTTACATATGCTTCGCTATGTGCGGCTCTTACTTAAGATTTGTGAATATTGGAAACATTTCTCCATTTCTAATGTTTGGGGTCTAATCAACGACTAAACTAAATCATTAAACGCACTGTTCCCAACAAAAGAGAAATAATTATGTTCTACTTAGGGCTATTTTCACTAATAAAATAACAGATGTTTTAAATAAAATCGGTCCATTACTCATACAAAAATTCATGTTTAAACGGCTGATTTTACACTAATCGTCTGTTATGCTGTCGGTGAACTTGGGCCTTAGTTATGGTACAAGTAGGGCTGCTATCATCTAAATTGCCGACACCGGACTAAGATTTCGGGATTTTTCCTCGGACGCCCTTGAAAATATTAAAATATATGACTTTTTTTTATGTATTCAAATAACCAAAATAGATTTTTTTTATTTATCAGCTTATGCATTGCTAAGTCAAAAAAAATTAACACCCTCAAATTAATATTTTATTGTTCTGAGGGCGTTAATTTGTTAAATATCTCGAACAACACAATTACCTAATTATACAAGCACCCAAGTCATAATATGTGTGTGCTGCGTGGAACTAATTGATTTATAGATAAATCTAAGCGTCAAAAGCCCCCGACTCCAACTAGAAAATGATCTGTAACTTTTGAACGGCTGAACATCTTCATGAAACATAGCTAAGATAGTACCCGATTAAACTAGCTTTCATTATATAGTAGTTTGTCGTAGTCATGATTAATTTAAGTATAATGTTAAGTTTTGTCATTTATTGTAGAAGAGTGACCTTACGAGGCTGGCATAGTCACCATGGTGAACTGAAGCCTCAACAAAAATGTGAATAAAAAAAAATAAAAAAAAAAAAAAAAATCTTCTTTGCAATCGGTCCATCCGTTTTGGAGCTACGATGCCTCGGACAGATACACACTGCAACACCCCTCTTTTTGTCAGGGGTTAAAAACGAACAAAATTGCCTCCGCGACGGGAGTCCGGGTTTCATCTAGACAATTTTTAAGGAACCTTCCGGACGCCCTCCCAAACTAAGACAAATCCGGGGAAATTCGGACGGATGGCAGTCCAGGTACAAGGGACCATAATTTTGTTCACATTTCGACCAATCCCTTAGGGAGACACCGCATTTATCGACGTGAACCAGTAAACCAGTTAGAAACGCATTTATGTCAGTCATAAAGATAACGGTGTTAACGACATCTTTCAGATCACATCGGTCGAAGCCGAATCGTTGCGACTTCTTTTAAACGGGCGTCTCACACTACGGTTGCCTATACGCTATGATTTTCTATCCAATCAAATCGATTGTGCTATATTACCCATCATTTTCGTGAACTTAATCATTTTCCAATGCTGGTAATCTGACCACTCTGAGAAAGGTACTGGGATTCAGCTTGGCGATGCTGACACATGCGTCATACACGTGAACGGGTGCCGTCTGTCAGAACTGGTCAGCTTATAACTGCCATGGCAACCTTATTCAGAGGCAAATCATTATTATCCTATTCTTATTTTTATTCACATTAAATTACTTTATTCGCGCAGCTCTTACCTCAACCACAACATTGTACTGATCAAGATTGTAATCTATTATTTTAAAAGAGTTTCCATGGAGTTTCTTGTCGGTTCTTCTCCATAGGACCTATTAGGAACCGTGCACCTGGAATCTCGACATTTCATAAGTGCCTGTATCTGGTTTACATGAAATAAAGATCTATACTATTCTAACCATGATGTCTACATGACTTCCTTAGCTAATATCCTCATTATTCCACAGGTGCAGCTCTACCAGTCTCCGACTCCTGAACTAGCAATGGCGACCAAGTTGTCCGCATCCGCCGGCCGCTCCACACCGACTAAGCCGATTGATGACAAGCTTATAGTCTTCTACAAGTAAGTATTCCAAGATTGCAGATGGACAGTTATGAGGCGAAGAAGGCAATGTTACGAAGAACGTACTGTCTACTTCCTTTCCCATGTACGCGTTCTGCTGAAACGTACATAAGAAGATGCTACTGCCCCGTCATAACATAATCTCCCATCGCTTTTTACAGCAGATACAGACAATTTTCAGAACCAAAACACGCCGAGGCTTGGAAAGAAAGGGATTTAGAAACTGGTCCTCTGACTTATACAGGATGCCCCGCAGAGGTTATCACATTAAATGAGACCAGTATTTGGTATCATGTTCTGAAGCCGTACACAAAAAATATGTGATTTTTACGCAAGGTTTTTTTGCATCATATTTCACTCTGCTATCAGGTGAAGGAAGATCGAAGTAAAAATTTATAAAGATAAAGATAAAATTTATTCAAAAATTACTTAGGTATGTCACAAATTATAAAATAAAATAACTAAAACAATAATAATAATTATATTATTTTATTTATTATTTTTGTATTAGTTATTATTGTTATGTGTTAATCTTATGTCACATTTATCTGTTCTACACGTGTAAATAAAAGTGACTTTGGTTAGAGTAGGTTGGAGACTTTACAAACTTTGCTTAAAGACCTTAATAAGTGTAAAATTATGAATTTTTTATGTAGTTCCTGTGGCTAAGATTTGATTGATTTTTTGTGTACGGACACAGAACGTAATACTAAATACGCGGTTCCATTTAATGTGATAACTTCTGCAGCACTCCATATACCTATTTTGATAAAGTCCTTATTAACCCTGTCTCCTCCCCAGGAACGAATACCTAGCGGTGCGCAATGCAGAGGGTGGGTTCTACGTGTGCCAAGCCATGCAAAACGTTTACCGTACCACACGCAAGATCAAGATCCGTTGGCTGTCTCAAGACAAGATTGCTGACCCATCGGGCGAGACTTACAAGCCGGATTTCTATGACATCACAGGTATAATCGACGAAACTTGGAACTGTGAATTTGGGAGTCTTCAAAACGAGAGTGAATAGGCATTATTTGAGTTTGCGTTATCCATCCTCGGTAACATCGTCACTTACCATAAAGTGAGGTGCTGCCAAAACACTCAAATATATTTTTTGCCCAATTGTTAGCTATAGACAAAGTGACAACACTATTCTTCATCGACGGGCGAAGTACCGCCCCTGGTGCCTGTACCCTGAGCATAAGATTTTATAAAATTAGTCATGAAAATGATTCATCGCGTTTACCGCGTTCGCGATACGATTGGTGAAAAGCTCGGAGAGAACCGATCGGCATACAGAACGCAGTAAATGCGACGAAAGGATTCTTACACTTAGGGCTCGATTATGGAGACGCGGAAGATCGTGCGGCGCGCAACGCAGTGAAAGATCGACGAATAGATTTGACGACACGGTTGGCGCAGTGGCTAAGCGATTAGCTTTCTGCGCTAAGTGCCGCGGGTTCGATACCCGCACGGAACAAATATTTGTATGATCTACAGATAGTTGTTTCGGGTCTGGTTGTATGTGCATGTGACTTATGTTTGTAAACTGTACCCTCGATACATGAGAAATCCTGGAGAGGGGCAAAGTTTTATTAAAAAAAAAAAAAAAACTTATCTTCGTTCATGGAGAGAGAGCGACACGCCGCTTTGCGAGCCGCGCGACGCTCCGCGATTCCATAATTGAGCCCTTAGGGTCTCAGGGCTACATTATTGTCTTTTAATAAACTCGTTGATTGCGGTAGAAAGCAATAAACATTTGGTTTGTCCCCAGACATGGAGTGCGTGCTGACGACGCTGTCGCTGGTGCGCGGCGCGGGCGGCGCGCAGCAGCTGCGCGCGGCGGAGGCGGCGCGCGCGCGCTCCATCCTGCAGCGCGCGCTGCAGGCCGAGGCCAGCGGCGGCCGGCCCACCGCGCTGCTCACCGAGGAGCATCCTGATGGACGTGAGCAATGTTCCTATACGACGCGGGGAAATTACGATACCAGGGGCCTACCACCAACTCATAAAGCAGTATTATTTTAATATTACTTCTGTGTGGGAAAGAGATGAAGCTCTACAGGACGTATAGCTCCATCTCTTTCCCACACTGAAGTAATATTAAAATAATAGTGCTTTTGAGCTAATGGTAGGCCTTTGTGAAATCCCTGATGGTGTTGTCATAGCCCGTCGTTTCAGACTAATCAAGATTTAGCTCTAAATACAATTTATACACTACTATTTTTACATACACATTACACATACTTCAAAGTTATTAACAGACGTCTCAACGAGACTTAAGTTTTGCTTCTGTTTTAAGTGGGCTCCGAAATCGCTGGGCATTCAATCCGATTAGTCGTAACTCTGTATGTTTGTACAGAATTTCGGTTCAAACAGCGCGTGCGCAATCGCCAAGCTTTTGTCTCTGCGAGAAATGTTTAAGCAGCCATATTTCGAGTCGTACCGCATGATTACTTTCTGTTTATTTTTTTAAATCAATTTACGTTATTCTTTCTTTATTCTGTTCTTAAAACTATTCTCCTATACTCATTTACGTAACTGTAACATTGAACTAGAACATCTGATGTCTACAGTGGACCTCTCGCTGTACAAAGACGAGTCCCAGCTAGAGAAGAAATCCCGCAAACGGAACAGTTACAAAACGTCACCCGGAGGCCAACAAGACGACTCTTTTGATACAGAGGTAAGAAAATAGTTACTAGAATATATTTCAGGTATAAACACCATTTGTAGTTTCTAATACTAATTACTTTTACGAAAAAAATTATTTCTGTAATAAATTACCGATCAGCTTTTTAAGTTTGATTTTATTTTCACGATTAGGTTGCATGTCGTATTACGATATTATACCTATCCAATTTATGAGTTATATTCAACAGAAAAAACTTGCAAGATTATAATATTTGTAGATATTTATTTTTACTTTTTACTATTCCTAACTAATAAAGACGGAATAAAGTTATGTCAAGCGTAAATACCTTAAGAATTGTATAATTATTCTGACCTTATTCATGATTATACTATATTCTGCATTTATGAGTAAATGAATGTTTTTTTTTTAAACTTAAATCTAACTTGAATATCCTCAACATATCTTAAAGTTTGTATCTGTAAAACGTTTTTGAACGTGTTTCATCCGATTACAGAACTTCCATCAACGAATCCTGTCTATTTACGTTACGTTTAGGGTTGCCAACCATACTGTTTTTCGCTCATTAATACTTTTTACTGTTCATCAAAAATAAAGTAAACAAAATACTGTTTGTTTCATCACCAGTATAAAAATGTTTTTTCGGTAAGTCAATTTAGCGCCGATTACTCAAAGCATCAGTGGAGAGAAAAAAATTAAGTTTTCGTAAAAGAAAATACTGTTCAAAATGTGCAAATACTGTTAATTTAACTTCTCACACCTAAATACACTTTATTGTTTGTTTAAAAGGTTGGCAACCCTTATTACGTTACAAATGCGTAAACTCACGTCGACGCTTCGTAATTCGTGAAATGGCAACCCATTGTACGAATTACGAAGCATCGTCGATATAATCAACAATTTGATTTAACCCTAAAAAACCCCCAAATTGTTCCAGGAATCGGCGACGCCCGTCAAACGCGCGCGATCGACGCCAAAGCGCAGTCCAAAAAGCGCTCGCAAAACTAAAGCTCAGACAAAATCACAGACAAACAATAAAAGAAAATCGCCAGGTAGTACGCCCATAGTGGCGAGCACAAGCAAGGTAGGCATAGTACAACGGATATATAGAAATGTACGTATCCGCCATCACCAGTCATTTACATTCATGTGTCGAGAGTGAGTAAGAGTGGCTACGTGCGTCGCCCTCGCTCGGACTGTTGTGAGTGCGAGCGGGATGGCGACACGTCTGTTGGGGTGTTTGTAGAATATTTTGATTCTTATTGAGTTATGTTGTACTGGTATAGTACGAAGGTATGCAAAGTAAAATTATTATTCAGAAATTAGTTTATACGACGAAACTTAGATATGAAATGAGGAGAGCCGACCCAAAAACTTAGTGACGAAATACAATGAAATGAAAAATAGTGTAGGTTAAAAAATTCAAACAAAATGTTTTGAAACAAAGAAATACCACACAGTAGGGAACTTGCATGTATTTTTACTTTTAATTTATCGTAAAGACGGCTTAAATTAACATAGGAAACAAAATATATATATATGTCTTATTAAATGAAAATATCACAAATATAAATATACTAATGTTCTTGCCAAAACACAGTCACGTGACATGATGTCATTGCATCGATTGTTCATAGTGTGTGAATGGTTACCAAGGAAATACGAAGGAGTGACGTCATAAACTTGATGATTGTGTTTGAAATAACGTTCCGTTTTACGTAATTTATATTAAATATATTAATTTATTTATGTACACACAAGGAAACATGGTAATAAAAATGTTACAGACAAATGAGCACAATGGAACTACTTATTTCTAAAGAAATTTCTTCCAGTAGTCCCGCGATTGGAAATAAGGATGATAGACACGTAGACACAGTGTGTAAAAATTACAAAAATGACTACTTTAGACCACTTAAACTAATGGTATACTAAACTAAACCAATAACTAAATACCTATGAAATAAACTACATAGATAACAAATACAATGAACTACATATACCGTGCGAATAAATACCTATCTAAATATATAAAAACAAATACTTATATATAGGAATTATGTATATAATTTGTAAGAAAGGTATAATTATTGAGTAAATCTGTCATGAAAGCACTTTTCACAACTTTTATTATTGATTTTTCAACATGTCTCATTTTAATTTCGATGTAGGTAAGTTCCCTATTGTAAAACAAGTTGAAAGATACGAACTCAAAATATGTCTCTCTATATTATGGTTTAAGACATTTATTTCTCAAAAAGAAGAATACATTCCTTCACTTACTAAGAGAAACATAAAATATTCATAATAATATTATAAATACGTAGCAAGAAAGCGCAGGTAGGACTAAAATAAAATTGTTGGCACAGTTAATGATATACAAGTGTCGACATCAAGTGCAAGGAACCTATTACATATTCTATATTCAAAAGAAATTGAGTCGTGTTAAGTAATATATATATATATATTTTTTTTGTATTTTTTTTTGTATTTACAATTATAAAGAAAAATCCCTGAATATGTGGTTCTTTAATCTTCGTTTAAAATTAATGTATGATTTCAAGTTTTTTATGTCATTTGGCAACTTATTGTATAACTGTGCTCCTTCATACATTAAGTTTTTTAAACCATAATTTGTACGTGGGGCTTGCAAACAGATATTATATTATATTCTATCTAATAAGCATACCTTTGTACTATAACAAAGTAAAATAAAACCCCAACAGACAGCACAGTATGTGTTGTTAAAAGTGAAAACGTGTTAGTTAGAAGAAAGCTGTAAATTACGATGTTATCGACTGCTCAGAAATGTCGGTGGAATATATATTTTGTATCGGTTATGCATGCGATAAGGAGTAAAATATACCATACGTTTGTATGCCAAAGTTGTTGATAGAGCTCATCTAGTTCTATTATTTCTGTGACTAATATGCGACATTTTTTTCCATGCCAAAATTAGCTTTGTACATACAACTACATTATCAAGTTATACATTTCCAGTATAAGCTGACCTCACATTGTTTAAGCATTCCGTACAATGATAGGTCAGCTTATACTGAAAATGTATGTAGCCGTGTGTACAAGTAATTCCATAATTTTGTCAAATGTAGTCTTTTCTTTTCTATAATTTAATTATGTCTGTGTATACTACATTTCTTAAGATTGGGTTGTCCAGAAAATAAACTTAATAAAATATAGGAAAAAAACATTTTAACATTTAAAAAAGATGGATTTTTTTCCAAAAAAATGTCATATTTGCCCCCGGTGGTGACATGGTCGGCAAAGGCAACAGGGAAAAATTAAAAAGAAATCTGGTAATAAACAGGTTTGATTGATTTTAATTTAGAAAAAAACGGCACATAGGTTTTAGGATTAACCTTTTTCTAATTTCTATACCATATTCAACTTTTCTATCAACAGTTTTGACAATATACAACTATGGCATATAGTACGATGCAAGTTATAATTCCAGTGTATACAGTGGTCAGCATTATTTTGGGTAAAGGTATTAATTTATTTTCGTTTATCATACGTCATTCCACGCATACAGGCCATTAATTTATTTATAAAAAAAACAATGACGTCGTTGTTAATAAAAGCAGACTGCTATGATTATAATTAGGCATTATTGTACTAAGATCAGTATTTTACTATACAGGGTGACTGGTAGAACGAGGGAATCGTTGAAGGAGGGTGTTGTACTCATCAATAAGAACAACTTTTACTATGGGATCGAAACTGAAATCGCGAAAAAAAAATCTGCTGTTCCATATAATTAATTCAATATTAATCGACTAAATGTATCGAACAGCTGTTTTTTTTTTCGCGATTTCCGCTTTGGTCCCATAGTAAAAGTTGTTCATAATGATGAGTACAATACCCTCCTTCAATGCTCCCCTCGTTCTACCAGTCACCCTGTATATTAACTGCGGTATTAGGCTACTAAAATATTAGAAGTCTCGCCTCTCAAGTGTTATAATACGATTTAACTGAAATACAATATCGCAGACTAACCAATAGGCAGAAGTTCAGTTTGCAGCCTGTAAAAATAGGTGATGGTAACACATGGTGATTGCATGAGTATATAAGATCCTACTTTATTAGTGGAGGTCCATTAGGGGATATAGTACTAATCATTATGAACAACAAAAAAAAAAGAAAAAAAAAAAAAACTTACTTGGGGACTAACGGAGAAAGCGCAATAATAAAATCTGCTGTTCCATCAAATAATCCAATAATACTCGACTAAATGTATGGAACAGCGGATTTTTTTATTTTCTACTATTTGAGGTTTTTTTAACGTTGTAATAACAGTTGTTCATAATTATAAGTAACCCCTTAAAAGGACCTCTGCTTAAAAAGTGGAGTCTTATATTGTGGAAAAAAATATTTAAGATTATTTTTTAAAATTTGTAACCGATACTCAATATTAAGGTTTATAGGATGATTCGTTATACAGGGTGTAAGTGACCTCGTAACAAAAACTGATACCATGGATTCGGTACATGATTCTGGACACATCAGCGTTGAATTATTAATTTTTTTAAGATTTTTTCGCGGTTTTTATTTTTTAACAGCATACAGAATCGTAATATTTTTTACTTTCACTTACAGCCTGTATAGGAATTTAGGTAAATAATTCATTTATTAATATAATGTGATGCAGTGAGAATTATCCAAAGATTTTTTAGGGCAATAGTAGATCTTCCTTCAAAATAATTAAAAAAAAAAAGAAATTGGAGAAGCATGCAACTCTGTGATACTTTATCTGCTGGGAAAAGTTTTAGACTTCTATCTTAGATTTTTATCATATTCGTGTTCATTCATCTTCATTCATTAGCATCGCTTGCTTTTTGTGTTCAAAAATTATTTATATAATTTTTTATTTTTTAGCCTAATTTCTTCTATATTTTGCATATTTTTTTTCTATTATGATAGCATGCGTGTATTGCATGTAAATATATTCTGTGTCCCTTAGGTCCTTTTTCGTGTCACGCGAATTTTCGCCCGCGTGCGTGTCTGGCTTGTATAGTCTATGGGACACACGCAGGACAGGATGCGCACGTAGACTATATAGACTACGATAACATGGCGCGCCCCTCCAAAATTCAAAACGTTTGAAAGTATTTCTCAAGGTATTTACAAAGCACCACCAAGACTCACAACGCATGTGTGCGTACTGAGACGGCTGTCAAACAAAAATAAATCCAAGGATTTTTTGCTCGGTAAGGATGTGACAGGAAACATTTAAACATTAGTTTGGAGGGGCGCGCCATGTTATCGTAGAACGATATTATCTCTATGACACGATAGGATACGGGCGTCACGCATGCGAGACACACACGCACGCGGGCGCAGACAAAAAAAGCATGACAGGAAAAGAGCCTTTACTAATAAACGCTGTATCATGTACCTATGTCATATATTTTTTGACGTATAAGCTTGATATATCTATACAGCTTTTTATAGTAAGGGGATAAATATAAAATAATTGTATTCAAAATTTTGCACAATGGTGGTAATAGAATTGATGTAAGCTGCTTACATCAAATTTCGATAGCATAATATTTATATGGTGCTTACAGTAAGCACCATATAAATAATGCTGCTATCGAAACAAAAGATTCTTAGCTAAAATACCTTAAACATCGTGCAAAATTTAAAAAAAAACAAAATGATCATATACTATAGATTTATTATTGTTTTTACCCTCCAAATGATATGTTTCGAGAATAATAAATGTCATTAAACTTCATCAGACTGCAACTGCAGTGAGTGAGAAGGCTAAAGCGAAGAGCACACCAGCGAAACGAACGCCGGTCAAACAAAGAGTGGAGACTCCGATCGTGACGTCCACGCGTAAAGGCAGGAGATCCGGTAAAGGTACTTTTTAGCTATAGCTGGTGATGCCTCACTGGACTAGTGGTCGCAAGCGCTACTGCTGAGCGTGAGGTCCTGGGTTCGAGTCTCGGGTCGAGCAGAGTTTTTTTGTATAGAAATTTTCACCTACCCCTAGATGGCAATAGACTTGATGTTACAAGAGGTATGGCTCTGTGACGGCCAGTCTCGATGCAGTTTAGATTCAGTTGCCAAACTGACTGCAAAGTTACTGCACCACGCTACCACCATGTTTGTCAGAAAATGCCTATGGCATTAAGTCCGCCTTTGTGCTGTGTTTTTTTACCTGTGCATAAAGCATTAAATAAATAAAGCAATTGTCCGGTGGCCTTGGTACGTTGCAGTTTGAAGTGCAAGCAGTCTTGTTTTACTTTGTTTACCTTCTAACTGCTAACACTACTGCGTTTTACTGTAAAGTACTGCAACACTATTTCGCTGTTAGTTTACATCGGGGCCGGATCTAGAGGCAACACTTAAATTCATATTTTGTTTTATAATGCTGAAAATATATTTTTAAAAGGCGCCATTAATTTCATTCGCCTAGGGCGCCGAGATTTTCGGGCCGGCCCAGCCTTACATCCAAAACTCACTGTAAAACTCAATTACAGAAGTAAAAGCGACACCAATCGTGCCGACGCCTTCGACATCGACGGGCAAAACCACGCGCACGCCGAGAAAGCCGCCCGCGAAGAAATAATACTTGTGCTCCACACTCGTGTCCCGACAATTTAGGACCGAACGAACACTCTGACCAAGTACGTATGTTACGTACTTCTAAGTGTCTTAACGTTAATGTTAGTCCCAGCCCGGTATTCTGGAATTCGACGAAGAATGGATAAAGGCTGTTTTGTTTTATTTTTGTTACGCTCCGAATCGGTTGGGTAGTGGCTTTAAGTAGAGACAGACTGTTTCTAATAGGAATTAAATGCAAAAGTTTATACCTGCTCTGAAATGTTTTAATAAAAAATAAATTCTAGTTGTAAAACGTCAATTTCATAATATAATAATGACTTTGAGATTACTTAATTCACTACCCAACTTACATTTGTAGCGAGGATTATAAGTTGTATCTTTTAGTAGATATTTATTATGGGTCACCTTCTGTCTGCATAATCATGGTTTATTAACTTTATATTTTGCTGGAATCTGGTATATTTACTAAATATTTTCTTTATATTATTATGAAATGAAGTACAGTGTAATATTAACAGATAGCACAATTTGTGTATTTTTGCTTTCAAATACATCTATTTGATAAGTTACTTTGTTATAAGATAAAAGTGAATAGCAATGAGTTCTGTAACTTTTGTGGCAACGAAAACTAAGATAAATAACGTGGTCACACCGCGACCGAGACCGCCATGCTTGGCGGGAAAATGGTGTTCAATATTATTTGACTACAAACTTTTGGTTATTGTTTATGTTGCCATGTTGGGTTAATTATGTCTAATTTTATTTTATACAAAATCTTTCTGATTTATGGACAGTAATGTGAAGCAATAATGAACTTTGGTGCGACCTTACACTACATGAATATGAACTCGTGGGGACTCGTGTTTCGAAATTGAAGAAAGCAAAGTTTCTTCGGCAATATTTTGCGAATAACTTTGCAAGATTAGATATAGAATAATGTTCTACCTCGAAATTCGCGATATTTAGGTCATTTTAAAATTAACGATTTTTATATTATTAATTCAAATTTTAGAAGAATTATAAAGAGTTATCGTGTAGTGTAAGATGGCTATAGCGTAAAAGAGAAAGTTTGACATCACAATATATTGATATTCTACTATATAATTGATAAGGAAAGTGGGAAGCGAATTAACAGGTTAATATAGTGTTACTAACGCGAACTAACTACTAACTGTAAGAAACTTCATTCTTTGTAAATATATACATTTAAGGAAATGTTAATAACATCACTTTAAGGGTGTAGCTACATTTATTCGCAGTTAGTTTTACATTTTGAAATATATACGAAACTTTTAACATATTGTTATTAGGTAATTATTATGTGGGTCTTATTGTTGTCATTGTACAGTTCAATTTAGTACTAGCAACATAATAGCTAAGGTTATATCTATAAATGTAACAGTGCTGAGATGAAACCCTCTCAAATTATGAACATTATGAAATAGAACGATGCGTATAAATGTAGATAATCCCTTATCCGCCAACGGTTGATGAGAAGTAAAGAGGTTTTTAAACCTCTTTAAAAATTAGCAATAGATTTAGAAGTTTCTTTTTTATTAATTAAGGAGATTAGGCTAAAAATTCTAAAGTTTGCGTAGTATTCAATTAGGTATTGCGACGGAAATCTTGTATATCAGTACAAAGAATTTAAAATTTATCAGATAATGTTTTTATCATTGGACGTTTTTGCTTCACATAAAAATATATTTTGATATGATCAGTGTTTATTTTTGAATTAAGATATAGAAAGTGTGCTGTCGCGGTTTGTGGGAAATAATCTGTCACACGATTCAAATTAATTATAATAATTATGTTGAAGAAATTTCAAAAATGTCTTCGATAGTAGTATCATTTCCCTTACCTGTCTGGACCAAGCTTTTTATTGTGAAATTGTGATTGTAATATGTACAGTCGAATACCAAATGTTATAAATTAATCACTGCCTGTAAAAAGTAACTGGAAATGTCTAATAGTTAAATAAAATATATTTACCGCTATTAGAGAATTTGTCGTTCTGTGGTTTATAACTTGTTTTTTGTACTTACAAACTGCTGGGAGCTAGCTGTTACAAGAAACACGTTGACGTTAATCTACGCGGATTGAGACATAATCTCCATTTTATTACGTGAATAATCTATGGTTGTATAAACATTTGCGGTGAGGTCCCCGTATATTACTGTTTTGTTAAACTGTTTTCCATTGTACCCTTACGTTGTTATCAATAATTTGTGTTCGTCTCGGACGTGAGAGTGTGTGTGAACATTAGTAAATCTAAGTACCTAAATTTTAGGTGGTATTTTTAAATAGGTTAATTTCTTGAAGAGAAAAGAATAAGCTTAGAGTATAAATTATTGTGTGTGTATTTTCTGTTTATAACGTGTACCTACTTGAGTGGAACGAATGTTTGCGACCGTTGTCTTGGCACTCTGGTACAATAGTTGTAAAACATAATTTTAGCGTTTTATACAAAAAAGATATCAGTTCGAGAGTACTATTGTAACAGAAAGTCCACAAATTTATATGCAATTTAAAATAAATATAATGATTTAAGAAAATTATGAGTGTTCTTATTGCACCTGACATATTAATTCGCCTGTACTATGAATTTAAATATTAAGAACAATAATTATTATTTGTATTCGTTTTTTCGCATTATTTAAAGAACTGCCTCATTGGTCTATTGGTCGCAAGCGTAACTGCTGAGAATGAGGTTCTGGGTTCTACTCCCGGGTCGGGCAGTTACTCTGTAATATGGTAATTCTCAAAAGCAACCCAGAGTTTGCCCGTTACAAGGGACTGAATAAGAGCATTTGCGAAATGTGTTCAACAATGCATCTCTGATGATCTCTGTCTTACTCTTCGAGGAATACGGGCGCGATCAATGATGCTATTAAAAGTTTACTATCTTATGGGGAGAGAGAAAGTCGGGGGGGTAACAAACTTTTTTTTTAAATTAATTAGCTAACATTATTAAGTTATACCTACTTCTTTAACAGTGTCCGATCAGCAGTGATAGCCTAGGAGTCGAACTTTGGGTGGTAGGTTGGCCTTCCGGGGTCCGAGTTAGAACCCAGCAACCTTTGACTTTCATTCATGTATGGATAAAAATTTGATTATCACTTGCGATAACAGTGAAGGAAAACATCGCGAGGAAACCTGCACATCTGAAAGGGCCTCATAAAGTTTTTGATAGTATGGGAACAGTAATGGGCTGGATTTATTTATTTATTATTAATAGCATCCTATTTTGAAATTGAAATAAAAAACAGTTATTTAATCAATCACAAATCATTTAATCATCATCTTCAGTTTCCAATGGATATTCAGTCATTATTAGGCCTCTGCTCCACAATGCATCGGCTATTTGAAGCTTAGCAGTTTCATCAGGAATATCAAGGCTTTCTACAGCAATATAGGTTGGATATGCAGTTATCAATGTTTCTAGCGCTGGAGCTAAATCTTCTTCAATCTCAAGATATGACAATTCATTTCCATGATATTCTAAAGAATTTTCTACATGATAATACAATCTAATTTTTTCTTCGGATACCATTCTGAGGATATTCTTACGCAGTAACCTTATTTTAGTATCAAGATTTATTTCCACCCTGTTAATGACTTTACCATTCTCTATCATGACATCTGAATCCCCGAATACTGTAACTGCCTTCTCTAAGTCATGTAAGACAGGTGGTAATGCAGCATGCTGATAATTCTTATTCATTTGATCAACAGCTTCATCCAATGGTAAATGATTTTTAATTTGATTGAAAAGTGTAGAACACATTTCTGCTATTTGTGCTCTACGAGGGTTTTCGCTGTCTGAGTAGACTAAACCGAAGTTGTCATAAATGTCAAATGGAAGACCGCCCCTCATTTGAACACTTTCACTGATGGTTGCCTGTAGAGCAGCAGGAATCATTAACTCAAACAAATCGGCCCATGAATGCTTCTGATATACACTGATTGTAACATGTAGGGAGTGTTCACCGTCTATAGTTATCCCTTGATGAATAAATCCACGAGGGAAATAAAGCATATCTCCTGCTTCTAGTGTAACTTCCAGTATTGGCTTCCCAATTTCATCCTGATCATAATTTTTGGAAGATACCCTCGGTAGCACTTCGCTTGGACTCCGTGGTTTATAGATACGCCAATGTTTTCTACCCTCTGTCTGTAGTATGAATGCTTCTATGTCATCATAATGTGGAGCAAAACCTTGGCTATCAGGCGGTGTCAGGTAAGCGTTGGCCCCAACAAATGTATTGAAGAATTCTTGCATGGTCGCATTCAATAAATGCAATTTAGGGATATAAGTTTGTGGATTTAGCAATCGAACACTACATCCGTTTAAATAGAAATCCCATACTAAATGTGGATGAGCTCTTCCCTCAGGATTGTGAGTTTCTCTCTTGCCATTAACGTAGGATGTAACATCAATATTTTTTGTAAACTGAATATTTTCATTCCGCAGCATATCATCTATAATTGGCGTTGTTATAACTTCTTTGTAATAGTCTGCTTTTCTTCTTTCTATGTGCAATGGTTTTTTCTCCCACACATACTTGAAAAATTCCTCAACATCGTACGGTGCAATCATCCATTTGAATACTTTGTACCCTTCTTCGACGCTGTCGGTGTGTACCGGTGTGAATTCACAACTGCTATTACTTGAATTTGATTGCACTTCACTAAGGTCTTGATGATGTTGAGGCATTGGATTAAGGAAAGGTGCAGAAACAAGAATTGGGATGTCTTCATCATCATCAGAAACTACTTCCTGAATCTGTTTTGGTGGAATTTTATTAGAACTTACTTTTTTAATAGACTTTACTTTTTTATCAGAAATTACTTTTTTAACAAGTATTACTTTTTTATCTATTCTATTTGCAACTTTAGATTTCTTCTTTTTGTGTTGCTTCTTTTTAATTATGTTCTTTGATTCTTTAAATTTTTTATGACTTTTTTTTAGTTTTAGAGCGAGTTCCTTCTGTTTTTCTTCAGTATTTATTTTTGGAGGTAGAGCAGACTGCTGTGCAATAGATTTCTTGTTCGATTTATTCCTTTTCTTCTGCTTTTTAGTTTTGTTTGCTGACGTATTCGCTTTGTAAATAGCGAAAGCTGATACTGGTGAATCCATTTTCTAAGATTTCAGAAATGAATAACTCCACATGTGATTATAATTTTATGGAATAATTCAGATTTAGTTAGTTGACTATATCAAAGAACTAATGCCACAAACCCAAGAATGCACACACAACTTTATATCATTATGCTATTACACAGCCAAGCATTTTTTATTAGAAAATAAAACCCGGCTCGGCCAGCTACACATAACACACACAACTTTTAGGTTATATTTACGTTTCATTTCACATGCAATGCAATACTTTTCTCAGTCTTACCTCTTTCATTGTCATTATAAAATAAAAAAAGAAAAAATAGAGGCTGTAGCCCCGAAAAAATTAATACCATGTACCTATTCGCCAAGAAATAAGCTTAGTTTTTTAACAAAATATATATCTTGGAAAATGGAACGTTTTCATTTAATAATATATAGGTACCTACTTATTCTAAGTTTATTATAATGATCAATTAAAGATCTACTATTGACCGACATATAAAAAATTACAATGTTTCAAAGAAATGTTTCGTGCACTTATAATTTTTTTACATTTAATTATTATATTATCGCGCCACCGCGCCGCCATGGTAGCTGTAGGTATGGCTGGGTTGTTCTATGTTGGTTCGATAATGGACCGTGCTAAGTTTTCCTTTGCCTATCTGAAGCAGAACGTAATAAATGCTTTATAACCTGATAAAATATCGTAGACGGGGCTTCCACCTATAGGTATGCTTCCACCTTTGGCTTTACAAATGGCTTTACATACGACAAGCGTCAATACAGAACTTATTACTCTCAAGAAGCGCTAACAAAAGCATGAGGAAAATTAAAAAAAAAATGAGTGTGACTGTGTGTGTTGTGGTTGTGTAATCTAGACATCGATAGGTTTGAACAAGAATCATAAATATGGTTTGAACCTAAGAGCATGAACGTTTGAACCAATGAGTAAAGAATCCGTTTGAACCTACCGGTAATCACCTTGGGCAGCGAATACATTAAACTTATATTGGTGGTAAAATCACACCGAAGGAACAAAGGTTACCTAGTGAAAAACGCAGAATTCTAGTTAGGTTTAGAGATAGCGTAACCATTTATCCACAACTGATAACAACTGGACAATTGTAGTGGCCTATGTCCAGCAGTAGACTGCTACAGGCTGATGTTGATGATGATAATTTATCCACCAGCTAAATACCTACGCCGATCGGCAATCATTTCACGTCGTGAATGTATTTCTTTCTCGCTTATTGAACTTCTGGATTTATATCTATATAATTAGTGTGTAGTGGCCTTCTGACGCAGTGTTAGCCAATCAAAACTCGTTATGATATGACGCAGTCCTGAACAAATTCTTTTGATTGGTTAATCCTGTGTCACGACACAAAAAAATGTAAACTGCATTGAAATCGGTCCATCTGTTTTGGAGCTAGGATGCCACAGACAGACACACAGATACACACTACAAACTTATAAAAACCCTCTTTTTTGTCGGGGGATAAAAAGGATTTGAAGGTAGCTACTATAACGCAAAGTCCTAACAAGTTGCAATCTACAATCACTAGTAAATAGAAATGCCAGAAAAAAGGATGGGATTGATATCTAATTATAATCATACAAGCTACGTTCAGTAATTCATTTTTCGGTGTGAAAATCACCCGTACGAATATCGCTCGTTCATTGGGAATAATTGAACAGCTTCAGGCGAAACTTTGCACATTTTTAAATAAAAAGGTAATTAATTTAAAAAGCCAAAAAACGCTACTTCTGCAATCGTGAACTTTAAATAAAAACAGAAAAGAAAAATCAAGTTAATGCGGAACAGCAACTTTAACAATCGGGATCCATTAAAAAATCTAAAAAAAAAACTACCTTCACCTTACGTTTTTTATTTATTTATTCGTTATTTGAAGGTTTGTTCATACCTACATGAACATGTCACCTCCATAATGCCACCTTACTTTTTCAGAAACAGACATTAAAGTAAAACAATAATAGATTTTTTAAGCCGTTTTATTTACGAATTACTTTTGATACAGTTTTGTTCTATAATGCGGTTATCCATTGAAGGCAGTTGTGTTTTATATCTATGCACTACACTCTATTTTCTATAAGAACTGATACAAATAATTAAGTATGTTGTTATGAGTTGTACCAACATAGATTACGATAACATGTTTAGTTTTACACATAGAAGTTAGTATATATTTAATTCTAACATTTAATACATTCTTTTTGATATTTTGTATATTTGTAGATATCTAATAGGTATTATATTATACTTAAGTGATGTAGTACTCTTCATTATACGCTCCCTGTAAATAATTAACTTAAAAATAAAAGATATAATATTTATATCTTTATAACAGAATTATCGAGAATTGTCTTCCTAGGTATATGGGATAAAAAAGGTAGAAATATTAGATCTATTTAGTGTAGCAAAATAATGTTCGTAGCTTAGAGTGTTCATATGGTTATACATATATATATGGGTATACATATTTTATATAATTTCATAAGTTTGATTATAATATTGTCATTGATTTCGATTCAAAATTATAGTAAATTAAAACAACGTAATAGAAAAATTTGAAAATCAATGTGTAACTGTTAAAAATGAGCCTGAAGTTATATGTATATAATATGAAGATTTACAAAGTCACAGCCACACAGTTACCTACTATTTGAAGATAAAAAAGTAAAAAAGTGTGGAATACCAACAGCACGAAAAATATCTCTATTTGCAACAAGTATCTATAGTTATCTACTAAACTATATACACAACTATAAACAATTTTCTTTTTAATATTTATTTATTTTGCACAGAATTTATGCACTACCATCCTAATATAATTTATTTATTATAATGAAAACATTTTATGTTGAAATTTTAATATACGTTGTTTTTTTTATATATGTAGACAATATAAATATTTTATTTTATTATTATAAATCCAATGAATCTACTAAGTTATTGGTCATCTATCACACATAATTGATACGTCAAATTTTTATATCTATGCATATATTATTTATTTGATATAATTAGTAGCATGAAGAGAAATAGGTAAGTTACGTTACGTGAAGTGACATTTTTGCAATAATTATTTTTTATGGGTAGCAGACCAATATTCACAATTGATTTTTTCCTTTCTTCTTCACTGTATATCGACGTTTTGTTGTCTCGTTTTTTTATGATATATGACAAGAATAGTTATTTTTATATGTTACTTTTACTGATATGCCCTTGATTTTGAAATATTGAAAAGTTGGGTGTCGGTGTTATTATTGAAAAGTTCTTATAATTTAGGAATGTAAAACGTATACATATAGGACATGTTGTTAGTCAGTCTGTTTAGATATTACATTGTTTTCGTCATTATTTTTTATTATGATACAGTCCGCAACGTTCGTTTTCTGCAGGTACAAAATTCTAAAAAAAGGAATTAGAAAAGTTTGAAAATTTGAAAAACCTTTCAGTCTTAATATTGGCTCTTTGCCAGCAGACATTTTGAAACATCCTTATAAAAGAATGAAAATTAAAATAAACACATCATGTTTGCAAAATTTTAGGACGGTAGTCGACGAAGGGATTGTAAGGAAATACACGTCAAGAAAATCTTTGATATTAACACTAAATATTATTTATCTAGTTGAACTTATATAAACTAAAATAGTTGTAACGTTAAAACCAGTTAAAACTAATTTATAATTTTACCGCGCCTGTTGATCATATTTTTAAATTTTTCATTCCATTTTCAAGGAATTTTGACATGAGCAAACGTCGTTTTTCGTAACATTGGCTGCTATTTTTCGGATCCTGGCAATGTAGAACGATTTAAGGTCATCGATTAATGTTATATTCTGTGCCACGTTCTAAAATTCGAAATTCGAAGTCCAAGGCAAAAGAAAATAATGGAAAAACAAGTTCGTTCCACATCGCTTGATCCAATAGCACCAACTAGCCAACGATACACGACCAAGACTTGTGGAGCAGTTTAGTGTACTCGTATGTCCCGGGCATGCACGGGCGTGGTGTCCTCGGGGCTGGGGCTGTCGTCCAGGTGCGGCCGGATGTGCACCACGGAGCGGCGCTGGTCGTGGTGGTTGTAGTCGTCGCGCATCACCAGCCCGCCGAGCCCGTAGCCGGGGCCCATCACTCCGGAGCCGCTCAGGCGCATCTTCTCTGGGTCATCATCCAGCTTGATGGATGAGAAGACGGAGCTTAAGTTCAGTTGCGGAATGTCGTAGAAGACGGTCAGTGTCAGCATCAGGAAGGTCAGGCCGATGATCAGGTAGACTAGAACAAAAATAACCATATTATAACGACGTCACGCAAGAGATCCTCCGAAAGCAGGTATATATAGGTAACTATAGTCCGCGCGCTAGCTCCGAGGAATCAGTGGCTGAGGAAGCTCATCACTTCCTTCCCTGCTCATCCCTTCACTCTCCCAGTACCAGCCAGTACCCCGAGACACTGATACTGGGAGAGTGCGGGGTATGAGCGACGGTCGGGCGCAGCGCAAAGTGCGCGCTTCTTCAGCCCCCGATTCCTCGGAGCTCGTGTGTGAACTGTAATCCACGATCCGTTATGGAAATGAGGAATTTGTTATAAAAAAACTTAGTTACAGCCATCGCTTTTTACCCAACGGTACCTACATATCGTATGTACCTAATAGTTTGTATACAACGTTATAATTTCCGTGTCCTATGTGCACAAAAATCAAAATACCTAAATTTCTTATTTTCTTTCAGCTTGGCTCCATACATGGTACAAACCCAAAATTTCCATGCTCTTTAGTTGATTTTACTACCAATACCTAAGCAAATGAGGGCTAATTTAAAGGCAGTAGAATACAATATATCTCACATACAAAAATGTTCATTCTAAAAGTCGAGTAATGCGAATTCACGTTTAAATACTCGTAAGTAATCGATCTTTAATCTCATTTATATTCCCGTTGGTCGGTGGAAATGTACCCAAAAATTAACACAAGAAAAAAAATCCAAATAATAAATAAGCGTCCAGTATGAAACCAAAAATGGCCAAGTATCAAGTATGCGGTAGTTAGTTATAATTATAATGAACAATCGAATAGTGAATAGGCCGGTTTACACTATGAAGATTTTGTTACCAACATAAAAAAATAACTTACAAGTAGTGGCAACTTTGTAAAGCGGACGGTAGAGTTGTCCGGGCGAGTCACCGGGAATGTAGTCGCCCAGTCCGACGGTGGTCAGCGATATAAAGCAGTAGTAGAACGAGTCCAGGAAGTCCCAGTCAGTCTCGAGGTACGTGAACACGCAAGCAGGCAGCACTAGGAAGAACAACACGAGTGTTGTCACTGTGAACAAAAATTTGTTGCACCTATAAGTACTTAGTTAAAGGAAATAAGCTTAAAAACCACGCAACTACAGTAGGCTAAAAAAATATTTTACCACTGTCAGTCTAACGTTAAATGTTTTTCGCATTGCAAGCACACTTCATAAATTTGATAAACACGACATTTTCTCGTGCTCATCTTACCAACTGGCCGACCGCTTACCTGAGACGGTCAGTGCCTGAGCTTATGAAGAAGTTGCGTGGTGCGGGAGGGTGTGACGCGAGATGTCAGTCACAGACCCATGATACTCACTATAAAGCTTAGCTTAGCCAATAGTAGGCGTGTGTCACACCTTCCCCCGTATCGCGCAACTACCTCAACTTCAGACTTCAACCGTCTAAGTTAAGCGGTTGGTCTATGGCCTATACCATCGTAGTAAGTAACTATTGATAGATGCGGTCGCCACTCGCCAGTCAGGACTAAAGATAATGTTCCGTCACGTTATAAACTTGTAACCGACATCAGGCGGACGGAATTAGTTGTGTACGCTACTTTCTAAAGCGTATAATAATTCATCTTTCCTTGGAAAGCTCAAGGTGCCTATTGTGCTTAATGAATATTTGATAGCTCGACCCTTAGTCGTAGCAGACGCCCTATTTAAGCGATCACGCGTCGTTACTCCATGTACTTTACAGGTGTAGAAATACAGAATTGAATGTACAATAGGTAATATCGAGGGTTGAATGGCTACGGCGCTGATCGATTTATTTGCGACTAAATGGCGCACGGCATGTGTCATGGATAGTTGACAGATCTTTACACATCGATCATCGAGACCTCTCCTCATCTTCACGAGCACGTAAAGCCGTTAGTCCCAGTTTTTTCTTAGAAAATTGGTCTAGAATAAGATCTGGTATCAGTCGCTTCATGTATAATACCTACTGTTTTTATACCATTTATGATCAGACTGGAAGCTGACAACAACTTATTGGGAGAGGTTAAGCTTAAGCTGTCCATAATACTGATCTAAGTAGACCGTACCAAATGTAACTAGGTAGTACAGCTAGAATATCAAGATCAGTCCTTTGATATTTAGGCTTCTACTCATTTTAATATTAATTTATAATTTAAATCTTTGATCAAAGCATCGGTGTTAAATCCCATTCACTTTGGAGCACTAGACTGTGAATTTAGAATGCAAACTCAGTGAAAAGGAACAGAATATTTTAAACATAGATTTGTAAATTAGATTAGACCAAAAGAGAAGGAAAATCTTACCCATAAGCATCAAGTGTACCAGACGTATAGTAAAGGGGCGGTACAGGTGTCCTAGTGCAGCATTCAGAGACCGCAGCAACGCAGTAGCTGGCAGCAGGAGACGTTCCACCAAGGCTGACAGCAGCACGAGGGTCAGTGGTATCCCAAGTAATGCGTACATCATGCAGAACAACTTGCCGGGCTTCGTCAGTGGAGTTACATGGCCGTATCCTGGAAAGATTTGAGGGTATGTTTAGTGACATAGGTCTTTACGTTTGTCGTGTACTTTCGGTGAAGAATACGGAACTTTCCCATTGGATGTGAAAAAGGTGACTTAGGGATTATATCAAGAGGGTTTGGTTTGGCAGAAGCACTGCGATCAGCAATCCGTTTGTCAAGTGTTATAATTATGGCAAAATTCTCTCGCCAATAACTATGTTCTGTAGTTGACGTCTATTGATGGGATGTTTGTTGCGCACAATGGGTAAGTATGCTAATCGCTAATTGGCCAAACCAACCAAAAACCAAGGCATCATTTGTTACGAATGGTACGGTGTATGATGGTGGAGCCATAGAATTTGTCAACATCTTCTTTTAGGTACCTACTATATTCTTAAAAGGTGTTCATTAAACATTTTACCTTACGTCTGGCATTAGCCTACTCGCCTAGAGGTCATCTTGAGGTATATACTGTACTAATTTATTCATATCTATTTATATCGTTTCTCGAAGCAATTTTGTAGACTGTTTTTTGCGCTCTTTTAACTGACCATGTTTTTTAAAGACCACCATTCCGCACTTTTTTTCCTCCCGTATCTTAGGCACAGTTTACAGTCTTAAATATTTATATAAACAAAGTTTTGCTCCGTACGGAAATCAAACCCTCGGACCGTAGCGCAAAATTCCAATCGCTCAGCTACTATGTATATGTGCTGTGTATGTATGTGTGTGTGTTTTATTTCTGTACTGACGATGTGTCCTTTATCGAATAAATATTTTCTATTCTATTCTATTCTATTATGTCAACCGTGTCGTAACGCTATATTTGCTGAAAGCTAAGAAGCAGTACTGATGACCACTGTTATTCAAATACAATAGCTTGCAATACCTCCGCGAAAAATCGGAATAATTATTCAGAATTTGAGAATGTTACGTGAACCACCTCAATCCACAACGCCAACGCCTCGATCACCATCTGTAGAAGACCTGACTTCACTTACCGATAGTGGTAACGACAGTAGAGGAGAAGAACAGCGACTGTCCGAAGCTCCAATTAGGTCCCCCGGTGACGTTGCGCGACGCCGATACGCCTTGGTTGCTGGCGCGGACCACTTCATCCAATAATGACTCCAGATCATCATCTGCGGAAGAAATACAATTGTTAATGTGTATAAAATCGTGTATAAACATCTTATGTAGGTAGTTCGTGAGACCTCTTTGGCTGTATAACCTCTAGATTGAACAAACACCTAGTAATCACGTGTATTGATGGTATTCCTATTCTATTGTTTGTATAATAAATATGACAGTTAAAATAACAACCATGGGAAATAAGCACAAATTGGAATATAGAAAATGTTGAAACCTATATGCGAAGTAAAAATATTTTATTTTGAGATAAAAAGATGGACCTACAAAAGTTTGGTTAAAATATTTACTGAAATTTTAGTAAACTGTAAAATATAAATGATGCTTATGTTAGGATTTAATTCTGAGAATGACTTGAGTTGTGTTGTGTCTGACGAGGTATTACAGAGAAAGGTATTATAGTATAGTCAAAGCGTCTAACTACACTGAGCCACAGCCACAGGTTTGAAGGAGGGTATTAACTATCTGAGCTCTGCGAATTGAATCTTTGTTGGGGTCTAACGCAATGGTTCAAGGAATCGAATAACGAACGAGATTCTCAGTCTCTTAAGTTGTTTGTAATGACAAGTCTGTTTAATAAGTATCGATCCTGAGTAAAGTTAATTCAGATTCAGATAAAGTTCCTCAGAATAAAATAAACTCTTTATAATAATATAATTACGTTATGTACTAGATATCTATAGAGGTAAATTGCTAGCGTAACTTGATTATTAAATAAGATATGAATTTCACTATTATAATTGAATTAGGAGACTAGAACGCAGTACACAATAGATTTAGGTATTCATGTTATAATTAATTCCATTTGCGATAGTGAACATCCACAAACATAATAATTTTCAATTAGTGTAAACAAAGACAGAAGGTTGGCAACCCTTCATCGTTCCACAATTAAAATATAAAGCTGCCCATTAATCACAATTACGTACGTTAAAATCACTGACACATTTCTCGAAAAGTTAATCATTCATCAAAGTATTTATCTGTTGTTTAATTAAATAAATGTGGTCTAAATAAAAAATGTTTTGTGTTTTGTACAATGTCGGCAATTTTGTAGAACAAACTACCTTAGTTTGTGGCTGGTCCGTTTTCCCCAGTTACCGCGATTGTATATTTCATTCTGTGTAGGTATATGCATTATTCATTTCAGCGAGCCTCGGCGCGGCGAGACCGTTCTTTGATGAAAATTAAAGCTGCCTGTAATGGCTGTAATTTTTATATTTCCAACACGTGTTGGGAATAAAAGTTCTAAATTGCGCTAAATTGCCGTGGATCATTATAATTTTCTCCTTGGATTTTAAATAAGTCCCGTCTGAATACGATGAAGACAAACTGATGCTAAAGGTATCCTAGGTTCTTTTTTCTTATCGTTATTTATAGGTAGGTACTTGATTCCTTAGAATAATGATTTGATTGAGATATTTCTTAATAAAAATGCTTTTCGATTTGACTTGGACCCATTTCACGGAACTTGTTCTCGCTTTTAATTAAAGTTGTTATGTACTTAGTTAAAAACAATCAAATGAATCAAAATACTTTTATCAAATAAAAAGGTTGTCTCATTCTAAGTTAGAGGAGATTTTAACTAATTGTGCATTTTAGGATTTGTCCCAAGTACCAAATCACAGTTTCTTAAAGAACCAGACGAAGATTCAGTCGCTGAACAAAATAATAAAAACTCTAAGGTACAAAACCCGAACATAAGTAGGTAAGAATTTTGCGACAAAATCTTTGCTCAGAAGCAACTAAGTAATTAAAAGTTACATGTGACTCGAAGTCGCCGCTAGAATGGCCGGCTTTAGTGGGCAGGAGGTAGTCACTGGGCATTATTTCATTAAGCGGCTTACTTTTCGTTGGCAGAACACCTCATGCCTTGGCCCAAGTCTCGAAGCATACTCCAATGAAAAATTCAAGTAATTCTAAATCCGTACCTACCTTAGATTATGTAAACCTCTAAGGTACCTACACTTACGTATGTCTTACTTTATGTATTGTGGTAGGCGAAATAATTAGGTTTACAAATAGAAATTAATCCTGGTTCAGCCCTTGCTCCCTGTACCTGATACAAGCCATACACTTGCTGTAGCTTGTTGATCGTATAGTACGAATAAATAATATTTATTATAAGAATATAACAGAAACGAATAAAGGACCTCTCTTCTTAGAAATCGGTTAAAGGAAAAATCGATATTTTATTATAATAAAAACTTATTAAAGTTAACTTAATTAAGTTTTTAATAAGTCAATTGATAACCTATTGACATGAGACATCAGCCCGGTTATTCCTGAGAAACGGTAGGTATAACTATTCTCTACATTACGATCATAAAAACCCTATAATTTCTTCACTATCTTAATGGGGCACTAAATTATTACAATTAATTGCATATTAATTGTAAACACTATTATGCGGTGCGCGTACACTGTCGTGCAACGATCCTGGGGGTACAGTCGCGATAGCCTACAGACTTTGGGGTCAGTCAATATTATGACATACAGGAGTTGACACATATGACATTAGGGTTGCCAACCATACTGTTAAAAACAGTATATTATACTGTTTTTCGCTCATTAATACTGCTCACTGTTCATCAAAAATAAAGTATACAATATACTGTTTGTTTAATCACTAGTATAAAAATGATTTTCCGGTTAGTCAATTTAGCGCAGATTACTCGAAGCAAACGTGAACGAAAATACTGTTCAAAATGTTCATTTAACTTCTCACACCTAAATATACTTTATTTTTTGTTCAAAATGTTGGGAACCCTAACAGGAGTGACGTCACGGAATGGCGTCGAGAAAGTGGGATGCATTGAAATGCACCTTTGACATTTAACACTGAAGCTGTATAATGTTATTTATGATTACATACTGGTGACGGTGATGATAACTTATTGTGATAAGCAATTCTCCGCGTAATTTCTCTCATGACGTAAAGATATCAGGGAAGTTTTGGCAAAGGAAAAGCCTAAGGGAAAAGCCATAAAGCGATGGATAGAATTCCGTAATTGGGGTATATTAAAAAAAAGTGTACATGTAACGAAATTTTCTCCACCATCGCTGAAGAAATAGCAACTTACAGCATAACCCACACAGCGTACTAATTCATACGCATATAATTTTATTCATTACTAGCTGTACCCGCGGCTTTGCCCACGTGACAATATTTCGATTGATCTAAGCTAAGTGACTCAACATTGTAAGAGTCGCGAAAGTTTAACAAAATTTAAGATCCCTCTAAGGGGTTATTGCACTCATCAATATGAACAACTTTTACAATGGGATCAACCCTGAAATTATGAAAAAAATCCGCTGTTGAAATTGAATTATTTCTTTATTAGTATGGAACTGCCGATATTTTTTCGCGCTTTCAGATTTGGTCTCATAGTAAAAGTTGTTCATAATGATGAGTACAAAAATACTTAGAAAGGTAGGGCCTTATTTATATTAGCATAAGCCGCCATGACTCCACGTAAATTTACGAGTAATAGTGGTCGCCCTGTGGTCGAAATTCGACCGTAATTTTAGCATTCTGCACTCCTTTTCCATATAAACTTTAACTATGCCAAATCTCACACTCCTCCGTGCGCGCAATATGCTTATAAAAGGATACAAAGTTTTCTCTTCATGTAGATAACGCATGATAGTAGTAGTAGTAAATGAAACCACGTATTTGGTATCACGTTCGTTTGGTATGCAAAAAAACCATCAAATCCAATCAGTAGTTTAGCCACAGGAACCATTTTAAATTTTCTTAATTTTATACAAATCACTATCTCTAGGCGAAATTTGTAAAATCTCTAACCTGTTCTTACCAGAATTAGATAAAGATGACATAAGTTTCTAGTAGACGAATGAGAGTAGAGATATTATTATGCAAAAATAACAGCCGTGACAATAGTAGATTTTTTGTGCACGGCTCGAACGTGATACGTGCTTCTATTTAGTGTCGTAACGTTGTTACCACCTGTATAATATGACAAGTCTGTTTTTAAATTGTGCTATTTCGAATAGATATTATACACAAAATGTTATGATTTATGTCACGACACATAAGTGGGCCCAATCTATTTGCGCCTTAACTCATAAAGGCACGGTGTATAGGATGGACCTTCCTCTCTGCAAAGTTGATCATTATTACTTGCATGTTGTAGAAAAGCTATCTACCACGCCTTCATAAGTGACGAAACATGAGATCTCCAATCTCATATCAAATATATTATGAGGTGTTAAAAAATTAACTCTAAGAATTTTGTACTCATGTACAATTTCACAAAATTCTTAGAGTTAATTTTTTCGTTTTTTTTTTTTATGATGACATTATGAACAACTGTTATTGTAGGAAGAACCGGAAATCGCGAAAAAAAAACAGCTGTTAAATGTATGGAACAGCTGATTTTTTTTTCGCGATTATACGGTTCGTCCCATAGTAAAAGTTGTTCATAATGATGAGCACAACAACTTCACGAAATTCTTAGAGTTAATTTCTTAACACCTTATAGAAACATTATGGACTCTGTCGGGCACTGTAAAGTTTAAAGAAGTAGGAGAGAGGAGGAGTGCTTTAATAATTTTCGTTAAAGGGTTTCTTTTTTAAGGGAGTATGTGTTTTTTAGTATTTTTATGAGTATTGTTTGGTGCACCCTGGGCAGTCAGCCAGACTGGCTAATGTTTCCATGAGCAACTCCCATGTGATAGTCGTATAGTACTCGCAAATCTTTATGTGCCCTGAACTAAGCTCTGAACTCTCTCTCTCTCCCTCTAGCAACTATAATAAGCGTACTGCGCAGCCACTCGCGTTCAACTTCCGAGAGCTCATAAAGTTTTGCGATAACAATACCAACTCGATAGAAAACACAAGCAAACCAATTAGTAAGAGCTAGTTAATTAATTTATCATTTTACATTCTATTGTCGATAAGCCCTAAAGATAACATTAGTAAGTATTCACGACAGCAACTAAATCATAATAAATAGATATAATATGTAAAGTAACTCATGAAGTATAGATAACCTATTTTATTATAATTTATGAGCTCATTTGCCGTCAAAAGCCCCCAACTCCAACTAGAAAAAGAGCTATAACTTTTGAACGGCTGAGAAAATTTTCATGAAACATAGCTTATATGATAACCGATTAAACAAGCTTTCAATTAAAAAAAACTGCATTGAAATCGGTCTATCCGTTTTGGAGCTACGATGCCAGAGATACCTATGATACACAGATACACACAAAAAAAAAATACACCCCTGTTTTTTGTCGGGGATTAAATAGATATGTAAAGTAAATCTCAAATGAAGTGTAGATGATCTATTTTATTCTAATTTTCAAGCTCATTTGCGTATAAAAGGAATCCTTCGCATGTCGTTTTGAGAATGGAGAACAGCCCGCTGATTGCAGAAGTCTATTAGAAAATTGGTCGGGAGTTCGTTGTTCCTGGGCATGACAGCCCGTTCACAGCGCCATACGTTTCTTTTTCTGGTCTGCGGTAATTTTACGATCCGTATATCACTGCGTTTATGGATGTACTCCTATTTGTATGAAAAATTAACTGTTGTTTCTCTTGAATAAAAGTCTGACATTCGTCCGATTAATACGTTACGTTACGTACGTTTGACGACACGGTTGGAGCAGTGGCTAAGCGATTAGCTTCCTGCGCTACGTGCCGCGGGTTCGATCCCCGCACGAAACAAATATTTGTATGATCTACAGATAGTTGTTTCGGGTCTGGTTGTGTGTGCGTGTGACATGTATGTTTGTAAACTGTACCCTCGATACAGGAGAAATCCTAGTGAGGGGCAATGTTTTTAATAAAAAGAAATAAAAAAATATGGTTGTCTGTAAGAAATTGTCGATTGCGATATGACCGCCCATTGTAGAATCTCAAAGTGATGAATTGTAATTAGGTATTATGTTAATTGCTCCTCTCTTATCAGGTGTACAATAAAGAGTAATTCTATTCTATCATTGTTTTAATTTCAGAATCGATATACAATCATCCCATTTTAGATCGTTTTGGCTCAATAACAATTCTATACGCCTTGTATTTTCCTTTAATATCGTTATCAAAACCTTATAGGTATGTATTCGAGATAATTATTCCTTTCACTTCTCGATAACATGAGCGATACTTGATGGTTTAATTTTCGAAATTTGAAAAGTATTGACAAAAAGCAGGACATTTAAAAAAAGTTCGGGCATATTTAAAAATGGCCGGACATTTTAGTCTCAAACTGAAATAATAAATCATACGCGCAGGGATAGCGGGCTATTTTATTAATCCTTTTGTGTATTATGTACTTACTTATCTCATTTTTATATTAGCTGACATTTGTATTTATTAATAATTATTACTTCGATATTACAATTTTTTTGGTGTGACATTTATATTATTTCTTGTGTATGGGTGTAATTTGCCTGAATAAAGATGATTTTATTTATTATTTATGTTTGAACTTGAAGTTGATCATTTTTGAGATGAAATTAGTTGAACTAGTTGCATGTAGTTTAATAAAGATTGAACACTGATTTGAAAAATAAATATTCATTCAATTATTATTTTTCAACTTAGTCAAAAGTCCAGATAAATTAGGGACCCCGTCCAAGTCTGGACGTAAGACTGAAAGTCCGGACTTGTCCGGACTAATTCGGATAAATGGTAACCATATACGTGTTATGATCTTGTTGCACATTGTTTTACTGATATTTATGTCAGCCTGGTACTCGGGTTTCACGTCATACTATTGTTTATCAGTCTTATTTAATCTTTGCAGTCTTATTTAATCTTTGAAGATATTAAGTGTGTAAATATTACTCATAAGAAGAATATTCATAACAGAAAGTTGTTTAAGAACTCATTAATAATCAATTTAGAACCAAAACTGGTCCGGCGCGCTCCGTCTCGAACATTGGATAATCAAATTGCGATCCGAACATAAATTTAAAAAGTCATAAGTACGGGCTGGTTTCGAACTCAGATCCTACTGTATGGAAGGCATGCGTTCTACCGCTTAGCTATCACTATATTGTTACTTACATAATAAAATATTATAGTTTAAAAAATAACTATAGAACACGCTTAGTCATCCAAACTGAACGTGTATGCAAAATTTCAGCTCAATCGGAAACCGGGAAGTGGGTCAAATTTAACTTTCCAAGATTTTCTTACATAGTTAGTTACAGGTGAAGCTAATAAAAGCGTGTTAAAAATAATAAAGTAGGTAATAAATATTGAGTATTGAACATAGGCTACATTTTGTTTCGAAAATCAACTCCTCGGGCCGCGTTTGATGGAAAATATCCGAAATCCGGACGAAGTTGCGGGCAAAAGCTAGTTAATTTATTATATACAATGTTGAATGCCCGTTAAATAGCAAATATGTACTACAACACATTATTCAAGCATATCAGCTCATATCGTAGTACAACTCAGTCCTAAGGGCATCGCTATCACACGACGGTTATCACAGTAGAATAAATCTGTCAATACGAGGACAATGGGTTTAAATGCATACTATTTTATGTAAGTTTGTAGTACCGAGAACAGATGGGGTCGATGCATTTCCTGCTCGATCTGTGCTAACGCTCCCAAGCTAGGTCAACTGAGCTTGGGTTTGGTGATAAGCGGAGAGGAGCGAGTAAGAGATAAGACTTATAGGTAATCGACTAAGAAGCCCAACTCTCGTAATTTAATAGTAGTTTATGAAACTGTTGCATAATACGGTATTAAAGTGTTTTAATACCTAGTTGTGTGCAGCTTCATACACTACTTTATCTATAGGGTCAAGAACAGTGTAACAGGGGGCACAGTATAATATCAAGATTATTTCTGTCCTTTTCTAATTTATTGTATCTCTTCACGTGTTTTGTCGAACAACGACAAAATCATCAATGCCTAAAATCATGACTTGGTAATGACCATGACTGAATAAACGTGAACTTCGGTTTTGGCTGTGACATGACAATGACAAGATGACAACATGCAATGCGTGAATGCCGTGAGTGTGACAATTAGAGAAATATCATTGATGATTTATCATTGCTCCCGTCATAAATATTTAAAAAAAAATATTGATGAGGGTAGGTATGATGACGGTATGTAGGTACCTTATACCTATGTTAAATAGGACAGTTGCTGTCGCAAATAAACGTCCTATTCCGTATCCTCTTAGGAAAACGTCTATAAGCGAGAAAGGGATGCATTGTTTGTTGGTCGCTGTGGCTGTCACATTCTTCTTACGTAATCAAGGCGCGGGGTTAGACCGGTAGGAACTTGTGTAACAAATTGATATCGAGGCGCCTTATTGACCTCAATTATACCAAATATCGCTTATACTTCTCGCTCGCTCCACGCTTTCGTCATACAACATAACCTCGTCCTTATCACGAGATAGTTCTTGAGGTCAGGCTGTAAACGGGGGTGTGGCAGTCGATACGCGTGATATATTTTGCTATTACGACTTGCGGTTGCTATTCTAACCACCTATGCGCTCCTGGTACCTACATTACAAACGGAAACAAAAAGTGGCAAAAGAGGATAGACAGGGAAGCTGCTATCAGCAATCCCCACTGCCGAGTATAGGCCAGGGTGCTTAGTACAAGCTCTTATAGTAGGGCAGAAATTAAACTGCCTTATTTCTAGAATAAGCTGACCTTTCATTGTACGAAAAGCCTATACAGTGCGAGGTCAGCTCATACTGGAAATGTCTGGGCAGTTCAATTTCAGCCCTGCTATAAGAGTTGGTAGTAAGCCCCCTGTTTGATAAGCTGCCTTTGTGACAAGCTCGGGTGACGTTTCAAATTCGGCCTAGTCTTCTTTTCACCCAATGTTGCTAATCCTGCTTCGGGACCATCCATAAAGTAAGTCACACGTTAAGGGGGGGAGGGGGTCGACGAAGGACATGGGGTGGGGTGTGTCCTAAGTTTCGTGACGTCACATTTCAAAATCACATTAAAAAATAATTGAAATGGAAATCAAACTAATTTCGGAACTACTGTTTTAATTTGATATCTAATTTATAGATGAAAAATTGCAAAATATGTGACGTCGCACTAGGGAGGGCTCTCACAAATGTGATCAACTGTGACAAGGACGGGGCCGCGGGGGAGGGGTCAAAATACACGAAATTAATGTGACTTACTTTATGGATGAGGGTTCCTAGAAAAAGTTACGTTTTATCTAAACGTCATTAAATGAACGTGTCGAAACGAGAGAAGATTGGCCTTGTATGGAGTAATTAAAGTTATCAACAATAGTAATAATAAGAGGTTCAAAAATTATTATATCTCACATTTCATTGATTACAATGTTCATTGACCTTACAAGTTACTATGCGTTCATTCGTAGACAGTAACTTTGTTTTGTGTTGGGTGCTTGACCTTTAGCGGGGTCCGCATTCCGGTCCAATTAATTTTGTCTTATGCTGAGATAAATTCATTATAAATATATCACGATGTAAATATCTGATACTTTTATCATAGATACCACTAAACAGCGATCATACTAAGTGTATGGAATACGGCAGTAATAATTTCGCAGGTGATCTGTGCGCCGAGCGCGAATGTTTTTAACGTATTGTACGGTCAACCGCACATTTTACTTTGGCACTTTAGTATAATATGTTATACTATACTTTGATTATGAATGTATTTTGTTATTAATATTTTTTATAGTTATTAATAATGTTTTGTTAATTACTACTTATGTTAGTTACAAAATTGTGCAAAATATATCAATTTATAAAATACAGCACCGTCACGTACGCAAGTACGTCAGTGTTTCTGTCATCGAGCGCGCACAACATTTAACATTTTTATTAGTAGTTTTTTAAGTAACATTAATTTAGTGAATAATTTAATTAAACATTTCATTTTGAACATTAAAACATATTTTATTTTATTCAAACATTTAACATTAAATGTAAAGGCATCAGTCCTTACATTTTGGTCCTTCGAGCCGGAACGTTACCGTAACCGTACCGTTAACGTTATAATAATAACCTAACCTTCATAAACCCCCGACTCCAACTAGTAAAAGAGCTGTAACTTTTGAACGGCTGAACAGATTTTCATAAAACATAGTTAAAATGATTTCTGATTAAACTAGCTTACAATTTAAAAAAACTGCATTGAAATCGGTCTATCCACTTTGGAGCTACGATGCCACAGACAGACACAGATACACACAAAAAAAATATAACACCCATCTTTTTTGTCGGGGGTCAGAAATATAATAATTCTATTGCATTTCATATCATTTTATGCAACATACACACTTGTTTCATGAAAATAATATAATACAGGATGTATTTTCAAAAAAATATCATAGATTAAACGTGTATTGTTTTTAATCAAAATTTTGAGTTCTTAACGTCACTATACGTCAAAAAAAATTGTGCTTGATCCTCAGAAGCCGATCCGAGTACATAATATATAACATAATACTATACTACTAGTTGTTTTTCTCGCAACTTCGTTATAATGTCATTTCTATACTCACTGTAAGGAGAGAGGAAAAAATGATATAGTATAAAATGGAACTTATGTGGAAAATGATATGTTGATTGAAAGGTATCATTTCTTTTGTTTGTGTGTACACAAATCTTTCCGTTCCCTTTGGGATTGTATTGGATAGCCCGGCGTTATTAACTTCTCGGTCCTTTTCCGAGGCTTATGAGTGTTGACATGTCATATTGACATAATTTGATTCAACATCTTCATGTCTAGCAATCAGCACTAATTTATTGTTTTACGTGATAGATAAGTATAATATTCCTATTAATTTTTGCATTTGAATGTGTTTCGGTGGCAGCATCATGCAATATACGTATAATTATACAAAGTGTATCAGAAATGCGTGGTCATATCTAAGGGTGTCGATCAGACCATCAAACTGAACAACTTTCTCTATGGGACCAACATCGTAATCGCGAAAAAATAGAATAGAATAGAATAGAATAGAATAATATTTATTTGCGTAAAAAACATGGTACAATTAAAGGTCTTACAGTTAGCATGATCGTGGACTACATGTTTCGCCATGGTCTGGCATACAAATATTTATACACAGCAAGCACATTCTTGGACATTATTATTATATTAGCACTATACTCAAACAATCATATATTATCCTAATTAGGAAATAATCTATTTTCTAAAAAAATCCTTAATATCATAGAAGCCCTTCTCTATGAGCCATTTATGTAAAACCATTTTAAATTTTTTTAGAGGGAGTTCTCTAATTGGCTTAGGAATATTATTAAAGATTTTAATAATGTTAATTAGGCAGTTTTTATGACATAATGCACTTTTGTGCACAGGCATTCTTAATCTTGTAGGGTCTCTACGTGTATACATGGCATTAATCTCGCACGAAACAAACAAACCAGAATGCTCTTTCACAAAAATGCCGGCCTGCAAGATGTACAGACCAGTCAAAGTTAAACATTTCCATTTTCTGAAGAGTGGTCTACATGATGTTAGTGGACTTATACCACATATTGCTCTCAGACACTTTTTTTGAACTAAAAAGATTTTATCTATGTTAGTAGAGTTACCCCATAGCAGTAGCCCATACCTAAGAATAGAAGCTACGTATCCATGGTAGGCAGCTAGTGCAACTTCTTCACTCGCCGTGCGTCTAAGACTCTTTAAGGCAAAAACAAATATATTTAGTTTTTTATGTACATAGTCAATGTGCGATTTCCAGTTACAGTGTTGATCGAGGATTAATCCAAGAAATTTGTACTCATTAGAATTTTCAATTGTTTGTCCATTGCAAACAATATTATATATTTTTTGTTGATGATTATAATTCCGGAAATTAACATATCTAGTTTTATTTAAAGGACATGGCTAAATAGAGTATGGGCGATTGCCCTAGCAATGTATAAATATCTTACCTAGTAATATATAATGCTGAATAGCTGAATATTAGTATTTCGTACGAAAAAACTTTCAGGAACTTTTCATATCGTTACAATCTTATTAACAAAATCGTAAAAAATTCTACGTCAATATAGCGACATCTATCGCCACATAGAATAACTACTTACAAGAAACCAAAGCTAACTACAGTGGCGCGAAAATATGTATTTTAACAATCACATTACGAAGCCTGCAAGGAAAAAGATTATCATATCTAACACATATACAACTGTCCGACATCAACCGTCGGGCTTCGGCCCGCCAGGCAATATCACCTCGCCTGGTCGGAGGATCCTCCGTTTTCAATGGAGGAACACCATACCTCGTTCCTCCACAGTCAATAGGTATACAAACTTCCTAGGTAGGTAAAAGAAAACGATTTCGCCACAGACAGATTTCGCTATGAAAGTTAGCTAGTCGTTTGTTTACAAACTTCAACGATTAGGTAAAATAAAAGATTTTGCGAGAAAAATCACTACTATGCAATACACATACATATTATCTTAGATTATTGATTGTTTGTCGCAGCCGACAACCAATCAATATATAATCTAAGCATATTATAATATCTACGCACTAATTAAACAAGGACACATAAAATATTGAAATAAAACAACAACAATGAGATTTATTAATTTATTATGAAGGTACATGCATGTGATATGATTGTAGTAAATGGGGAATATGTTTGTATGCACAGACGAACGTCTGTGTTTGTATGTATTTACTATTCATATCTCACAAGAACATCATCTAAAAATGAAGCGTCAGAAAACGTGTTTTGGTGTCTCGCCATCCCAAATAGCAGCACTCAGCAGCAGCCAACAGTTCTGTTCCCCACAATACATTGATGTAATATATACTATTGTAGTCTTTGGATGTAATATGCAAGTATGTCCTCTGAGGGATTATTTGTAGTTTCGCTTAGATTTAATTCAGCCTCGTTAAGTTAGTCTCGATCCGCCTAAATGAATGATTCTATCAAAATCCGATAAACAATAAGTCACAATAACTCCGATAAACAAGCGATGGTCAAAAGTAAAAATCCAAAATACTGTGAAAGCACAACTTGAAGCACAACGAACAAATCACAGATTAGTAAGTACTTCTTCTTCTTCTTTCTATATGGCAATCGAGCCGATGTCGACTATTCTGCCAGTGTCAAGTAAAATAGTTAATAAGTTAAATAAGATAAAAAGTAAAGATGGTTACGCCATCTTGTCCAAAAAAAAAACAGATTAGTAAGTAATGTTGTAGAACAAATCAAACGAACGGCAGAGCGATCAAATGACGTCTGACTGACGTTTGTTTTTTTTTCATAGTGTTGGATGGCATTATACTCGGAGTGTAACAGAATCGATTATGTACCTAATCAAATAGGTCGAAAGAAAAATACCTACAAATTATTGTTCTTGGCGATCCTTATTCAGTCAACATTCTTCGACTTATAATAGTTACCTAAATTGTGATAGTTATTGGATCATTTTATTAGATTAAACAAAGAGTTTAACACGTCATGTTCATAAGCTTTCGGGTATTTTTTTATTTGGTTTTAATCGAACCATCGGAATCGAGAAGAATCGATTGTTACTTTTTAGTCCCGACACTATTAAAGTGCCGTTCCTTTCCACATTTTGCCAATCATTTCTAGAAATCGGATGAAGGCAATCCAAGAAATCAACGTTTTGAGACGTATTAAGATACAAAATTAATTAATATAATAATTGATACTGTTTATTTAGCTTACACAAATATTTATACATCCACATTTTTTGTAAAACGGAACGTCCTAGGGTATCTTTGGGTATCTCGGTATCTCTGTCTACGGGTTTATTAGTGTTCTGTGGTCATAAAAAATAAGTAAAACACTTTTAATTTTTTGAAAAGTTCACGAAAGTTCTAGGAGAATAACAAACACGTAATAATTAATGAATGAATATTTGAATGTCACGAGCTAGTAACAAATTTCTATACATGTTAAGGGCAGTAGTTTAGCCATGTCCTTTGCACATAGATAATTGTTGTTTAGCCAGTTGAGAACTTGACTTACTGCTGCATTAAGATTATCTTCATGATCTGTGTCTGACTTAATAATATCATTTGTTACTATGACCGATATATCATCCGCAAAAAGTACACATTGGTGATCAATGGATGTGGGCAGATCATTGATGTATATCAAAAACAGCAATGGACCAAGTATACTTCCTTGTGGTACTCCTGCCTTGGTTTGCCGATACTTAGATTTGTATGCCGTGAAATCACCGTTATCATTTATAGAGCTAACCTCTACACTTTGAGCACGATTCGATAAGTAGCTAGATAACCAGTCAACCACTATCCCTCTAATTCCGTAATAATTACATTTTTGGATGAGCAACTCGTGATTAACGAAGTCGAAAGCTTTGCTCATATCAAAGAAGATGACAGATACTGGTACGCGTTTATCTATACTTTGAATGACACTTTGAATTAATGTGTAAGCGGCTAACGTCGTGGATTTTTTTTTTTGGAAGCCGTTTTGTTCATTTTTTATGATCTGGAATTTTTCGAGATAACACATAAGGCGACGATGCATAACTTTTTCAAAAATTTTTGATATGTTCGATATTAGAGATATTGGGCGGTAATTAGACAAATCTTTCTTGTCGCCTTTTTTATATAAGGGTTTAACAATGGATAGCTTCAGTTTTTCTGGAAAAACACCTTGCCCGAGTGATAGATTAATTAAATGTTGAAGGACGGGTGCTATAATAGCAGCACAGGATTTGAGAATATGAGTTGCTAAGCCATCAAAGCCAACTGATTTAGTATTGTTGATAGACATGATGGTATTTTTTATTTCCTGTACACTACATGGCTGTAGGAACATGCTTTGACTCATACTTGATACATTTTTTGGCTGTTTATCGGCTTTATCGTTATCCTGATGAAAATCTTTTGCAATATTTATGAAGTACTCATTAAACAATTCAGCAATTTCTGTTGGTTTATTTATTACATTATCATTCTGTTTAATTGAATCTATACTACTTTTAATTTTAACACAGTCTGTTTTATCCTTTATGATGTCCCAAGTTGCTTTACCTTTATTTTTAGCTAGAGATAAAATTTTGTAATTCATTTGATGTCTTGCTCGGTTAACACATTTCTTAAAAATTGAGTTATATTTTATGTAAGATAATTTATCGTTCTCAGATTTAGATACATAGTGCCGGTATCTTAGTTTCCTTTTTTGTTTACTGGATTTTCTTATTCCAGTGGTTATCCATTTCGGTGAGGTAAAGTTTGCATTAACACTGACTTTGTCGATTGGAAAGCAAAGATTGTAAAAGAGGCAGAATGTATCATGAAAAATATCATATATGCCGAATTTAAGTTTTCGAGTTCATAGACTTCTGTCCAACCCAAGGCTGAGATGCTATTTATAAATTTATCTAAGTTATCTTTACTATAGTTCCTTTTGTATATATACCATCGTTTGAATCTTGTTGGTTTTTTATTTACAGGAACCGTTAGATAATAACCGTTAGTTAGATAGTTAATAAGCTGCTGTCCTATACGTATACGTATGGGTCGAGTATTGAAGTCTTGCATGGGACAGCTGATAATTTTTTCAAGATTTCGGTGTTGGCCACATAGAGAAAGTTTTTCAGTTTGATGGTCTGATCCACATCCTTAAATATGACCAGTGACCACACATTTCTGATACACGTTGTATAGTATAGACCAGGGTTGTTGCTGATGCATGTTTTTATCACATCAGCGGATGCTGATGCTGATGCTGATATTTTATCATTGACATCAGCGGATGCTGATGCTGATGCTGATTTTCGATATTTTCTTAAAAAATCAAGGAATGAATTTTAAAAATCAAAAAACCCGATTTTTTTTAATGTGAACTTTAAATAATAACTGAAAAGAAAAAAGTCCAATAGAATTCTAATGTGGAACATAGCGACTTTAACAGTCGGGAGTGGGACCCGTTATTGGGAAGATTTGAGTCGGTCTCGCGTTTTAATGGGTCCCGACTATTTAAAGTCGCTATGTTCCACATTAGAATTCTACTGGACTTTTTTCTTTTCAGTTTTTATTTAAAGTTCACTTTTTAAGAAGTCGGGTTTTTAGATTTTTTAAATTAACTTTTTTTATTTTACACTTTTTAATTAGCATTTCTCATTCCTAATTACATTTAAACATATAAGTTGTCTATATTTTTGTAAGCTATTTATAAAACCCTTTATTTTGATACCCCCACGATAGGTTTTGAGGAAAAATATTTTTTATGACATATAATATGGCGCCAAAAATCAGCCATTTCAATTTTTATAATTTTGATATATACAAGGTGTCCCAGGAAACCTGTACCAGCGAAGGTCTGTGGTCAGGGGACACTAATAATGATCGATTGAAACCCCATGTATGTTCTACGATATTTTGTAGTTTTCGAGAAATTAATTATTTTGTAATAATTAATTTCTCGAAAACTACAAGAAGAAGAAGAAGAAGATCTAGAAGATCTAGAATCTAGATTAGAGATCTAGATTTAGAAGTTAGATCTTATGTACCATATACTGAGAAATAAATGTTATTCTATTCTATTCTATTCTACTTATTAGATTAGAATTGCCTTTTACACTTTATAAATTGGATCGATGCTTTAAGAGAGATTAAGAGTTCTTTGAAAGTTGATAGGTATTAATTTTACATAACCTAAGGACCGCGACGTTGTGATGCACGGTGCGATGTATTCGGGAAAGGGAACGCTTTGTAAGAGGTCAAGAATTGATGAAAATTAAAAAGTATCTACCGGCTACTTTGTACCCGAACGAAGTCGGGACGGGCCGCTAGTATATTATATAGGTACACTAAAAAAACATAACCCTGCTACAACGCAGTCGGGAAAAAGCAGTGATTTTGTAACTTTTAATAAAAAATAGAATCAAACTAAGTAAGTAGTTATTAATAATTAGTCGTAGTTGTTCAAAACTCGCAAGCGAAAACAACACGTGCTATAAGCCCCGCCCTCTCTGCGGTCATGTCACGACTTGAACATCAGCATTAATAATCAGCATCGATTAATGCGGATGCTGATGCTGATGTTGAAAATGATGCTGAACATCAGCGGATGCTGATGCTGATGCTGATGTTCGCAACAACCCTGGTATAGACTATAGACTATAGATAATATCCAGGGTGTAACAAAAAAGATTTAAATCTCATGAACCACGTGTTCTACTGCTTATTATGAACAACTTTTATTATGGGAGCAAAGCTGAAATAAATAAAAAAATCTGCTGATACGCAAAAATAATTCTATTACCCGACTAAATATATGGAATAACAGGTTTTTTTCGCGATTTCCGGTTTGGTCTCATAGTATCTAAAAGTTGTGCATAATTAGCAGTAAAGGCCCTGTATATACACCGAGGGATTGGTGAAGGAAAGTAAACTGCAATTCAAAATCTAAGGATTCATTAGCCCCGTGAGCTTTTTTGTACCGTTTACCCAACATCAATGAATACCAAAAGAATGTCATATAAACCTACTAACTATATCTATGGTGCTAAATCTCATTAGAGATACGGTTTTCACGGGAGCAGCCTCTGATATTTCCGCACAGAGTCCTTTGACAAGGGTAGCTAATTTGGAGTCTGTCTCTCTTTGATCTTAGAAGCTCGCACAGTCGAACTGAATTATTAGAATTTTCCTAGAGATAGCAATGGACGGTTGAAAAAGATTGAAAATATCAGACCTTTATTTAGATTAAGTACTATAGACAAGACCATCTATTGTATAGATTATTTACACTGCAAAAACGTAACAGCTAAAAATAAACTTGTACTTTGTTCTTGAAACGGATGGAGCCTGCAAAGTTAAGTTTTTTACACTGAAACTACTACAATAGATCTTTATTTTATGTACAAATACAGGCACTTATGAAATGTCGAGACTCTAGGTGCGCGCGGCGGTTCCAAATAGTAGTAGGTAGGAATTCAGAAGCTGTTAAGATTTAAAAAATATTTTTTTATACATTTTCGTTTTTTGAACACAGTTTTTACATTTTTTAATAGTTTATTTTATCATAAGTCCGTTTCGAAGCTATAAAATCTTTTTTTATTTAAAACTAGTCTAGATCTGAAACCATTAGGTATTAAATGCGTATCTAGATGTTTTTGTAGCATATTAATTCTCAGTTCAGATATTAAATTTTACGACATCGAAATTGGGATTTAATTGCTACTCAGCGGCAATTTTATCAGAATTAAAGATATTTGGAGTGTTGAGTGATTTCACGTTTGAAGATTTCCAGACGGACATATCGTTATTGATAATCTCATATTGCGTAGTTGTAGTAGATGTTAAATGCTGAGTATGTACAAAAAAAAAATCTAAATTGAGCATACGCGTCTGTAGGTAGGTAGCCAAAAGAATAGAATAAATCTTTATTTCATATAAACCAGATACAGGCACTTATGAAATGTCGAGACTCTAGGTGCGCGGTTCCAAATAGTACGAGTAGGTTCTATGGAGAAGAACCGGCAAGAAACTCCATGTAAACTCTTTTAAAATAAAAGATTACAATCTTGATTAGTACAATGTTGTGGTAACAGCTGCGAGAGTAATGTAATTTAAAGTGAATAAAAAATAAGAATAGAATTAAGATTGCATTGATAATATAATAGGTATAAATAAAAACCCATGCTCCAAAAAGTTAAAAGCCATTTTTAAACTCCGACAAAAAAGAGGGGTGTTTTAAGTTTGTAGTGTGTATCTGTTTATCTGTCTGTGGCATCGTAGCTCCAAAATGGATGGACCGATTTCAATGCAGTTTTTTAATTGAAAGCTAGTTTAATCGGAAATCATCTTAGCTGTTCATAAAAATACGAGTATGTTCAGCCGTTCAAAAGTTACAGCGCGTTTTGTAGTTGGAGTCCGAGGTTTTTGACGGTTATGTTATAAGAGCATGGATTTGCCATAGCCGAAATCAGCTTGGAGTAAATAAAAAAACCTACAGCTAAGCGGTTCTTCAATGTTTTTTCTGTAATCCCTTGAACAAGAACCATAAATGAGTTATATCACGTAGTTCTGATCGGGATCACGTGCCGTGGTTAAGTTGGCAAAGTACACAGATCCTATGCAAACAGGCCTGAGGTGGTTAAATCAATTACGAGACGGAGATCATCCAGACCCAACTTTGGCGTGCCAACTCGGGCCAATATCTACCCTAGAAGCCGTCAATATCTCGCCACTCGTAAGTAAGTTTATGGTTAAAGTACAGAGACAACATAATGTAAAGGATCGAGGTAGAGATGACTCCGATATCATGTCACATATTATATAAATCATCGATATTTTAAAATCATTTCGTCATGCAGTGACAACGACAAAATCATCAATGCCTAAAATCATATTATTCATATTCATATTCATATTATTTATTTGCGTTCCACAATGTATGTATAAAAGATGTTAAACATTTGGCTTAAAGCTAGGCACAATCATGGACCCTGTAGGGCACAGCAAAATGTATTAAGTTAATATATATTTTTTATAATAAAATTAATTTTAAACATTAACATTCGGTAAGTAGGTACATATTTTATTAAGTATTTAATTAATATAATAATTATTTAATTAAACATGTCAATGTATTTGAACTGGTAATAAATGATTAAATATAAGAATTTATAATTATATTGTATTTTTAAATTAATTATTAAATGGCTTAGGTTTTATTACAACCAGTCTTATAAATTGTATTTAGGCTATTATTTTATCATTTATGTATTCACTAATTGTGTAGTATGCTTTTTTAATAAGTATATGTTTAAGTTTGTTTAAAAATATTGTATCGCTTGTTTCATTTTTTAATAAGTCTGGTAGTTTATTGTATAGTTTTATCGACATTACATAGGGGCTATTTGAATGTAGTGTTAAGCGAGATGTGGGTAATATTAACATATTTTTATGTCTAAGGGATCGGTTACTATATTTATCTCCGCGTGTTGTAAAAAAGTTAATATATTTCCTAACAAATTTGCATATTTCCAAGATGTAGATTGATGGTAGAGTGAGTATTTTATATTGTATAAATAAGGGTTTACAGCTATCGGTTTGTTCTATATTTACAATGATGCGAATTAATTTCTTTTGTAAGATGAACAGCGTAGGCGCATCTGTACTATTTCCCCACATTATAATGCCATAGCTGAGCCACGCATGAGCGTAGGCGTAATAGGTAGTAAGTGCAGTTTGAAGGTCGGTGGTTTTTTTAACTTCACGAAGTGCAAAGCAAAATCTGGTAATTTTTGTACGTATATTTTGAATGTGGTTCTTCCAGGATATATGCGTGTCTATAGTGAGTCCTAATAACGTAAAATTGTTTACAACTTCTATTTTTGTACCGTTAGGTGTAAAGTTAACCATTAATGGGGATTTTTGATAAGGGTAGAACGTCATAATTTTAGTTTTTTTGTAATTAATTTCGAGATTGTGTTCGTCCAACCATTTAATTGTTTTATTTAGTATTTTGTTTAGGTGCTCATTTATATTGGTGTTGTTTTGACATGAGGTAAGCAGAGATATATCATCGGCAAACAGCACACACGGATCTTCCATGATCTTTGGGAGGTCATTGATGTAGATAATAAATAAGAGACATCCAATGACACTTCCCTGGGGAATTGATGCATTTATTATCTTTTTGTCGGATCTAACATGTATTATCTGTTTTTGATCATAGTTGTAGTGTTCGATTTCCACGTATTGCTCTCTATCTTTTAAATATGATGCGAACCATTTATGTGGAGTTCCGCGAATCCCTATTCCATATAGTTTATTTAGAAGTATTTTATACTGTACTTTGTCATATGCCTTGGTCATATCGAGAAGTATTCCAACCGCATATTTTTTATTATTTATAATATTAATTACCTCTTGTATATATTTATAGACGGCTAGGGTAGTTGAGCGCTGTTTACGAAACCCGTTTTGACCTTCATCAAAAATATTGAATCTTTCGCAGAAACTATACACTCGGTCACACATAGCCTTTTCGAAAATTTTTGAAGCCGTGGGTTAAAGTGCAATAGGCCGATAATTATTGGGGTCAGTTTTTAAGTTTTTCTTATGTAATGGTTTTATGATAGCCTTTTTCAATTGATCAGGAAACACACCGTCATCAAAAGACTGATTTATCAGTACGCAAAAAGGCACAGCAAGTTCAGCTGCACATTGTCTGATCAGAGCGGGCGGTAGTTCATCCATTCCATGACTTTTTTTATTTTTTAAGTTTTTTATGATTTTGTACGTTTCTGGGAAGTCTAAAGGTCTAAGAAAGAATGTACTCTCTGTAGGATGGAGCACAGGCAGGCCGTTTGCCTCACTACCGTCGGAGCGTGTGTTCTCTTCACCAATTGATGCAAAAAAGTTGTTGAATTTGTTTACTATTTGTTTTGGGTCTGAAACTAAAATATTATTAATTTGTAACTGAATATTGTGTTTTTCCGAAAAACATTTTTTGTTAGTACGTTCGTTTACTATATTCCACATAGCTTTTACTTTGTTCTGAGACATTTTAATTTTTTTAATATATTGTTGTTTCTTAGATATATTCACCGACTGTTTTAATAATTTTTCGTATTTTCTATAGTAGTTTTTAATAATAGGATTGTCAGACTTTATACTTAAATTTTTTAATAATCTTTTATTTGTGCATGAGAGCCTTATGCCTTTAGTTAACCAGTATTTTTTATACTGCGTTTTTAATTTAATCCTTGTTTTTGGTATAGTTTGGTTCAGTGTCTCTGTTAATAAGTCGTTAAAAGCATTATAATTTTGATTAACATCGTTACTTTCTATAATGATATCTCTCCAATTAACTGACTTTAACGCCGATTTGAAGCTATCTACGTTATTTTTGTTGTATAGTCGTTTTTCAGTGTACCAAAGAGTATGCTTAGGTCGTTGCGGTATTTTAAAATTTATAATTGTACCACTATGATCCGAAAAGCCTAGTTCTTCTACAAATGAATATAGATCCTTATTATTAAAGTTTGTAAATATTAGGTCTAGGCACGTTGATGTAGTTAGCGTTATGTGTGTAGGATGCTTTATATGTTGTGTGTATTTATATTCTGACATAAGGTCTATAAAAGTGTTTGATTTTAAATTATTTCTTAAAATATCTATATTAAAGTCCCCACCAAGGATTATGTTAAATTTGGAGCATTTTTTGTTAATGTACGTGAGTATTTGATTGAGTTGGTTATAAAAAATATCTTCTTCTCTTCTGTTCCAATACATTGCCACTAATAATACATTTTCGCTAGGTATTTCAGTCGCACAAATTTCCAAAACATATTCGAGTGACATGTCGGTTATATCACATCTCTCTTTGTAGTCTTTGTGTTCTTCTAGTAAGATGCAGACGCCGCCGCCTCCGCGGTTTTCTCGACAGTAGGATGCTGCGATTTTATAGCCGCTGAAATCTATCATGCTTAATTTATCTCGTGAGAGCCAGGTTTCAGTAAGACATATAGCCTGGTATGTTTGATTTTGGTTGCTGACAAATGCTTCCATTATGTGTTGCTTGTTATATAGACTTTGGATGTTTTGGAACAATATTTAAAAGCGTTGGTCTTTGTTTTCGAAATGTATGGGCTTCATCGTTTTCTCGAAATGTACAGTTTTTATATGGTTCGCTTCTTCTCATGCTATTATTAGTATTTCGTTGCACATTTCTATCAGTGGGTAGATGGTGTGGTGTATCCTCTTTGTAATTAATTAGTTGTCCTTCAATATATAGTCGATTATTTCGGATTACAGCTCGTTGTCCTTTATTTCGTGCTATAAGCATTCTATCATCACTCGATATTGGCCATGACTGAATGAACGTGAACTTCGGTTTCGGCTGTGACATGACAATGACAAGATGACAACATGCGATGTGTGAATGCGGTGACAGTTAGGAAAAAACATTGATGATTTTGTCATTGTTCCCGTCATCGATATTTTTTTGTCAATGCCATGTAATCTTGATATCTAAAAATCATCACTTAGCTCATTTCTAGTCGGGGGTTTTAGGGCCAGCTACACGCAAGTGGTGTCCCTGCAGGGCTAGTACGGCAAAATGGAGAACTAAAAATTGGGGATAAAACCATCTCTTTACTGTTTCCTCTCTCAATTTTTCGTTTTGTCTTTTGTCAAGGAGACAAAAGGTGGAGGAAACAGGTTTGTCTACCCGCCGTGGTAGCCCTGCTAGTGTTGCAAGCGTCCGGCCACCCGTAGCGGCTGCATGCTTCTTTGCCACCTTATATATAGTCCGCGCGCAAGCTCCGAGGAATCGAGGGCCGAGGAAACGGGCCCTGTGCGCTGCGCCCAGTACCAGTGTCTCGAGCTATCACGGACCATTTTCATTCTACAGGGAAACGTTTCTCTATCTCGTGAAATGTCGAAAGCACGCACGGTAGATCTTAAGGAAAAAATGCCCTGCGTGTCGTACGATCTACCGTTAGATCTTAAGAAAATGTTCCTATTGGTGGCCTGATATTGCGGTCCGTATCGCACCGAGCACTAAATTAGCTACATAGTTCGTTCACTGAGTTCATATTCTATGCTTATGCGGATAAATATTGGTGAATCGGACCGAAAAATTTAACGAAGAAAATAAAAAACAATAACCGGTCTGTGGACTTATGACCGCCATTTTTGCAACCAAAAAAAGCAGTGTTATTGTTCCGCAAAAAATGTCTTCCCGAAGGATTCGGTGAGTTTTGTTTTAAGATATTTACATAGAATTACTGAGAAATTAACGTAGAATAAGTGTGAAGTAATATTCTTTCAAAAGTATGCAAAAATCGTAGTAATAAACATAAAAAAGTTTCAATGTGTGTTTTCGCGTTTGTAATTGCCGCGTTATTGTGTCATGTTTTTATGCCAAATTTGCTTGATATCGTTCTAGATACACATAAGTAGCCAGAATATTTATCCATGAACATAATTTGATAAATAGTTTACATAATCTAATGCATAATAAAACAAAATCGTAATCATTTTGCAAAGATTATAAAGTGGCACTAATACGGTAGCCATCTTAGTTGTAGTAGGAGCTAGGTACTGTTAGGACAAAAAGTCTTATTAGAAGAGAGATGGAATTTTCGATTTTCTAATTAGATATTATGTACTTTTAGTGTTATGGTTGGTTAGATGTTTTTTCAGTGAATACTAAATGTATTGTAGAATCTTGATTCTTGAAAAGTATTGAAAAAAAATATTTACAGAAATTTCTTATTAGTTTTTTTTTTTTCGTTTTTTTTCCTGGATCGTATTCATTCACTGTATTAAAACGATTTTACCTCTGAGAAGTTTTGTCCTCCGAGGCACCTACACCGAGATATACGACCTCTTTAGAAAAAATTATAATGTACTTTTTTTTTTCTTTGCCCCTTCGTGCTATGTTTATATAATTTAGTACATAGTGAATTACTTCAGTAAAAATAAAAATAACATTTTATACTAAATTTTCAGACTAGCGAAACTGCGGTCCGAGACCCCGACCCGAATAATGGGCGATCGCCAGCGCACGGCTGCACGCCAGGCTATAATAATGGGTCTGATTGATTAGAGCGGCCATAGACTCACAAATGCCAGCCACACCCCGCCACCCGTAAGTATTTTCTATATAGCTATTTAGCACACTCTATGTATACTCATACTCTTATTATGTATGTATGTATACTCATACTCGTATTACAATTTCTAGGCACCTACCGTAACTAAAATGGTAATGGACATCGACTCTGGTAATAAACTTCAATATGCTCTTCAGAGACTAAACTTCGAGCTACCTTGTAAAAAAATTACCCATCATGAAGTGAGGACTTCCATCTTCATGATCGTAAAAACATTACAAGATATCTCAAAGTTTAGTCTCACGATTGTATAGAAAGAAAGAAAGAAAGAAAAATAATTCATTCCTGCAAAAAAGTATTGAAGTTTATTACCAGATTCGATGTTCATGTTATTCGATATTCATTTTTAACTCAATCAAACTATAATTCGTAATGTGATAATTTTAATACTGTTATAATTTAATTTTGCTTATATTCCAATTGTATTGATATTTTAATTTAATTTATTGTAATTTTATTATGTTAAAAAGTGATTCATTTTATATGTAATATGGGTTTTACCTGAAATAAATGAATTTAATTTAATTTTTATTTTCGTTATGCGGTAGACCCGTCGGTCATGTTTGCCACATGCAATGCATATTATTTTTATAAAATAAAATTATTTATGAAATAAATAAGTACATTCTTTGAAAATAAATAACCGTATTTTATTTTTTTGTTCCAAATATGTCCCATTTTGAGGTTAAGCTCATAACAATATCAGCTTACATAAAGATAAAAAAAATAGTATGAAAATTCAGTCATCCAGGTTATTTACTTGGAAGTGTGACGACTGGCTGTAGGTATGACTTTTTGAAACGATTTGACGCTCCATGATAAAGAAACTAAGACGAGTTTTAGCCCTGAAAAGGGCTTTTTGGTGTGCCACAGTCTATATTCAGTTCAGCTGTTGGTAACGCGGTGATCATTGCAATTGCAGCACTTCCGCAGCAACATTATATTTTACCAAGACCAAGAATGCATTGTCTCATTGTTCGAGTGTAGACGGGTATAGTATAAAAATTACGCTAAAATTCGATCACATGGGTATGAATGGTAGATAAGTCTACAATTCAGCGGGCAAAAGTTATTTCACTGAAGAAACCTACAATTATTTCTGCCACATACTTTTTACTGAATTCGATAATATTGAACAAAATGTAGGTAACAAATAATAATAATTTATTTTTAAATGTTTTTATATTATTCTTTTTGAAAAATATTTATAAATTAAAAAAAAAGTATGTGTAAATAAATAAATAAAGGAAATAATAATAAAAAATATTTAGTACCTAATAAACTTAAAAAAATCAAATTACACACAAAACAATAATTTTATCCTCATAATTACTATATTGTCATTCATTTCCTACTTAGCTTTTGTAAAAACCAAAAAATGGTGTGATATTAGAATAAAAAGTAATATAATGTAACATAGAATTTAAAATAATAGTATAATCCTAACCATCATAATCCAACAAAATGTTTAACATCAAAATATAAAATAAAGTATTCCGTTCGTAAATACGCTTTTATTTCCATCTGTACTCCGCGCATGCGCGCTACTGTGCTAGTACATACCTACGCGGCCGGCCACCTGCCGTCGGCGAGCGGTTTGCCGCCATTCTTCGGAAGTTTGTTATGATTGCGATAATGTTAGTTTTATGGCGTAAATATTGTGTTTCAAAGTGAAATAACTTATGTAATCAGTGTGTAAATATGTCTGTCGTATTGTTATAGTGTTCGTTACAGTATATGTGTAAGATAAATGTGATATTTGTGACGAAATGTTTCGTGTGACGAGTGAAAATTTTACTATCATGGATATATTTTTCATCATTTGGCGGTCAGGTAAGTGTTATTTTTAAAAGGAATGCAATACAGGGATTGGAAAATTAACTGTCTACCCAATAATGTATAATTTATATAGTGCTCATTATAATTTAGTCACAATATTGTTGTTTTTATGAAGACGATGACCTTGATAACCTTGAACAAAAAAAAAAACTGCACAGTAGGTAATTACGCGAATCGGATAGAGTACATTCCACGGGCTATAGAACAGTCTATACACACACTTCAACATGGGGTTTAATTAGATTTTATAAAAATAATGATTGTTTTTATTTTAATCGACATAATATAATACTGTTTTAACGCAATACGCAAAATCCAGCTCGCACTCGTTTTTGTATGCAGCCGATTTGAGAATAATTGATTACCACTGCGTCGCCTTAATTAAACAACGAATGGAGCAGGTGTTAGAAATACACGCGTTTAATATTATTAAATTCATCAAGCTGCGAACGTGCGCCAGCGCCCAGCAACAAAATATTTTCTAAAATGTCAGCTTCGCTTGACGGGTTAATAATATATAAAACTCGATGTCGAACTTCTAACATTTGGTAAGTAAATAATAAAAACAAAAGTTGTAAGGTATTTATGTTATTGCTTCCAACTTATTATTAGGCAGGTGGCGTGCTCATTATTAGCAAACTTCGACCACTGTCATGCTTAATTTTAGCCGAGTCACTTATTTGTTGTAACACAAGTGTATCATGGAGATCCTGTTTATGTGGCAGGCAATTTTTATGATTCAGCTTTTTAAAAAATGCCGGTTAAGTTGTAGAATCCAGCACATTACTAAACGGCAGCTGAATTATACAATCCGTCGCAATATAAAACGGCTAGCTGCTTTACAAAACAGCTGTAAGTTCTGTAAAACGGTTAGTTAAGGTTTACGCGGATTTTTGTAGCAATGCGTTCAACAAAGTTGGTCGCAGTTACTAGATTAGGGCACCCCGAGTAGATCGGTTAGGTTAGGTTAGAACTGCGATCAAACGCCCGCCAGCCGAGCGAGCGCTTGGTCGGTCGCAGTTTCTAGATTATGGCACCCCGAGCAGATCGTTGGAAACTATCAGCTGTTTTGTAAACTAACCGGCATTTTTGTAAAAAGCGATGCGAAATGATCGAACTCATGATAATATACAACTATGCAAAAGGAAAACAATTTCCACGTGAAAAGAAATCTCGGCTTCCTATACATAGTGGTACGATCAGCTGGTTGAGTTGTATGAAGACGAAAAGTTTTTCGCCGGCGATTTTTTTTTTCTTTTGCATTTATTGTCTGCCATGAGTGCAATCTTTCATTAACGTATCCGAAACGAATTAAAATTCATCGGTGTATAGAAATAAAATAACGATAGAAATTAGAATAGAATAGAAATACTCTTTACTGTACACCTGATAAAAAAGGAGCAATAAACATAATAATTACAATTTATCATTTTAAGCTAGATGGTACAACGGGCGGTCTTATCGCAATCAGCGATTTCTTAAACAACGTTTAACGATAAGTCAGCTTTATTAAAAAAAACTGGTTTTCTTTTTTTGAGGTAACGGTAACCTCCCACCAAACTTACCTATCTTATAGCCGAAAGTTTCTAAAATATAACCGTGAAATAATTAAGCCACAGCTAGAGCCGTTTGTTTTTATAATCCAATTGGTTTCTTTGCGATCTTATTGAGTTAAAAAATAGACGAAATAGAAGGTATCTAGTTACGAGAAGCGATCACTAGTCTACTTATTAGTTTCGACTCAATGAACTGACAACATACCATATACTATAGTGTTGCAATGCTTTGATATCACTGCATTCTAGCGTATTCTGTATCATTCTAGTTTCTCTCTTGCAGCTTTTACGCGCTTGAACGGTTTGTTCGTGTTTCAGCTATTCGATATACAATGTGAAGAAAAGCGCGAAATGAAAACCTTGATTGCTAGTTTATGAACAAAACTCATCTTAAAAGTAAAAGCAGAGAATAGAGTTTTAATTATGATAAAGTAAGTAACAAATAACCCCATGTACCTATTACTGAACACATTCAGCAGATTAAGATTCAATATCACTGTAGAAACGTAGTCAGACTTATGTTGTTTTATTTGAAAACAGAAAATAAAAATAACTACTTAATAATAAAAAAAAGAAAAAACCGAGTTCAAAAATTTTAACGTATGAAATATTTTTTATCAAAAATTTAACAGCTTCTGAAGTCGGTGCCTCTGCGAAGCTAATGTGCATTGAAGATTAGGTCGTTTTAGTATTTTGAAGTCGGTTTTTACTTTTTATAGAGTTATATATCTTGTTTTTATAAGTTTACTTTATTTTTCTAATTTAAGTGGCATAAACATGCGATTACAGTAATCGTGAGTGATAACGACATCGGTGAACAAACATACAAAAAAAACTTATATTCGAATTGAGAACATCCTCTTATAAAGTCTGTTAAAAAATTCTAACAACGTTAATAATACCTAGATTTAGCATTAGAATCTAATAAAAATATTTATGATTAGTAAACGGGTTATATATAATCGCTTTCTTTTCTTCTGCTTATAGACAGACTCCACGTGCCACAGGTCGCCTTGTTAGTCGATGACAGACGGCATTAGCATCTACATAAATATCTGCATACTTAACAAGTCATTTTATATGGTAATATCCACACTAGTATTATTAAGAAGGAACGTTAGTATGTTTGTTTGTACGCACTCTACTTCTGATCCTTAGAAAGAAAGAAGTTAAGTCGTTTTTTTATTTTAATAAAGAGGAACCTCCTCACAATGCGTGCCGTGTCGAGGGGTACCGTTTTCTGTATCAAGCCCTTGATATTATTTATTTATTTATTATTATTTATTATAACATATGGGATACATTTTTATATGTGGTTAAGTGTCGAATAAAAAGTGTATCCGTGTTTCTAATTTCCAGGCAGATAAAGTCGCGGGCTTACAACCAAATGTATTAAATAAAAATTTAATATCATCTGCCTGGCCTGTATCCCAACTACGTTGGGGTCGGCTCCCAGTCTAACCAGTTGCGGCTGAGTAACAGTATTTTATACAGAGCGACTGCCATCTGACCTCCGCCACCCAATTACTGGGAGACACTGATACCCTAAGGTTATCTCTCTAAGGTCTCTCTGTAAGGTCTCGATGTTCGAAGAAATGGTCACCCATCCAGGGACTGACCGCGGCAACCGCAGCTTAACCTCGCTGATCGACTGATCTGCGCGGTAGCTATGTAGCTACGAGCCCCCCAAATTTTTTTTTTTTTTTTTTTTTTTTTTTTAATAATAATTTAATATATAACATAAAATTTTACCGACAAATTTTACTGAAAATTTTATGTTTTAAATGATAATTGATAAGGTTAAGGCCATGATTGACTCGTCCTATTATTTTTATGAAACTTTGGTATTTTATTAGCTTATAGCCAAATGGTTTTAGAAGGACCCAGGACCCCTATCTTCATCAGCAGCGTCTGCCCTTATCCTAATATATTTTGGGTCGGTGTGTCTTCTTCCATTCAACCCTATTAGAAAAGTTTACGTTCTGATCATAGCCATGTCATGTTTCTCACAAAGCACTCATCGTTTCTCGAGTGTGCCTCGTATCTTTCAATTCATCCACAATTATTCTTAAATTATAGTTCCCTTCCCGATATCCGAATTTTTTATTATTTGTAAATTATCTACTTTTGTAGTTGTTCTTTCTAACCTTATTTGGTAAAACCATCTAAATCCAGGCATTTTTGTACGATACCTACACTTTATTTATATTATAGGTATTCATATTTATTTATAGATAGATTTCATAAAAAAATAAATTGTTCGCGACTATAAATGATTGAATCATGTATTAAAAATAGTGGTAATAAAATTAATAGCTTTACGAATGAAATACGAGCTAAATGATAGGAAATAGCGAGGTCAACAGATCTTCCACGAGAAGGATTGATAAATACATAAAACCATGAACGATATTAGATGAAAACCGTATTAGAAGTAAATCGTACATCCTGTTCCAGCTCCATTATCTACAATTCTACTTGAAGTTAATAAAGTAAGAAACAGGAGGAGAAGTCAAAAACTTATGTAAGATCCTATCTTTCACAGAGTGGTCTTGGTCGTTAAATATGACTTTCTTCATGATATCTGGCCATCGGTTTCTGTTGGCACACATTCTGGTGTACCTACCTACTCATGCAAGGCCCCGCCCACATAGGATTTGATTTGGTCGGTCCATCGGCATCGCATGGGTGGCCTTTCGCGCGGTCACAACTTACCACGCCACGACTATACTGCCACACGAATCAAAGATGTTATTGTAAATACAGTCTAATTCTAATTAGATCTTCTTTGTCTGATTTTTCAATCGCCAGATAACTTTATCCGAGAGAATAAATTTGAATTTTTGGCAGCTTTCCTATACAAAATTTGTCAAGCGTCAAATTTATTCGTTGGCTTGTCATTACTCTAAGGTTAAAACATTATCTGATGATTGAAAAATCATCCCTAAGTAAAGTAGTATGTCGTAATTATTATTAACTAGTGGTCGCCCATTGGTCGAAATTCGACGTTAATTTTAGCATTCTGCACTACTTCTCCATATAAACTTTAACTATGCCAAATCTCACACTCCTCCGTGCGCGCAATATGCTTAAAAAGAGGTATAAAGTTTTCTCTTCACGTATTAATATATAGATTTAAGTATATGTTAAGTTTTGTTATTTATTGTATAATAGTGACCTTACGAGGCTGGCATAGTCACCGCGGTGAAATGAAGCCTCGATAAAAATATCAATAAAAAAAAAAAAAAAAAAAATTGTTATTGCCAAAATGTTGGGTTGGTCTATAAATAATCAGCTTCTAATCCCGACCCACCACATTCCTGAATTTGTCTATCAACAGGTATTAGACAAGAAGGTACCTACAACCTTTTGGGAATGCCTCTCAAACCGGTTGTCTCGCTGAACATAACTCAACTTTATCTCAAGGTAGCTACATACCAACATTTTAACGCATTAGATATTTTAGGGTTCTATAGCCGAAATAACGAGACCCCTATTTTGGCATGTGTGTTTTATTGTTTGCCAAAGAAATTACGAATTCGTAACTTTATAGCCGTATGTACAAAATAAAATAAAAATAAATTAGAATTATATAGTTGTCGAGAGTGCCATACCGCGTAACTACCAAACATTGTTAAATACGGCGTATGTACTAAAAAAAACTAAAGAAAACGCTTTTGTCATCCAAACTGAACGTGTATGCAAAATTTCAGCTCAATCGGAAACCGGGAAGTGGGTCAAATTTAACTTCCAAGATTTTCTTACAAAGTTAGTTAGTTAGGTACAGGTGAAGCTAATAAAAGCGTGTTAATTATATCACTACATAGTATAAAACAAAGTCGCTTCCCGCTGTCTGTCTGTCCCTATGTATGCTTAGATCTTTAAAACTACGCAACAGATTTTGATGCGGTTTTTTTAATAGATAGAATGATTCAAGAGGAAGGGTTATATGTATAATATTTTCATATTTAATGTAAGGATAGTAGAAAAACTGCATCCGTGCGAAGCCGGGGACGGGTCGCTAGTATTATTATAAAAGCTGATTACACATTAGGTATACTTAGCTTTGGAGAAACTGAGTGATGGTGTTACAAGATAAATGATCAAAATTGGCTCCATACAGATTGTCTATTTTTAAGTGAGAACTAAGAAGCTAAGAAAAACATTTCGCTGTTTATAAAAAAAAAATCTCATTCACTAATACATTGATTTTTTATTTCTAGCCGCCGCGGACCCCTACACGTTATGCGTGGACTGAGACGCACTTTTTTGGTAGATTTATTTTTTACGTAAGCCTACGGCCCCTATAAAGGGTACTATTATGGACAAGGCCTCATTTAAAAAACTGGTTTTATGGTTTTACGAATTATCTTAGAGAACTTGGCATTTTAGAAACATAATACCCACTTGATTCATTTTGTATTTTTAAGTAAATAAATAAATTATTAACACGTTAACAGCTATACCTACCTACTATAGATATTGGACTCTTATTTTAATGTTGTTATAATGGTTATTAGATACTAATACTTTTACTACGACTTTTCTCGTGTTAATGACTGTTGCGTAATACAACGTGCGTAGAACATACATAAAACTTAATCAGTTATGTGATTTGATATCAATTAACTAACGTAGAACTAACTTTCTTTTTAATAATCATCACAAACAGCCTCTGAAGGAAGACTACCGTGTTAAACAAAGTCGTTCGCACAGACCGTCACAATGATGAAATATTGTTATTGTATAAATTATTATTATTATTTACGTTTATAAAAATAATCAATAAGGAAACAAAATGTGTCAAGAGCGAGACGGTTGAACCAATACATAAACGAATAAACGTAATTTGTTAAATATGTAGATACTAAACGCGCCGAGATAATTTAACAAAAAATGTAAAACCAATATCATAAGTATATCAATTTAATAAAGCTTATTATCTCGGAAACTAAAAATGATAGCATGAGATATGTTTGTATACTGTATCCTCGATACAGGAGAAATTATAGAGAGTGGCAAACTTTAAAAAAATCCCCCAAATTATGACCCAAATGTTTTCAAGATTTGCTTGAACATAGATAAGTAGAGAATCGGATATCTTTAAATATTTTCCTAGTTATCACATAATATTGTTCTGACAAGAAGTGTCACTATTTAATATCTAATTTATGAACATGATAATGGTTATTTTAGTGGAGTAGCTAGATACAATCTATAAGTATTCGTTCTTATCTTGGTGTAAATTTGAATAACATTGGAGTACTTATGTATATTTGATACCGAACTTATCAGCATGAGAAATCAAATAATTATACATATGTTAGGACTACCGACCCGTCACGGGGTCGCACGGGTGGTCATTTATTTATATCAAACATTTTGTGGTAAAAAAAGTAGCCAGGAGTAAAGCTATCTATGTTATATTTGATTGAAATCGGATTTAATCTTTTTTGCGTAGTGACATACATACGAACTGTGCATTGTATAATAATAATAATTGCTTTATTTTCAAGTAACTATGACTCATAAGTCATAATGGTTAGTAACAAAATTTTACTTATACTATGTTAGTAGACAATATACCATTTCTTAATAACTAAGTTTACAAAAAGAATCACTGCTTCAGAACCCCAGCAGAAATTCTGGAGCAGTGATTCATAATCCGAATTCTTTCTATCATTTCTGTACCATAGTCGAAGCAAACAGTTCTCATATAATTTCTTCGATCTCCACATGTGTGACATAGTTGGACATTATGGTAAATCTTTTTATAGATATTAATGTGTTCTCTAAAACTGTAGTACATTATTTTGTTCTATCATCAAATAGTTATCGCAGCGCACGCGACGTAAGGACTTTTATAGGTAATTTTTTTAAACCTTGGGTTACGTTATTGGAGATGTCATAGGGATCGCTAATTTAAAAAATAAAATATAGCCTACCTATGTTTCTCAGTGATAATATAGCAGTCTACTGGAGAAAGACGTTTTTAAATCAGTTTTTGAGTTTATGAATTACAAACAGATAAACATTTTCTTGATAATTAATTCAAATTTATAGGTCAAGGTATCATACATACAATCATAGGCAAAGTATTAGTACATTAGAATTTCATGTCGTTACTTATCTAATTCATAATTCAAACAAAGATACAAATCTTTTCTCTTAATAATATTATTATTATAGTGTAGATAACTTATCCCAGTTTATCAAAATGGCATTTCAAATAAAATTTTGTTGATAACGATTTAGATAAATGTTTATTTTATGGCTAGATGAAGCATAAATTAGCTATAAAAGACTGTTTGTTAGACGAATCTTATATCTTTCTTTACGGATGTATAATCAATTGATAAAACCCAGATTAAATTAGCAATAACAAGAAAGACCAAACAACTAATTTTTAAAAGGTTTGGTGGTATGGTAAGTACACTGCCACAAACTTATCTGACCCGGTCGTGGCGTCGCTGCCGTCGCTTTTACTAATATCATCTCCGTACAAAAATGACATTTCGATGTCATTTTTGTTCCGTAGCGATGTTAATTCCAATTTTGGTCACCAGGTCAGATAAGGTTGTGGCACTATACTATGATTTTATACGGTTCTGTTTTGTTCGATATAGGCACTATATTTTGATATCAGTTGATAATAATTTTGAATCGAGTACCATAGACATTAGATACGATACGTAATTATTGTGTGTTGTTCTGTGACACATACCAACATTACCAACGCTTTATAGATATCTAATATATACCTGTTATAGATTCTGTACCGTCCAAAATATAGATATTGGTTTTTGTACCGATATATTATAGATATTGTATCTATAATACCTATGTTTTGAATTACCCAGGCCTACTGTGCATGTGAGATGTATGTTTGTAAACTGTACTTACGATACAATGAGAAATTGTAGTGTGGGGCAAATTTATTTCAATGAAAGGATACTACTCAACCCCTGTCAAAATGTAAACAATAAATTATAATTAATTAATTATTATTTATCTTTTCATTGTGCCTAAATAGAACTCGGCAATTAAATATATAGTAAAAATCACATATATATTATACATACACTACATATATACACGCAGACATTCACGACATACATAAACACATAAACACACCTCAAACATAGACACAAAACAATATACCTCAACAATTTTCTCTACATTTTAAGAACTACGAGTATTATAATTATACCTTGTTTAGGCACCAATCTCCCACTATAGACTATTTATGTAATTAAATATTATTCATGTATGTAAGAAATATTGTGGAGAGAAAATAAAGAATAATTATTATTCAAATGGTCATCTAAAGATTTTTTGATCGATCTCACACAAGACCCGTTTATTTATTAAGTGCCTAGACATGCCCATTAGTGGCAGCTGGTACCTAGCAGATCACCTTGTGGTTCAATATTCGATGATTTATTATTATATATTACATATAGCTAATCAAACGATAATTAATATAGTATATTTAATAGCTCAGCGGGTTCTTAGCTAAAAACGAAACATAAATTCATACAAATCAACTCATTTTCATTAAAAAAAAATTGTGTATATAATTAGGTAATTGATTTGATAATAAAAGGTTAAAATCTTTATGTATACATAATTCTGAATTCCTAAATTTAGACCTAGATAAGTTATTATATAAAAATGTGTTATAATTTTTAATAGATAGGTATCTATTAAATTTTGAAAACTACATTAGGTAAAGTTTATTTGATAAAGAAACCAAATATGGAATGTAATTAACATTGAAATATTAGATAATATAATTTTCAAGCCATATTAAGTAGCTAGATTATATTATAGAGCTATTTAATACATATGTATAACGTCGTATATTTCTTTCTAGTCGAGATGTCGTCAAGGGGTCATTGTACTAAAAATATAATCTTCTGCTGTTCCATCTAAATAATTCAACATTAGTCGACTAAATGTATGGGACAGTTCGATTATTTTAGTGCGATTTCAGGTTTGGTCCCATAGTAAAAGTTGTTCATAATTATGAGTTCAATAACCCCTTCAACGGATCGGAACTAGAAAGGTAGGATCTTGTATATATATTAATGGCTATAGTACCACAAAACGAACCATTAAAATAATACCAAGTTTTTTTAATATTTTTGTTTTTTGCAATATAGTGCGGTACATTCAATCTTTTTTAAAAGAGAAAATTCTGCATTGTCCGGTAGTATTGCAGGCACTTCAAATATTTACCGAGTCCCTGCACAATAGCGGCTATTTCCGCAATATATCCGACATTGCGGGTAGCGATATAAAACGAGAAAGCGATAAAAACATCCGTTATATTTTCCTCCTACCAGCCATTATTACCAATTTTATTAAAAAGTTTTAATATTTACCTAAAATCTCCGGATAGCGTGCCAGGAAGACTTGCTTGGCCCGAATCAACTCAAGGCGTATCTGATTTTCATAGGGTGCCTCCAAAGCTGAGAAGACCAGAGCGCCAGATGCCAAATAGACCACGTAAAAGAACACGTAGAACAACAGCAGACAAGTGAATCTCGCTTTCCCAAACAATCTAGTTGTTTCAAATAAAGGTTGGAACGGGGGGTGTTCTTCCTCATACAAAATTTCCCTTTCAACAACCATTTTCTTTGGGTAAGGATATAGCTGGCTGTGAACTGTCATGTCATCGTCACTCCTAGAACTCATCATGCTCCCGTAGGAGTGAATCCGGTTATACTTTCCAACTGGCAGCTTATCCATTTTAATAAAATAAAAATGTCAATCAAATTTTTACGCGCCAAACCCAATAATAAAAGTTTTATTTTTAAATCAAAAATCCATTGTCAATTCCAAAAACATTCCAAATTCAAAATTTCACCATAGAACAAAACACGAGCACGGATTTTTATCTAGTCGGCTTGTTGGTAGTCCACACACAATTCCAGAACACAAACCGAAAATCCCGGAACGCGAGGGATCTTGGTCAACTGTACTTGAAAAACCTCTTCGGGTGATTAGGTTCGACAAAAAGCGCGAATATTTCCGTCACTTTAGTATCTCGGCGACAATTTTCCAGTTTAAAAATCACCATTTTGATGCATTGTAGAAGCACAGCTGGTCGGGATTGTAATGGCGGAAGCCGTATTAATGTTTAGACGTAGTGATCGCGTGAGTGACCGTACGTTGACTGAGCGCAGTAAGCGCATGAGTCGATACGATAAATTAAAGATAGATGCGCTTCTATTGGTTGTGTTGTCGCTCCTTGTTTGTAAAGTAGGTACCCAAGATATGATAGTGGTAATCACAGTTTACCTACAAGCAGTTTTAATTAATTTTATTTCATATAAAAATGTAATACATTGCTACAGCTACGAATTTCTTTCAAGTAAAACCAAGTAGATAATTTTATATTTATTTTGATTATCATACTAATTGACCGTTTTGAACTAATGGTTACAAAAACGACTGCCGATTATGGGGTCCTAGGTTCAAATTTGATTCCTAGCAACGTGTTTGTAATTTACAATCAGCCTATATAGTAATAATTAAGAACCGTAAAAAATTTGTCTTCGTAACTTTATAAAAAAATCACATTAAATCTTAATTTTGTTAATTAGATCGAAATATACTTTGAGAGGGCTCTTGAAGATCTTTGATTTGGTTCAAGTGAGGCAGTTGAATACCGACTTTGACTTTCATCTTACAGTAACTTGAATGAAGAGGGATAACTGGTATCTTAGGAATTTCTCGCGATTTATTTGTGTTTGTATTCGACCAGGTAGGTACTTATTAGTTTATCGAATCGAATGTCAGTGATCTGAAGACCACTCGATCGTATGTTGTGGATTTAAATATTATGTATTATTTATCAAAGAATGTACAACAACTACTATTTATTTATAATTTATTTGTGACTCGTCCCCGGCTTCGCACGGCAATTTCTCTAGGATTTTACATTAAATATGAAAGTATTATGCATATAAACATTCCGGAAGAAATGCTTAAAATGATGGTGAAAACCGAATCAAAATTCGTTGCGTGGTTTAAGAGGAGTTAGCGCATATACAGACAGACAGACGCGAAAACTGACTTTATTTTATACCATGTAGAGATAGAAAAAAGAAGATTTATTATAATACACAACATAACAATATATCACCAAGGAGTTGTGTACCTAGTTCAAACACTGCGCCAACAGCGCTGGGTGTCCCATATCCAGCATATGCTGAGTTGGTAACCTTTTCGGTACGGGCATGCTCGACGGCAGGTTATTTTTATTGTTATTAATTTTTTTTATTACAAGTGTACTATTTCTCTTTTTGTGTTTCGTCTATTATAATTATGGTCGTCATCATAGATATCCGGTCGTCATTATCCCGAACGGAATAAAATTATATTTCTATCTTCTTTATTTTCTTCAGTGTCGTCTAAAAACTTGGTTTGTCAGGTAATAATAAACAATTTCATTCTGTTATAGGTGCAATCTTGACGAATGGTAACCCGAGTCACGCGCTGCCCCGCACGACACTTGATACGGTAAAAGTTCATGTACCTTGTAGCTGTACTACCTACTCATGTTATATACTGTAAGATATCAGCTTTCTTGTTCATTATAACATTAATAAGTAAATAAAAGTATAATTGAGTAATCATAATATTAAGTACTTGTTTATGTTTCAAATCGTTTATCTTGGGAGAAGTAATATTTGAGATCACAAGCATCTTTCTGCCATCATCATTAATCAACTTATATAACGCAAGCGTGGCAGCTGGACTTGAGGTGCTCTGTTCGATTCCCATGAGGAGGAAAGTATTTTTAGGGTTTTCTTTTAGTTAATTTTCAATAGGAGCCCGGAGTTTGGAAGTGTACCCGGCAGACATTAATAGTTGAAATAAACTTATTTTCTTTTTTTTTATATTTTTATTGATAGATCTTATTAAAAATGTTCATGTGATAATTAATACTAGTGGTCGTCGAGTGGTCGAAATTAAACTACATATTATATAATAATTTTACCTTTCTGCACTCCAAATCTCACACTCCTTCGTGCGCGCAATATGCTTAAAAAGGGGTTCAAAGTTTTCTCTTCACGTATATACACGTCATAGGTACAGTAGGTACATTTTTTATAGGTAACGCACCTTTAGATAAGGTATCAATAGGTCAAGACATTATTCCAATAAATATACTTAAGCACTTATTGTAATGGCTTAATTAAGTATTGAACTTCGAACCTAATAAAAGAGAAATTACTATAATTTTCCTTGGTACATTTATATTAATTTTACCCGGTACAAATATTTATTTTCCACTGTGAAACGGGAAATAACTAGCATTGTCCCCGGTACTGAATATAAATTTTCCACTATGTAACCTTCCTTTTCTGTAAAAGGCATAAACAATAGGTTGAAACGTATAAGAACATAGGTATGTTGTAAATAATAAATGTTTTTTTTTTTTTTTTTTAATAATAATTTATTTCATGTGATAAAACTGTAAAACGTAATATTTATTATTATTAACCCAACACATTTTAATCTGCGTTGTTTATGACGTAATTATTGTTGATAACCTAGTTTAGTTTACATGTAGGAGAAACTTATTGCGTAGGTACCTAGATAAGGCCAAGACTACGTAATTGCGAAATTTATACCTTATCAGTTCATTTATGATTCGACAGAACCTTATTCCGTAGAATAGAGACTCACGAAACCTTTTAGTACTTACTACCTTTGTATCATGATCCTGAACAACATTTTGTTATACTACACTCGAGAGCAATGAATCCGGGTCACCAAATAAATCTTAATATCTCGGAAACTAAGAATGTTAGCATAATCTAATTAAAAGTATTTTATAGACTACTTAATATCTATTACTTAAATAAAATTAATAAAACTTCTTAGTTATTATTTATTTTACTTATTAAAAATACATTATTTAAAAATGCATAAATATTTCATTTTTTTTTATATCCCCACTTTTAATAGAAACTTATATCATATTCTCACTTTTAGTACTTTGTATTACCTCCGTGTGTTGTCAATACAGATGTCATGCGATTCATACGGCACAAAGTGTTTGAGGCGATGTTGGGGAATATTCTCACTTACCTCTATCAATGCAATTTCAAGCTCTCGAAGCGTATTATAACTTGTGTAGTATTAAATAGTCTAAAAAATACTCTTTATTTGAATGAGCTATCATTCTTAGTTTCCGAGATATTAATGTTCATTATGTTGGTGACCCGGATTCTTTGCTCCCGAGTGTACTTTGGAAAGAAGAAACAAGATAGCCAAAGAAAATATGTTTCTCGTGTGTAAAATATTTATAAAAACGCACAGAATAGCTAATAGTAGGTACTAAGACTATAGTACAGAATGATCAAAGGATTTTCTCCTCCATTTCATTCCATATTTCGGTCGTCTCAGTTACAATATGCAAACTACCGAGGATGTTCATATTTTTGTATGAATAATAAAGTTTCGAATTATGAAAAATCGTAGAATGAACATTTTTCAGGGTCACAACACTCACAACACAAAGTTAGTTGGACTCGGGGGTTTTTGACGGTTAGGTTATCTCAAATTAATTTGGTATCCAAGTAACTTCTGATTTATAGTAAATCTGGCAATGCATCTTCATTTGACAGTACGAGGTTGAAAAAGCTAAGTCTGCAAGAACAATGTCCACAAAAACTGGATGAACGGTTTTCATTAAGTTTTTCCACTTTGATCTTGAAGAAGAAACTTGAAAGTAATCTGTCGATAGATTAAACATGATCCCGATGTGGCTCGTGGTCGTGGATTGCGGTTGGACTTCTAAGTTCAGGACAGTTCATCCACCAAGGATTCTGTGCATGACCCGTTTATAGCGACCCGTCCCCGGCTTCGCACGGGTGCAATTTCTCTACTATCCTTACATTAAATATGAAAGTATTATACATATAAACCTTCCTCTTGAATCACTCTATCTATTAAAAAAAACCGCATCAAAATCCGTTGCGTAGTTTTAAAGATCTAAGCATACATAGGGACTGACAGACATCGGGAAGCGACTTTGTTTTGTACTATGTACCTAGTGATGTAGTGATTCTTCTTTCAATAGAGGTGTAATATCGATGAAAGATAAATATTATGTATTGAATCGTATCTCATGTACATGGTGAGGCAACTGGTGAATCAAAGTAAACGTAAGAAAATTCCAAGAACTTGAAATATTGAACCATTAATGACACTCTAGTACCGGTGTAATTAGGTTCTAGAGGCCAAATAGTCATTATAAGGTATTTGTTTGTTAGTTTCTTTAATTCTTTATTGTACACGAAAATGAGATACCAATACCACTTGAGATGGTATGTACACAGGCGAGCTTAACCCAAATTTGAGTTTTCTACCAGCAAACCTTTGAGTGATAGAGAAATTATGATGGTAAATGACAGTGAACGCAAATGTTTTATTTGCGTTCACTGGTAAATGAGGGTAGTTTGTTTGTATGTAAGGAGTTATCTCTGAAATTTCTGAACCGATTCTAAAAATTCTTTCACTAATAGAAAGCTACATTATCCCTGAGTGATATATGCTATATTTTATTTTGATAAAAATAAAACGCGTGGCACAAACTGTGGTCAGCAGCTAGTATTACATTATCGCATATCTTTTATCGTTTTCCTATGCATTTTGAAATTTTGCCACGTTTTGAATTCAGCCTTTGTGACCATGAGAGGACAAGATGCCGTCAAATTTGATGATACGGTTGACGTAGTGGCTAAACGATTAGCTTTCTACGGTATATGCCACGGGTTCGATCCCCGCACGGAACAAATATTTGTATGATCTACAGATAGTTGTTTCGGGTCTGGGTGTGTGTGCATTTGAGATGCATGTTTGGAAACTGTATCCTGGATACAGGAGAAATCCTAGTGAAGGGAAAAGCTTTTTTTTAAATGCTAAATTCACAAGGGCAGGATTGAAATGAATCTGACCGATCTTTAGGAAAGATTCGTACCTAAGCCTGATCTTTCTGTACTGACCTGTGACACATGGATGATCCTGAAGGAACTGCACCTTGATTTGGTCGAGCTTCTCACCGAGGCTCTGCTCCAACGGACCCTCGATCGCTTGGAACACCGAGGCACCTGGTCAATATAAAAAATATTAGAAGACTGCTAAAGAAACTAGCCAAGAGCGAGTGGAACTTGCGAGTGTAGCAAGAGTTCCATAAAGGCAAATGCCCACTCTTGGCCAGTAGGTAGGCAGGTTCGTTACACCAATGTGAAAAATACAAAAAAATATCTTATTTAGTAACTAAAATATTGTTATTATTTATTTGTTTGTAGCACTCGGGAATTAAAAACTTATATTAAAAAGACATTCAATCAATTATGCATGTGATGCAATCTTCATTGCCGCACGTTATGTCAATCTTATAAAAGTAGTGATGGTAAATGTCACAAAAAATCGAAATCAAATAAATCGAGAACTAAATGATCTTCTGAAAAACTTTTTTCTTTTGTTTCGCTTCCTATATTACAACGTTTAATTTCTATAGAATAGGTAAAATAAATGTCTATTGATTGTCTTCCGAAATCTATGCAGTGCTGGTTCAAGTTTATTAAAAATATCGATTCATAGCTCTATAACATCGGTTTTTGAGAAATCGATGCCGAATCGCCATCACTACGTCAATGATAATTGAAATTGACAGTCTGTGTTGACAGTTAACATTTTGTTTGTTGCGGGTTGTTTGTTGTGCTTTGTGATTGTGATTTTTCCTACACGGTTTTGCTATTTTCTATCCGATGACTTTGATTAGTATTATGGCGATGACAACCTTGGCTTTACATTGGATTCCGTACCGGCTTACCACGACGACACTGGCTAGCCAGTCAACTTCATGTTTGTTTTATATGAACCTTGAATTTTTTTCATACAATTTTAAAATTCTGTCCAAGTTCTATGTAAAAAATTGTGGTTGATTTTGTATCTATGATGTCAACCCTAATGCCTATGATTTGCTGTATTTATGGACGCCACTTGGCCAAAACCTCCTTAACGAATGGGCATATCCCTTTATCAGGAATGGTCAAGTTTGATAAGACACGGGTATATTTCCTAAGTCATGATTATTTGAATGTCACTTCATACGTTTCGGAGTGTACCTATACCAATCGAAGTGTAGCTATTATATAAATTATTTTTTTACCCTTTGTGTTTAATTAATTATTTTTTTAGAGTATCGTACAGTGAGCGACAAAACTAGCTGATCATTGTACAAAGTTTGAATGAAAACTGGTAAATTTAATTTGCTTTTGGTATAGAAAAGCGTAAGGTTATCTATTACTACTTATAATGGTTAGTTAAGAACAATAATAATAATCTTCCTTGATTTTGTTTAGGGATGAACTAATATACAAAAGAAATACTCCAATACTAGTTTTAACGAAATATTGTGATATTGAAAGTAAGACAGAAAGACTCCGACAGAGTCATGAAAAAGTAAATCTTAGCATTGACGGTTAGATTTTACCAAAAAATTTACAGCGCCATTATTGGAGAAAGTAATAATTTAATAAATAATTTCAAAATTCCGAAAAATGGTAATGTACGAATGGTATCCTGAAAAAATAATAAACTTTACTTCCACCTAGGGAATATGACATTTATTAGGTCAAACAATTAATTATAGTGCCACAAACTTATCTGACCCGGTGACCAAAATTGGAACTAACGTCGCTACGGAATAAAAATGACTTCAAAATGTCATTCTTGGATGACATTGGTAAGGTAAGTGCGACGCCAGCGACGCCATGACCGGCAGCCTGATTACGGACGCAGCTGACAGTTTGCGACAGGCGAAATTGTACAATTGTTGCTGTCAAACATCATTTTGGTATTACGTAGCGTACAATACAAAAAATGATGTTTGACAGCAGCAATTGTGCAATTTACGCCTGTCGCAAACTGTCAGCTGCGTCCGTAATCAGGCTGCGGGTCAGTTGTTTGTGGCACTATAGGTTGATTAGCGATGGATTGATAACCACAAACAATTGTATTGTTTTCAAATTACAACCCAATATAATAGGCGGTTTAATTGTACCCGGCCGAGGCCCAGCAAGTTTACAACAATTATCACGATAATAATCCACAATATTTTTGAAAATATTTGTAGCTTTGTAAGCGATATTTAATTGTTGTTGCTTTAATTGTTGTGGCAAGTAAATGATTCATGTTTACCAAAAATATAACCAAATCAAAGAAGAATAATACCTACTACCTAAATATTTATAAGTAATTCATTAAAATAACGAGTTTTATGTAACATGAATAATGAATTAAAGATTTATTTTTTGTAAACAATTCCATAAAGGAAGCTTTTAATATGCTTTTTAGATAAATATGGCGCAAGCGTTTCCTATTGACTGCCTCTTATATCTCATAAGAAACGCCGAAACAAACTCAAAAGTTAATTCTTTAAATTCCAGATTTTTATTTAGGTATAATCATTTTGGAAGATGTAGGCTCTGGAATAACCTTTTGAAGAATTTTCTGGAATAGTTTGGAATAACAAGAAATTGGACATTCATTATTCAACAGGATTGTAAACGGACTGTTTTTGTTGTACATAATTTGCCATTCTGTACACTTATCCTGTTCGGAATTGTTCCCGGTAAAAGATAATAGGATTGTCCCCTCTAACACGGCGTAATCCGTAAACGGTTATTAAGAATCGCTTGAGGGAAATTGCTATTATCATTCTCGTAGGCGTTCAGTTAACCTGTCACTATAACATAGAGATAATATAATATAGCACATAGAGATAATATATATAGCGAACGCTTGCGCTATTGACCCTACATGCTGGGAGGAGCTCGCTTCGCAAAGATCGTCTTGGCGTTCTACCATTACACACTACGTTCGTACGTTATTACTACACTACGTTCGAGGAAAGTCGACTCGTGGCTCTTGACGATAGACACAAAACACTCAAGGAGAGACCTAAGCTCTCCTATACATACACCTATAACTCTGCGGGCTAACTATACTGCGTGTCTTGTGATCGGGTTTTTAAAACTAAGTTTGGTCTAGCGAGCCATATTAGGGCTCACGCTAGAAAATAATTTATAGCAGGGTCGCCGTCATCGAAACCGATGAGGAGGACTATATATATATATATATATAGCTATAACTAGTGCCGACGAGTGCTGCAACTACACGAGAGCAAAATATAAATGAATAAAGAATTGATAATGAATACAAATTTAGATTAATTTGGTTCTTTTCGGCAATATTTCGTTCCAATGCAGCCGCTCCACTATATAATTGTCGCGGGTTCGCTCCTCGCAAGGAACAATTTGTATGGCCTACAGGGGGCCAATTCTCGTTTCCATCGCGAAACCGGGTTTGTACTTATGTACCTAGAGTGCTTTTTCGACTATAAAATTTCGCTTTTGTTTACTTGTATCTCGTAATACACTTAGGACTTGAAGTTTATTTAGATTAATGCTAAGAATACGAGATTCAAGTAAACAATTGCGTTTTCGAGATTTTGTAGTCGAAAAAGCACTCGAACTACAAACTCGGTTTCGCGATGATCTAGAAGGACACGAGAATTGCCCCCCTGATACACTTGTAACTGTACCCACGATATAGGAGAAACACTGTAGGAGGCAATATTTTTTTAAATCTTTCTTCTACAAATTGCAATCACTGGCAATCAATAATCCGTTTTCTAAACGTGGAGATTATGATAATTTTAAAAGACGTCGGTATAGGTATGTTTAACAGAGAACGGAGGGCTGATGTGTTTTAAATTTTATTTACAATACCTTTTATTATTAGACTTTAATGTTGTTTTATATTATAATATTTTAATTTAAGTCTTAAGATAAATATTATGTTATTTTAAGCCTATTTTGCATACCATCTTAATGGTCAAATATGTGGCAACTTATCTGTATGTAATAACTGTACAAACCCATATTTCATGCAAATAAAGAACATTCTGATTCTGATTCTGATTCTGATATAAAATAATAATGTAGGTGAACGAATCAGTAAGTTTGGTTGGTGTATGAAAATATAACGAGAAAAGTTTCTGATCTGCGCATATTCGTTTCGTTATCATACGTATCTACTTCTATTTTGTCCTGTTTTACCGTGGACAGAAAATGTTATAACAAAAACACATAGATTTAAATAAGTCATTTTTTCTACGCCCACAGAAGCTCACTTTTTTTTATCTTTATTTATTGAAGGAGGTTTGTTCACACATGAACATATTGAACATGTCACCTCTATAATACAACAAACATAAACACTTCTTGAACTAATACTAAAATAACACTAGGTACCTAAACACTTCTGGAACTAGGTAATACTAAATAACTAACTAAAACTATAGAGGAACGATTTTTAATGTCGATCTGCGTCAGCTTATACAATAATTTAGCTTCCTCTGATAGAGGTAAAGACAATACGCAGTTACGAAGACAATACGCAGTTACGAAGACAATACGCAGTTACGCCATCCAACGTCAGCAGAAGCACGGTTAAGTTTGCGTACCTCCAATCGCAATTTAAAAGTTTTCTCACCGGTCTAGGACTTCATTCTCAAGATCTCATTATTCAATGACAACTTTCGCGAGTGGTAGTGGCAGGTTACTTCAGAAGAAGCCATTTTTAATCATTTCCATAAGAAAATGAGAGAAAATGTAACATAATTGTGAGAAGTTCGTTCGGTCAACAGTTCAACTCACAGAACACAGAAAAGAGGTATCTCTCTTTAGAAAGAGAAAGAAGAAGAAAGAAAAAATATTTACTTGACACAGCACAAAAACGATTTTAAAGATAACCTAACAGAAAAATAAAACATGTAAAACAAAAATAAAAACATTTCTCTTAAATAAAATGCATTGTACGTCGCAGCTGTGTCAAAAAGGCTTCCGCCCGACAGCGCTGATTTTCAGTGGGAGCCACCGTTTATGTGTTCTGTGATCAACCAGTCAATATATGTTATTAAATATATTCATAAAAAACCTAAGTGCGCGTGAGCGAGCGTTGTTTATTTATAGAATTTATTTAATCCAATTGGCCTAAGTAAATATTCTTGAGGTCGTAGAAAAACCTTTTAGGGACAAAAGGACAAACACAAAGCTAATGTGAATAGACTTTTAAATGAAAAGATTTTCTAGACTATTTATTCTATTTTCTTCTAAAAAGATTAGGAGGAACATGACGAGTCTCAACACAAACCTGGGTCAAGCAAAGAAAGTATATCACGCAGGCTATGGTGAAACGATATAGATAAAAAAATATATACCTTGCTTGCCCCTCCTTACCTCAAATAGTGTTTTATTTTTATTCGATATTTTTATATATTAAACAAGGGTTTTAATTATTAGGAAAAAGTTTAAAAACAAAATATTTACCTACCCTACTTTGTTTCTTGACAACTTATTATAATGTTTTCAGTCTTCGTTTCTGTACGTATTCGTTCAAACATATACATGATCCTACCCTTTCTCGTCTCGATTCCTTGAAGGAGTTATAATACTCATCATGAAAAACTTGTACTATGGGACAAAAAACGAAATCGCGAAAAAAAAAAGCTTGTCCATACATTTCGTCGAGTAATATTGAATTATTTGTATAGAACGGCTGTTTTATTTTTCGTGATTTCAAAGTAAAAAATGTTTATAATAAATTATGAGTACCATAACCCTTGAGAATCGGGACTAGAAAATTAGAACCATGTATATTTTCAGTAAAAAATATGTATATTTCAGTTTTAATAAAAATAAAGTCATATTGCAATCTGTCTGTAGGCAGTTGCAATTTTACAACCCTTTTACTGTGGTCCCGTGTAGCTAATACATTATGAATATTAAGATAAGAGCTCCCGCACTGAATAATATTTTAAAAAGCTGTACTTACTTTATTCTGCAAATAAAAATTCATATAAAAAGGTTTTATTGCACATTGAGAAAGAAAAAACATCACGCTTTGGACTATATCTACCCGTCTATGTAAAATTGTGATATATAGAGCGTGTATCAGAAATGCGTGGTCATATTTAAGGGTTTTTATTAGACCATTAAACTGAATAACTCTCCTCTATATGAGCAGGGACGGATACCGATATTTTAGAAATATCGATATTCGGCTGTAAAGTACCGATATTTTACAAATATATCGGTATATTCAAGTATCGGTAAAATATCGATACAAAATATCGCATTTTTAAGTACCGTTATTAAGTTATCGATATTTATATCGATACTCAATACCGATTTTAATATCGGTATTGATACAAATATAGACAAATTAAAGTATCGATATTTATGTACTGAAATTAAATATCGGTACCGATATCGATAAAAAAATACCAGTATATCGGTATTATATCGATATTTTTATATCGGTATAAATAAATATCGGTAATCCGGTCCCTGTATATGAGACCAACATCGTAATCGCGAAAAAATTATTACCTATCCCATATATTTGGGTCGAGTAGGTATTGAAGTTTTGTATGGGACAGCTGATATTTCGCGATTACAATGTTGGTCCCATAGAGAAAACTGTTCAGTTTAATGGTCTAAGAATAGAATAGAATAGATCTTTATTTCATGTAAACCAAATACAGGCACTTATGAAATGTCGAGACTCTAGGTGCGCGGTTCCAAATAGTGGGTCCGTTTGGTATAGGCTTCCTTAAATCCTCTCCATTTCCCTCTATCTTGGGCATTTCAAATCTAGTTCAAGCTAATAAGGGCTCATAAAATGCCTATTTCTTCGCTAAACCATAGTATTTTCACTAAAATTATTGTATTAAGTGTTATGCTGAATTCCATCACCACTAAAATGGAAGCCAATTAACAAATTAAACCGATTTTCTAAAAAAATTGTTTTAGAATTTAGGGTTTATTTGACAATTTCATCAATTATTATAGTTGAACAGTTATAAAATCAATATTGACGTGATATTAGAGCTAAAATAAACCTATTTTAATGGAGTCTAAACAATACGAAAATGACTCAAATAATAATCAATCATCATACTCAAGGTTTGTTAAAAACAATTGTGAAGGCTTTAAATATTCAGAAACCAAAATGTAATTTATGAAGTATGAAACAATAAAGTCTGTTAAGTAACGAACAAAGCTCTGTTTAACTGTCCAGACGTGAAACTGTTTCTTAAATTAATTCGAATTTAAATATAATTATAATAATATTATAGCTGTTGCCCGCGGTTTTATTTTTATCTAAATAAAATATAGCCCATATATATTATCTCAGAAATAGTGAAGTTTAGATTAGATTAGATATTAGAGAATGAATTTTTAAGAATAGGTGTAGTAGCACAAACAAAATCTCTTAAATAGAGAAATAAATGCGGTTAATATTAATATTGGGAAAATAATCATATTAGCCGGTTACTACTAATAATTTCTCAACGTGTTGGCATAAGTAATAAAATATTGTAATTTGCATGACATTATATATGTATGTACCTACTTATTTATGCTTCAGATACAGTCCGCGACAGATCGACGTGGCAATTATAGATTTTAGTTTGTTAGTTTTTTTTATTATCACTTTTTTTTTTATATTTGTTTTTTCATTATGTTGAATATCATCGACCGCGTTTATCAATTTCGATCTCGCTCACGTTGTTGCTTATAATTGGGTATCTAAAATGACAAAAAAATTGCCATGTCGACCTGTCCCGGACTGTAGGTAAGCCTAAATTATGCCCCGAGTCATATTTTTTTCAACTGACGCATCGCTTTGTGTCCTGACTCCTGCCGCATGGAGTACTCACCCCGCACTCTTCACTGACCGCTGTTTTAAGATTTATTATATTTACCACGCATGTGTGAAAATTAATAATAATTACCGGTCAATGTGATAAAATTACACTAACCTCGTGAGTTGGTTTGTATGAATAATTACCGGTAATTATTAATAGTTTTCAATGAATCACACTAACCATAACATAGATTACACACAATTCTTTGACGTCATATAGGAAATATTGGGAAAGTAACGTCCCTACTACTAAATGTTAAGTTTAATTTGCCTAATGTAAGCACTTGGGAAAATGAGGTGGTAGAGAATCGAGTAGGAGTAAATCCAGCCGTAACAATAATATGTTACGTTGCCAGGGAAATAGATTCCCACACTGCAACAACGTGTTACGTGAATAATAACGTGATTAATATTAATGTGATCACGTTCGTACAGAAGCTATTAATAAAAGCTAGGAATGTTATGTAGATAATGGAAGCCGTAACCAATAACCATAACCCTCTTTGGGCTTTCTTACCCTCCCCGAATAACCGTCTTTATACCCTTTAGCCAGTGTTACCAACTCTCAAAAATATTTATCCCCAAAGCTAGAGTTAAAAACCCCTAAAATCCCCTAAAAAAATAAGGTTTGTAAAAAATAATATTTAAATAAATCGTACTTAATAATATAAAATAATTGAAACATTTTCAAAACTTTTACAGCCAACTGCGTCACAATCATTATAAACTTTACAATAAAAGTAAAGGGCAAAAAAACCCAAAAAAATTCCCATCCCACTTATTTACCCCCTAAATTTGGGGGGAAAACCCCTAAGTTGGGAACCCTGCCTTTAGCTAGGTGCAAGGCCGTAGCCAAGAATTCGAAGTTCGGGGGGTTAAATCTTCAACAAAAAATATTTAAAAAATATTCAGAGGCAAATCAAATTATTATCCTATTCTTATTTTTTATTCACATTAAATTACATTATTGTCGCAGCTCTTACCACAACATTGTAGGTACTAACCAAGATTGTTATCTATTATTTTAAAAGAGTTTCCATGGACTTTCTTGCCGGTTCTTCTCCATAGGATCTACTATTTGGAACCGCGCACGTAGTCTCGCCATTTCATAAGTGCCTGTATCTGGTTTACATGAAATAAAGATCTATTCTATTCTATTTCGCTGTCTGGAGTTAGGGGGCTAATGAACCCCCAATTATAAATTTATGTAAAGGACCATGGGCAAATTTGTATGGAATCTGGACCAAACTCTCAACAGTGATGAAACCTATGCCATGTGAGAGCTTTTGGGGTATTATTTAATTCATTCTATGGCAGCCAAGTCGAAATCGAGCGCGAACATGGTGTTTTGGCACATTTTCAATACTGAGAAACTTGCTTGTTTTGCGACTACCGGCTCCTTATTTGACTCTAATATTAGCTTATTTGTGTCTATCTGGTAGGGATGACCGATATTCATCGATGGTAGATTAGCGGGAAAACATCGATGAATGTATAAAAAAAAAATTGTCCTCAAAAGTATCGACACATAGATTAACATCTATGTGTTGATACTTTTGAGGACAATTTTGAGGAGAATAATATCGGCCCATCGATATACCTACTCCTAGTCAACTAGCGTGAATTGGGTGTATGTGCTAGATTTCGCTGACTATGTACTAGGTTTCAGAGACTGTATCATAGATTTACAAGTTTCAACTGATATGAACCAAGGGAAATAACAACTAAATCATCATCAGTTAGTATCAAGAAGTTGCAACTGAGGAAGATGAGCATCTTAACAGACGAGTTGCTTTTGAAAGGTAAGCTTTTCAAAGGCAACTCGTTGTCTGTTAAGATTTCTTAATGTAACGTAATCAAATAAAATATTTGTTGTATTGGTCTTAGCATGTATAATGCGTAAAATGTTTTCGGCAAACCTATTATCTGTGGCTACTTTTTAGAACGCATTAATTAGGGCAGCTCCAATTCTGAAATCTGTACACATATGCGGCAATGCTCTACCACCAATTCTGATCGAGAAATCATCTATTTTTTGTTCTTTGTGTGAAAAATAGTGAAAACTAACATAAAAACGGGAAAAAGTAAGCCTGGACAGGAAATAAAAAGATCACATTTATTAAAAAAACTCGAGAAACGTATTTAAATAACTGATTCAGATTCGAGTGATCAAAGTGAGAATTTTGCCGCGTAGTGTGATTTTTTCCTGTTGTTCCCTGCTTATGGCATTGAGATAAATAAAGTGATATAGTAACAGGGTGTAAGGCCCTGTTTTATTACGCATATTTACATATACGCTACCTGTGTACGCTACATTGAAAAGATCGTGTATGAAACAGACAAAAGTATAACATGTCGGACATACCATGCGGCTTTGCACGTGAATGCAATCAAAAGTGAATATTTTGAGCTTCAATACGACTTGCCTGGCCTATGGGGCGTTCTGCGGGAACGCACGTGATCTAAAACGGCTTTGTTGTGATGTGAAAGGTGTTCTGAAGGGATACCCGTGGTTGAGTGTTTATTATAACCAAACAATTTGCCTGACCTGTGGGGCGTTCTGCGGGAACGCACGTGGTTGACTTTTTATTATAAAGGACAATGGGAAGAAACGTCCCCACCCTCCAACAGATTTGAAACATATCTCATTCGAAAGGTCTTAAATAGACGATCATTTTTTATTATGGCGACATTCTTCGAATATATGGGGATTCCCCGGTATTTGAATTCATAGATAATTTTTTATTTCGATTTATTTTTGCATATGAAAACGGTTTCCGTATTTACAAATATTTATTAATTAAGATTATAATATTGTTTAGAGGTTAGGTTACGTTTAGGTTAGGTTAGGTTTAGGTTAGGTTAGGTCTAGGTTAGGTTAGGTTTAGGTTAGGTTAGGTTAGGTTTAGGTTCTCCGCCTGGAGGGGTGTGCCGGACTCTTACCGAGGAGTTCGGCACACCCCTCCAGGCGGAGAACAGCCCTATGATGGGTGCACAACACGCTAATCAAAAAAAAAAAGTTAGGTTATGTTAGGTTTGGTTAGGTTAGTTAGGTTAGGTTAGGTTAAGCGGACCTCTGCGCGACAGGCACATTCGCTACGTGGGCAAGGACGGTGGCTTCAAGCGGAAGGAGGTAACCTGCGAGGTTCCACAGGGGTCAGTTCTCGCCATAATCTAAAAATAAAGTCTGGGTTAGGTTAGGTTTAGGTTAGGTTAGGTTTAGGTTAGGTTCCTGGGAGGGGGACCTGTTTACAGTCTCCCTCCCCGAGAAGTGCCCTAATAGGCGTGGCACCGAGGTGGGCTTCGGCGCGGTCTTTTAAGAGTACCCGAAGCCCACCTGTAGGTGCCGAAGTGGACCACCGTGGTGAGTTTAGCCGGTAGCAGTCCGGCACACCCCTTCGCCCCCCCCAGGCGGAGGACAGCCCATGATGGGTTCTCACCACGTAAAACAAAAAAAAAAGAAAAGGTTTATGTTAGGTTAGGTTTAGGTTAGGTAAGGTTTTGTTTTTTTTAAGAACCCCATCGATTTTGCGGTTGAAACAGGTAGTTAGTTTTTTTGTAGCTCCTAATAAATATATTGACACGCATTCTATAACTGTTGGTGGGTGGGGACGGGGTCCATACAAAATCCCGCATTGTCCTTTAAAATAAATATATAATAATAACTTTTGATTTGAGTGGGAACTTTTAATAGTTGACTAGGAAGTCAACTAGCGTGAATTGGGTGGAATAATATCGGCCCATCGATATACTTCTGTATATCGATGGGCCGATATTATTCTCGTAACATCTGTGTCGATACTTTTGAGGACTATTTTTTTTTTTTATGTACAATCATTGATGTTTTCCCCCTAATCTACCATCGATGAATATCGATAATCCCTACCAGATAGACACAAATAAGCTGATATTGGAGTCAAATAAGGAGCCGGTAGTCGCAAAACAAAAGCAAGTTTTTCAGTATTGAAAATGTGCCAAAACACCATGTTCGCGCTCGATTTCGACTTGGCTGCCATAGAATGAATTAAATAATACCCCAAAAGCTCTCACATGGCATAGGTTTCATCACTGTTGAGAGTTTGGTCCAGAATTACTCATTGTCCTTTATTTTATTATTGTGATGTACTGTCTCGTATGTAATTTTTTTTTTCTTTCTTTCTTTCCTGTCTATCGCCACGATAGAAGAATATAGGATGGACTTACCCATGGTCAAATAGAGCGCCATAGCCGACGCTAGGACGAACACGCGGAGCGCTGGTATGCTGCGCGCGTCGTTCACACAACCGGGTATAACCAGCCTCATGATGATCAGTGGTCAGCTGTGGACAATAGATAAGATACTTCAAATACATGTTTTTAAGTTGCATGTATTTTTATTGATAATCGTTAAAATTTAAATAAATAAATCCAGCCCATTACTGTCCCACTACTGGGCACAGGCCAGGGTTAGGCCTTAGTCCACCACGCTGGCCTAGTGCGTGTTGGCGGACTACACACACAATCGAAAACTTTATGCGGCCTTCTCAGATGGGCTGGTTTCCTCACGATGTCTTTCCTTCACTTTACTGATATCGCTATATTTTATTTTGTTAAATTAAATTGCGCGGACAAAATCGCGGCCAACAGCCAGCAAAATATATTTTTATAAAACAACAACCTAATTAATTGTAAGTAAGAGAATGATCGAAGAGATTCCTTGCATACTGTTTAACTGAACGAAATTATCATATTGAAATGTTAATGAGGCGTAGCGATGACGTCACCCGTTTCCACTTAACGGGCCAGTATTTATTGATTAGGAATAGTGTGGGTGTTTCACGGTGGTTGCTCTGCCAGACAGGTGGAGGTGTACCGGAGCTACAGTTCTTAATTATGTAGGAATTCTTCGAATGTAATCAATACCCACGGCTACCTACATAGCTATACATTTTCAGTTTAAGCTGACCTCACATTGTACGGACAGCTTATACAGTATGTAAAAAATAGCCCCGTCCGATCTGGAACGAGGTTATTGTAATCATCATTATGAACAACTTTTACTATAGGACCATAGATGAAATCGCGAAATAAAAATCTGCTGTGCCATACAAATAATTTAATATTACCCGAGTAGTATGGAATTGCTGACATACGGTCAAGGTTGTGAAAAAATCGGTTTGGGGTACTGGACCATTATCTGTAAGATATAATATTATCCTGGAAACGGTACCTAAGGTAATCTTCCGTCGATTTTTTTTGTATTTAACTTTATTATATTTTTAATTTGTAATTTTTATTTTCTAAATCAATTTTTATTAATTGATTTCTTAATTGTTATATTATGTTGTCTTGTATACTTACTTACTATTTTTTGCAAGCAATTTAAACACCAAATTATAATTAATTAAAATAAAACATATTATTTTTGTCTATATTTGCAACACTAGAATAACTCTCCATTTTATGTAATTTATTAATTGTGTAGTGTTTGTAATGTTGACGATCTTTAGTCTAAATAAATGATTAAATTATATGAATAACTTATCCAGATCCTCAATCTGTTGTGGTGGTAACTGGGTGTTGATAGATCGGGTACTATATGAAAAACGCCAAGACAATGACGCAACAAACATTGAAACAATAAATATACCTACCTAATTTCACCGGCTAACACTGTAGGTACAATACAGTGTACATATATAATATGTGAGTCCCCTTCAATCTCGATGTTACGACACAGATAACGTGAACGCGTTGTTTGTATGTAGACAGGTTATCAATATTATCTGATACAGGTAGCTACCTCCTGCCACCTGTTAGTGAAGTGATCCGACACGAGTATAATGTCCAACAGGGGCTGTCATTTCCAGCACAGGGGAGGGTAGTTCCGACTAAAATAATAGCTGCTTTTGGTTTCATACTGTTGTATGGAGTTCTCACAAACAGTGCCGTCTATACCTAATGGACACATGGGCACGTGAGGGCCCCCAGATAGAGTGGGCCCCACAGGGGGGTGCCCTCCTTCAGCTTGTATGTATAGACTCAATTTCATACATTTTGCAATTAGCGAAAAGAAATATTGAAAATGGACTATTATAGAAAATGTTCACAATCTGAATAATTAACTTATTTTAATATTGTGCCAATTTTTTTTTCGTAAAAATTTGAATGTGTAGCGAAGTTAAGGAACGTTTTCTCGTGAGTTAAAATTAACCCGTATGTTATAGTTAAATAAAATAGTTAAGCTCCGTTGGGTGTACCATCAATGTATCTGAATAAAAGCACTATTTCTAAGACATGGTATTTTTTTTTACAATGGGCCCCAGTTTCGTTGTGCCCCATTGTGCCCAGGGGCCCATACGGCTTAAGTCGGTCACAAACAGATTACTTCAAGTCATCGGTTTCACGTAATGAACTTTATTTTTGACAAGAAGACGTCTAACTGACAGCAATTCTAAAATTGAAAATATCTTCTATAATAGCTTTCACCATTGTGTTCATCATGTTCTAATTTTGTTTGCGACGGATGCTTAATTTCACGACGCTCTTCAATTTATTGACAGCTCATTCCATCTCGTTGTATAGCTGCTTGTATAACAGATTATTAGATAGCTCCACCTGTTACTGAATTGATCGTTATCATACCGACATAGTGATAGTCACGTGGCGTCGCAACAAAGGCTGTACTTCGCACAAGGATAAATGCGTACTGTGGACCTATTCTGTGAGAACATCTCATCACGATACGAATCTCATTATATTGGCGGTTGTTTGATGAATTGACATACGATAATAAATGTGTAACTTAACAACAGGTACTGTGAACATGACCTGAAGCCCAATTCTCGTAATTAATTTATAATAAATGACTGAAAGTTGACCGAACTGAGATTATATTATGAATTGACAAAAAGTCATGTATTCTACTCCTCTTAAAGTTCAGTCCGATTCCAGTATGATTTGGATTCAATCTTCTTACAAACTCATTTCAATCTCATTTTTGACGTTTGTGTATAGACGAGAGTGTTAATTTTATTATCTGTGTCAGTTCAAAATGTTAGCAGAATACCGATTTGCCTTTTATTCAACTTTTGATATCATTACAATATAATGTCACGTTTGACGTTGTTTGTTAGGGTAAGAGCATAGAAATAGTACAGTTATAGGTACTATGTATTATCTCTATGGGTAAGAGAATACCATTTGTGACATTTATGACATTGGTAGTAGATCGGAATGAGATCCGAACTATATTTTGAACATTTTTAATTACGAGAATTGGGCCTCAGAGCATGTTCATGTTCACAGCTCCGATAATTGAGTTATTGTTTGACAATTAGTTTAAATAAGCGAAGCATTTCTTACGATCAGACGGACACCTTACTCGTAGTATGCAAATAAATCGCTAACTTACCAATGACATTTTACAAATAGACGGGCCATATACCAACATTAATGCACTACAAAATGGCGTAAACTTTACTATAGCTACATAGCAGTACATATAATAATACAGTGCGCGAAGAAAGGGAAAGAAAATGAAAGCCACCATACGCCATGTCGGTTTTTAGAAAAAGATGAATATAGACATTCAGTTACGTGGCATTAGCTGCTGCATGCTAATTCTCTCAGTCGGTACAGGACATTTACCTTGCATTTATCTTGCCAATATAGAGCGCGGGCAACGCGTCTATTTGTAAAATGTCATTGTAACTAACTGTAACATTAACCTAAATTATCATTACTTACCACATCTAATAATGTTCGTATAATTTCATCGTTTTAAACTTAATTTAGCTTTAATCTAATTTAATGTTTTACTGTTAATTTCTAATAAGTATGCGCACTTCCTAGTCTGAAGCACAGGTTCAACCTAGTTCAGGCAAATATGAAAAAAGCGTTAGGTAGGTCAACGCGCCTTTTTTTCCTGATCACGCCCAATAAACCCAAAATAGGTAAATTTTCAGAAGACTGCCTTTTAAAAAATCACGACAGTATGGCGGTAGTGAGACTGCAAACTGACTGTAGATGCATCGGCATCACGGTTCTAGATAGGTACTCAAAGGCATCACGCCATATTCACGCGCTGCGATTGGTCGTCCATGACGACGGTCAGGTGGGGGCTCTGCTACTAATTTCTGCGAGTGCACTAAGACAATCGCAACTGACACGACGTCATTTCATTTTGAACACGCTTTTATTAGCTGCACCTGTAACTAACTACCTAACTAACTATGTAAGAAAATCTTGGAAGTTAAATTCCAATTGAACTGAAATTTTGCATACCTACACGTTCAGTTTGGATGACTAAAGCGTGTTCTATAGTTTTTTTTAAACTATAATATTTTAATTTATACCTACCAATTGTTACTGTAATCATTATTATAAATAAGTATCTACGTTTTTTCAAAGTCTACTGAGGTTAATTTCACCGTCACCTCAATCGAATTGAACAGTAAAGAAACCTACATTTACACTGACATAAATCCGATACTGATCGAGCGGAATTATTATCAAGTCAAAACCCCTGAGACGGTACTTCGCAAACCTTCAACTTGTTGCTTATGTTCAAGTTAAGGCGTAATAACTTTCCTTCGTTTTCTTTGAAAATATGAACTCAAAGATATTCATTCAAATATTAAAAGAACAGGATAAAAATAACATTAATTCATCATCATTTGAAATGAGAGTTTTGTAAAAACCATTTCTATTTCAAAAAAGAGGGGCTGTGGCATCGTAGCTCCAAAACGGATGGACCGATTTCAATGCAGTTTTTTAATTGAAAACTAGTTTAATCGGGTATCATCTTAGCTATGTTTCATGAAAATCTGTTCAGCCATTCAAAAGTTACAACTTTTTTTCTAGTTGGAGTCGGGGGTTTTTGACGGTTAGGTTAGTTAGTTAACATGTCATAACCATTGTGGAGAGAAAAATAAAGAAAATTATTATTAATTATTATTATTCTTATTAACCATCTCTCATATGAATAAAAAAGTTTTGAGTTTCATTAATTTGAGAGTTTCAACATGGCGGATGATCAAAAAGGTTTCCTCGTATCAAAATGACACACGGAACATAATTAACTTTATTGAAACACGACCCGAATAAGTATAATCATTTTGTTATAAGGTAACCCACCCAATCTTCGAGATTTTCTTTGACTCGATACGAAAATAACCTGATATAACCATAGAGATAATATATAGTACCTGTACTATTTCTATGGATATAACATAACGTATATTTTATAACGGTACGTGGGAAGACAGCTTTGAAGACACCCACACACTGTTCCAGTTGTTTCATGTTAAGGCAAGCTGTATGAAGACTGAATTCTTTTTACGGTTATTAAGTACTTACTAAGATATAACATTTATAAATGTGACATATACGAGTACTTGAGAAGTTATAGATGTGTTTACTGGAATAAACATTATTTAGGCCAATGTTCACCGACAATGTAACAGACGTTTAAGATAAAATCTGAGGTTTAACATGAACATTTGTGTGTATAGCTGTTTTCTTTTTAACCCCCTACAAAAAAGAGGGGTGTTGATAAGTTTGTATATCTGTCTGTGGCATCGCAGCTCCAAAATGGATAGACTGATTTCAATGCAATTTAATTGAAAGCTAGTTTAATCGGGTATCATCTTAGCTGTGTTTCATGAAAATCTGTTCAGCTGTTCAAAAGTTATAGTTGTTTTTCTAGTTGGAGTCGGGGGTTTTGACGGTTACGCTATTAAAATCTGTTAATATTGTCGGTGAACTGTCCAAGATTTTCGGATTTTGGATTTCGATTAGGCTTAAAGTAAGAAAACATCTGTATATTTGATTATAATGAATAAATTGAAAAACTAATGGACCGATTTTAAAAATTCTTTCACCAGTAGAATGCCATGTTTCAGTTCAGTACCATCCCATGTTTTGAAAACTGGGTGGCTTGAGTGTTAAGTATGCACCTATGTGTACTGTTTAAATTGTAGTAGTACTTAATAAGATCTTTGCTGTTCCTTTTTTATTTTATTTTTTTGTAATATTGTGTAAATTCTGGTCGAATTTTAGCTAGGGCCGCTCCCGCGGCTCCATATGTTATTGTTAATTAAGTATCTTGATTTATGAAAAGAGTATACATGGAGTTTCTTGCCGGTATCTTCTCCAGGACCAACCCACTTGGAACCGTGCACCTAGAATCACGACGTTTTGAAAGTGCCTGCAAAGGCCCAGTTGAAATAAAAACTTTTGACTTTGACTTTGCTATATTATCACTGAGAAACAGGCTATATTTTTCATAAAAATTAGGGATCCCTACGAAAATATAGTAGCATCCGTGCGAAGGTCGCTAGTAAACTATAAACCGATTCCAGATAAACCAGAAGCGGAGGAATACCAGGATTTTTCGCCGAGCTATAGCTATTAATGGACTTCCGCAACCCAATTATTGGGAGAAATATCCCAAGGTTGGACCGGTCATTTGTCAGGCTCCAGAGTACCACCATCTCTTACAGCAATATTGTTTTAACCTTCCATCGAAATTTCGTATTATAACATCCTTAAAGTAAGATTACTTTAATATTGTATTGCTTAGTTGTGACGTCATCGTAAATCATACGTCTCGTTTTGTCTAGAGCAACCAATAGACAAAACATTATTATTCTTGAAATGTCATTGTACGAATTTAATTGACATTACTTTAAGCTTGAAACAAAACGTTAGATAAGATAAGATAAGATTCTTTATTTGTGGAAACATGAGTTTACATGAGTTTTGCATGCAAGATGTACAAAAGTATAAAACGATCCTGAAATATATTATAAAGGTTACTGCGTGGTTACTGCCTATACAGTTTACTGTCATACGTATTCGAATGAACCCTGACAGATCCAACCTGTGGATCCAACGCGCTTTCAGAGGTAATATAGGATGATGACATACCTACTGTTTTATTTTCCAAGAAAATATTGCAGACAGCAATAACGCATTCTGCATTTTATATAGATGTTCTTTCGTCGCATGTTTGCGAAGATAGCGTCTATATACGTCATCTGTTGTAGTCAACATCTAGGAGTTTATAAGGCTTCTAAGCGATACACGCACAAGCACAATGTTCCAGATGAAAATCAGCGTCAAGCACATAATATGTGTTTGACATTAAGCTGATCTGGATACCTTTTTGGGCAACCGTGAGACACATTCCCCGTGTTGTACAATATGATTAATGTCTTTTTTTTTTTATTGCTTTTTGTTGTTTTTTCTTGTACTCTTATTTATTTTTTTATTGTTTGATTTGTGTATTTTGTCTCTGGCTGTCTGAATAAAAAGTTTATTATTATTATAATTATATAAGGCGTAATATCGAAGGCACGTACCAAGTGTATAAGAAATTTCTTGTACAGTCGGCGACATAAATTAATGAGCTTTAGTAATTTTGAAATTGATTTATCAGACATACCTACTTTGTTCTTAAAGTAACCATTGCAAAAGTAGTTAGTAAAATTTATAAGCTTTCATTTAAAAAAACATACTTCTTTCTTTCTCTTAGATTATCAGAAAAACTATTATTTTATTTTATTATTCAAATAAGTACCTAACTATAACTACCTACTGCGTAGATAAAGCTATAAGCTCAGAAGACTTGTATCCAGCTATTTCAATCAAATTCAAAATTTACGAAGCAACATTATCTTCTAAAAGCTTACCTAATATGAGTTCTAGCTGCCTGACAGTTGACATTCGTAACTTGTTATTTTTTATACAATATTTCAGTTTGTAACATGTTGTAAAACTGTAGATATAAACATAGTGTATTTTATTTACTTTACGACTCATAAGTAAGGGCCATCGCCCACTGGTCCACCACTGCTGCGACACGCACGTAGCAACTAGCAAGTATTTATGCTACCTTTATTATTTTTTATCGAACGTTCACGCTTGACAAAAATTTAACGTTGAAAAAATAAGATCTCTAAAAAAAATTATTCCATCCACTATTTTCATCCGAACGTTTTATTTTTATCGAATTAAAATATAGCATAGCCTATATCACTCAGGGATAGTGTAGCTTTATATTAGTGAAAGAAATAGAATCGGTTCAGTAGTTCAAGAGATTAACCCCTACATACAAACAAATAACAACAACAACATCAACATCAACAATTTCTGAACACGCTCCTTTTGCTGTACTACATCCTTCTCAATTTTTCTATTTTTTTAGTGGTGCTCATCCTTTAGTGTTTTAAATGTATGTATGTGTGTGTGTATTTATTTATGTATATTTTTATATTCATGCGTATTTGTTTTATATAGGTATTTCATTTAAGTTTGTATTATTATATTTAATTTGTAGTTTTGATCTATTCTTGTACATCGCTGTCTACAGTTCGTGTTTTAAGTTCTCCTCTCGCAGGTCTGCTGGAAGAGATTTCTTTTGTAAAATAAGCAGTTCCTTTGTACTTTGTCTGTGTCTTTTCATGTGTGTAATTTTTTCTATCAAACAAACAAACAAATGAATTTCACCCCTATATAATATTTATTCCATATTCCATATTTATTCCACTATACGGGTCATGGCGAAGATATGACATATTTTATTCATAGTCTGAGACCACATGGACGGCCAACAGAGTGTAGAAACGTTTTCAGACCTGTCATGTTATATTCATAAATATTTCGTGAGTTAGGGCCTGTTCAGACGTACCACTTTCTAACCACAGAGAAGTGAGCGTGGTCGAATTGTATAAAAGACTCATTGTTAATACACGAACCATATTAAGCAGTTAATTCACAACATGTGCAGACAGGTAATGGTAGTTGATATCACCTTGTAATAAGGTAGCGTGGTAATTTGTGGTATCACTCACAGTTTGACCACTAAACAGCTGCCGTAGCTTCTTCTGTTGAGTCAGTTTGTCGCTCGTGGAAGCTTTTCGTTGCTATTGGCTGCAGTAGAGTAACCACAGACTTTCGAACCACACCACAACTCAAAAAGGGGAGGGGGGCTTTTGAGTTGTGGTGTGGTTAAAAAGTATTGTCCGACCGCATAACTGGCGTATCACCTGCGTGGTAACAGGTCCGCGGGAGAGCTTATAACGAGATAAAGAGATTAATATGCATTATCGCACATCATGCCCAGCGAACATTATCTCCGGATTTATCTTCTAATAATTAACTTCGTGTGTACAGATACCTGCCCGCCCACCCACGTCTTGCCCACAGATGATACGCCCGCAGAACACAGAAAGAGGTGACCTAAACCACTTTTCTGTGTTCTGTGGATACGCAAGATCTACTATCGTACTATAGTACGTCTGAACGGGCCTTAGATAAATTGACTTTAGCTCGCTCTTTTGATCTCCTTAGTGACTACACCCTGTACAGACTCTGCTAAATTGCTTTCCTGTAACCGAAATCGCGAGTCATCCTGTATCATCAAATTCTTTATCCGTACCCTGTAATATATCGGAAATGATTTGGCAAAAGAACTGCTAATGACGAGATGAGGTCCCTTTGATAAAGAAATAAAAGTATGAATCAATATCATTATAATAAATATCTATCATCTATAAGACATTACCAGAAATCTCTTTTAATGGTTTAGTTATAGATATTTCAAGTAATTTGCTATGTTAATCTTTTCCTTTGATCTATAGAGTACACACGTAGAGCTCTTGAAATCAGCGGAAACGTCGGAAGAGAGTGGTTGATTTGGATTTTAAAGAAAAAATTGGAACTAACACCTCTATTTTATCCGGACGCTAAAATCTTGATTCAAACAGCTGATTACTTACAGGTACATACCTACGATCATCAGCAACAGAAGTTGAATAACACGTAGATATATTTAATGTTCTTTGGCTACGACAAATACATTAAAAATAATAATTTTTTGACTGATTTTTATAGATCCCAAGTGTAGCCAAAATATCGTGTAAATAATTATCTAAAGAAAGAAACTACATTTTTAACCACAACAACACACAACAACACACACAATCACAAATACTCGTAATAAGCTTTAACGAATAAATAATTAAACAAGGTTACAGAAAAACAAAACAAAAGCACAATAACGAAACACCAAAATAAACACATACAAATTAGAAAAAAAAACTAAATGTGTGCTGGGACACATAGTCGAAGTGAAACTTCTTCGGAAAATATATCGTCTACCCGTCTACCCGTCTACCGTCCACGCGGCCGTAACGCTTTTTCGTGACAGAAAAACCCTAATACCCCCGTCTATATAGCAACGACTAGGAATAAACAAGTTAAAGCTATTTACAACCGAATAACTAGGTTCAGATAGAGCCTGCAATATCTTTTTCCATGCAATCGCTGAAAAGAAATATCTAAAATAAACTGTTTATACTGATCGAAATACCTATCAGCGATCATAAAAGCTGTTTATATGGTACGTACAGCATTTGTGTATGCGTGAGTAAAAATTATGCAGCGGAACCTCCCTTGAATACGAATAACGTTCTTATTTGGTGTATTATGAACATACCTTATGGTATGATCGATCCTCGTTTCGGACTGACAGAGTAGGTCAGAATTTTGATCTGAAACGACGATATTAACATTCCTCCGTGCTAATAACGTTGTTCGTGACAACACAGGTAACTAAGAACCCGATGTTGATGCTTTTCAAATGAAATAAAGAACCATTATCGTACCTTGAAAAATTCCAAGACATAACAAAACACACCTAAACGTAATCTATCAACGAAAATCAACAAGCTTTTGTTTCATCCCCTTTCAGACTACGAGCTATCAAAATAGTACTTATCCGTTTTACAAGCGACATAATGGCCGAATCCATTTTAATTATCACGCGCCATGATACCTGGGGAGCGTACGTCCAAAACATACTGAGATAAAATCGATTTCAATTTGTTAAAGAGCTTTTAAAACCGACGAAAATCCCTCGGGATTCGGTTTTTAAATTCGATTTTGGTCAGTTTTGACATTTGTTTTCATTGCGGGTTTGAATTTCTGTTCCAATGAGTTCGCGATATGTTGGTGTTTTGTTTTGATCAGTTATTACGTTATTGCATTTTAAATGAGTTTGTGAAGCATTGAGATCTGTTTTAACTGTAGAACGATAAGCGGATCATATTACTGAATAGCTATTTTGATAATGATAAACGGGTATTAACTGGTGCTAGGTTAATCATCATACTGATATTATTTTGAATATTTTAGTGTAAGGCTGGCATTATTAGGCAAAAAAATCAGTGGCCATTATTTTTACGTTACTTGGACAAGCGGAGAAAATATTATTATTATTTTCTTCTAGCCAACTTTCTCCACTACGCTTTTCCTAATTAATTGGTCAGCTTATATATTTTTTGTAGTGACACAATTTTTAAACAATGAGGAGTTTTCCACTAGGCATTGTCTCAGTTTAGTTCTTTCATCATGGCAGTGGAAAATTTCGTGCAGCCAACGTAAATAGTTCAGTAATGTTTAAAAAAATACAAAATCCTGTAAAATTATATAATAATTAATATATCTTTGTGTTAGTTAAGTATTTTGAAATATTTACAATTAAATTATTTACAGATAAAGACAGCGTTTTACCGTAAAAATACTCAAACCACGAGCGAACCAAACGAACGACAAGGAAGGGAACGCAGAATGTCTACGCTCATACCACACTACTGTTATCAAAACTGTGGCCAACGCCATCTAGCGACAGAAAAGAATGCTATAAATGACTACTGAAAAACTAACTGCTCATTGCTGTTTAATTTCCTCATTTTCATAAACATTTTAACCACACACCGCACACCGCACACCCATCATCAAAGTTAATGTTAACAGAGTGTCCTGATAACATTCATATCAATTATTAAAACGTTATATTTGCATATTTATCGCCTTTCGACGACATTTTCGCGTGTTCACAGTAATTTAAATAATTACAGTATTTAACATCGCCGCCGTGACATTTGTGAATGAATTTAAGGACTGTTATAAATTGTGATCGTACGAAATATGCTAACAAATGATTCGGTTAAGGGTTACAGTTCAAATACCTCTATTAATATAATACTTTCTGGGTCATAAAATAAAGTATGTTTTTTGTTTTATAAAACAATAGAAATGATTAAATGTAGCAATTTTCTTGGTTCAGAAATTATTAAGTTAAAAATATAACCCATTAATTTGAAACTTTGAAAACTTGTTTTTAGTTCGAAAAATTGTTTAGTTTGGCTTGACATTTAGGCAATTATTAATAAAGTCTTGATATACGCAATTTATTACAGCTAAACATCAATGGATTTGGCAAGTTACTTCTTCTTTTATTAATAAAATATAATTCTATTCAGCAACAGCAGCCCTGTTAAGGTTATATCCGTAAACTAATTAAACCTATCAAGCACTCACGTGTCATTCACAATTAAATGACGTCATCCGACATATACCCGGCTACAGCGTAATGTAATGTCGTCAGCATACCCGGGTCAGATAGGGCGCTCCGGATAATCCGGTGGAGTTTAATAACGCCTGACATCGGACGCCGTGCACATCCTATTTGCAATTGTTCTATACTCTGACATCTGGGAATGGACTCGTGGAATGACCTCTCCGCTCGATTAAGGTCCGATCGGATGGCGAACATAATAGATTTCCCGGATTGGAGCTCAAAGGATAGACTTTCGGTAACTATATATTTATTTAGTTTGTGCAATTATAAATGTTACCTTAGTAGGATAATAGAAAGAAATTGTAACGCTGAAACTGAGGTAAGTTTAAGACAAACACAGAATTTTACATTCTAATGATATTTTTCTGAATTGAAATAGTATAAATGAGAGGATTTATATCTACCTAATGAGATAAAAAGACGAAGTCTACGTTTCAGCTTTATTTACTTCAGCAATTTACCTAATACTGGTTAAAGCGCTCTTTGTTCATTCTGTAAAATAAAGACTGTATGAAGTTACTCGTACATTTCGTGAATAGTTAAAAAGTAAAGCGTTTTCATAAACTGTGATGTATCGCTGTGACTTACCCGGGTACATAAAGTGAAGGATAATCCGGGCAGAGTTTAATTTCGTCCGACAACGGACACTGCACACATCTTGTTTGTGTTTGTTCCGCTTGTTGACTCTGACCAGTTTAGTATAACGTGTACATATTTGTGTCAAATAATAAAATACCAACACAAATTCACGTTCGATTCGTAATAGATTTCTACTAATTGTAACTAGATACTTTAGTGATTTTATATATCATTCTAGTGTACAACAAATACAGGACAGCGTTTATAATCTGTATCGAGACAGCATTTTTTATTTTATTTTGACAAATGCCCACTCACTGCCTAATTTCGTGAAAGTAACCTTTTCCCTATCCACACTTATTAAGAGTGTGGTCTATACTATGAGCTATATCTTTATTTATTTTATTATTTTTATTTTCTTTATTAGCGTGAAAATAACGTACATCTACAAATAATCTACTCGGGTTAATTCAATAACGTCCATTATATGTATCGTTAAACCCGCCTACATAAATTCTACCGCCGGAAATTCCGGATATAAATCAATATCGGATAGTGCACTCACGCTGCGACCTTACACTGTTTGCCGACAACCACACACGTGTATGTAGCAGTTGGAAATACGCGGCCTTTGAAACTTGAACCGAAACTGTAGTGTTTGATGTGTATGTCGTGTGAGAGCAAATTGTAATGTTCGATTGGTCAAAATAGTTCGTCCCATAGATGTGGGAAGCGAAAATATTTTAAATCTATGGTTCGTCCGATACAATGAAACTTTACAATGATTGATTTTAGAAATGTCATTTTATTGCAAACACACTCCGAGCATCAAGCTTTCTTATCTTGCTAGAATTTATCTTAAAAAACACCTTGTAATCCATGGTTTTCTATATCTTCATAAATATTATAATGTTATTGATATAAAGACGACCTTTTTGACCTTTGACCTTTGAGATAAAAACTGTAAAAACGTAGTTTGATACGAGCCTTATCTAAAAATCAATCTGTTGTGCATCTGTTATGTTGGTACATATTTTCATTTATAGTATTCGAAATTCGAACCGTATTTGAACTGTCAAGTGTCAGTGTCCAACAATTTGATATTCGAATCACAAATACTGGCCAGCACCAGTAGTTTGCAAACCTAAGTTTATTTTGATTTCCCGCGAGAACATGTTTCTACTTCCGACACTCGTGGACAGGATTATCAACTTGTTTTATCATTTCACCTACCCCTTTTGTTTGATTTTATGTTTTAATATACTAGATAAAAGTTCTACTGGTTTCTAGGTTTATCTATTTTTAGGAAGCCATAAAGCTTTCTCAGCAGTGCCAAGCATAATAAGCCCGGTGATACCAGTCAGAAAGACCTTAATCTAACAGCTAATTTTCAAAGGACATTGCTAAAGTTCCATACTCATTGGCTCTAGATTATCCAAAAGGAAAACTATGCTTTCCAAGCACAACTCAGTGAAAACAATATGTTGCAATCAATTTTAAACCACGGATACTTTTGAATGTATTTTTATTCTTTAAAATATTAACTATTTTGAGGCTATGTTTGGTTTCGAAACTTGTGTCAACTACGACTAAGTTGTCTGTGGATGCATTTTAGATGGACAAGTTGTATATTTAAGTGTTTTAAAAAAATAACATTGCTTTTCCTTAGCATTCTTCCGATATCTTTAGGACAGTTTACAAACATACATCTCACATGCACACACACCCAGACCCGAAACAACTATCTGTAGATCATACAAATATTTGTTACGTGTGGGGATCGAACTCGCGGCACGTTGCGCAGATAGCTAATCGCTTAGCTACTGCGCCAACCGTGTCGTCGAAATGTTGTTTATCTTTACTTTTTCCTCCAGCAAATAGGGTTTAATATGATACCTACATTCTATTTTCGTCCCACCTAAACAAACACTCATCAGCTATTTTCAAATTCAGACTAATTGGTTCAAGCTTTACGGTCTACAGGTCTGGCCTGAATTTCAGTGCTGAAATGCTGAACAAATTTAACTGAGCCCACGTAAGCTAAAAATAAACCTGTATAACCTTTTATCGAACCAGGTCTGAGGGGTCAGGATAGAGCGCAATCTATATGGAGTGGATAATTATGGATGCTGCTGGCAAGATAAATTATTTAAATATAGAACGAGACTGGCCATTCTGAAAATTCGGTATTATAGTTGATTATTTTTGTTTTGTTTGGAAAAAGAGTTGGGACTGGGCAGGACATGTCTGCCGTATGCCAGTCGAACTGTGGGCCCACATAGCACAGAATTGGTGTCCTGAGACAGTAAGACGGGGTCGCAGCAGACCACGAAGGAGATGGCGGGACGAATTGAACGCCTTCCTTAAAGACTGGCCCGATACAGCGCGGGATGGCGAGAAGTGGAGGAAAGGGAGGGAGGCCTTTGCCCAGTATTGGGAAAGCATAGGCTTGTAATAATAATAATAATAATTGGAAAAAGACGATCGACCACCACGGGATCAAACGAACTTCAGTCCCTGGAAGGGACGCTCCTCCCTGCCCCCACTCTCTCACTTAACACTTCATACAGTACGACACAACTAAGAAGTCATACCCCCCAGCCAAACGGTGTGCTAATATGTGCCTGTAGTATTATTATTACAGGCATTATGTTACTATTAGCCTCTCTATAGTAACTCCTATCATTTGTAAATACAGGCTTTATTATGGTAAAAGGTCAAATACTGTAAGCGTTATGTAAAGACCATTAGCGTTCATTAATGATACACGGCGTAGTAAAAGTATTTTATGTTTCATAGAAAATTGGTGGAATAAGTGTAAGAAACTAAGTAGTATCGACCACAGAGACATTTTATATTCTGGGAGTATCGATATCAGGTACATTAGCACTTACCAAAGTCAAATATATAAAGTAACTAAGGTAAAAGTAGGTACCATATTTCGTAGGCACAATCAACAATTTTTCCGGTCGATTTTCTTGGCTAAATTCGGAACGCGGAGTTACTAACTCGGGCTCAATTGTTGAGAGGCGGAATGTCGCACGGCGCGGAAAGCGCATACACTACAGATACACTATAGTAACATACTAAAACGAATTTTCGTTTTGTTTTAAAATGAGTCCTTATTATTATTATTTATTTATTCCAGATTTACATCCATATTAATTGTTAGTATTGACTTATGACTATGTTAATAGATATTCAAATTACAACGCATTACAATTATTAATAATCTAAGTGTTCCCTCTTTGTTTTTATTTATCTTTAATTTTTAATTTTTAATTAATTTTTAATTTATTTGTAAATATTTAGTCTATATATGTAAATACCTTGTTCTCTAATTAAATTATATTTTAATAATCAATTCACCGCAAATATTGCTACTCTGGAACCCATATGGATAGTGTTCCAGTGGCGCACCATCGGGCAATCAGCCCTGTGCAAAACGGTGTTTAGGAGGCTGCTGGCGCTATCCCGCACACGCAGCATCAGGGAGGCTATTCTTCTTCTGAACAATGCTTTGAAGCCATCTACAGCAGCCTCAGCAAATGTACTGTTATATGTACTGCGGTTGCATTTAGGAATAGAGATTAAAACACTACAAATTACGAGTATGTGCACTTCATAAAAAAATATCCTGTATAATGTAGATTAATTAATATTAATATTAATATTAATATTCTCGGTATAATTCCAAAGGTTCGCAGCTATTATCAAGTCCATACTAATGTATAAACAAACCATACCGGGTCAGGTGGTCGTGAATATTTGATGGGAGCTATTTATAGAGCTGCCATTAGCCATTATGCCACAGTTTAGGATGTTCGGGAGTGGAGGCATTAGGTAAACTTCCGTTCTTTGTTTACTATGGTATTTAAACATAATATTTTGACCACAAACAAAAGAAGTGATTTTGACAAAGTAGATATTATATTTTGTTCTTTAAAAAAAAAAACGTTGTCCTGATCACCAATTGAAAATCAGCGCTGAGTGTTCTTATACCTAGCAAATACTAAATTGGCAACCCATTCGGTACTGGCATGCTGACGGCACATTGTCTTTTTTTTAAATTGTTATTGTTATTATTTGCATATTGATTTTTCTTTTATTTGAACCATGTTTTATCTATTATCTAATCCGAATAAATGTTTACTCACTTCTAATAGGACATGTACAGTAATACAATTAAAAATATGCACTTCGGCAATCTTCGGTTATCTTCGAAAATACGAATCAAATCAAAATCAAATCAAATCATTTATTATTGTTAAACATAGGTAAATAATACACGAAGCGTGATATAGATACCTAATATAGTGATAAAATAATATAAGAAGAATATCTTGTGAGTACCCAACGAAACGCGGACGGCCGGACATTGGTAGCATATTCGTATTAGTTCACAAATACGAAGGGCATAACTCGCATTGTCGTACTGTAACACTGACTCTGCATGTATGGAAACGTGCATAAAATATGTGGAAGAAGCAAGGTGATTTATTGTCATTGTGATGGCATTTGTGATGGCATTGATGTGGCGTTCTCTAGCGCACTGAGAGTCGATTTCACGACGGTAGTTTAACGTAACCGTTATTTCTATGACAACAGGTAACCTGTAATCAAAGTCGTGATAATTGTGGTTTTGTATTTCTTTACGTTAAGCTTTATCTTCTTTCCTTTTTCATTATGTCTTCATTGGTCCGGCTCTAATGTTTTCATTCTCAACACCATCGAAATCTTAACCATTTTCCTTATATTTGAAATGCAACTTGATATTACTATCGGGACATCTCTCTTTCAATTACATATAAGTAGGAACCTCTTCTCCATCAAGTTCGAGGCTGTTGTAATGAGTAGAAGCTTATCACAAATCCCGGTGGCTTACCTTCGTATTCAATACATCACGTCGCAACATTCCTATTGTGTCTTGTACCATAAAATAAGATTGTAGAAGGCCAATTTACGATAAGGAGCATCCCATACGTATAGAATAGATCTTTATTTCACGTAAACCAGATACAGGTACTTATGAAATGTCGAGACTCTGTACTACAGTAGGTACTAACACATTGTTAGAAAGAAAGAAAAAAAAGACAAAAATATTTATTTGACACAGCACAAAAACGATTTTAAAGATAACTTAAGAAAAAAATAAAACATGTAAAACAAAAATAAAAAATTATAAAAAAAATTAAAAAAATAGTTTGAAGTGGACCTTCTGTATTATTATCTAAGTACTTACAGGTGAGGGTCGCGTAGTACCTACCAATGAGATCTGCGCTAATCCTTAATATTAATCATTGTACGTAATCGTAAAATCTCTATGAAGTTTATTAAATATTTACATTTTAATACATGACCCGAAACAGCTATCTGTAGGCCATGCAAATATTTGTATTGTGCGGGAATCGAACTCGCGACAGGACAATCGCTCAACGACTGCGCCAACCGCGCCGACAGTAGCTATAGGTCTTTAAAGTAAAGAAGAAAGAAAAATGTATTTATTTGACACAGCACAAAAACAATTTTAACGATAATATAACAAAAATAAAAGAATAAAACATGTAAAAGAAAAAAAAAAGAAAAAAATTATCTAAAATAAAAAATGCATTGTACGTCGCAGCTGTGTCAAAAAGGCTTCCGCTCAGCTTAAGCTGTCGCGCTGCGAGCAGCCCGACAGCGTTGGTTTTCAGCGGGAGCCACATCGAGTGACGTTATGTGTGTCGTGTACAGAAAATATATTAATTAAATATGAAGTCGTGTGAAAGTCATTTATTTCTCTATTTTGCAAAGAACCAAGAGTTATGTTCCACTCGATAGTCTCCTCTCCTCTAAGAAAAACTATTTGTGAAGTTATTTTTAGATTTGTAACGCGTAACTAAAGAAAACGATTGGTTTCTAGGGAATAACAAAACTATATCGTTTACTGTATACTTATTGAGTATATTTGGTATTGAGTATTCCACGAACGCGTACTCGAGGGAAATATTGTCGATGTGTAGGAAATATTCGCTCATTAGGAGTTGTTTATGAACTGTGTCGTTTGACTTAAAGCGATTTCGATAAATCGAGGTATTTCTAAATATTATTTCTACTTTTAAACCCACGACAAAAAAGAAGGGTGTTATAAGTTTGTACCGTGTATCTGTGTATTTGTGAATCTGTGAATCTGTCTGTGGCATCGTAGCTCCAATATGGATGGGGCGATTTCAATGCAGTTTTTTTTAATTGAATGCTAGTTTAATCGGGTATCATCTTAGCTTATGTTTCATGAAAATCTGTTCAGCCGTTCAAAAGCTACAGCTCTTTTTCTAGTTGGAGTCGGGGGATTTTGACGGTTAGGTTATCAGATAAAGGTTTCATAATATGACTTGATCCTTATAGATCCATTCTATTTTATTATGGTAATTTTGTCATATTTTATTTTCTTTGACAGCTTTATCCATCATATTTATAAAACAAATTACATTTGTCTTTTTTTTCTTAATTTACATTTTACGTAAATAATACGCAGACCAAAAATTGCTCAGACCAAAATTTAATTAAGGTCCAGACTAGACCTCGACTGTCCATTACAGCGAAGGTGTCATTCATAAAGCCTGGCCTTAATTAATGAAACTACAGTGTACCAAAATAATCTCACTTAGCCAACTGCCTCAAGCAGGAATCCTGTTTCAGTCCGAACGACGAGAAGAACTTGCCTGTAAATTAATTATTTATACTACATGAAGATTGGGCAATTTGTGCTTATAAATAACAATTATTTTCACCGGAGGTCTATTTTGGTCTAGATAATGGTAGGCACGCTGGAATTGCTTAATTAATTATTTTATTTTTAGTTTGTTGCGTAACTATTAAACTTATATAATTATATTTTTTAATGTTAATTAGTCTTTCTAGAAAATACTTTTGCCTTTTTATAATCCTCTAAAATATTTGAAAAGGCAAACGCCCACTCTTGGCCAGTAGGTAGGCAGGTTCGTTACACCAATGTGAAAAATACAAAAAAATATCTTATTTAGTAACTAAAATATTGTTATTATTTATTTGTTTGTAACACTCGGGAATTAAAAACTTATATTAAAAAGATATTCCATCAAATAAGCATGTGATGCAATCTTCATTTCCGCACGGTATGTCAATCTTATAAAAGTAGTGATGGCAAATGTCACAAAAATCGAAATCAAATAAATCGAGAACTGAATGATATTCTGAAAAACATTTTTCTTTTGTTTCGCTTCCCATATTAAAACGTTTAATTACTATAGAATAGGGAAAATAAATGTCTATTGATTGTCTTCCGAAATCTATGCAGTGCTGGTTCAAGTTTATCAAAAATATCGATTCATAGCTCTATAAAATCGGTTTTTGATAAATCGATGCCGAATCGCCATCACTACGTCAATGATAATTGAAATTGACAGTCTGTGTTGACAGTTACCATTTTGTTTGTTGCGGATTGTTTGTTGTGCTTGTTGAGTTGTGATTTTTCCTCCACCGTTTTGCTATTTTCTATCCGATGACTTTGATTAGTATTATGGCGATGACAACCTTCGCTTTACATTGGATTCCGTACCCGCTTACCACGACGACACTGGCTTCCCAGTCAACTCCATGTTTGTTTTACCTTGAATTTTTTTCATACAATTTTAAAATTCTGTCCAAGTTCCATGTAAAAAATTGTGGTTGATTTTGTGTCTATGATTTCAACCCTAATGCCTATGATTTGCTGTATTTATGGACGCCACTTAGCCAAAACCTCCTTAACGAATGGGCATATCCCTTTACATGCTATGGCATCATAACTATAGATCCTATGTCCTACGTATATTTAAAATGAGATATACGAGTATGTAATATGAATAAAATATGTATACAAACCATATACTGAAAACTGATTTTAAGTCGTTGTTGGTCCTATACTCGTAATAATAATATATCAAGTACCACCTACAAAATGATCATTGTGCAATGATTGGTTTTGTACTCGCTAACAATCCCTACGTTTAACATTTTTTTTTTCTCTTTCCTAAATAACTTGTATTACTTATATAATTTTATTTTCTAATTTCTGTAAGTGCCGTGTACTCTATAAGTGACAAATTCACCATAATCTGGAACCTTGTTAATAAATTATAATTTAATGTCTGTTAGTGGATAAGTCGTTTAAGTACCTATAAATAAATAAATAAATAATGATCGGGTGAATGTCTACCTCTCAACATTACTATTTTCCTTTGATTAACGTAATGCCACATCTGAATAGTTGTTACGTAATACGATCCGAGGAGTCTAATACCGTAATCGGCTATGGACGTAATGAATAGCTTGGATAAATACTAATCAGCCCGCTACGCATCACATTGATTGGTGGTCGCAATATCATTAGCACTCGTGTAGACATTAGGACCTAGGTATTATCTGTTTCAATCTCTTAGTCACCTAATATTATATTCACGTGAAGTGGGCCATGTGATAGCGAGATATCGCTATTTATCAATGTCACAGCATAATGCTGAGATGGGGGCCATTTTTGATCTCGTCCAGGTTGCTTATTTTCTTTGTCTCTTTTTGTTTTTTTGTAATTTCATGTTATTTCCTGTGCGAGTCCAAAATAGAACTGTTTTCATCCTTTCTTTTTTTCCTTTATCATGTATAATTTTTGTTTGTGATTAAACAAAGTGGTGACCGTGACAGAACCTTTTGTTTATGATTTAAACAAGGTTGCAAATAAAGGCACTTATGAAATGTTAAGACTCTAGGTGCACGGTTTCAAATAGTAGGTCCTATGGAGAAGAACCGGCAAGAAACACCATGGAAACTCTTTTAAAATAATAGATTACAATGTTGATCAGTTCAATGCTGTGGTAAGAGCTGCGAGAATAATGTAATTTAATGTGAATAAAAATAAGAATAGGATAATAATGATTTGATTTGATTTGATCGTCTTCTTCAATGTCCCTCTCATCGCTCTGACTTTATTCATTCTACCTTCTTTGTTCAATCTATTCTACTATGGAATGCACTCCCTCTTGAAATCAGGATGGCTAACAGTAAGCTCCCATTTAAATTTAAAGTGCGTAAATACTTTCGTGACAAGACGGCGGCAGATTCATCTCGACTCTGATTTTTCCGAATTGTATTTTATTATTTATATATGTGTAATTAGTTTATTCAGCATATTGCATATTTATTTATATAATATTATGTTGGTAATGTTTATGTAAGTTTATATAGTTGTTTTTAAGTATAATAGTTATATCTCTCATTTAAGTTTTTTTTTTTTGGTGCATCTACCTTCATTGTCTCTGCATCACCCTAAGGTTGTCTGGTAGAGAATGCCTACGGCATTAAGACCGCCTTTGTACATTGTACATGAAGCATTTTAAATAAATAAATAAATAAATTTGTCTCTGAATGAGATTGCCATGGCAGTTGCTATGCAAAGATATATTGGCTCCGTGCGGGAATCGATCCCGCGAAATATAGCACTGAAAGCCAATGGCTTAGCTATAGTATCAATTATGTCAGCAATTTTTTATATTTTTATACGGAAGAAACGACTTTCAGGGTCAATCCGAACCAAGTTATTTGGTTGTAAATAGCAATTACTTGTTTATTTCTGTTACATTATTTCAGTGTAGATATCAGTGGCGAAGGGTCTATATAATACGATTCCCATCTGCTTCCCTTTACGTGGCCATTACCAATAGGTATCAATACCATATATCGATAAATATCTAAAGGCAGGTAAGTTGCTACATGAGTTCAAGCCACAGTTAAATGAATGCTGCACAGCATGTAGCACGCCTGGCCAAGCTAGTTTTTGGACGGGTTCCCTTATAAAAATATTCACCCTTCGCCACTGGTAGATATGTTAACTTTTCAAGCTCCGTCTGAACCAAGTACTCTGTTATAAATAGCAATTACTTGTTTATTTCTAACCTTTACGTTTTTTCAGTGTACCATGCTTTTTGCCAACCAAGCGAACAGTTCCAATTACCGCAAAAAGACGTAACAGCAAAAACAAAACGCGGATACTCAGCTAATACTGTTTTCATTCCATTCCCGATTCGGGAAATTAATTCTGTCAGATAACACATTTATATTCAGTGTATAGAAGCATTACCAGCGGTATGTACTGAGTGGATGACGTCAAACCCGCCATCGATCCGCCCCTTTTATATTCTATAGGCTATAGCGATTCGATGAATGTACTTCTACACTTTGTTAGGTATGTGGTTTTGAATTTCAGTGTTGATATTTGTTAGATAAATGTTTTAGTGGAAGACTTTGGTGTTAGTGAGCGATGTGTACGGTATATACTTGTTATAGAATGATTTTTATTTAGTCATATAAGGTTAGTCTTAGTATTTATTATTTACACATTAACGTTTAAAATTTAAGATTTATGAAAACATGAATAGAGTTGGACAAACGTCTTGGGATTTTTTTATTTTATATTTTGTAACATTTTTGTATGGTGTGCCTGAAATAAAATAATATTTTTATTGATTCGAAATTATTCATTTATGAAAAATTTACCAATTTAATAAACAAAAAAAAGGTTTAGTCGCTAAGCGGACCGACCGACGGTCGAAATAACATTAAGAAAAATTTTAATGTTTCGACAGTTCAGTAAAAGTTTGTTAACAAGCCTCCGTATACGTCCTTTTTACCAACAACCTCCATTTACCTTGATAAATAATTCAAGTCAGACCTGGACATCTAAAAATAGCAAAAATATCAATAGCAATAATAGTAGGTAAGTAACGAGCTCGCTCTCTCACGAATTCTGAGTAATCTATTATTACTAATGATACCGAAAATAGACGACTAAATAGGTAGAAATACTGCCCAAAAAGGTACGACAACTTTTTTAAATAAAGAATGAATTATGAATTAAATAATTCTTCGTTGTTCTTTGAAGTATTTTTTTCTTCAAATGCTAAAGTATTATAGATCCTAGACCGGTCTAAATACGAAGGATAGCGTTCGGAATGGAACGCGATCTTGTATGAGAAAAGTATTTGGTTACGTGAAGACTAGCTTAATGTGCTACGCGGCTACGTGCTACGCGGCTACGTGCTACGCGACTACGTGCTACGGAACTACGTGCTACGCGACTACGTGCTACGGAACTACGAACAACGTTGCTACGTGCTAAGCGGCATTGTTTGGTTCATTTCTTTGAGGTTCTTTTCTATCAAAATACATATTTATTATTAATGTACGTAAGTACACCTTTTATTTCACCCTAAATTGTTCTCTCATATTTTACTACATAAATGTACGATACAAAATTGTAACAAGTTTATTTTAAAAGTGTATCCGTAAAGTTTCTTGCCGGTTCTTCTCCATAGGACCAACTTCTTTGGAGACGTGCACCTAAAGTCTTTACCGCTTCAAAACTGCTCATATTCGGTTTATTTGAAATAAAATCTTCTATTTTATTCTATTCTAAAGAAAAGTCGTCATATTTTATTTTCTGGACGGACTTTCTCCTGTCAACAAAGAGAGTTCTCGGACGAAGTCCACGGCTGTTTGTCTGAAAGCTTATTAACTCAACTTTTGTTCTAACTTCAAGTATCGGTATAAATCTTCTTTTTTTTTTTTAACTGTTGCCTGGACGATATTGCCTTGCGCGATAATGTCGTCCATTGTACAATTTATGTCATGTAAGTTCAATAAATGATATATAAATATATCAGTAACAGCGATTCGAAGAAATCCTTTAAAATTACAGACTATTTATGGATGTCAAGGCTGTATGGTGAACGATTAGATCGATCGGAAAATCATTGACGATGCGGTGGTTGAAATACTTTTAAGTTTATTTACTGCATTGAGCCATGTACAAAATATACAGAGTTAGTTTTCAAAGGACAGTCAAATATTCAGGGGTTATTGTACTCATCATTATGAACAACTTTTACTATGGGACCAAAACCGTTTTTTTTTTAAAATCGCTGCATCCGGCTGTTCACTCTGACGGAGTCGCAGACACTACTCGTTTCAAATAAACCTATCACAGGCACTTTTACAAAAACTCTAGTTGCACGGTTCTAAGAAGATGGTCTAACACAATGATAGGCAAAGTACCTACGGCCCGCGGGCTAACTCCGGCCTACAAAGGGTTATGATCCGGCCCACAGACATACATACGTAGTTATAGAACGTTCCTCTCGCATAGGTTCGATAGATATTGACAACTGCGTTGTGTTTGCGTCGAGACAAATCAAAGTAAAGATAAATAGGAATAGAATACTGAAAACGAAAAAAAACTAAACGTCTATGGTAAATAATTAAATATAGCAATGTGGAATTATACACTGAAAAAAAAAATTAAAAAAACAGGCCCTATTTATTTATTTATTTACACATTTAATACACCACAAAATATATTAAAACAAAATGTAAAATAAATTTAACGAAATAAAAAATACAATACGATTACACACCATCCATCCTTTCACAAAAATTTAAACAATCACAACACATTCAACCGTCCTGAAGCAAACAGATCACAATTCACACTCCGGTGCTGACGTCACAAGAGTACTCAGCAACGACAGAACACAAGATTTATTTTGCTTTTTTTGGCCCTGATGATGAAAGTTTGCCCATATCAGTGGGCCGAGCACGAATGTTTTGACGTATAGTAACGTAAACGTAACCAAATTTAGAACCAAAAATACATGCAATATTTTTACATTTTCATGAAACAAGTGCGTTTGTTGCATAAAATTTAATAAAAATGCGATAGATTCATCATATTTTATAACCAAAATTTGCTTATGTTTACGTTACTATACGTCAAAACATTCGTGCTCGGCCCACTGCTCTAACCGGTAGAAAACATTCCCCTACCGTTAAGTAATAAATAATAACCTCTCTTAAAAACTGCTTAAGAATAAATAACTTCAAATATAGACTACTACAGTCTATTATACTTAGCCAAGTTAACATCTGTACCAACAAACGCGGAAAATTATTAATATTTATTTAATGTTGCTCAAGTTTAGTATTTAGAATTGCTGATCATATCTGAACAGAAAAGTTGAGTATTCTCTGTTTATTCTTCTGTGAACTTTCCAAAATTTAACTAAACTTTGATTTGAAATTAACATTAAAGTTTAGGTAGGTATAACTAAATAGGTACAATAAGGGCGAGCAGGGTAGCAACCTAAACATACAGTGCCACAAACTTATCTGACCGTCATGGCGTCGCTGCCGTCGCTTTTACCAATGTCATCTCCCTACAAAAATGTCATTTTTGTTCTGTAGCTACGTTAGTTCCAATTTTGGTCACCGGGTCAGATAAGTTTGTGGCACTATAATACAAGCTCGTAATCGTAATAGACCATTATGTCTATGTAATAGACTAAATTTTGACAGTTCAGGAATGTTCATTGCGTTGTTTCAGTTGACGAGTGAAGTGATTTTTAATCCCCGACAAAAAAGAGGGTGTTATAAATTTGTAATGTGTATCTGTTTGTGGCATCGTAGCTCCAAAACGGATGCACCGATTTCAATGCAGTTTTGATTGAAAGCTAGATTAATCGGGAACCATCTTAGTTATCGTTTCATGAAAATCTGTTCAGTCGTTTAAAAGTTACAGCTCTTTTTATAGCTGGAGTCGGTTTTTTAACGGTTAGGTTAGATTAGTTCAATAAATAAAAATCATTTTTTTTCTTATTTATTTATTTATATAACAATTAATGCACACATAAAATAGATCAGAAATATGAAGTAGGAGCATAAAGTAAAAAGGTACTGCTTATTTCTAAAGAAATCTCTTCCAGCAGACCTGCGAGAGGAATGTAGACACAGTCTTAAAAATATTTGGTTTAAATATATTTACAGCCTACGAGTGGAAATATATCTTCTTATATTAACATGTCTTACGCAATCTAGTATAAGATTTCTAATCTAAATGAGCCTAAATAATGAAGCTGCTGACTTAGGCTCATCTAAAGGATTAGTGTAGAGATCTCTACATTAAGCGGCTGATGAAACAAGATCTAACATAAGTAGGTATATAGGTACAAACGGCTAAATATCAAGTTACACACGTCCAGTATAAGCTAACCTCGCATTGTATAGGCTTTCCGTATAACGAGAGGTCAGCATATACTGGAAATTTATAGCTTGATAAATATGTAGCCTAGTCCTCCAATCGTAGAATTCGGCAGATCGCGATCTGGCTCGGCATTTTACGATGTGCTGCCATTACATGATTTGGCTATCTAACACCCGCCATATCGTTCAATGCTAATCGTTAGTGTTAAAAGTATCAACAAATAATTATTGCACCTATTATACGATAAATATATATATCGCAAAGATATTGGCAAACCATTAATATTACAATGTCACTAGTGAAATTATAATTGCACGAAACTTTGTCAACCGCCTCCATTTCTCACAATTTCACGGGCTTATTTCAGTGATATTATAATTCCACTGGACCCACGCAGTGATATTGCAAGTGAGTAATATTTTGAAAATTTCACTATATGTGCAAGGCCATTAAATTGTGAGACGCTGATTATTTATCTATACTTACGCGATATTATAAATCTGAGGGTCCAGAAACATGTATTGAATCCATAATATCAGTTTCCGTTACGATACGAGTATTACTTGCACCCTGTTATTATTGCCAAAGCCATTATGTTTCGATATTTATTTAAAATGCTTCATGTACAATGTACAAAGGCGGTCTTAATGCCGTAGGCATTCTCTACCAGACAACCTTAGGGTGATGCAGAGACAATGAAGATGCACCAAAAAAAAAAAACTTAAATGAGAGGTATAACTATTATACTTAAAAACAACTATATAAACTTACATAAACATTACCAACATAATTTTATATAAATAAATATGCAATATGCTGAATAAACTAATTACACATATATAAATAATAAATATATTCAATTCGGAAAAATCTGAGTCGAGATGAATCTGCCGCCGTCTTGTCACGAAAGTATTTACGCACTTTAAATTTAAATGAGAGCTTACTGTTAGCCATCCTGATTTCAAGAGGGAGTGCATTCCATAGTAGATTGATTGAACGATATTGTTTGTGGGTTTTCTTCAGAACGTTTTTCCAGCCCGTTGCTAGCCTAATTTTCAATTTACTTGTCAAATACGCTCAATCCTATACGTTCAGGTTAGAATTGGCTCTGTTTCGGCTTTCACAAAATCCTGCATAACAGAAAAAGGCTGAGTATTTTATGCCCTTTCACAAAGAGAAAAACTCATTATAACAAAAAACTTTTGTTGTACGACTTTCGGAAAAGGATAATATAAAATCATTTTCCTTATACAGTTACGGATCAGCCTGACGAGTTCGTAAGACAATTTTTCTGAACCACTAGTTCGCGGACCACTGGTGGCCCGCAGCTAGGGTTGCCCGGCCCTAAAATTGGTACAAAAGCCGGACTCAGCGCTATATTAGGCCGGACATTTTGTCCTAAAAGCCGAACATTTTTTTTTAAGCTGGTAGTCTAGACATATCTTTTTAATTAAAAACCTCGGTAACATATTTTAATTGTTTACGAAGTGCAAATTAATCCGATTTTCCGCATCGCTTCGCTCGTTCTGCAGGCACTGCGCGCGAACTCTGACAAAAAGCCTAACAAAAGCCGGACAGGCCGTACACTTACGTGTCCGTATACGACCATAAAAAGCCAAACATGTCCGGCTAAATCCGAACGCCTGGCAACACTACCCGCATTACCTATCGATAGAAGTTGTCCGCGAAATTTTAAATACATTATTCGTTCACATATAGGTACTAAATAACATTACTTATTCGATCGAATATTATATTATAGGGTGTAAAAAATTCCTTAACACAGCCGAAGTTAGCCAAAGTCCACGCACACGGTATACATCAAACCAAGTTAGTAACATCGTGCCGAAAATTATTCTGGGAACCGACTTTTATTTTTAAGGTATGAAACAGATTGTACTACTTACGTGTGTGTAGAACTAGATGGCCCACCCATCTGTGTGAGTAGACGCGGGTAAGAAAACTTAAAAGAAACTTAAGAAGTTTAAAAAGTGAAAAAATGTTGTACCTTTGACCTTCAATATCTCCATAAACAGAATATACCCAGGTATTGCCCAATACAAAAAAAAATCGTGATGATGGGAAGAATATATGGCTCTCGGCTCCGGTCTTTTTACACCGGTTATAGATATATGCTCCCGAATAACATTACTTATTCGATCGAATATAATAATATAACAAAGAGGAATAAAATAGCATAAATAATAAGAACTTGAATAAGTTATAACAAACTGTCGTAAGAGAAGATGAAAATAGTTTTGACCTGTAGGTATCATGATCACCCCTCAAAGTTTTTCTCCGTACAAAAGCACATTGTTTTCATGATAAAATGGAAAGAAAAATAAAATGTGTCAGCAGCTTATTTTGACGCGAAAATTGCATTACCAAAGACTAAACTTGCGACAGAACTAATAGGATTATTCTGTCACTGCCAAAGCGTTGTTATTCAAATTCTCATTTTGAATCAAACTACGATAGCTATGTGTTGACACTATTTACATCAGGGACCTTATTCCATAATCATAATTAAACCACGCTGATGTCCGTCATTCTCATACTAAATTTAACAGATCGTAGCAAGATTCGAGTCATGTGGTAACAATATGCCTATACCTATGACAATACACATTTAATTAAAGGCAATCATAGATTGTCATCTTTGTCAAAATACTATATGTAGGTGAGATTTTTTATCCCGCCGACAAACTGTTGCACAATTTGGTGGGTTTGAAACATTGTAACAAGAGTTTGTATAAAATAAATTATTTTAATATAAAAAAATTACAAAAAATATAATTATTATTTTATGTCTACCCGCAACTTTATCAGCACCAAGTTATATCATAAGTTCCTGAGACCAGTCGATCTATTTACCAACGTATCTGACACAATCTCAGCTGACAGTAATCCATGACGTCACATGTCTAGGAGAAGAGAAGCTTCGGACAGGCAGACGGAGTCAATTTATCACCGCGCGAGCTTGCCCGTGACCTTGGCGGGCGATCGATACCCAACCACTTGTCCCAGCAGGCTGGCGCTGGCAGACGATTTGTTGCACGACTGAAGACGCAAACGGACGGATTATTTATGGTAAACGACTTGAAATTATATTTTGTGGTAATGTGTTAGATATTTTTTCTATTTTTTATATTGAAGATTTATAGGACTTGATTTAAAATGTGCTTTATCTAAAGATTTTTTTTTAATATGCCCTTGTAGTCTGTGAGCGATACTATATAGGTATTATTCTTCTTCTTTTTCAGTTGGTAAAAAGATATCCAGTCATCAAAACTTTGCATAAATTGCGTCGGACGTACGGTCGACTAAAAAAGTGGTCTATCAATTTTAACAGAACTTTCTATCAAATTAAAATGTCACAAAAGTTGTCACTTCATTATTTTGACAAAAGAATATCTAATAAACCTTTTTGTTTAACGGTGTGCAAAACAAATTGCAACTTTACGGTGGTAGACTATTTTTTTTGCCAATTGTACATAATAGGTAAGACTTTTTCCTACTATAGAGTAATAAATAGTCTCCTCGAGTTAACATAGGTACATAAGATCAATGTTAATTAAAAAAAGATTACCTAAAAGCTTTAAAAACTAAATAAAGTAGATCTAAAAATAAGTTAATTATATTTACGTGGCAGACACCGCTTCACTTTTCTGACCGCTATTAACTGGGCCGGGAAGTCAGTGTTACTACGGTCTCATTAAAAAGCCAATTAAGTCACAAATTGCGTTGCTGATGTTTATACTTTTTTATCGGCGGTAAAATTTGCTAAGGCTACGCAAAAAAACTTAGATTAATTAAAAAGTTTGTTTAGGGTTATTAAGATATCAGATTTTGTTTTCCAATTTATGAAATAACTTGTTAGCCTTTATTAACTTTATTTGATTTGCCACACTTTTTCAATTATTGATACCTTGATACCTATCAATCATTGGAAAAGGGTGGAAAGCGTGCGCGCTTTTTCGAGAAATTTTGTTATGGTTATGCGCGCGTACCTATGTTATTTTCATATAGATATATAACTGTAGTCGAAATCGAAAAAATCTCGATATAGGGGTACTAGACCATATCTTTATGATATATTTATTATCTTGCAAATGGTAATGTGGTAATGAAAATTCGTATATTTTTTTAGTATTTTAATTTATTATTTTGTTCTTTTCATTCTTTTTTAAATTAAAATTTAAGAATTATTTTACTTCATTAATTGTTTTTACTACAATAGAAACTTATTTTACTGTGATTTTACGTAGTCTTGTAGATACTTATTATTTTTGTTTTACTGAACGTGATAATCATCATCTTTGGGTATTTCTATAGACAAATTGACTTATTATGAATATAATAGATTAGTACCTATTTACTTCGAATAAACCTATCAAAGACACTTTTAACGTTAATAGGTATGTCTCTAATTAGATAAATAAGTCACACAATACAAAAAACTACTAAACCATACATACAAACGTTAATAAATTGAATGAAAATAATGATGTCGGTATTTTATTGCAGACACAGGTACATCAGAAGTTCAAACACTTAACGCCTCTCACGAACAAACTGCTAACGAGATGAACACAATGCGGAACCGTCAACAGCTACCTAATCACGATGAACGCTCGTAATCGGAATCGACTCAATTTTGACACTACAACAGTGTTCATTGCGTTGCTCAAATTGTAGGGCGTAGTGGTTTTAAAAGCATACCGCGCAATGTAGTTTGTTGGACTGTCAAAATTGAATCGATTGCGAGTGTGTATCGTGATTACCCTGCAGGTAGGTAACAAGCACCACGTGTTCCATTTTAAATTGCGTTAGGATTAGAATAGAATAGAATAGATCTTTATTTCATGGAAACCAGATACAGGCACTTTTGAGATGTTGAAACTCTAGGTGCACGGTTCCAAATAGTAGGTTCTATGGAGAAGAACCAGCAAGAAACTCCATGGAAACTCTTTTAAAATAATAGATTACAATCTCGATCAGTACAATGTTGTGGTAAGAGCTGCGAGAATAATTTAATTTAATGTGAATAAAAATAAGAATAGGATAATAATGATTTGCCTTTGAATAAGATTACCATGGCAGTTACAAGCTGACCAGGCCCGACAGAGGGCACCTGTACGCGAGCATAACGCATGCGTCAGCATCGCCAAGCTTATCCACAATGAAGGGAACTCAACGACCCGACACAACTTCAACTTTACATGTGACCGATTCAACTTTACATGTGATGCTGGCTCCTATCACAAAATAACTTAATGTGGAGAAACAAGGTATTGTGTTCCTCCATTGAAAAGAGAGGATCCTCCGACTAGGCGATGTGATTGCCTGTCGGGCCGAAGCCAAATGGTCAGATACGATAACCATTTTCCTTTCGTCATGTAGGCTGTCATAATTTTAAACAGTTTTAATACAAACATGTAACATGTTTTATGTTTTTTTTAGTTTTTAGTTTAGCTGAAATTGAAAGAACTAAAAAAGTACACGTGCAGAGAATTAGATTTTTTCAAAAATAAAAAGAATACTGTCAAACGATAAATTTAGAATTTCGATAGAGCAATCACTTCTGAAAAACAACTTTGTAATAACAAATGAGTCGATAACGCCTGTGTACGTACGTGCTCTTTATTGGAGAACGCCTTTAAGGTAAAAAATGGAGGCATTCAATAATATGATAACATTTTTCACGTGTGACCTTTCAGATCGCGATCTCACGAACGCTCTTTTGAAATGGGTTGAATGAACCGCTAAGTGATCGTTTCACATTGACTATGATCTCTGCACTTTAAAAATAATAACCTAACCGTCAAAATCCCCCGACTCCAACTGGAAAAAGAGCTGAATCTTTTTAACGGCTGAACAGATTTTCATGAAACATTGCTAAGATGATTTTCGATAAAAAAATGCATTGAAATCGGTCCATCCATTTTGGAGCTACGATGCCACGGATAGATAGGTACACATAATATACACACTGCAAACTTATAACACCCCTCTGTTTTGCCGGGGGTTCAAAATAATTGAACAATACTAATTAACAGCAAATAAACAACTTCATTACGTTTCAAACGAAAACGTTAGCAATTTGATTTAAAAAAAAGGATAATAATTAAGCACCGTAGTACCACCGTCATGAACTTAGAATGTTTGTATTACAAATCAATTTATATAATCGAATAAAACATTACCAATTACGAACGCAATTAACTTATCGGATTTCCTCGCCACCAACTTGAATAAATATAAAAGAAGGCAATTAAACTGGAACTAATTAAATATTACCCAACAAAGTCTATTTGTAAACAGGTTTCAGCAAATCTCGGAAAATACTCGATAGATTTAAGTAATTAACAAAACCACGTAAACCTTTCTGAGTTTTTTGAGTAAGGTAATTTTTTCCAGGCGTAGAATGAAATGCCGATAATAGTGAATTTATGAAATCACTAGCTGAGCCCGTGACTCCGCCCGCGAAATAATATTTTTCATACAAAATTTCATCCCCCGTTTCAACCCCCGCGGGGTTGACATTTGGGTAGTCCTTTTTGAAATCCGGACCTGTGCGTACGTGCGCGTAATAGGCTAAAAAAGGGGTACAAAGTTTTCTCTTCACGTATTAATAAAATCATAGTGAGGGGGGGCAAAGTTTAAAAAAAAAAATTTTTTTTTTTTTTTTTAATCGTTGCTCCCCTCACTAGGATTTCTCCTGTATCGAGGGTACAGTTTACAAACACACATGTCACATGCACATACAACCAAACCCGAAACAACTATCTGTAGATCATACAAATATTTGTTCCGTGCGGGGATCGAACCCGCGGCACGTAGCGCAGAAAGCTAATCGCTCAGCCACTGCGCCAACCGTGTCGTCGAACATATATATTATATAGATAATATTTTAATATAATTTATTTTTTATTTCGGAACTAATATCCATATTATAGAGCGTTAGTAACATGGTAGCTTATTATCTAGTCATACTCCTTTACAATCGAAGAGCTGAAGCTCTCCGCTACAGTTCTCAGGATTTCTCAGGATTCGGGATAATACTTTGATTTAAAATTGCACCCATGCGAAACCGGGGACGGGTCGCTAGTTGCGTATAAAAAACGAACAAATTGATTAACTAAGTTCTGCACAAGTCACATTTGTAGACGCTTACTAAAACACTCAGATAAAATCCTGCCATTGTTCTTTGTTTGTTTGTATGTAGGAGATAATCTCTGGTACTCTTGAACCGATTCTAAAAAATCTTTCACTTATAGAAAGCTGCACTATCCGTGAGTGATGTAGGCTATATTTTATTGTGATAAAAATAAAACACGCGAAGAATAACATAAAAGATAAATGATTTAAAATTTCAATAAAAATTCATATTCTTCTATCATTGCGGGGTACTCAAATGAGAATTGCTAAAATAGTTTGCCAGTCACCAATTTTCGTGGTGGCTCAGGATGCTCTGGACTTGACCTAAGAACGTACAGGCAACAAAAAAGAAGTAATGATCATTCGAATTTCAAAATTACTGAATTATTCATTAAAGTTAACGTAAAACATAATTTACCAGTTTTGATATCCGATTGTTTATCATTAACGTCTGATGTTGACTGTGCTTAGGCAATGTCAGTCGAGGATAGCTAAAATACCTATATCACAAGCTTCATACTCTCTATAGACATATTCAAGGCTCTATAAAAACAAATAACGCAATAATCCTAAGTACACTTTATGGATGACGTCCTTTATCCGACATTTTGAATAATAAGCACGTTCCAACAACACTGAATAAAATGCCTCGAGTTCTTCGACAAATAATTTACATTAAAACTTTATTTAAAGTTATTTAAATAAGTTGGATTAAAAAACTTCGTTTCTGACTCTGTATATTTATAACTCGTTTTGAAGCGAAGCTTTCAAGTAATCAAGTTTCTGATAGGTACCTATGTATATATGTACATATAGAAAGTTAATTTAAAAATCATAATTATCTGTATTCACATAATTATAAGGTCCTACCTTTCTAGTCCCAACCCCTTTAAGAGGTTATTGTACTCGTTATTGTGAACAACTTTTACTATGGTTTCAACACTGAAATCGCGAAATATAATCTGCTGTTTCATACATTTAGTTGATTAATATTGATTTATTATGATTATTCTCGGATTTCAGGGATGGTTCATAGTAAAAGTTGTTCATAATGATGAGTACAATAACCTAAAGGGATCGGTATTAGAAAAGTTGCATGACAATTTGCAGGCAATTTTCAGCTGTAAAACAGTATTATTTGAGTAGTATTAAATAGTCTATAATAACAACATTCAACAAAATTAATTAACAATAATTAATTAAAAACAAAATTAATTAACAATAATTAATTAAAAACAAAATTAATTAACAACATTCGCAAGGGTATTACTATTTATATTGTGCTACAAGGAAAATAATACTTTATTTTTTTTGTACTATGTTTTGTTAGTGATAGATAATTATGTAATGATATGTCTTTGTGTTTTTAAATTTTAATAATGTTGTTAGTTTTAATTTTCATTTTTCTCTAATTTGTTGTTTATAAGTTTAAGTTCTTGTAATTGGTTGTTTATTAGTTTAAGTTCTTAGCTGTCGCATTAGGGTAAACCCTGTAATGATAGTTTAAGCAGTTATAAATAAATAAATAAATAACAAACGCATTCATAAGAGCTAAGACAGGAGTGACAGACATCCTCAGCAAGACAGACCAAATGAAATGGAGATGGACGGGCCATATGCTACCGAGCCCTCAAGATAAATGGAGCAGACTCCTAACAGAATGGTACCCTAGAGATGGCAAACGGAACAAAGGTCGACAACGCAAAAGATGGGAGAATGAACTCAAACTCACAGCAGGGCCGAACTGGAGAAGAGTTGCAAAGGACAGAAAACAATGGAAATCGTTAGAGGAGGCCTTTGCCAAGAGGCACACTGAGCTCAGAGACATATTATAAAAAAATAATAAAAAAAAGTCAGGAAATGAGTCTCAGGATAAAGGGGCTATTGTATTGTATTGTATTGTATTGTATAAATAGTCTATAAAATACTTTTTATTTGATTATGCTAACATTCTTAGTTTCCGAGATATTAAGGTTTATTATTGACCAAGATTCATTGCTGCCGAGTGTACTTAAAAAAAGTGACAAAATGTACAGAAACATTTTTAAATGCGATACAAATTCACTCACTATAAATTCTTTTGATGTATCATCATTCATTTTGAACGTGCAATAATAGAACTGATTAATCACGCTATTTATTTGAAATGTTGAGATACTTGCGAAAAAAAAAAAAAAAAAAAATAGTAAAAAACAAACATAGCATCCAAGTTATTTAATTTTGTGCCAGTCCTTTAAACAGGGTGAGTGCTCGAGTTGTCGACCTTTAAAATTTTATATTTAACTAGCAGTGCTCGCGACTTCGTCCGCGTGGAATTTTAACAAAATTATTGCTTATTCTTTTTCTTTTTCTAAAATAAAAGTAACCTAAGTTACTACTTATAACATCAGCTATCTGCCAGTGAAAGTCCCATCAAAATCGGTCCAGCCGTTTCGGAGATTCGCCGGAACAAAGAGACAGACAATTTTTTTTTTATAGTTTCTTGCCGTATATTTTTTCACATGCATTTAGTAAAAAGCTGTTATTTTGACATTACAAACAGACATTTCAATTTTATTTTTTGTGCATTGATTCGGTAAAGGTTGAAATGGTCGATTGATGTTGTTTCGTGTAAAGATTATTATATCCTGTAGATTGACCTTAGGTATTTATATACAACCTTATTAATTAACATATTTTATTATTACTAACGAATATTATTGATCTTTTAATATCCTTTCTATGTGTTTATTTCATTATCTTCGTCCGTGTGTCACTGCAGGGGTGCCAACTGAAAATCAGCGCTGGGTGCCCCACGGCTAGCACATGCTGAGTTGGTAGCCTTTTCTGTATGGGCAGCACATTTAGGTATAAATCAATGTAAACTTTTTTATTTTAAAACGCTTTGATTAGCTTCAGTTGTAACTTAGGTACTAACTATGTAAAAAAATCTTGGAAGTTAAATTTGACCCACTTCCCGGTTTCCGATTGAGCTGAAATTTTGCATGCACGTTTAGTTTGGATGACAAAAAGTATTCTTTAGTTTTTTTTAAACTATAATATTTTTTATCTTGTGTAATTTTATAGTGACTGTTGTGCTGTCCCATGTAGAGTAAAAATATTTTTCTTTCTATTTTCTTAGAGTAAACACACGTTTATATAAATAGGTAGTTAGGGCAATAAGGGGTCTGGGGGAGAAGAAAATTGTCTTCTAAGCTATTTTTTTCTAAGCTAATGAGTGTAGCCATTTTGAGAGTGAGGCTATGTCGACGGGACGAGTATGCTTTTTGTTCTAACAAAAACATATTTGTTTGGACAGATTGTATATTTATAAGTTAGAATCTTAGGGCCCATCCATACTCGATACTTTTAGCAGCAGAATCGCGTTTTCGCGTTCGTTATTCACTTCTTGTAAGTTCGAATCTGCTGCTAAATCGAGTGTGAACGAACGCATGTCGCAATAAGATCCCCCCTCATTCTCATTAATACATTCGGATGCTGCCAATGCCGTACATACCTACGTGGGCGTTAAAAATAACAGCACTTCGCCTTTCGCTCCACAATTGTCAGGTAAAAGGCGTCAACCCGCTCCACCCCGGTTTAGGTAAACCCTCGGGGAACGCGCAAGTAATTAGTTTTTGTTTTTAATTGACAGTAGTGAGTAGTGACTCGCTACGTTACACAGTTCCCCTCTTAGACAAAGTTTAAGTGATTTTTCTGTTTCCCTTTGAGATTAATCTACGCGATTGCTTTCACATCGCGAATCGCGAAAACTGATAAACTTATTAAAACTTGATTATTGTTTATACAACGTGTATCAGAAATGCGTGGTCATATTTAAGGGTGTGGATCAGACCATCAAACTGAACATCTTTCTCTATGGGAGCAACATCGTAATCACGAAAAAATTATCAGCTGTCCTATACAAATAATAATTCATTTATTTATAAGACAACAAGATCCAATAGTGTTAGTAAATGCATTGACAATTAATATGGTTAGTAAATAATATTAAATAACAATTCAATTAGGTACATTAAATTACATTATTAGATTAAATTGTCACATCACATTACATTCAATTTGATTAGGTACATTTTTGAAAACTTTAACTATGCGAACCTAATGTATGGGACAGCTGAGAATTAGAGTGGAGACAGCTGGAAACCACAGTGGCTGCGTCTGCGTAAGAAGTTGTCGATTTCTTAGTCATTATATGAAAATGAAATGTTTACTGCTTGTTGCCGGTTGCTTGTATCCAACACAAGACACTAAAGTGTCGACGTTTGCGGAGCGCCTTAACTAATAACCACCCAAATGTATCGACAAACAGCTAATCATAACCAATCAACAGACAGCGGTCAAGGCTACAAAAAACATGGCGTTATCTTGACGTCACTGTGTAAATGACATTGAACGCCAGCTCATCAATCATGCATGTCCTGCGCCCTGACCTGCCTGTTTTCTGGCCTTAATCACCAAATCCATAGCAACAGAAGGTCTACATGCCACGCCACTGTGAACTGAAATATAAATAGCTAAAACAGTGGGCCATCTGATAGAAATGGGCTGTACCATGTAAGAGAAAGAGTATGACCCCAGCCGGGCTAATATGAACCGGGACAAAATTTTGTCGTCGTATTATCTCGTGTGGAAACAGGTTGTTAGAGGCATTATCTCGTCTTATCATGACGACAAAATTCTGTCGCGGCGCGCATGTTAGCCTAGCTCATAAACTTATTTACCACTAGTATAATACCGGTTTGTGTTTTTAACCACCGACAAAAAAAAGGGGTATTATTAGTTTGTAGTGGGTATATGTGATTATCATAAAAATTTAGGAAATTTTCTGATAATCAGGGATTTTTCAGGAAATCGTATTTTTTCGTGAACTTAACAATCCAATCTCTAATATATAAAGCTCGATTACCACTGACTCACTCACTCACTCATTGACATAATTGTTCTCCCAGAAGGAGCCGTGGGGGGTACAAGTCATACATAAAGTCATAAACCTTGAGGTCCAGTGAGTCCGGGAAAAATCCGAAATGACCTGAAAGTGGAACGCTGACCGGAACTGCCCTACGGATCTCGAAAATTACAAGTCGCACACCCATACTGCTGGAACTAAAAATGTCGAGGACCCTGGGTCGATTGACGAGCCGGTGAAAAAAAGATGGCTTCCATACAAAAAAAGATGGCAGCCATACAAAATGGAAACGCTCACCGTTCCGAAACCGTTGGAGATAGCGGGGGGGTGCTCGACCAAATGTCATAGAGGACGACGGGGGCTTTCCGGTGGGGGTCATAAAAATCCAAGATGGCGGATTCAAAATGGCGGCCAAAAAAAAATATGGTCCGAGCCGGCTGAAAATTGGCGTCCGGGGGTTTTCGGGGGCACTGATTCATAATCCGGGATCGATTTTTTTTTTCCGCCATTTTTCAAGATGGCCGCCATACAAACGCATCTTTTGGAGCAATTGTTCTCACGGAAAGAGCTGCGGGAGGTAAAAAGCATGTATGGGAGTCATATAGAGAGAGGTCCAGTGAGTTCAGGAAAAGTCGGAAATGACCTGAAAGTGGAACGCTGACCGGAACAGCCCTACGGATCTCGAAAATGGCAAATCACAGACCGATAGTGCCGCAACTAAAAATGTCCAGAACCTTGGGTCGATCGTCGAGCCGGTGAAAAAAAGATGGCTTCCATACAAAAAAACATGGCCGCCATACAAAATTCAAACGCTCACCGTTGCGAAACCGTTAGAGATAGCGGGGGGATGCTCGAACCAATTTCATAAAGGATGGAGGGGGCTTTCCGGTGGGGGTCATAAAAATCCAAGATGGCGGATTCAAAATGGCGGCCGAATAAAAGTTGATCCGAGCTGGCTGAAAATTGGCGTCCGGGGGTTTTCAGAGACACCGATTCATAATCCGGGGTCAACTTTTTTTTCCGCCATTTTTCAATATGGCCGCCATACAAACGCATCTTTTGGAGCATTTGTTCTCCCGGAAGGAGCCGCGGGGGGTAAAAGTGATGTATGGGAGTCGTATAGAGGGAGGTCTTGTGAGTTTAGGAAAAGTCAGAAATGACATGAAAGTGGAACGCTGACCGGAACTGCCCTACGGATCTCGAAAGTGGCAAGTCGCACACCCACTGTGCCGGAACTAAAGATGTCAAAGACCCTGGGCCGATCGACGAGCCGGTGAAAAAAGATGGCTTCCATACAAAAAAACATGGCCGCCATACAAGTGTTCATTTTGGATTTTCACTCAATTGTTCTCCCAGAAGGAGCCTTCGGGGGTAAAACTCATGTATAGGAGTCGTATAGAAGGGGGTCCTATGAGTTCAGGAAAAGTCCGAAATGACCTGAAAGTGGAACGCTGACCGGAACTGCCCCACGGATCTCCAAAATAAGAAGTCGCACACCCGTACTGCCCGAACTAAAAATGTGTAGGACCTTGGGTCGATTGACGAGCTGGTAAAAAAAAGATGGCTTTCATACAAAAAAACATGGCTGCCATATAAACGCTTAATAACACGCTTTTATTAAATTAACCTGTAACTATGTAAGAAAATCTTGGAAGTTAAATTTGACCCACTTCGCGGTTTCCGATTCAGGTGAGATTTTGCACACGTTAGGATGACAATACAGTTAGATAACTGACGTCATTCTAAATCCAATATGGCAGACTATTTATGTATTATGCACTACCATGATATGGGTATCAAATGAAAGGGTTTGCTGAGAAGAGTAGTACGAAACTAAAATAACGTTACACTTAATTCAATATGGCGGACGCCCCAAGATGGTAGACAAAATTTTCTTATCTACCATCATGATATGGGTATCAATTAATGAAAGGGTCTGCTGGGAAGAAAACGAAAAATAAAGTCAAAGTCGATGTCGAAGTCAAAGTCAAAGTCAAAGTCAAAGTCAAAGTCAAAGTCAAAGTCAAAGTCAAAGTCAAAGTCAAAGTCAAAGTCAAAGTCAAAGTCAAAGTCAAAGTCAAAGTCAAAGTCAAAGTCAAAGTCAAAGTCAAAGTCAAAGTCAAAGTCAAAGTCAAAGTCAAAGTCAAAGTCAAAGTCAAAGTCAAAGTCAAAGTCAAAGTCAAAGTCAAAGTCAAAGTCAAAGTCAAAGTCAAAGTCAAAGTCAAAGTCAAAGTCAAAGTCAAAGTCAAAGTCAAAGTCAAAGTCAAAGTCAAAGTCAAAGTCAAAGTCAAAGTCAAAGTCAAAGTCAAAGTCAAAGTCAAAGTTTTTTATTACATCAGCCTTTGCAGGCACTTTCAAAAGCGTGTTTTATTTTTTTAAGTTAATTTAAGAGCTCTAAGGAACCCACCACCCGCGGGCCGCTTGCGGCCCGCGCACTGCGCGACCTCTACTTTTTCGAAACCCTCACCGTTCCGAAAACGTTAGAGATAGTAGTAAGTAGTAAAAATCCAAGATGGCGGCTTCGAAATAGCGGTTTAAAAAATTATGGTCTAATCTGGCTGAAAATTGACGTCCTGAGGTTTTCGGCGGCTCGTATTCATAATCCGGAGCCAACATTTTTTTTCCGTCATTTTTCAATATGGCCACCATACAAACGCTTCTTTTGGAGCAATTGTTCTCCGAGAAGGAACCGCAGAGGGGTAAAAGTCATGTATGACAGTCGTATAGAGGTCCAGTGAGAAATGACCTGAAAGTGGAACGGTGCCTGGAACTGCCCTACGGATCTCGAAAATTACAAGTCGCAAACCTATATCGCCGGAACTAAAAATGTCAATTACCCTGGGCCGTTTGAAGAGCCGGTGAAAAAAAGATGGCTTCCATACAAAAAAACATGGCTGCCATACAAAACCAAATATCATATTTATTTTACGTCATGTTACAACCTCCACCTAAAACCACCTCGCGGGCCGCTCGCGGCCCGCGCAGCGCGCGACCTCTAGTCTATAATTATAAGGATGGAATGTTCCGTTTTAGCTCCACGGTAACGATAATTTTTGTTTGAGTTTCTTTCATATTTTTAGACGCCAATTTTTTTTGTCGTTCTTATAATACATATTTTTTGTGTCTTTATCGTTTATTTATATCTCATTACTTCATAACAACTTTACCACACAACACATTATGTTCACATCAGTAGCTTCACTTTCCATTTCTCGCTTAATTCACCCTCAAACTCGATCACGTCATGTTCATAATGCAATGAAGTGTAAAACCATGGAAAGCTCATGAAATATTCATCGTGTGAGACCTTGATCCAGATCTGTACTAAAAACGTCCTGTTTTTACATTCTGTCACTCAAAAAGGTAAAAATATTCATAATAAGATTAACCTTAATCACTGGGGAGTCGGTACAAAATTGAATTTATTAAATTAGAATTGGAGGTTATAATCGCATACCTATATTCTTACAAATATAATATGGTCTTTTTTGCGCGGACCCCTTATTCTATTTTCTATTTACAAAATAAAAATAGCCTTAGTTACTCCTTATAACATCGCTCTGTGTCAGCTTGTTTGTCGAGCTTGGCGACGCTGACGCATGCGTCATGCTCGTGAACGGGTGCCGTCTGTCGGAACTGGTCAGCTTGTAACTGCCATGGCAATCTTATTCACAGGCAAATCATTATTATCCTAGTCTTATTTTTATTCACATTAAATTACATTATTCTCGCAGCTCTTACCAAAACATTGTACTGATAAAGATTATAATCTATTTTTTAAAAGAGTTACTATGGAGTTTCTTGCCGGTTCTTCTCCATAGGATCTACTATTTGGAACCGTGCACCTAGAGTCTCGACATTTCATAAGTGCCTGTATCTGGTTTACATGAAATAAAGATCTATTCTATTCTATTCAGTGAAAGTCCCGTCAAAATCAGTCCAGCCATTTCGGAGATTAGCCGAAACAAACAGACAAAAAGTTTAAAAATTGTTTTATTTTATTTGTTTATTTAGTAAAAATACTTTATTTAGTAAAAAGCTCATAATTTGGCATTATAAACAGACAAACCGCAGGCACAAACTAGATATACGTCATACCTAAGTAGTTTTTCTTTTGGCTAAGCATTATCAATTCTGCCTTCAATATTAAAAAATGTCATTGGTTTTGCAGAAACATAAACCAGAAGAATTTCAATTAGTGTAAGCTTAAAAAATAATGTTTTTAATTTTAACACTGAAATTTTTTTAATCAGTATTAAATAAAAGATTTCCATGGCCCAAATAGGGCAAAAATAATTCCTTTGTGATTGATATTAATTGCTTAGTGTTACAGTAAGTGTCACAGTACCTAAATAGTTTTATTCCACCGTAATGAGGACACCGATTAATATCAATAAACTATGTTACAAGGCTTTTAGCAGTATTATAGGACGGGACAAATGTCACAGTAATTAATTTCAACTCTGAATACGTTCTGTTATCTTGTATAACGTGACTGAGTTCGTTGATTCAGTTCTCAATTTATCTAGGTAATATGCAGATTGCCTAGGTAATATGCAGATTGCCTGGGTAATATACAGATTGCCTAGGTAATATGCAGATTGCCTAGGTAATATGCAGACTTATGCAGTTATTTGGAGTTCATTATAATCATTGACATTAATTTGTCTGTTTTGTGTTTTATTTCTATTAAGCCAGGAACTTATAGGAAATATTTAACTGCATATCAAAAACTTACCATACATCAAATTCCAGCATCAACCGCAAACACTGCCCTACTGTTATGATCCAATGCAGCGAACATGTACAATATTGAAAAGAAGAAAGTACTTTGCTCTTTCCATCATTCACATGCGAATTTGCAACAATTAATTCTTGTTTTTTTTACCCCTCCTGGGATTCGAATCCAGTGCTCGCTCAAAGTCCGCGCTTGCGACATCTCCAATGGCTACCAGAGGCGGCGTTGAAAACTAATTAATTCCTTTGTGCTTGAAACAATAGCTACATTGTATAAGTAAAACACCTTATAAATGCCATTTTTCTCAAAGAAATGCGAACACGACCGTAAAATTTCTCTTTATGCTATGAAAGTGGCAGTTTTCACGGAAACGGCTCTTCAGAATGAGGCCAGTCAAATGCAGCTTTGTACACTGGACCTAATAGCGTAGTGTTGCCAACGTAAAGAAATTACCAACGAGCAACTTTTAATTTATAAAACTGGGAACGGTCGCCGGTGCCTGCTAGCAACAATTTTCTATTAAACGTAGCGTCGCTTGACGGGTTAAAAAATTTATGAGAATGTATAATCGTAAATTAGAAAGAAACCTTTGTGAATTGTTATACTTTCAAAAAAGTTCATTGAATTTCCTTTGTTCTCTTTCAGTTTGACAAAATACAAACCAAAATCAATCAAACAATAATATTTTTTAAACATGACTAACCTTTAATAAAACATCGAACACGATGTAATTTAAATTTCCTTGATATAAATCTATATCTATACTATTTCTATAAGGAAGTAAAATTTATTTGTTTGTTTTTCTGTATGTAGGTAATATTACAGCTGGTAACACTGCTAGCAAAATGCGTTGGCGTCGGTTGGCGTACAGTATCACGTTTCCTTTTTTAATTTACACTGACTCAAGTCAAAATATGTAGGAATTTATTCATCACGAATGACATGTCCAGCCTTATATTTAACCCCCGACAAAAAAGAGTGATGTTATAAGTTTGTAACGTGTATCTGTGTATCGGTGTATCTGTGTATCTGTCTGTGGTATCCTAGCTCAAAAATGGATGGACCGATTTCAATGCAGTTTCTTTGTTGTTGAAAGCTAGTTTAATCGGGTATCATCTTAGCTATGTTTCATGAAAAATTGTTTACCCGTTCAAAAGTTACAGCTCTTTTTCTAGTTGGAGTTGGAGGTTCTTGTCGGTTAGATTATCACATGAATATTTTTTTCATTTACTAGAAATATAGGGGTCGTGTAGGTTTATATAAAAGTTAATATCTCAAGAGTTGTAAAAGTTTAATTTGAAAAGCAATTGAGTTACTGACTTTTTTGTTGTACCTAGATAATAACTTCAACCCTTTACTGTAAAGGTCTTCATCTCACTACAAAGGCTTCGGCTTTTTTACTGAAGAAATATTATAAATTCTTTTCAAAAAATAAATGTGAGGTTTTTTGCTTCATTTACCTTGGTAATTAGATTTTTTTATACGCTTGCAATACCAGGGGCATCACTCGCGAGTTACCGACCCTGCAAAAATCTTTTCACTCCCTTTTTAAGAACCCCATGCGTAGTCTCTTGGGAGACTACGCATGGGCACCCTAGGTGGGGAGCTGATTTGGGTTAGAATTGTACCTGTCAAAACGAGAAAGGCTGAGCCTTTATTACACGAGAACGAAATTATTGGCAAAAAGTTGGCACACTATATGAGCCTGGCTGCCCTGGGACAGTACATGACTGCTCTGTTTTTTATTTATTACCATTCTTATAGGTACACAAAATCACCTTTGGAGATCAGCACAGGCATCATCATCTTCATGAGGCAGTGCTGTACATAGGCCTCTCCCAGTAAATGTCGACACGGTTGGCGCAGTGGCTAAGCGCTTACCTTTCTGCGCTACGTGCCGCGGGTTCGATCCCCGCACGGAACATATATTTGTATGATCTACAGATATTTGTTTCGGGTCTGGGTGTGTGTGTATATGTGAGATATATGTTTGTAAACTGTACCCTCGATACAGGAGAACTCAAAGTGAGGAGCAAAGTTTAAAAAAAAGAAAAAGTTATTGCCACTGACCCCGGTCTTCGGCTTTCCGCATTCATTTCAATCGGCACAGCCTTGTAGTGGCTAAGATGACACGTATCTGGTCGCATTCTACCTCGATTAAGTTGTCAGTTAACCTGTACTATTGACACCAAATAAAATAGTGTTTTTGAATTAGGAATACATGTGTAGCTTAACATATTATATTTTTACGTTTACGACATTTTAATTACCGCCTAACGGCACTTCCACGTAAAAACATACATAGGAACACACACAAAATAAAATTGGTTATACGAATATAGAAAGAAAGAAAATTGCGTTTATTGGCACAATTAAAATTAAAACACATAGGTAACATCTAATAGATAAAAAATGTACCTACATTTATGCCAAAAGGGCCTCAGCTCAGCATAATGTCAGATGGCAACACCAGAAATGAATGTTATTCTATTCTATTCTATTCAGGTATGTGTAGATATTTTTATTCCACGGTGTATTATTGGACAAGTTGTAACCAGATATTATTATTGATTTCATATCCTTTGCATTGTTTTCCATTTTCCATCCCTTCGTTTCCTCCTAAGATATTTTCCTTTGAATAGCCTCATTTTAATGTGAAAAGTAATGGAATCGTTGGGTATTTTCTTTCTTAATAATACTATTCTGCCGCCTCATTGGTCTTGCTGTAACGAGAACTCCTTCAAACAGATAACGAGGAAGTTAAAGGAGCACTCGGTTCGTATTCCCGCTTGAGCATACTCGTAATGTATGAATGTCGTAAATGTAACTAAAGTTTCTTGTCTAGTTTGTTGTTTATAAACTGCCTTTGGATTATTTTCCTTCTAGCCATAATAGTGATTACTTGCTTAGTTGTTATTGATTATTTTATTTACGATTTATATGTATACAAAACATGAAAATGCAGAGTTTAAGGAACACTTAAGTACAAAGGTACTATTTATTTCAAACCAGGCAGGGGTTCTATCGCGTAACTAAAATAGTAATGAACATCAATTTTGGTAATATAATTCAATACTCCTGTCTTCATGATCGGTAAAAAAATTACAAGGTAGCTCAAAGTTTAGCCTCTCACAATTGAATTGAAGTTTACCAGAGTCAATGTTCATTACCATATTCACTACGCCGTAGATAAGCTGGTGTTGGAACAACTGGACGTACCGGTGAACTCCATCAAGCTAGAGACCACAGTAAATGGAGATCATCTATCAAAAACATCATGGGAAGGAGTCACGATCCTCAACATTTGAGGGACTGGCATAGGAGGAATATTATAATAAAATACATAATATTATTTCAGAAGCAATTTCTGACAGCCAGGAGAGGGTATTGAAGAAAACGTAGACGTAGATTGTTTGTTATTGATACTTAGATTTAGAGCGATTAGTTCAAGATTTCGCGATATCTTTTCAAGATAGCGTGGACATAAAACGCGTCTCGATAGTATCAAGTGTATTCGTAGACGCAATGCTCTGTATCTTAAACCTTTTCCAACGAATTAAAGAAGTGGAATAATAGCTCTATTTACCTAAATATTTACGACGAAAGCCTCCATTTTTTTAAATAACGATGTACATCAAAATCTGTTTTTACAGGCGAATTAATTGAGTTAAAACTAAATCTCCATTAATTTTGCCGACGGCCGGGCTCTTTAGCATTGCAAATTATATCCTAAGTAATTCCCCGCCAAACAAATTGAGGGTTAACGACTCTTTTCATATACCCTAGCCCTTAGGGCGAAGTTATCTCGAATGAGTAAATACTCGTACTAAACATTGTACTAGGTGTAATTCAATTTATCTCTAAACATTTATGTGTTTGTGAATCTGATTTTGAAAACCAAAGCTAGGTTAGAGGTAAACTAGTCGAGCGTACAGCGGTGCTAACTTCAAATATTGAATCTTATTAGGCTAACAACAACTTGTAAACTTTACATCGTGAATGGAAAGCTACAAGTAAAAATTTTCTTCCAATATTTCCCGGCGATTTTTTTGCACAAGATTCATCATTTTTAAATAGAGCTTATACGTGAAGCATCATTTAAAATGCTTCCCGTAAGTACATTAATATAAATACTATACAGGATATTTTTTCATGTAGTGCGCATAATTTGTAGAGTGATTCAGTCTCTGTTCCTAAATGCAACCGCAGTATTTGGATACACTTTAAAACGAAACGAAAATTCGACTTAGTATGGGGGACACGCATAATTTACTAGCGCGGCCATACAAAATCAAATTTTTATTTTGTTTCGAGGTTGCATTTGGGAACGGACACTGAATCACTCTGCAAATTTTGCGCACTACTTATTTTTTTTTCCTGTATTTGTTAATATAATGTAATTTTTACTTTATTTTATATTATTCATTAAATATTTAATCTTATAATATAATTCTTATGTATATTTGTTTTATATATTTTATTTATGTTTGTATTATTATATTTAATTTATAGTTTTGTTGTATTCTTGTACAAATGTACATCGCTGCCTACATTGCATATTTTAAATTATCTTCTCGCAGGTCTGCTACTACCTTAGACGTAGTTTGTTCTCCTATTCTCTGTATTCTGTGTCTTCTCATGTGCATACATAAATTATTAAATAATTAAATAAAGTTTTAAACAGAAATCAAGTAATTTGAAGTCTGCACGCGTCCTAATATCGGAAAGTTGTGAAATTAATGTTCGGCGTAAATTGTAAGGGCCCAATTTACGATCGATCCATGTTTATTCATAGCTTGTCCCTTGGACTACACAACTTGTAATTAAATGAGTTGTTATGATGGTAAACTGTTTACAACATTGATTGAATTCAAATATTAATACAGTACGTACCTCTATAAACGTTGAATAACTAGATAGGAATCCATCGGGGGAATAATAAAGTCCTACTTTCATAGCGGACTACTCATCTTTATGAACAACTTTTACTATGAATATATCGAAGAAAAAATGTATTATTGAAAATGTGCTTTTTCATACATTTAAGTAATATTAAATTTATTTGTATGAAATAGCAGATTTTGTAGTAAATTGCGGTGAATAGGTACAAATACAAATATACCTTATGCGCAGTAAATAGGGTTTCTTTTACAGTGCAAAATCAAAGTCAAAGTTTTTATTTCAACTTGGCCTTTGCAGGCAGTTTCAAAACGTCGTGTAGGGAACAACACGGCGGGCACGAGCGCTTAAACTGCTAGATATAATCTATTTTAACCCCCGACAAAAAAAAGGGATGTTATAAGTTTGTAGTTTATATCTGTCTGTGGCATTGTAGCTCCAAAAGGGATGAATCGATTTCTGTGCAGTTTTTTTAAATCGAAAGCTAGTTTAATCGGGAATCACTTAGCTATGTTTTATGAAAATCTGTTCAGCCTTTCAAAAGTTATAGCTCTTTTCCTAATCGGTGTCGGGGTTTTTTGACGGTTAGGTTATTGTTTCATAGAAAAACAAACGTAACAACTAAGTTAATATAAATCTGTTCACAAAAAAATAATAAAGCTTATCTTTTGATATAACTTTTACATGATTTCATGGTGGAATTTTAGTAAGGTGCACGTTTTAAATAGCGATTTAGTGTCATCTCTATGTATTTTTTATCGAGCTGATTATTATGATTCATGTTTCTGTGTTCACACAGCACTCGACTGTAAGTATATTCAATTTTCATAAAATGATTTTGTTTTTTCGCTATATTGACATTACTTAGATTTACAAAGGTTAAAAAAAAAAACTGTAATTTAATAATAATCTGTATATAAAAACGTGAAAAGAAAACTTTTTTCCCCTTTTTAAGCATATTGCGCGCACGGAGGAGTAAATATAGATTTGGCATAGTTAAAGTTCATATAGAGAAGAAGTGCAATTTTGACCACTAGGCGACCTCTAGTAATCTTTATTGCTGCAGACAACTAAAATCCATTTTGTTAGTAACAATATAATAATATATATTATAACTTCGCCTTAATATTTAAATAGAGATCTTCGCACTTAGCATGATCCAACATTATGTGGGGCAGACAAAACATAACATACGTAATGACTCACTTACAACGGTAAAGGGGTTATATTCCCTACTGTACCGCTTATACTTACCCCTTTGATAATAAAAACTAAAATAATAAATTATGTCATGTTATGAATATACGGCATTTTAACTATACGTGTCTTGACGTATAAACTTGACATAATTTTATGAGAATGGTTGTGAATGAGCTAATCGAGTATTATAAAAAACATTCACGATAAAAGAAGCCTGACTGAAAGCCTAGTATTCGATACGACACAGAAGGACAGCGGTGTCCAGTGTTATTGACGCATTATAATATTATAATAAACTTATTACTTAAATACTTTATTTTAACAATGTTCTTAATAATTTTAAAAGCAACTCTTAAAAAAAACTAATAATTATAAAAGTCTAAACCATTTAAAAACTAGTCTACTAACGAACAGACAATAGTAGGTACCTAAAGCTTCCTGAGTAAAATAACTTGAACACGACAACACGTCCGCAATAAAATCGTACGTGTTGTGAAACCAACTGTCACGAGTCACGCCTGCCACCTGTCGCGTCGGCCGTGAATTAACAGTAACAGGAAAAACGAAGAATTGATTAAATAACCTAACCATCAAAAATCCCCGACTCCAACTAGAAAAAGAGATTTAATTTTTGAACAGATAAACAGATTTTCATGAAACATAGCTAAGATTATAACTACCCGATTAAACTAGCTTTTGATTAAAAAAAACTGCATTGAAATCGTTTTATCCATTTTGTAGCTATACCACATACAGATACACATATACACAGATCCACAGATTCACAGATACACACTACAAACTTAGAACACCCATCTTTTTGTTAGGGGTTAAAAATATCTTGAAAAAGCCAACACGTCTGTAATAAAGTCGTAGGTACGTGCCGTGACAACATAAGTCACGTCCTGCCACCTATCGCGTCGGCCGTGAACTATTTATTATCAGGAAAAATGAAGAATTGACATGTTCCTGAATTGCTTCCCTTGGCATTCCAAGTATCAGTTCGGAAATGTAATTTTTCATAATTTGTAATTTGTATTTTTTATTATTTGCTAAACAATAATAATTTAATTTGATAATAATAACACGAAGGCAGAGTAGTTTCAAATCGTTCATTAAAGAAAGAAAGAAAGAGAATATTTATTTGTCACAAAAGCAAGTGACAATATCTTGAAATGATTTATAAACAAATTTAAAAAAAATAAGTTCAAAAACTAAAACCCGACTACTGAAAAGGTATGAAACAAGAAAATATTAATACATATTCGTAGTGATTTTCAGAGGACAGCCGTGGTCATCATCATGATACAAAAAAAATATTTTTAGTTCGTTACTTTATTTCCTATAAAGGGCGCCATATTAAATTTCATATGACGTCACAGCCTATACCAGCGGACAATTAAGACGCTTCCAACGATACCTCATTTGTCGAATTATGATAAGTAGTTTAGAAGTTATGAGGGAACAGATGATACATACATACATACCGGTCAAACATATCACCCTCTCCGTATTCGGGTAAAACGTACAAATTTAAGACCGGTGTCTCACGTCTGCGCCATATAGTCATTTAGCTCAGTATTATGCCGCAACCAAAGTTGCCGAGCGCTGGTTGTCAGCTGAAGCCCTTATAATGACACGCGAAATTACAAAACGTGTTAAGTCAACAGTCCATGTCCTTCACATTGAGCTCCGACTAACCCAAATTCAGTTATAATCGGCATAACAAAGGTATTGCCGCTTCTAAATGGTTCACTCTAGCGTGTAAATTACCTATTGTGAGCAACTAGTCGTGTCTAAGTAACTGCATAATTAATTCAGTCTACCATAGAATACTTTTAACCCCCGACAAAAAGAGGGGTGTTATAAGTTTGTAGTGTGTGTGTGTATCGGTGTATCTTTGGATCTGTGTATCTGTGTACCTGTCTGGGGCATCGTAGCTCCAAAACGGGTAAACCGATGTCAATGCAGTTTCTTTCATTGAAAGCTAGTTTTATCGACTATGTTTCATGAAAATCTGTTCAGCCGTTCAAAAGTTACAGCTCATTTTGTAATTGGAGTTGGGGGTTTTTGACGGTTAGGTTAAAGGCAGATTTGGTTTTCCAGCTCTTTCGTTGCCATCTTCACAAGACAGAGAAGTCAGACCTTCATATGTGGGTCCTGGTACCCAAGAACCGAAATCCGCTATAAATTAAGGTCTGGTATCGAAGACTTATGGTTACTTCTAAGAATACGGTTATACACACAAACGCTGCCCGCCCTTTGACTTTATGCCGACGGCACGTGTAAGATAGAGGTAATTTTTATTTCGGTAACCGGTATTAATACCAAATACAAGTACCTAAGCAACATGCAAACAAGTGTTTCTGAATTCATCATCATTCTTCTGCCCTTATCCCATTTTATTTGGGGTCGGCGCAATGTCTTTTTCTTCCATTCATCTCTATCAGACGTCATTTCCAGATTTACTTCATGTATTAAAATACTGCATGTATTTTCAAAACTTATCATGGATTAAACGTCTATTTTTGATTCAAAATTTGATTACATTAAGGTTACGATACGTGAAAAACATAGGTGCTAGGCCCTCTATACTACAAAAGTCAAAGTCAAACTTCAAAGTCAATGTCCACGATTAAAATTATGCGCCTGGGCAACCTTCATGTTTCCGAATTAGTACGAATATGCTAACAATGTCCGGCCATCCGTTGATGGTGTACAAATTATGAAAGAGAAAAATTATATCTATTATTATCATTCGTATTTCCGAAGACAGACGAAGATTGCCGAAGAGCATAAGTTTAATCGTGGTATTGAAAGAAAGAAAGAAAAATAATTTATTTTGGATGCAAAATTAAAGCACCACATGCAATAAGAAAAACAAAAATTAAGATAATCACATAGATATTATATAAAGTATGTATGTAGGATATACCACAATCATGTGGGCCTCACGGCTGCACCAGTAGGGTTCAGTCCAGCGTATGCCAGAAATTAATGCCCGGCGCTGATTTTCAACTGAACTGTACTTACGAGTACGTACTTACTCCCAAATATCAACACAAAAGTATAAAAAAACGAAAAGTCACGCAATATATTACGACCGAGCCTTATCGCTGTGTAATGGCAGACATCTATTTGTACTTTGAGTACTTTGTAATAATGACAGGATCGATTAAGGGTTAAAAGCACCATCACTCCTTAAAAAGAAACGTTTAATATCTCATTCATTCATCATAAATCCATTTAAATTGTGAACCTTGAACGAAGAAAATATTTTTCACATTACTTTTTACTGAGAAATAAGTCGGGTACAATCTTAAATGTGAAAACAAATATGTAACAATTTAAATCGCATTAAGGTCTGAAGGTCACTAACACTGTTGCTCGAAAAGAGTAAATATTGAGAAATATTCTCGAATAAAATTAATAATATCTTTGATTATTAAAATAGCTTACACTAAAATACTCGAATTTATTGCTAAAAATACAAAACAATGCTTCAGCGGTCGCTACGCGGTTACGAAGCGCGTAGCACCGAAAGCGTAGCTAATTCGCTACGCCTCGTAGACCATGAAATCTCTGTACAAAGAGAATACCTGCGCAAAAGTTTCGTAAGTGGTACAAAAAGTATATTTTAGGCGCGAAATACGTATATTATTTGAAAAAAAAATTGGCAACTTGTTTTGGAAATAATAAATCGTTATCAATAATACAATATTAGTTTTCACCTTATTAAACTTCGAAAACTAAAATACATGGTAACGAATTATCATACTTATGTCCGCTATAATTATTTATTCTTTAGTACCTATCAATATTTTTTATCCTTTATCATAATATGTAATTATCTAAATAAATATTTAATAAACTAAACTTACCAAGCTTTCCGAAAATAATCTTCAAAGTTCACCAAAGAGTATCAATCAGTTTCTACTTTGCTAAAGCAGCAAAGAATTTAAAATTAAAAACAAAAGAAATAGTTTATTGAAATCGAATTCCGTTCGGTATACGAAATTTGAAATTAAGTTCGCGGTTTATTTCCCGGTGCGAGCACTCGTCCGTTCGGTCGGCGGCAAGGGCGGCATCTGATACAGCCTACATTTTATGCCGTCAGCAAGACGCTGCTCTTGCACTGTGAATAGCCCTTTTTACAAGTAACGAGACGATGTACAAATGGTAAAATTACTATTTCAATTTGAAACAACAATTGACTGCCTTTTGCTTGACGATTTTTTTTATACAACAGGTGAAAAATGATCAAATCATCATAAATTTTAAAAAAAATGTTTTACCTTTAACACATTATTTTGTACTTTCGTTTTAGCCTTAGATTAATTATTATTGATTGATTTCAGCTATGAATAAAATGTGAATTATATGCAGGTACTATACAAAATAAATTAAAACAGAACCAGTGAGTAATATTGAACTCTGATTTATTTACAATTGCTATACGAAAAGCCTTCGATTCGACTTTCAGCGAAAAGCCTTCGATTCGACTTTCAGCGAAAAGCCTTCGATTCGACTTTCAGGAACATCGAAACATCGGATCGAAAGTTCATCGCGAAATATAAAGCGTTCCACTCTCTATCAATGGTTGTATAACCGCGAGCATGCGCAATCCGAACGAAGCAGACGCGCGCCGCTTCGCGGTTATCAATGGATGCGCCATCTTGTTGACGTCATAGCATGGCGGCGCGGGGCGTTATGTAATGTTTGTTTTCATTTTGTCGAATTTATGAGAGCACCGGCCGGTCACGGTATTCCCGCAAGTTTAATTAAAATATTGATATTTTCACGGGAACATTTTGGAATTTTTACTGAAAAGTTTTTGCCTAGTAATCATGCCTAACTCAACTTTGAGAGGGATCAGCTATACAATATACATAATATTAAAACATCTCACTGTTAGTCCAAAAGGGTATATAAAGATATAGAGTTAGAATTTTTACCATGGAACCCAATCTGAAATTGCGAATAAATATCAACTTTTCCATACAAATAATAAATAACAATTGACGACATGGTTGGCGCAGTGGCTAAGCTATTAGCATTCTACGCTACGTGCCGCGGGTTCGATCCCCGCACGGAACAAATATTTATATGATCTACAGAATATAGTTGTTTCTGGTCTGGGTGTGTGCAACTGTGCATGTGAAATGTATGCTTGTAACCTGAACCAATACAATAATAAAAATACAGGAGAAGTAAAGATTAAAAAAAAAAAAGTGTATTGTTCAGCAGATTTGTTTTTCGCGATTTCTGCTTTATACTTTTTTTTTTTTTTTTTTTTTTTTTAGCGTGCTAATATCGTCAAATGAGTCCTCCCACCCCGGGCAGGGCGGGAGGGACTGTCAGACTTGTACTGACTAAAATCCACGGTGTTTCTTCAATAGCCCTTTACGTTCCGGGGTCACGGTAATGAGATAAGTCCCGCGACCGCATTATTCCCATAGTAAAATTATTCAAAATTAATTAAATAATTGCGGTGTATATCTCATGCCCTTAGCACTCCACGCACTCACTCAATTGAATTATCGTAATACAATACAGTCAAACCAAAAAGGTTTCAGGAAATGTAATTAGCACATGTTTTAGTGATCCAGGAGCACAAACAAAGGAATTTATTTATTTATCAATTTGGCTCCTCAACAGTGAGTACACTGCTACACACACAAATAAACATTTCAAACTTATTACTTTAAGAAGAGCACTGCATGCACTACATTATCAAATTATAGAAAAATAACAAATAATTAGAGTATATGGAAATGAGCAATGAAAAAACTGAGTCTGGATATATGAAGGACAAACTATAAAAAAAACATTTTATTATAGGGGTCGCCCATTAATCACGTGATGTTTTTTTTTGCAACTTTTTAACCCCCCGCCCTCCCGCTGTTGATACGTGGTGAGGTTTTAGACTAAACGCGAAAAAATACTAAATATTATCTTTAAATACAGGCTTTTCGGTTTAGAAATCGCGCTCAACGAAAAAATAAATACACGTGATATCTCACTACACCCAGTCCCTCCCCCCTTGTGATATGTCGTGATTTTTTCCGCACCCCCTCCCCCTCTTTCGAGCTTCACGTGATTAATGGACGATCACATATCAACACTTTCATTGTATAAAATGGGGCAGGTAAGTTAATTAAGCATTGGGGAATTGATTATGAGACCGGTGAACGAATTTTATTGCTTGCTGGGATAAATAAGTGAATAGGGTCACAACGCTCCACGTCACTTTTTAGACCGTTGAACAAGCATGGTCTGACGTCACACACGTGACACAAATACCTACATTCAACTTTTCAGAATAGAATAGGAAAGTTCTTAATTCAAATAAACTAAATATTAGGACTTCGGAAAAGTATAAAATTCTTTCCTTTTTAATAACGTTGCATAGATTTCTCCTGTATCGTGGGACCAGTTTACAAACATACCTACTCTTCTTTAAAAATATATATTAAACGTTGAATTTTGAGTAGAGATCTTGAACTTTACACTTTATTTTTGTTAAATTTTTTATATTGTATAATTACGGACTAGACAAGTCACGCGCTGCGTTATGGTCGTGGTTACGCCTTGAAGACTAGGTGCACAGTTTCAAAAAAGCTGGTTCAGTAAAAATATCCCCTGGACGGTGACATGCAGCAGGAACGGACACTAAGATGACTATGTGTGGATTATAGATAAAAACAATTTTAATTTAAGCTCGGGGTCAATTATGGATAAAATTCAAAATGCCGACTACAAAAGTTAAACTTACTTAGTCGCCACCAACGACACAAGGTTTTGGCGCTCGTTTAGATGTTGTTTCTGCAACGAAATGTAATATTCCGTTCTAGACTATATGCAAACCTGTAATAGAAATAACGATTATCCAAAATAAAATGATCTTAATTCTCTTTGACGTCAACATAATACAGGGTGGAGACGACCTCACGACATTAAATGAAACAACATATTATTTGGTATCACGTTCTGAAGCTGTACACAAAAAAAGCAACGATTTTCATGCATGTTATTTTTGAATACTATTTCAGTCTACTCTCATTCGTCTAGGTTAAGGGACATCAAAGTTGAAACTTATGACATCTTTATAATTTTCTATGAATAGTCTAAATAAAGATTATTATGGTAAGAACAGGTTAGAAACTTTTCAAATTTCGCCTAGAGGTCGTTATATGTGTAAAACTAAGAAAAAAATTAGTTATTCCTGTGGCTAAAATACTGAACGTGATATCAAATACATGGTTTCATTTAAATGTTGTAATGTCGTACCATCCTGTATAAGACAGCGGCTTACATAATTCATGCCAAACACATGCAATAAAATAATTGACCTTTTGACTCACAATGTATATGTAAGTCATCCCACATCCAACCCCTTAAATGGTCCGCGTCAACACGATCCCCGGTTCTACATAACACGTGTCTTCCATACTAAACAGCTGCTAAAACTCAACAGGCTGAATATAACATGACCTTGACATTGCAAACTAATATCCTGCGCTCATGGAATTAATACGCTCTACTGTATGAGATAATTAATGTACTTTTTCTTGGTGTTCCTCTTTTAATTTATTTAATGGCTTATGCAAAATTAAAAAAAAACTAATGCCACAGGCATTTTCTGCCAGTCTACCTCAGGGTGATGCAAAGACAAGACATCATGGTATGTGCAACGTAAACAAACGATAACTTGAAAACAAATAAAAATTTAAGATACAGGTTTATATACATACATACATATAAACCATATAAACAAACATACATATTGATATACTGCGTCAAAATAAATAAATATACGAAATTGTGAAAAACTCGCTTCTTTTTCTTTCTGTGTCTATTCTATAATGTTGGTCATAAACTTATCGTGTCTAATGAAGTGACCAATCTTGCTTTCTCTTCTTATAACTGTGTTTCAATATCATGAATTTCACTATTTATTTATACTATTTATTGTACACCAGGTTATAAAAACCAGATTGAGAATCACATAAGCTAATGTACAATGGGCGGTCTTATCCAGCACACAGCGATCTTTTCCAGACAACCTTTGGATGGACATAATAGAAAAGAAATAGGTAATGGTTTCATGGATGGGTTATTGGTCTATGTATGATAATATTACAAATGCGGAAGCAACTATATTTGTCTGTTACCTTTGCATGACGAAACTGCGTAACCAATCTTGATGGACAAGGAAATTGTGTGGATCATGTGGAAAGACATAGGTAATTTTTTTTAGTTTAATATTTTCTACTATTTTTTTTTTTTTTATTCGAGCACCCTTATTTCTCCCGAACGGAGTCTCAGGCATAGCTAGTTACTTTTAAACAATTTTCAAGTTATACTGTCATACTGTATCATTGGTCTAGTGGCGGGCCGGTTACGTGAGGTTTCTGCTCGATTCCCTGCTCGGGTAAAAGTGTTATTGTGGTTTTCTATTAGAAAATTCTCAGCCGGCTCGGTTTAAATTTATTTTGATCTTATGATAATGGTAATCATTTTTTGCACCTAGTAATAAAAATCTTATCTTTAATGGAAGTAGCGTACTTGAATTAGTACATTCATAAAATTCACGCTATTTTACAATGGTGTACAGGCAGAAACTAAAGGACGCCACGGTAATTTTGGCTTCTAGAATACTTAACCAAAGTTGTATATCTCTCCTACTTAAATTCTCGAGTCCTGGCCCTATGTGTTGACATTTTTAAAAGCTGAATTTCAGCTTACAGGATTCTCCAATCTGTCATGTCGTTATAGGTACTATGTATTATCTCTATGGTCATGTCATTATATGTTTTAACACTGCCTTTGTTTTTTATAACTGTATTTAGAGAAGTGTTAGTTATTTTGATTAATATTAGTTACTGTGTTAACGGTTACCTAATCATTGCTAACCCCATTCTCAAAACTCTTCTTATTTAAGTCAACTATGAATTTATAACTCATATTATGCCACATAACACAACATCATTTACAATTTTCTAAAACCGAAACTCAAAAAATATCTACTCTCTTCACTCTATCCGGGAACTTTTTCAAAAGAGGAGAACAACAATAGAACATTAGTTTGTATTCAGAGCTTTTATTTACACCCTTAATTCGAGGGTCGTGAATCCCTTCCCGCGCTTGCGTGAATCAATAATGTCCCTTTAATTATGCTACGACTTCATAATGTCACATGTCGTACTTAGCTGCTACTTTAGTAACCATCGATGCGTAGATTCAAACAGTACTACTAGAATCTCCCTATAAACCGGCAATGGAATTGAGGTATTCGAAATGGTTGGAGTGTTTATAGTAGTTTGTAAAGGTCTTGGTACAGGGTCGCGCCTGCGCCTTGCATCCGATGGACCAAATTTTAGCAAGTGTAATAGGAGAACGGTGTAAAGTGCATCTGTTTTGTGTGAAAATTCTATAAATAATATTAAAAAGTGAGTTTGTATGGTATTATTGTGTTCTACATCTAGTATAGGTCGAGTTGCATTGATATTTATAGAAATATCTTAAAGCTTTTCTTGGGAACATTTTCTTTGTGTGAAAAATTATTTAAGTATCTACTTGTGATTAATTTTCTTCCGTGTTCATAAACTGATGTTTATATATCGTTATTGCAGTGGCTAATTACCGTAATTTTAAAATAATTGTGTAGCCATTTAGGTCCGTAAACGGGTTCTTCATCTGAGGAGTCCGTAAATTTTTCGGTCGATATTTTGTATCACAAATCTATAAACAAATGCTATTGAAGATTATAAATAGATGTATACAAAGGTTATCTAAATATGTGATTGAAAACGTACAAAAATCAATCCGCTAGTTGTCTCGATCAGCTTGTAAACAATATTGATGTAGATAAGCCTACTTAAATATAGACATTTCCCAATTTCTAATGTCCTAGATAAATTACCGCTTAATACGAACCCGGGAGTTCAAATCTATTTATTATAAGAGACTTATTTTAAATTACCAGTAAAGACATTGAAATAAATAATAGGTAAAGGGCCAAGGATAGTTCCTTGCAAGACCCCTTATCTTTATTTTCATATCTCTGAATTCAAGTTGGTTAATTATGTCTATTTTGGTAAATTTTTGGCAGTTTCAATCTAGGTATACCTACCTATTACCTCATATTGACTTATGTTCTAACTTCTTGAAAACATGCTGTTATTTACTTAGTAAAAAGCTAGTGACAAAGCTAAAAGCAGGAATCTGTGTCTTTCTGCTCATTTTTAAGTCCCCGTGCTCCATTTATCTGAACCCCCTCTTGGTTTTTATCTAATATTGTATAGGCAGTACTGCACCATTAAACAGCGCAGCTTGGCGCCATTCTTATTAGTATATAGTAAAGGTTGGCCATTTTTGTGGTGCTGTCTTATGTTGACGTCACAAAGCATTAAAACTAGTTTATTTTGAATAAACGCTTTTGAATTTTGAGTAAAGTGATGTTATTCGTCTGGTGGTCTCAAGCGCGGCTGCTGAGCGTGAAGTCCTAAAGATTCGATTCCCAGATTCTCAGGCAAAGTGTACTAGGTTTTTCAGTTAAGAAATTCTTAATGTTGTTGTTCACATTGTCCTATTGCGCAATAGCAAAATGTGGATGTAGGTACAACAGTACGTCTCCACATTTCAAGGAATTCAGGTGTGGAAGTATGTAGTTGAAGGAGATTTTCTCCTCCCCAGGATGTCTTGCGGGGCAGAATGCCTATCCCTCGGTCCACCACCGGATTCGATCCTGCACATGCCGCCGCCCCCACTGCCAGCGTTCCTGGCCAGTGCCGCCAACCTGACGCCGCCGTGCCGAGCATCCAAGTGCCCCCCTCACAGGAACAACGAAGAGAACGCGCTCTTTCCCGGCGTGGAATACCATGAGCTACCCAGACATGGTGAGATACGTATGTTCTTTGTATCATTCAACCTTTTTTTAAATTTATAAGTACGGATCAACCAAAATTGGGATACAAAAATATGGATCACCCCCACTCTTTCAGTGGGTGAAGTAAAACGCAACTAAAGTAGAGACTATGACAGGAGAATGGAAACATGACGGCTGCATCACTAATCCGTTTGCCAAGAGTGATGATTATGGCATTATTTATCTTATCTTGATCTATGACTATGATAGGTTTCATGTCAATTTCATTACAGAGCCCGCTACCAATGATGACACGTGGTTCCTCGTGCTGATCACTTGCTGTATCGCTGTGCTCTGCATAGCTGCTTTACTGGCGCTGTTCCTGCTCAAATGTAGAGAGTGAGTAGTTTTCTTTCATTGACTAAATACATTCATTAAGCTCTAAGTGAGGCCAAGTCTACTACGCAGAACACGGGGGCGAGAAGACTTATAGGTATTGGATGTCCTCAGCACCAATTTCCGTAGTATTGAAGATTCTAAGCAAGTTCTTATTGTATCTATCCTATTTTGTTGTTTGCAGCTGGCAAAACGCTTATGGCTTTTTTGTCGCCAGGGCCCGAGGAGGATGCAAGAGTGGCACTGGTAAAGCTTCGGGCTCTAACGCGCTATACGGGGGAGCAGCCCTGGACTCGCGCGTCCTCTGGGCAGCCCTAACACCTCGCGGGACGCGGCACTTTGTCGCAGACACCTACCCGCACGATGAAACCGAAGACCATCATTACGAGTGCGTCGAACCACCCCTATACAAGCTAGGACCACCAGAAGATCTAGCTATCACCCGACACTTCAACGTAGAGTACGAAGACCCAGCGCCGCTGATTGAAAGTTACAGCGACAGGACTGAGGAGTACTTCCGAAACGGAATGGACACGCTCCGTCGTGGGACAAGACCTCTTGTCTCTTCTCCCACAAGGATCGAACGCCCGAACCTGCCTCCCCTGAACCTCCAACCACGCACTCTAAGGAGGGCGCCGCATTCTCGCCGAGTGAGTGATGCAAATAACCCAGAGAAGTCGGCCATCTGAACCGAGACTGGCGCGGTATTCTCCGTCGCCGACACTACCGATATCGATTACGATTGGCAAGCGATCGAAAACTCGAATGTCGATCGTCTCGTTTGAGGACCACTCTTTTAGTTCGTGATTCTGAACTAATGTTTTAAAATCTGCTCTGGACTTTAATAATACGCTTATCCGCATTATGGGACATTCGTGAACTATATTAGCAAACAAAATAGAATTAAATTATTATTTTTGTACGTCTTTCGATGATTTCGACTCATTTAAAATAACCGGTTGCTATAATTTTTTTGTGAGTCGGTATTTATTGCTGTAATCGGTCATTTGTGTTCATAAAAAAACATCGAAAGAGTTACAAAAAATAAAACCCTGTAGAACCAAAGTGTTAGAACCAAGCTTTACAAAGTGAATCAGTGTCCATATGAATAGCCTGTGTATTCGAAAGTACATTTATACACCGCGCGCGAGCTTCGAAGAATCGGTACCTGAGGATACGGGCACTTTGCGCTGCGCCCGACTGTCGCTCATACCCCGCATTCAAGCGCCGATTCCTCAGAGCTCGCGCGCGGACTATAACTACTCGGTAGCGAATGATTTATTTCGTGTAAATAAAATAGATTTTTAAAAGTTTTTTTTTTGTTCAATGTGCAATGTAAATTCTATAAGCCTGTAGCATTAGTAACTAGTCTAGTGAAAAAAGCATTTCTAGTCATTCATAGCATAGCACAATGTGACATGTAACTGTGTGTCTATTTTAATATCTATAAACCGCTATCATCTGTAAAATGTGAAGATTATTTTGTTTATAACAGTATGTATTACGAATTTTTGTACTTGTCAATAAAATATTATTATTTATTCTGGTTTTTATCTCCGTTATTTATTTTCAAGGAAAGTTGATTATTACAGTAGGCCTGTACCGGTACCGGTTAACTGAGTCGGTTCTTGAGGTAGCTGCGCGGTGCGGGAGGAGTAACAAATAAGCTGCGCTGCACAATGCACATGAGATAGTTCGAACAAGATTTTTCTGATGATAATCATTAACGTAATGAATTGACATAAGCTGTAGTTATTTATTTGAAAAGAGTTACCATGGAGTTTCTTGCCGGTTCTTCTCCATAGGATCTACTATTTGGGACCGTGCACTTAGAGTCTCGACATTTCATAAGTGCCTGTATTTGGTTTACATGAAATAAAGATCTATTCTATTCTAATCCTTCGAACTTTAGGTTCCCTACTTGGTTAAAAGTTAACGCAAAAGTGTGCCTCGGCGGAGATCTCGTTCACTCTCTTCAAATCTAAAAGGCTTTCTCTAATCTGGGTGCTCTTTGAGCTCTGAACAGCATAGCACCCTTCCATAGCCAATGTTTCTTAGAATCAACGTTCAGACCTATGTATACCTTCAATGTTTATTAGGTATAGTCCATAGAGATAATATATAGTACTACTATTTCTATGGTATAGTCCGATTGACCTAACCCGCGACAGTCAAGAGCGAGGATTCTGTTATAACATAAATTACGCCAATGTTGGAAAAACCTATAATCTATACCTACTTTAAGTATAATCCTTATTATAACGACAATAAAAATAGATTCTCTTTTGCACCGTTAACTGTTCCTACTTCCTAGTACCGGCTCGAGTACTTACGCGTACCTAACATGTACTTAATTCCGGTTCCGTTCCCAGATCTAGCTACTGTTACAGCTGCCGGCTCCGGCAGCCTACAGACACAGTTAGAATGCATCTTTTATGAAAGCTGTCATCCCTGACATTTGGCTGTTTGACTTTGATGACTTTGACAGTTGACAATTTGACATGACGCGCATGAACTCGCGTTGCATGTGTTTGTTTTCTGAGTTTTTATAAAATATGACAAAAGTATACATTTTCTAATAATTTAATAGTGATAAATAGTCAGTTCTAGTTAGAATTTAGTTAGTGAATCCTAGAATAGTACCAAAATGTCGGAAGAAGTGATAAAACATTCAGTGCACACATTGGTGTTCAGATCTTTGAAAAGGTCTCATGATATGTTCCTTTCAAACCAAGGATTGTTACCACCGATTGATGAAAAAGCGTAAGTATTGGGCTAAGACGAAAAAGCGTAAGTTTTTATGGAGTTTTTTGCTGGTACTTCTCCATAGGACCTACTATTTGGAATCGGGCACCTAGACTCGACATTTTTAAGTGACTGACCTGGGTTACATGAAATAAAGATATATTCTATACTAAGATCTGTAGAAAGTGCACACACACGCTGTAAATATAATACTAAAATGTTCTACTTATACCCTACATTCAATTACAACAGAGGCCCAATTCTCGTAATTAAAAATGTTCAAAATATAGTTCGGATCTCATTCCGATCTACTACCAATGTCATAAATGTCACAAATGGTATTCTCCTACCTTAACAAACAACGTCAAACGTGACATTATATTGTAATGAGATCGAAAGTTGAATAAAGGCAAATCGGTATTCTGCTAACATTTTGAACTGACACAGATAATAAAATTGACACTCTCGTCTATACACAAACGTCAAAAAAGAGATTGAAATGAGTTTGTAAGAAGATTGAATCCAAATCATACTGGAATCGGACTGAACTTTAAGAGGAGTAGAATACATGACTTTTTGTCAATTCATAATATAATCTCAGTTTGGTCAACTTTCAGTCATATTATAAATTAATTACGAGAATTGGGCTTCTGGTTATAAGTACTGTAAAGTTGAGCCAGCTTCTCTTCCTTACAATTTATTCTCTACCAGCAAATTAACCTTGTAATAAGAATTGAAGCCTTACTGAATTTGACATAATCTTTATAATTAGTGGTTGCCCAAAGGTCAAAATTCGATCATAATTTTACCATTCTGCACCCCTTCTCTATATAAACTTTAATCTTGCCAAATCTCACAATCCTCCGTGTGCGCAATATGTTTAAAAAGGGGTACAACGTTTTCTCTTCACATATTAATTTAATTATTATAGATTATCCAGATGATAATATCTGTTTCATTTTCAATCAGTCTTTCCTTCCATATTAACATTGCCTATTGCTGTGTATAAATTTACTTAAAAGACATGATTGGTTTAATGATTAAGTGCTTTGCTTAATTCACTAATGTTCACAAGTTCAATCCCACATCATTCAGAACTTATATTTTTATGACCTGTATAGTATATATGTTCTGAATTGTTGGGAGAAACGCAGACCCGCGCGGCGCCTAGCGCAATTTAGTGGCAATGCGGACGGACGTGTATTGTTGCGTCGACTTGTCAATTCTTCCCTTCTACGTTGTTAATGATACAGTGCAATGTGTTTTGTTAATTAAGATAAAATAAATAGTTTTCTACAGTTATAGAGTCTTGATCTTTTCTTATTTCATCATGAATCTGTGTATTGTTTTGTGTGTTGTAACAATAACTAAAAAATGGGTAATTTTCATATAAAAAAAAATCTTCATGTAAGTTGTCCATTATTTTATGTTTATTTATTCCAGAGAGAAAACACTAAAAGGAGTGAAGGCTCGAGACAGTTATGGCCAGGTGTTGGACACGGTGCAGCTGGCCCAGGCTGTCAAACAACAAGACCATAGGAATCACCATGACATACACATGCCACTTGACACTGGTAACTAAGGAAAAATCTGAATATTCTAAAATAATACTTCCCTTGCTGATTTCAGCTATGGTGACCAGTTATTTAAGGTCAACAGACAGGACAGTACTTCAATTGTGTCCCCAGATTTGACTTAATATGTATACAAGCATGTGCACAATGGGGTCATACTACTAGTATATTATATTCAACTATATTGTCTATAGGTTTACCAATTAATGTCAAAACAACTATAAGTTTCCAGAAAAATTACTTCCAAAGCAATACTAAACAGTAGTAATGGTATCCTAATATCCTTTTATTTGTGTTTCTAAAGTATTTAAAGTAAAGTAAAAATCTTTTATTTTAAATAGACTAAGCAGTTTCTGAATGACAAAAAACAAAAAAATAAAGTAAATCCCAAAATAAATCTGCTGTTCCATACATTTAGAGTAATATTTAATTATTTGTTTGAAACAACCGATTTTTCGCGATTTCACTGTTGGTCCCATAGTAAAAGTTAGTCATAATGATGAATACAATAACCCCTTAGAGGGATCGTAATTAGAAAGTTAGGAACTTATATTTAAAATTTGAACTAACACTTTCTACTACTTTAAAACATTAATTTCTCAAGCAGAAATAGCAGAATCAGCAGCCTTGGGCTCAGAAGCAGCTATAGTACCCTTCACGGGTCCCGCCCCGGCCGCGGCGCCTCCAGCGGGTGCTCTCGCCATGCCCAGGAAGCCTCCCACGATGCCCAAGCCCAAGTGGCATGCACCTTGGAAGCTGTTCCGTGTCATATCTGGACATCTTGGTTGGGTGAGGTGTGTGACGGTGGAACCGGGGAACGAGTGGTTTGCTACGGGTAAGTTTACTATTATCTACATAATAATACGTGAAGAGAAAACTTTGTACACCTTTTTAAGCATATTGCGCGCACAGTGGAATGTGAGATTTGGCATAGTTAAAGTTTATATGGAGAAAGAGTGCAGAAAGCTAAAATTACTTTTGAATATCGACCACATGGCGGCCACTAGTAATTACAATTGGACGTAGTTTCTGACCAACCAACCCACAAGTTAGTTACAATGTAGTTTATATGCGAAAATCGACAATTATGACTTGAACTTTAAGCTCAATTATCTTAGAAACTGTATCTAATTATACCAAGAAATACAGTGCCTGCAACACTTAACATCATAATACATTTTGTAGAGCAATTTTTTAAACTGTTCAAATAAATCTAAATCTAGAATCTAGCTGTTAATTTCAAATTTAAATAGTTTTTTTTTATGAAAATACGAGAGGAATAAAGAGGCAGTTATCGAAAATCAGCCCAGCCAATCAGCTCATTGTCGTCACGTCGTGTGTCACTGCAGGAGTGCCAACTGTAAATCAGCGCTGGGCTCTCCACCCAGCAAATGCTGAGCAGGCTACCCTTTCGGCATGGACATACTTGACAACATAATGCAGTATTTTATAATGATTATACCTTATATTATACTTTTTTTTTTTTATAAGTATTTTGGTCTCATAATTGCATTTTATTTTAATCTAAAATTTCATGTTATCTTTTATTTTTTTTCCTCTCGTGTGTTTTTACTTTCCATGCTGAATAAATATATTTTCTGTCTTTCTTATTCTTATTATGGAATAATATTTTATTTTTCGTTTCCTCCATAGGTGCCGCAGACAGAGTGATAAAGATCTGGGACTTAGCAAGTGGTAAACTGAAGGTATCACTCACTGGACATGTTAGCACCGTACGAGGTAAGTTACCATCATAGCAACATTCCAATAGCTTACAAAATATACACAGTAATAGTTCGCGCTAGATAGTTAGTATTAAACTAGACTAAACACATCCGTCCAATTAAATTCTGATCCTCCATAGATTCTAAAAGTTAGAGGTGTGGGACGGATTTGAACTCAGACCCTCCTGCATGGTAGGCAAGGGTTCAACCGCTAGGCTATCACAGAATTTTATAGCTTCAACTCTCAATGTGGTACACACGGCTATATCAAGCTGTATATTTTTACAGTTTAAGCTCAACTCTCATCGTAAGGAAAGCCACTGGATACTGTATAGCTTGATATTTGATATATAGCCAGTGGATACTATGTACTATACTTTCTCCATTATGTAATGGGATGTATATTTTTGTATGACTGATTTCTTTTTGGTCCTAGGTTTGGAAGTATCGTCAAGACATCCATACCTATTCAGTTGTGGTGAAGACAGACAAGTGAAATGCTGGGATTTGGAATATAATAAGGTATTTAATACATAACTAATGATAAAAAATTATTATCTTTCACTGTAAAGCCAAAAGTATGGGACATACTTTGCAAGAGATTGATGTAACGCGTTGCATTGCTAGTCTAATTAGTTTCAGTGTGACTTCCAAAGTATAGAACGCGCAAATCTTTATGAGCCCTCTGAACTCTCTCTCTCTAGCACCTATAATAGTACGCTTATTATAGTTGCTAGAGGGAGAGACAGAGAGAGTTCCGAGCTCAGTTCAGGGTTCATAAAGATTTGCGAGTACTATACGCGACGTCATAACGCAGCGTTAGGGACGCGTTCTGTTTGCCGAAGCCTTAATACCTACTCGACCGAACGCATGGGACAGCTAATTAATAAAATTAATAATTAATTACATTAAATTATTAATTGTTAGTTAATTAATTTTTTTCGTGATCACGATGTTGATACCGCAGAAACAGTTCTTTTTAATTTTTAAAACGATTTTTTTGTAAATAATTTTTAAAACATTGCCCCTCGTACAATTTTGTACGAGATTTTTGATATACGACATTTTTTAATCGGTTTTCACTGTTTTGCCTACAATGGGTGTACTAAATGAAATTTAGACACGCTTGTCCACTACCCAGTCTGTCTTGAATGTAGTCATTAACTGTTTGAGAAAACAAAGTCTACGCCGGACGTCCATTTTTAGCGTTTTTTTTTTAGACGATCACATTCATTTCATGTCTTATTTTGGCATTTTATATGCTTGAGGGGAATGTACGAGGTTGCAAAGCCAAAGTACGAGATTTTTTGGTGTACATATACGAGGAAAAAAGTTGTACAGTTGGCAACCCTGATTCTGTGTAATGCAGGTGATCCGCCACTACCACGGGCACCTGTCGGCCGTGTACACGCTGGCGCTGCACCCCACCATCGACGTGCTGGTGACGGCCGGGCGCGACGCCACCGCGCGCGTGTGGGACATGCGCACCAAGGCCAACGTGCACACGCTCACCGGACACACCGACACCATCGCCTCGCTCGCCTGCCAGGCCGCTGAACCACAGGTCCGTTCAGATTTTGTATCTGCATACTGTCGGTGTGCTTGCCAAATCTGACACGTGCATTTGAAGAACTTTTCAGGACAACAAAATATGTCAAAAAATATCTAATTTTTGTCTAAGATCTTAATGAAAAAATGATTAGGTACATTTGTGTATGAGAGCAATTTTTTTTATTAAAGATAATAAAAAAAAATTGCTACAAAAACCAAACAAACAAAATATGGCAAAAAATATCTAATTTAGTCTAAGAAGACTAAATTAGATATTTTTTGCCATATTTTGTTGTTTTTTTGTTGTCCTGAAAAGTTCTTCAAATGCACATGTCAGATTTGACAAGCGCACCGACGATACTTTAAAATAGGCTTTATAACGATTGATATTTATTTTCTCGACACAATATGAAAGGTAATACAGATTTCAGATCAAAAAGTTAAGTATATTGTAGGTAGGATTGCCATTATTTTTTGAGCAAATAAAGTATGCTTAATTATCTTAGGTAAAAAAAATAAGTATCTACAACGTCTGAAAATAAAGTATAAAATTATTTATTCGACTTACATTTTTATTTTCATAATTATGGTTTTTTTTTGCTTTTAGCAAAATCTTGCTAATGATGAACACTTTAACAGCATCTTGAATTCTATGTTATGTTAGTCTAAGTTAAGATTTACAAATAATTCATTTTTGATTACGTCTAGGGACAGGTTATACGCTAAAAATCACTTTTACAAAGTATACAGTATGAATACTTTATTGCTCTTTTATTTTTTTACTGAAAATCATTGTTAGGCTCTCGGCGCCCAGCAAATACTGAGCTGGCTACCCTTTCGGCATGGCATGTTTGACAGCATACCTATATATTTTAAAAATATTTTATTTGGTATTTGTCAACTTTTGTAGTGTTATTTTTTATCTAAAATCTTCTCTCTCTTGTGTTGTCAGTGTGTCCGTGCTGAATAAATGTTTTTTCTTTCTTTCTTCTTTTCTTTCTCTTAAAAGTATACAGTATGAATGGCAACCCTAATGTGGGAGACTGGTGCCTAAACTAGGCTTTTCGCCTATATTTCAGGTCTTCAGGACACCTGGTATAATGAAGAAGATATTCAAGAAGTGATCATTCCTAAAGGACAAACTTTACCATAATTATATTTATCGTCAAAATCAGTGTCTGCATACCTTTTGAACCCCCGACAAAAAAGAGGGCTGTTATAAGTTTAAAGTGTCTGTCTGTGTATATGTCTGTGGCACCGTTGCTCCCAAACGGATGAACCGATTTTCGTTTAGTTTTTTTGTGTTATAGATAATTTTATCCTGAGTGTTCTTAGCCATGTTTCATGAAAATCTGTTCAGCCGTTCAAAAGTTACAGCTCTTTTTCTAGTTGGAGTCGGGGGTTTTTGACGGTTAGGTTATGTAGTAAAAACAACTACAAATTTATTAATTACAGATAATAACCGGCTCCCACGACTCGACAATCCGTCTCTGGGACTTAGCAGCCGGCAAATCGTTGTGCACGCTCACAAACCACAAGAAATCAGTCCGTTCGATCGTGGTACACCCAACATTGTACACATTCGCGTCGGCTTCACCGGACAACATCAAGCAGTGGAAGTGTCCGGAAGGCAAGTTCATCCAGAACCTGTCCGGACACAACGCGATCGTCAACTGTATGGCTGTGAACCCTGAGGGAGTGCTGGTCAGCGGAGGAGATAATGGAACCATGTATTATTGGGATTGGAGGACTGGGTATAACTTCCAGAGGTTGCAGGTTAGGATTTTTTTATTTTACTGTTAGGGTCAACTCACACCGAAAGAGCTGCGAAGGGCAGCGAAGCGGAGCGCAGTTTCAGTGTCATATGTTTTTGGATAATGGAATTCCCGCGGTGCCGCGGGCATCCGCGCGACTCGTTCGAGTTTCTCATGCGATAATAAGTATTATAGTAATGAAAATAAAGTTAAAATTCATATGACACTGAAACTGCGCTCCGCTTCGCTGCCCTTCGCCGCTCTTTCGGTGTGAGTTGACCCTTAAGCTGAATATGAGTCTTCCCAGGGAATGCTCCTATACTTGGGCAAGTAATAATCCTCAAACTTATTTAGCGCATGCGCAGTGAGGTGACTGTTAGGTTTCGGCGCCATTAATGAGTTTGTTTACTTGATAATTTGTTAACATGAGTCTGATAAAGTAGTGTGTGAAACTGCGCATAATGTATCACACGAGTGTTAATACCTAGATTAACACTCGTATGATACTATTAAAAACACACTCGTGTTTTAATCACTACATAGTATAAAACAAAGTCGCTTCCCGCTGTCTGTCTGTCCTGTATGCTTAGATCTTTAAAACTACGAAACGGATTTTGATGCAGTTTTTTTAATAGATAGAGTGATTCAAGAGGAAGGTTCATATGTATAATACTTTCATATTTAATGTAAGGATAATAGATAAATTGCACCCGTGCGTAGCCGGGGACGGGTCGCTAGTACGCAATAAAAGACAAAATCAGTTGAACGATAAAAAACATTCTGATACAATTGAAATAGCCCACTTGTAGCTCTGTTCCTCAGACGACATCACGACACTGTTACATCATAAAAACTTTTTCTTTCTTTCTATAATATTTCATTCCAGGCGGCAGTGCAACCCGGCTCGATGGACTCAGAAGCCGGTATCTTCGCGATGACCTTCGACCAGTCAGGGTCGCGTCTCATCACCACCGAAGCAGACAAGACCATCAAGATATACCGGGAGGATGACACGGCATCAGAGGAATCGCATCCCATCAACTGGCGTCCAGAGATATTGAAGCGGAGGAAGTTCTAATAAGTATAATAAAATTGAGTTTTAAGCTACGAGTTGTTTTTTATATATTTTCTAGCAATTAACACCATTTTACTTCCCGTTTCGATCTACAGCCTAATCGTGATAAATATTATTAATAGCGACCCGTCCCCGGCTTCGTACGGATGCAATTTCTCTACTATCCTTACATTAAATATGAAAGTATTATACATATAAACCTTCCGGAAGAAATGCTCGAAATGATGGTGAAAACCGCATCAAATCCGTTGCGTGATTTAGGAGGAGTTTGCGGATATACAAACAGACAGACGCGAAAAGCTACTTTATTTTATACTATGTAAAGATAATACGGGAGCGGGAGCGTACGGGAGTTTACTTCAGTCTGTGAGAACCCGGTACAGTCAGTGTCAGATACACTGGTTCAGCAAAAGGAGGCCTAATTATGGTAACAGTGAGGAAAAACTAACCTTAATTCGTTGACGAAAGCTTCGTTTCATACTTTTTTTTAAATTGCAACGGTTGATATAATATTCAACCCTTTAACCGCTTGTGTCGCATTTATGCGACACATATTTCCGTGCCCCTACCGCTCGTGTCGTATTTCTGCGACTGAGAAAATGCATGACTTTTTCGTTCTATTTAATTATCTCTTTATATTAATTCTATTGTAGGATTATTTTTTCGGTTTGTAGCCGGGCGCTAGGGGCAATTGATATTTAGCTAAGCGCTTAAAAGGTTAAAGGAAGATCAAGCCTAACCAGGAATATTAAATCCCTCGCCATATTGCGGATTTTGTCGGAACTAACATTTAGTACGAGTTATGTCGTAATATCGATACTAGTGCCATTACTTCGGGAATGTTATTTTCCTGGTCACGTTTTAAAATGAATACTCAAGCATTTTGTTTTAGTTAAATTATTATTATTATAAAAAATGATAATCATAATTGAATGTTTACAACCTAAAAAGTTACAAACCAAAGATATGTGTTTTTCATACACAATTACATGATCGAGTATCATAATTATGTAAGTCTCATTCTCATGGAATGTTACCATAATATTATAGTTACAATATAAATGCTCTTCATATTTCAGTGTATAGTGTGCATTCCTAGAATTGACTTTAAAATTGTTATGGCTATATTTTTAATACATTTAGGCAGGATATATTTTGTGGTCAAATCTAGAACATGCACTATACTTCCGATATACATTATCATAATTAAAACAGCAAAATTCATTCAAAAACATTCAAAAATCTGCAAGCCAACGAGACACCACATGAGATCACACTAGACATAATTATTATGACAATACATTTCTTTGAATAGGTAAATATTTTTTTGTCTTGTGAATTTCACTTTTGCCAAATATATTACTTACATAAAATTTAATATACGACAAAGATATTTAATAGTATGTCTTACTCATTATTCACTACAATCTCGCGTCTTATAAAAAGGTATATTAAAGCATTATTAGATTTTTAAATCAATGTTAAGCCTATGTGTAATATTTAGCCTGCCTTCAAGCTTTTGGTGCCAATACAAAAATATAGTAGCAAAGAGGTTTCATACAACATCGTGTCCTTTTTAAGATTTTTTATTTTTTTATTTAGCTGACCTCATTATTTTAATCTGTTCCTCTCATCCTAAGGTCAATTTTCGTGTCGAAAACAATCTACCAATACAGCAAGCGAAATAGGTGTCTATGGAAACTGCTCACGATAAAATCACGACCGACCTTCACACACAATCTTATAAAGCATCTACAATGTTGTACGATCCTTCCCCCCCCCCCCGTCTCCGCATGTGTTCGGCGATCATATCTCGTCATCCAGATCGAACTCCTCCTCGGGGAAGTCGCCCACAGTCACGTACACCGGCTTCACGAAGCCGCCGTACTTCGGCGGGCACGTGAAGTAGCGCTTGTCGTTTACGCTGAGGAGAAATTTTGAAAATTAAAGCATTCGCATCATATGATCGTATCTAGTCTAACCCAAGCATTATCTGCCTTTTTAGGAGACGCTCGAGTCTACCCAATAACTTGCAGCCCCTAAGCCAAGTTGTAGCAGTCAGGCGCGGATACAGGATTTCGTTTAGGGGGGAATTTTTGTGTGATTTTACTTATCTACCAGAAAAATGTAAAACAAAAAAACTGATAATCTTTTATTTATTTTTCATGTAATATCTGTATTTGACTAATTACGGAACCCAGATAACGTTCCATTACTTGTTTTTTGTATGGAGAAAAAACAAGCGCCCCTAGCGAAAGTAGGTAAGGCGAACCTCAAATTTTCCATACAAAAAGCACAATTATAACTGAAAGTTTCCATAATTCGTTTGTTACCTCAGTCTGAAGCTGATTTTTTAAATCATATAATCAAACATTGCGATGTTGCTTTTATCAGTAGTTTCGAGTGAAACATGTATTCATCGATCGATGTAATCGACATATAAGTAAGTAGTAATGAGATAATAACGATTCTTGTAAACAAGTCAATAAGACGATTTAAATGTTTTGAAGATTGTCATATTTATGTGTTTAGTCGGAGTCAGGGGGGGCAATTGCACCCATTGCCCCATCCCTATCTGCCCTCTATCCGCGCCTGGTAGCAGTGATAAGAAGCAATATACTTACGATCCGTCGTTCTTCCCTCGCGGCTCGTCATACTGCACTCCGATCCAGAGTCCCTTGGCGCCGTCGAGCGGTCCGTTGTACCGCACAGTGGCGCGACGCACCGGTTGTTGCGGCACACGGACTTCGCAGCGAGCGCCCACTAACACCGCCTCTGCTATCCTATACAAAACAATAACGAATATTTTCACTCGGAGCCGAACATTGGGACTTCAAAACCTGGTTACCAGATGTTCATGAAAGGCAAAGGGGTAACTTAACACCCGAATAAGAAAAATAAGGTATATTCCATTCCAGAAAACTAAGTATGTCCAAAAATTTTTAATTACTTGGCCTCATCCTCCAGTTCCTTTTGCTGCTGTTCTTTGATTTTGGTCATTTCTTCCTCATTATACTTGCCGAGTCGGTTGCGCTGTAGGAACCCGCGGAGAGTGTCGCCTTTCTTCTCATACTCCTCTTCTGATAAGCGGAATCTGAAATACCAAAAAGGTGTATTTATTGTGAATGGTGGAGTTGTTTACATAAGTTATGTGTTGACAGCACTAGCAGGCTTGGAAGTTAAATTGACTCAAGTTGCAGGCCACAAATCGGAGGGCCGGTTCACATGGGCGTTTCGGCGTCGCAATGTCGTTGCTACGGGCACCGTAGGTGTGCACTCCTCCCCGCCTCGTCTCGCTGGTTTAAAGTCCGGTGTGGGTGCGGCGCTGCGCTGCAGCGCACCGTGTGGTATACCATGGATATTAGTGTGTAAAACGCCGCAGCGACACCGCTCCAGCGCCTCAAGCCAACATTGTCTTGCACGCGATGTGGTTACCAAAACATAGCCTAGGTATCCTAGTATACTTATGTCCTAAATTAGACTAATTTACCTCTCAGCACTGTCTGAAGATGCAAAATCGGTGACAAGAGTAAACTTGTCAACTACATGTATCCTCATGCCATCATCGATGGGGTATGAACCGAGCAAGGCATCATTATTGTCTATGTCACAGACATAATTGTTCTTCTTGTCGTAGATCTTCAGCTTCATAGTAGCAGGAGAACCGCCAGTTAATAGTTCCAGTTTGGTCTGTAATTGTTTAATTTATTAAATACTAGCTGGGCCTGGGGGGTCTCCAGTCAGCATGGACATGAAAGCAACACATTTTGACAAAAAGAATTGCCTATGTCCGTCTTCATGATGCACATTATTTCCTTGTCAATTTTCATCTAGATCGGATCAGCCATTTGGTCATGAAAAGTTAACAAACAGACAGTTTGGTACTTTCAATTCAATTCAATTCAAATTCATTTAATTCGGACAACAGAGATCCATATTGTGTTAGTATTACAAAACAACAACTTTCGCATTTATAATATTAGTAAGAATTTTACTTACATAACTAGATAATTTAGATGACTTTTTATTTTAATGACCTTACATTGTCATGTTCTCATTTATTCATTTATTATTTATGTATGTTAAACACCCATATTATCTAATGTAATCTATGACCCACACTTTAAAAAGGACATTATTCTATTTGAACATGTGCAAGGAAGAGCAACCAAGGTACTGCGTACACTGCGTGATATGCCATACGAACAATACTCTAAAACCTTGGGCTTACTACACTTCAACAGGGTAGACAGAGGGGCAGCCTTATAGAGACTTACAAAATTCTACTAGAGAGCTACAATGTGCCCAGCATTCAAAATCTCTATGCACTAAACAACAACAATTATTTATGAGACCTTTTAAAATTATAGGAAATCTCATCAAAAAAGAAGCCTATCAAGCATTTCATGCCTAACCAAATAGTAACAGCATAGAACAGGCTTCCAGAAAGTGTTGTTAAGTGTCCCACTCTGAACTGCTTCAAAAACAGACTTGACAAGGAAAACATCTCTAAACTATTTGATACACATGCATCACCTAATTATTCATCAGCTACAAGAGTGTCTTGCTAAATAATTATCATTTTATAAAATAATTTTGTTTTATTATTATTGGTAACATATGAGCATTCCCAGACACAAACCTCATATTTATTTATATAGATCACCCTAATATTTTTTCCATGCAGGGAACAAACCTGTGACTTAGGGTAAATTCTAGTGATAGTCACAAAAAGAGGAATAATAAATTGAATTGAAATCTTAGGCTAGATTATTTTGATCAATAACAAAAGTTCATATGATCATAATTTACCCCATCAGGAGTGCTGCAGGTGACTTTACTTATCGTTTCTCGTAATAGAAGGTAGGTAAAACGAAACAAAATAAAAAATCTGTGAATCATTATAACCTTAAAGTCCAGCACAGTGATTTCTTTTTTGAATCTCCTCTCAACGGGCGCAGCACCATCGCTGTCAGACTTCGTAATATGCACGTTGATAAAATCCTGGGTAACGACTTGAATACCTTCCATAATTTTAGAGAATTTTTATACCGACTGACAAAAGAATTTCTGATTCACACAAAACAAAGCTATCTGTCAAATCAAGTCAAATGTGCTGTCAAAGCAGGGTTGCCAACTGTAGAACTTTTTCCTCGTATATGTACACCTAAAAATCTCGTACTTTGGCTTTGCAACCTCGTACATTCCCCTCAAGCATATAAAATGCCAAAATAAGAAATGAAAAGAATGTGATCGTCTAAAAAGAAACTGTGAATCGGACTCGCGCACGAAGGGTTCCTTACCATTATCATAAATAAACATGTTTGTTGTATTGCCCCCTTAAATATTAATTTTATTCTGTTTTGCAGGATTTGTTGTTATAGCGCCAACAGAAATACATCATCTGTAAAAATTTGAACTGTCTAACTATCACGGTTCATGAGATAGTCTGGTGACAGGCTGACGGACGGACAGCAGAGTTAGTAATAGGGTCCCGTTTTACCCTTTGGGTACGGAACCCTAAAAAAGGTAGTCCAGCGTAGACTTTGTTTTCTCAAACAGATAATGACTATATTCAAGACAGACTGGACAGTGGACAAGCGTGTCTAAATTTCATTTCAAAATCAAAATCAAATCAAAATTATTTATTTGCCACAAACACAGGTAAATATAAAGGTATATATTTAGTACATCCATTGTAGGCAAAACAGTGAAAACCCATTATAAAATGTCGTATATCAAAAATCTCGTACAAAATTGTACGAGGCTCATTGTGTCCTCGTACCTCGTACAGCAGACCACAAATCTCGTATTTGTACGAGGAACCTCGTACGTTTGGCAACCCTGTGTCAAACTCGCAATCTGTCTGCTGTGAACTGTCTGTCACTGTCATTACCAGTGTTGCCAGTGAGCTCTAGTCTAAGATAGTTATTAGTCTATGAGTCTAAGGCTTACATTCAGAGACGATCGAAACGAGTCTAAGCGTGAACTTACGCTTCCATATGTCAATTTTACGAACAAATTTTGACAGATGGAAGCGTAAGTTCACGCTTAGACTCGTTTCTGTCGTCTCTGAATGTAAGCCTTAGATTATGTAAACCTAGAGGTTTACTTTATCTATGGCAACACTAGTCTTTACTGTCAAGTGATTTGACAAGCAATGTGTCAAAATCATAGATAAAGTATAAGGTCAAAATGGTCAATGCTTGAATTTCCGTTTCCGAAAATTAATTTCATGATTTCCAAATTAAATGTTCATGGAGTTCATGCAGTCGAATATCCTATCTTTTTATAATATAATTTTAAACAGAAATAGGAAAGAAGTAACAAAAAGGTATTATTAGACGTAAAAATAAAATTGCGGGATTTATAATAAGGATACGACCACACAAATAATCCACTTTATCAAACAGGTCGATTTACATTAATTTACCGCTCAGAGCAATAACGAGATATTCAGATTCATATTACAAATTTTCAAACTTTTTACATTGATTCAATGACTTTTTATCATTCGTGTAAGATTCATAAAGTTTCGTAAATGAATATTGCTCAATGTGGCATTGATAAATCTATTCAGTTTGGTTTACTTCATGCAAACATAAAAATAGTACCTACCTAGGTTTTTTCCAAAAATAGTGAATCACTAGTCAGTAGAGATAAAGAGAATTGAGACTTGTCTCAAAGCAATAAGACATAATTTTTTCTGTAATGTGTTCTGGATTCAATGTGGTTACCGAAGGCCTTTTGAAAAATCAAGTGCCGATGCTTCTTTCTATTCACAATAATTCAAACTGGCAATAAGGTAGGATTGCTTAATTTATACGGTGGATTACACGTATACGTGACGAAGGAAAGGGAGCACTAAACGCGACAGATGTTTGACTGCGCGTGATTTCCGATACCTATATAGAATCACGCCTTTTTCCTTAGGGGACAGGCAGAAACTAGAACGCCACATGCTTCGATCTTGCATTATTTTGAGCTGCTTCCACATTTATAAGTCTGTACAGGGTGCTTACTTGCTTGTAGCAGGGCTGAAATTGAACTGCCCAGACATTTTCAGTATGAGCTGACCTCGCACTGTATAGGCTTTTCGTACAATGAAAGGTCAGCTTATTCTGGAAATTTCTGGGCAGTTCAATTTCTGCCCTGCTATAAGAGCTCGTAGTAAGACCCCAGAAAGCATCAGAAAGACCGGAGTGCACAGAGTAATCAATAATATCTACGACACAACTGGCGCAGTGGCTATGCGATTGGCTTTTTACGCTACGTGTCTTGGGTTTGATGCCCGCACGGAACAATTATTTGTATAGCCTACTAGTTGTTCTGGGTCTGGGTGTGTGTGCCTATAAGAATTGTCTGTTAAATCTAAGAAATCCTAGTGTTCAACACTTCTACATCTAAACAAGCCATTTTATAGTTTATCTCAAATGACATTTAAAACAATCTTATTTTAGTGCTTTTAAAGTTGGAATTTCTTGAATTGTGCTGTTGTGTGATTAAAATCATGACAACTTTGCACACCCCGATCGTTCTGAATTTAAATTGAAATTATTTATTTGTAAACATAGGTAATACCAGGTTATAGTTACGTGGGATGTTACAATTGGTATTAAATGTGTCCATCTAAGTTTTGCATTGAAGCATACAAATTGCCGCCGCCGCTTACTGTACAAACAGGTTTTATCCTTCGTTAACGTTTTTTAAGAACACCATAACCAGTGCCCCTTGAAGAGTAAGCGGGAATGCATAATACCAAAAATTTAACTGTTTAGAAATAATGTTCATTAAAGTCAAAAATTAAAGGGAGGGTTAGCAAAATACGTAATTATTAAGTTATAATACAAATATTATTTATACAATGAAGCGAAGTATTATTATTTTATTTGTGCAGGCACGTTGAGTAGGTACGTAGCTTCTTGCCTGCTGTTATTTTTTTTGCTGACGGCTAGTAATTGGCTGTTGCTGAAACGTGAATAAAAACAACGCACGAACTAGTCAATGTGTGCAAAAGGAACCCCGCACGTCGACTGAGGACCCACGGAGACATGATGCACTAGAAAGTTCTAGAATGTTCCGGAATCTAATTAAACATTGCTCCAATGAATTTTGTAAATTTTTATTCAAGCAAATATGACAAACATTGAAGCATGCATTGAAATTATAATGTTTATCTACACAGCTAAATATACCTAACATTGAAATGTTCAAAATTAATGGAGTAGGTAAATCTCAATGATATAATAAGACCCACATAGTAATTTATAAAAATATGGTACATATAAACACCGATACTATGAAGCATATACATAGCGCAGTTGTTGCGCTGTGTTCTTCAAAAGTAAAATATTCTTATTGACAGCCTACAATAAAACCTAAATCCATAAACAATTTAACTACAATTATAGTGCCTATATAAATTTATAAAACATGTTTATATCTATGCAATAGATTTAAATAGTCGTTACTTTAAAATCCGATCCCTACCGCCACCAAATTACCTAAGACAAAGAGTCAAATCATTAGAATCAGTTATAGTTTTAAGAAAGTGCGAAAATGAAGTAACAATTTTGGTGGTAATTTTGAGTTAATTACTGCACTGCAACTGTTGTTGCCAAAAGGAAAGTATACACATACAATTTGATTTATCGAAGTTAGTAAAGTAAAAATAATAAAGAACTTAATAAAAACCGTCGTAATGTCGACGTAACACAATAGCTAGCACAGGAGTCCGTGATAGAGTAGATATGAAGTGTTCTTCCGTTCTTGTCGTCCGCCGCTACTCTTCAAGTATTTCCGTGGCTGATTCGGGTGACGCGGCCGCCGCCGAGGTATTTTGCACACATTGCTAGCGATATAATATGTCGAAATGGGAATCATTATATTATAAAACAACAATTGAACTACTTTATTAATATACATAGAATAATTTACCGTTATATATCTCGATTCCATTTCGACATTATGCAATAATAAAATAATGACGCCCGCCGAGTACAATTGTGCATATCTCTCACTATTTTAGGCAATTTGTAAATGTTGCAACATGTAAAATCGACAAGTTTATTAGAAACATCGCGGCATACTATTTATTATCTAAGAAAAAATCTACACTAGCGGATTCTAAATGAATATCATCGCGGTATATGATCCTAAAGTTAAGTATCACGGACAAGAATATCACGGACATGTTGCAACGTGGCTGTACTTTGTGCAATTGTTCTAGACGCGCGTACGAATGTGTATCATTAGCAACCGTACCTGGCCCGGGTCACTCCACTTGAGTGCCCAGGCGCGTTCCTCTTCAACGCCTCGCGTGCCGGCGATCAAAACAAAACACCACTTTGGTAACCAATAAGGCACTCGTATATTTCAACTTTTTGTTTCGTGTATAAAAAAATATCTTTGGCGTTATAACGGTTCGGCGGTCGGCCGAGTGTTAGCTACGCTTTGCGCACGCGGCCGACATGAACGAACGTGGAAAGCGTAGCTACGACTCGTCCGTAGGCGCGTCCTCTTCGGGCTCCGCTCGCCTCACCCGAATCATTTCCACTGGAAATACCCGACTTTCCATCTTCGCCGGTGTCAAGCGGCACCTTCCTTACTCTCAGCGGCTTCCCCGATTTCATTGTCCTGAACGCTTTCGCTCTGTTCTGTCTCTGTTCTTTCTGGGCTGAACATGTTAAAGGTTTTTGCGACCTCTTCGACTGGTTCTGTGAAATCTTTTTGAACGACAGGAGAGGGAGCTGGTGATTCGCGGTCGTTTTCTTCAGGGGCAGGTATTGAGAAGCTGGTGTCGACAACTTCTCCTGCGTCGTACAAGTCGTTCGTGGGTGCGTTCTTCACCTCAGGGGAAGGTTCAGGTTCTGGGGGCGAGTAGTCCCGTTTTTCGTTCTCTTCGTGATAACTCTTTTCCTCAGTCATGTCCTGCTCGGCAGGTTTATAACTCTCAGTTCTGTCGTCGTCGCGAGTGTCGTCTCGTCTCTCGGGCTCGGTTACCTCCATAGCTATACTTTCAGTCACCTCTGCCTGTACATTTTGTTCGTCATGACTAGTATCGATTCGTTCACTAGCTTCTGCATTGGGCACGTCACCAGCGGCCTCACTCTGAGCAACTTCGCTAGATTCCTGTGGCTTTTCATTGTCACCATTGCCTGTTGGCTCGGACTCTTCGGCGGCACCCCACCTAGATTTTCTATCTCTGTCCCGCCTAGAGTTTCTTTCGCTTCTGTCACTTCTTTCATTCTTTTCGTTTCTTTCACTTCTATCGTTTCTTTCATTTCCAACGTTCTTTTCATTTCCGTCGTTTTTCTCAATTGCAACGTTCTTTTCATTCTTGTCATTGGCAACATCCCTTTCATTCTTGTCATTTGCGGCGTTCTTATCATTCTTATCATTTCCAACGTTCCTTTCATTCTTGTCATTTCCAATGCTCCTTTCATTCTTGTCATTTCCGACGTTTCTTTCATTTCTATCGTTTCTCTCATTTCCAACATTCCTTTCATTTCTATCGTTCCTATCATTTCGTTCATTCCTTTCTTCTCGTGGCGGCCTGGCCCTGTTTTGTTGATTATTATCATCGAAGGTTCTCCTCCTGTCGTTGTTTCTGTCCTGGGGTCTGTTAAACCTGTTCTCCTCATGGTCTCTGGGCTGTCTCCTGTCCCTGCGTCGGTCGTCCCATTCAGGTCTTCTCTCGCCCCAGTCCCGCTCTCTTTCTCCACTCCACGCTCTCTCACCGAACTGTTCGCGTTCGTCGAAGCGTCCCCGCGGACGATCAAAGAACTCCGATGGACCGTCAAAGCGTGGGGGACCGTCGAAGGGAGGTCTATCACCGTCGAAGGGAGGCCCGTCGAACTGTCGCGGCGCGTCGAACGGCGGCCGAGGACCTTCAAACGGCGGACGCGGGCCATCGAAAGGAGGACGCGGTCCGTCGAACGGTGGACGATTCATCCCGTCGAATGGCATGCGACCGAAAGGTGGGCGCTCGAAGCGTGGCCCGCCCTCAAACATGGGCGGTCCTCCGTCGAAGGGCGGCCGCGGTCCGTCGAAGGGCGGCCGGTTGAAGGGCGGCCCCATGCCGTTGAAGCGCGGCCCGAACGGCCCAGCTCCCGGCCCGTCCATCCACGGCCCTGTAACCAGAACACACGACGTCAGCTGAGCTCTAGCGCGCTGGCCGAGCTTACGTAACGGGTAACCTTGTCCAGCCATACCTGACATCGGGGGCCTAGGCGGTCCTCTCATTCTCAACTCTGGAAATTGAAATACTCTTTAGTGGGACAGAACTATGTATGAAATTATTTCTGCGTTTGAAAAAATTATTACATAAATATTTTCCACCACCAATGAACATTATAATCAGTAATGATAAAAAACTAAGAGAAGAGAGGATTGAGTTTCTTAAAATTGAGGACCCCATTTTATGTATAAAAATACTAAATAAAGAATAAATACTAGTAAATATAAATTGAAGTCAAATGAAAGATGGAAAGCAGAGGCCGTATGCGTATGTACAGTGCTAACCTCATATTGCAATTACAAAGTAATAATAAGCTTTTCATCTCACTAGCTCGGAAAGGCTTTCTTTATTCTTCGAAATCTGAGCGTAAACGTCTATTTTATCCGCTAGCGTGGAAAAGTTGTTCGAAATTAAAACGTGACGAACTATGTTATGGTGTAGAGCACAGACCTGGGCCCCGAGTCTTCTAATAATAATTTCTGTTAATTGTAATTACGAGAGCATTCTGCCACGAGTGAGATAACAGGAGTTAGCAGACGCGCGGCCCTGGACAAGTGTAGAGTGGTGAAGAAAAACAATTCAAATATAATTAAGCATCTAACATTTCCCTCGCTTTAGTGAGATGAAAAGTTGTGTGTTTCGCGCGGCTGCAAAATAATTTGCGTCTCGTGCCTTTGAATCTCTCTTTACGCTCAGGATTCTATACTCTTAGAATCCTTCGCTTGCAAGCACTCGCATCAAATAACAACTTTGCAGCCTTGCATAACAAATAACTACTATTTAGCATCTTTTAAAGCAACAACAATGTCCAACATCAGTTCTTGTAACAGTTGATGAGGAAGAACGTTGAACCGTAAACTATGATGATTTCGATAATACTATGCTAATACAATTGCACAAATAAGACAATTATAAATTACCATTGAAAGCGACCAAGCATGGTACAAAAAAAGCCAGAGTTACACTAGTAACACCGATAAATTTATGCTCGATTTGAATTAACTTATGATCTGATTACATAAGCCGTATGCGAACGTATAGAAGGTACAATATAAGACTATATGTGTCAGTTTAAAATTGATGAGCGATAAAATGATCTTATAGTTAAAATTAACAATTACCTTAGCACAAATAAAAAACCTGTATCACTCCGGGCGAGCCCTCTGCAACTGTTGCATGTCGTGTGAGTACTCACCGGCTCTGAAGTGCGGCGCCATGTGTGGGGGCGGCAGGCGAGGCGGCGCCAGCTGCGTCCAGCCGCTGTCGCCCACTCCGGGCGAGCCCTCTGCAACTGTTGCATGTCGTGTGAGTACTCACCGGCTCTGAAGTGCGGCGCCATGTGTGGGGGCGGCAGGCGAGGCGGCGCCAGCTGCGTCCAGCCGCTGTCGCCCACTCCGGGCGAGCCCTCTGCAACTGTTGCATGTCGTGTGAGTACTCACCGGCTCTGAAGTGCGGCGCCATGTGTGGGGGCGGCAGGCGAGGCGGCGCCAGCTGCGTCCAGCCGCTGTCGCCCACTCCGGGCGAGCCCTCTGCAACTGTTGCATGTCGTGTGAGTACTCACCGGCTCTGAAGTGCGGCGCCATGTGTGGGGGCGGCAGGCGAGGCGGCGCCAGCTGCGTCCAGCCGCTGTCGCCCACTCCGGGCGAGCCCTCTGCAACTGTTGCATGTCGTGTGAGTACTCACCGGCTCTGAAGTGCGGCGCCATGTGTGGGGGCGGCAGGCGAGGCGGCGCCAGCTGCGTCCAGCCGCTGTCGCCCACTCCGGGCGAGCCCTCTGCAACTGTTGCATGTCGTGTGAGTACTCACCGGCTCTGAAGTGCGGCGCCATGTGTGGGGGCGGCAGGCGAGGCGGCGCCAGCTGCGTCCAGCCGCTGTCGCCCACTCCGGGCGAGCCCTCTGCAACTGTTGCATGTCGTGTGAGTACTCACCGGCTCTGAAGTGCGGCGCCATGTGTGGGGGCGGCAGGCGAGGCGGCGCCAGCTGCGTCCAGCCGCTGTCGCCCACTCCGGGCGAGCCCTCTGCAACTGTTGCATGTCGTGTGAGTACTCACCGGCTCTGAAGTGCGGCGCCATGTGTGGGGGCGGCAGGCGAGGCGGCGCCAGCTGCGTCCAGCCGCTGTCGCCCACTCCGGGCGAATCCTCTGCAACTGACGGGGAGAAAGGGCGGTGAACAGCCTGTGGTACTGTAGGCTAATTCACGTAACTAAAGAAGTGCAGTTGCCGCGCAGTTGCAGTAAAATTTTGATCAAAACAACATATTTGGTATTCTATTAGCTTCAGTGAGATACGCTCGCATCAATTTCGAGCGTGATTGCAATATGATCGGCGCGTCATAAAATTACGTGAATTAGACTTCTGATCGCGCACTGCAGCATCATACTCATCTGACCGCAACTTGTCGCTCATGCGTCCTCGCCATTGATCCATAATTAATGTTTGTATTCTCTGACTCTTTATAATAACGATTTCATTTCTGTATTTAAGTAGGCATAATACAAATAGATTTATGATAAACAATATGAAACAATCTTTCATCCCAAATACAATAATAAATTGTAAAGGCTAGTTGTGCTAAAAGATCATTAACAGCGTTAATTAACTAGAAGTGCTTTAACGGGTTATTGTATGCACACATAATTATAAACAACTCTTAATATGGGACTAACGATGAAATCGAAAGAAAGAAAAGATCTGTTGTTCCATATAAATAATTAAATATTACTCGACTAAGTTCCATTTTCACCAACAAAATAACAGATGGTTAAGACAAAAACGATCGTATAAGCTGAATTTTTTTATTGGTAAACGGTCGGTTTTATGGTAATCGTCTGTTATTTTGTTGAACATGACCCTTCATGTATGGCAGCAGATTTTGTTTTTTGCGAGTTTATTTTTGTAACCTATTAAAAATTGTTTTGAATGATGAGTACCTATAATAGCTCTGTACGGTTTGTAGTAGTAAAGTCCGCACATTGACCGTAGTGACGGTTGTAAGTTGAGTGTAGAGAGAAACGTTTCACCAATATTCCAAAGTTACGTTTATTAGTTAAAGTTACAGTTATGAAGTAAAAGGCAATTCTTTCTCTCCGGTGTTGATAGTCACAGAGTAATAAGTACACTATATTAAAATCGTTATTATTGCTTTATATTAGTTGTAATACTAATTTAGACGCGCATAGCGGGCCGAAAGTAGGTTACAACGTAAGCAGAAAAATGTACGTCAATGAACCGTACAAGCTCCTTACCAAAAACCATGTAACAAGCCCGTGTATGCCGCAAACACAAAATTGGCGAAAAACAGGAAAGAATGTCGCAAAAGACCTTGCAGTAGGTGGACAAGAGCTGTGAATAATGTGAACATAATAAGTTGATAAGTCTCACCAGCATCCATAGCGGGCGGAGGCCCATCGTGCCGGTCTGGTCGCGGTCCATCATGCCGGTCCGGTCGCGGTCCATCATGCCGGTCCGGTCGCGGTCCATCGTGGCGGTCCGGTCGCGGTCCATCGTGGCGGTCCGGTCGCGGTCCATCATGCCGGTCCGGTCGTGGTCCGTCGTGGCGGTCCGGTCGCGGCTCATCACGCATTTCCTCTCGCTCGGGGAACTCGTCGCGCTTGTCGTCCCTTGCGGGCTTCCCGTTGGCCATCTCCCAGAGCCGTTCCTGTAGGCTTTTCTCTGGGTTGTCGGTACTAGTGGGCGGCCGTGGGGATTTTTCTTTGCTGTTTTCTTGTCGGTCCCTGTGAACAAAGTCAGTGTTAGTTGGCGAATTTGTGACTCGGTACCAATAAGCGGTGATCGTCTACACTGTAAACTACTAAAGAAAGAAATAGTTATTTGTTATACAAGAGTGCAAAGTTGCTTTTTAACCGCGTGTTCAATTTTGATGACCGAGCAAGCGAAGGATTCTAAAATTGAATCACGAGCGCAGCGAGTGATTCAAAATTAGAATCCTGAGCGTTAGCGAGGGAATCAAAAGAGCACGAGGTGAAAAATCTTTGCACTCGAGTGCAACACGTAACTTTTCATTCCACCTCAGCGAGGAAATGACTAAATGCAAAAAAAAAACGTTTAATTCACAAACTTAGTGCACACGATGTTCTAAATTCAATTTACTTTATCCTCTAGAGAATAAAAACGGCTTTTCCACTCAGATATTGAAGATTAAAAATACTCTTTCCGAGATGGTGGGATGAAAATTTACTTTATCCTCTAGAGAATAAAAACGGCTTTTCCACTCAGATATTGAAGATTAAAAATACTCTTTCCGAGATGGTGGGATGAAAAATAATTTATTTGCCACAAAAACAAGAATGATAACACACTAGAATGATAGACATAGATAATAAGAAGAAGACATTTTTCTAAGAATGGCAACAGTGTAAAATTGAGTAGAAAAAATAATAATTTAAAAGATAAAAAAATATGTGGGTATACTGCACCGACTGCGCATCACCTATTCAGTGAGTGTCCCGAGCTGTAGCAAATGGGTGTCCAGCTCAGCATGTGACAGGCTATGACACCTGACGCTGATATTCTGCTGGATCCCGGTTATAACATACGGATGTCGAGCAAAGCAGTAAAAGAGTTTGCACTACACTTAGCTAATGAGTGGTCATAGGGATTATTGCCATAATAATCACATTTGACCCACGGGATGGTAATCGCAATATGTTATTAATTTATCATATGCTATCGACCCGTCCCCAGCTTCGGACGGCGGTGCAATTTCTCTACGATCCTTACAATAAATATGAAAGTATTATACATATAATAATTCCGGAAGAAATGCTTAAAATAATCTCTGGCCTTTAGTAAATCAATGACTAAAAATTCTTACCTGTTGGCGTTATCTCTAGATGAAAACCGGTCCCCTCTTTCTCTGTCTCCCCTATCTCTGTCTCGATCTCTCCTACCCCGGTCTCTGTCGCGATCTCGGCGATCATCTCTTCCTTCCCTGTATAAATTCATACCCATATAGCAATAATCTTTGTAAAGAAGTAAATAAATCGGTTCACAATTGGTGAAAATATCGATGAACATACACAAAAAAAAAAAAAACATACGCGACGAACATAGTACCTCCTCCTTTTTGGAAGTCGGTAAAAATCGACTTCATTCCACTAAGCACAAACACGGCTACGTTACATTGTTTTACTATAGAGTTCCGGTGCTTACTTTAACCCGAAGGTAAGCAGTACATTGAGACTATTCTAGTGACTGTAAATATCACTGAAACGTCACAGGAAAGCAAAATATGCAATTTCGTTTACTTGGGTGACACAATTTTCCAGTTATTATGATTTAAAAACCAAATACTGAACCGATTTAAATGAATCTTCCATCGGAACAATCTGAAAGTATATCCTTTCAAGTAAGAAAATAATTTTCCAAATCGATTGTTAAATGACAGAGTACTGAGGTAACAAATATAAAAAAAAACAGCCGAATTTAGAACCTCCGCCGTTTTTTGAAGTCTGTTAAAAACACTTTTTTGTAATAACTAGATACAATTAATTATAGGACATGATGCTGATTCTGTTTTTTGCAAACTAATTTAATTTATTCTAGCAATTGTCTCTGGAAGGAATCGCAGCAAGATATTTAGTCTTGTTAAATTAGTAAAAAAAAAACCACTCGGGTTTCTCCTGTATCGCGGGTATAGTTTACAAACATACATGTCACATGCACACACGTCCAGACCCGGAACAACTATCTGTAGGTCATACAAATATTTGTTCCGTGCGGGGATCGAACACGCAGCACGTAGCGTGGAAAGCCAATCGCTTAGCTACTGCGCTAACCGTGGCTTCAATTGCTTGTTATCAACGTCAACTTGTCGCCATAGCCATAGGTCGCGTCTATTTAACCATAAATGACAAGAGCATAGACTAATTTGTCAGTTATAATTTTGTCTTTTTTCAATGTTCTTTGTAAGAAAGAGACATGGTATGATTCAAATTAATGTGAAGTCCAATAACATCAGCATTATTATTTTGTTTTGAAAATGAACTGGTAATGAACTGCGACGAGGTTGCGAGCTAAAGTTAGTAAAGTAATTATAAAAAAGCTCACCGTTCCCTGCCGCGGTCGCCGCCCCGCTCCCTCCTGCCCTCCCTGTTGTCTCCGCGATCTCTTCTATCCCTGTCGCGCCTCTCCCTATCTCGATCCCTCTCCCCCCGCCTATCTCTGTCTCTGTCTTTCCGCTCGTCGTCCTGCTTGTCGTCAGGCGGCGGCTGGTTCACGTTGAACGGCGGAGGTTCGGACATGTTGAAACCAGGAGGAGGTTCTGATGAGTTGAAGTGCGGTGGAGGTTTTGATAGGAGCGCTTGGATCTGTTTGGACAATAAAATTTATGTTTTTTAGATTTTACGCCATCAATGACTACTTGACAATAAAAAAAAAACGGTGACGAGAACAATGACAAAATCATCATTTTCCTAACTGTCACCGCATTTATGCATTGCAAGTTGTCATCTTGTTATTTCACAGCCGAAACCGAAGTTAACGTTCATTCAGTCATGGCCAATATCGAGTGATGATTTTTAGGCATTCATGATTTTTCATTGTCACTGCATGATGAAATGATTTTAAAATATCGATGATTTATATATGTGACATAATACTCGGAGTCAACTTTAGTTTCCAGGTGAAAAAAAACTTAAAATATTATGGTGTATGTAGTATAGAATAGATCTTTATTTCATGTAAACCAGACACAGGCACTTTTGAAATGTCGAGACTAGGTGCGCGGTTTCAAATAGTAGATCCTATGGAGAAGAACCGGCTAGAAATTTCATGGTAACTCTTTTCAAATAATAGATTACAATCTTTATCACTACAATGTTCTGGTTGCGAGAATAATGTAATTTAATGTGAAAAGGATAATAATGATTTGCCTCTGAATAAGATTGGCATGGCAGTTACAAGCTGAGCAGTCCCGACAGCCGGCACCGCTGCCTCGCTGGGCGCACTAGTACGTACCTGGTCGGGCAGCAGCGCGGGCGGCGGCGCGCTGGTGTCGGCGCGCGCGGGCTCGTCCGCGTGCTCCTCCGGGTCCAGGTCCATGGCGTCGTCACTGTCCGCCGCTCTCTGTGGACAATACTTGTTTATATTAACTTATGTATTTAGGGACTTTGAGACTGGTAGTTTTCGTGGTCAATCGTGTTGTGAACACAAGGAAAGGGGTACAGACGGTCTGCTCAGAAGCGATATTTTTTATGTATGCATATCGTGTCTTCAGTCCGCCCACCAGCCCGCCCACGCCCAGCAGGCTGCTCAGGAACCGCCCACCATACCTGTATACTGACGGCAGACTGCGGCGCGCTGGGCGGCGGCGTCCCGCGCGCGTGCGGCGCGTGCTGCAGCAGCGGCACGCCGCCCACCAGCCCGCCCACGCCCAGCAGGCTGCTCAGGAACCGCCCACCATACCTGTATACTGACGGCAGACTGCGGCGCGCTGGGCGGCGGCGTCCCGCGCGCGTGCGGCGCGTGCTGCAGCAGCGGCACGCCGCCCACCAGCCCGCCCACGCCCAGCAGGCTGCTCAGGAACCCGCCCACCATACCTGCACAACACGGAACGGAACCATTCACATTTCATATAGGAGTTCCCGAAAAATTTGTGAGGTAAGTAGAACAAAAAAAAAAAAACACGTCATGAAGTGACGATGACTCAGTTGGCGCAGTGGCTAAACGATTAGCTTTCTGCGCTACGTGCCGCGGGTTTGGTCCCCGCACGGAGCAATTATTTATATGATCTACAGGTGTGTGCATGTGAGATGTATATTTGTAAACTGTACCCTCAATACAGGAGAAATTCTAGTTCACCGCACCGCGCAACTACCTCATCATCAGATACCAAACGTCGGAGTTATAGACCATTAGTGTCCTTTTTCGATATTGATTCAAAATAAGGTGAAAAAATAAATATTTCAAATCAAATAAATCACAGTGTATTTGGCACATAAAAAGGTAAGTTTTCACCAAATTTCATGAAAAAAAAATAAAAAATTGTAAAAGATAAAAATAAAAAACCAAAAACTAGGTTTTTTAAATTTTTCACATAAATTTTGAGGTTATGTGAAAAAAGTGTAAATAGAAAAGTTTTAGATCTTTTTATTACCTACAACTTTGCCATTTGACTTTTTTCCATAGGACTTTTAGTTTTGCCGCAAATCGAGAAAAACCGTTTTATACCCTTAAACCCCCCCCTCTCCCCCTTCCCGACCTCAGATCGCCCGTAAATTATTTTTCCTTTTATTTTTACAATATTCTCCTCCTTTTCCAATGGGTTTCATCCTACTATTATTTTTTTTGGTTTCAAAAATTATCGACCCTGGTCTATTAAGCGGTCGGCCTATCAACCTATGTTATTATACAGGATTACTGGTAGAACGAGGGAATCGGGGTACGAGGGAAAGGAGGGTAATGTATTCATCATTATGAACAACTTTTATTATGGGATTAAAACATGGAATCGCGAAGAAAAATCAACTGTTCCATAATCATTCATTATTACTCGACAAATGTACGGAACAGCTGATTTTTTTCGCGATTTCTGGTTTAGTCCCATAGTAAAAGTTGTTCATAATGATGAATATAATACTCTCCTTCAATGATTCCCTCGTTCTACCAGTCACCCTGTATTCTGGCAGCATGATAATATGAATAGTGACATTTAATAAAAACAATGGCTATAACGTACCGGGTTGCGGTATGGACTGCGGCGGCATGCCGGGCGGGAAGCGCAGCAGCGCGCCCGCGGGCCCCGGCCCGGCCTCGCCCTGCAAGCCTGCAACAAACGGGTTGGATTACATTGTGCACCTACAATACTCTCAATTGGGAGGTTTCAATGACCTATCAATAACCGTCAAAAACCCCCGACTCTAACTAGAAAAAGAGCTGTAACTTTTGAACGGTTAGCTTAAAAAAGCGATTAAAAAATCCTGCATTCAATTCGGTCCAACAGTATTGGATCTACGATAGAGTTGAAAACTTCCAGGAAAGTTTCCTGACTGCTACAATGCCACAGATACAGATACACTACAAACACCCCCCAAACAACCCCTCTTTTTTGTCGGGGGTTAAAAAGAATAACCACTACCCCATCTCACTGATATTATTGCTTACTCGTTTCTCTCATCTATTTCTATCTGAAGTAAAGGGGGAACTTTATAGGCCAGGGACCATGTATGTAAGACTAAAAAAAGTGTGTGTGATATTTACCTGGCAATCCTGCTTGTATGCTGGGCGGCCTGATGCCAGGCGGCATGCCGGGAGCCATGCCCGGAGCCATGCCGGGAGCCATGCCCGGAGCCATGCCCGAAGCCATGCCAGGAGCCATGCCCGGACCCATGCCAGGCGGCATGCCCGAGGTCATGCTGTGGAACAAATCGCTGCTGAAACACGGTATCATCCTGTTATCAATCTGAATGTTTTGAATACCTACTGAGCCTACTTGATATAGGTTTAGAAATTATTACCAAATCAAATCACAATTTAATATTATCGTTTATTCTATAATATTTCTTAGTTATTTGTTACATACTCATAGTTAAGGGGTTTTAGTCATAAACACAAAAAGTATTATGATAATCGCGGAGAAGTAAACAAATGGAGAGCTAAGTTGCGGGTGAAGGGATCGCACAGACTGCGTAAAGTTCGCGTCAATATTAATAGCCGCTCTGAATGTAGTTACGTACCGATGCAAAGAACGTGTGTGTGCAGGACGAAGTACATTGTACATGGCAACTTCAGACCAGCCATAAATTAATTTTTGAATGAAATCTTTTTCCGGTGAACTGGTAATAATATGTGATATTCTTATTAGCTTTCTATTTACTTATTACTCGTGATGATATTTTATACATGTGTGACTGATAAAACATAAGATTCAGAATTTGGAAGTATGTAAACTAATAAAGTAGTACTGACCCAGGCGGCGGCATCCTCGGCAAGGGCATGGCGATGCCTTGCGGCAGCGCGGGCTGCGCTAGGGGGCCGCCCGGCATCCCACCGGCCAGCGCGCCCGGCATGCTGCCCGGCATGCCGCTTGACATCCCACCCGGCATCCCGCCCGGCATGCCGCCCAGCAGCGGCGCACCCGGCGTCGGGATGCCTAGCATCGACATGTTCTCCATCATCGTCTTGGGCAGGATCTGCTGGAGAAAGCACTTGTAAAGGCGACGAATTTAAAATGTTGGCGGCGGGGATTTCTCAGCAATTACAAAACATTCGAATCCTATATTAATGTAGGTACTTCACATCATTTTAATAATTGCTTTACACTTGATTGACTTACTTTTAGTGGAAAAGAAAGTATCAAAAACTGATCTTTAAAAACAGAGATTTTCATTCTTCAGTCAAACGAGTCCATTTGAAGTATCAAAATTTTCTGTACAGATTAGTCTAAACACAGTTTCAATATGTTTTTACGCAATACGCATAAAGTAATTCGCGCGCGTTTTGGTATGCAACCAATTTGAAAAAATGATTTACCACTGCATCGCTTTAAACTAACTTAACGAATGCACAGCGATAACTTAAGGTGACTAACCCACATGATTGATTTTGCATCCGATCGAAACCGGCCATTTGATACGGCGAACTCTATGAGATCGACCAATGTATGTTCGACATCAAACAATGGCATCGCCTATGTGTCCCATAACCTAAGATTAGATGATAACTATGGTTTTGAATTCTATCCAAAACAGAAAATGTTAAAATCTGCCAGAGATTTCAGCACACCAGCAGTTGGGGCAACTTGGGCAACGGATATCCAGCAATGGATTGTTAGACTATATTGTAAGAGTCCCATACCCGTGGAGGCAGCCAGGGCGGCAAGGTCTCCTCGTCCACGGCGCCGCCGTCCTCCAGCGCGTCCAGCGACAGCGCGCCCAGCGCCCAGCGCGCCTGCAGCGCGTGCCACGGCAGGTACGACACTCCGAGCTCGGCTTCCCAGTAGTCCTTCCATTCCCGACCTTTCACACCTTTGCCGGGAGCCCAAGCCACCTGTGGAAACATTACGAATCATTTTATGGTCCGGTAAACATTATTCATCAATGCCAAGATTTAAGTATCACCCAACACGAAGTAATTGACTGCTTGGCAAAATTCAGCCCGATAAGATGGAATATAACAAATTGGCACGCCTTTTTCACGTAACGCGGTGTGTTACAAGTGTGTTTCTGGCTTTATTCGCTACTACATTTAGTCCCAGTGTGTCTTAAATTACTGAGCATCACCAGGTTATGTTATATAACGCGACATGAGTGCGAGCTACGTATGAGGCGCGAAGCTGCCACAGCCGAAACCCTCGGCCGGCATATCGTCGGGGACAGTGCAATACCGCATAACTAGCATTAGTAAATATTGCGTAGCCACCACGTCGAGGTCGGCGGCTAGTTGGGGTGTGAGGTCGGTCCGACCTTACCGTGATCTCCTTGGAGTGCAGCTTGTGGCGGGTGAGCTTGGCGATGGCCTTGCTGGCGTCGCGGCGCCGCTCCATGACGACGAAGGCGCAGCCGCGCGGCGCCACCACGTCGAGGTCGGCGGCTAGTTGGGGTGTGAGGTCGGTCCGACCTTACCGTGATCTCCTTGGAGTGCAGCTTGTGGCGGGTGAGCTTGGCGATGGCCTTGCTGGCGTCGCGGCGCCGCTCCATGACGACGAAGGCGCAGCCGCGCGGCGCCACCACGTCGAGGTCGGCGGCTAGTTGGGGTGTGAGGTCGGTCCGACCTTACCGTGATCTCCTTGGAGTGCAGCTTGTGGCGGGTGAGCTTGGCGATGGCCTTGCTGGCGTCGCGGCGCCGCTCCATGACGACGAAGGCGCAGCCGCGCGGCGCCACCACGTCGAGGTCGGCGGCTAGTTGGGGTGTGAGGTCGGTCCGACCTTACCGTGATCTCCTTGGAGTGCAGCTTGTGGCGGGTGAGCTTGGCGATGGCCTTGCTGGCGTCGCGGCGCCGCTCCATGACGACGAAGGCGCAGCCGCGCGGCGCCACCACGTCGAGGTCGGCGGCTAGTTGGGGTGTGAGGTCGGTCCGACCTTACCGTGATCTCCTTGGAGTGCAGCTTGTGGCGGGTGAGCTTGGCGATGGCCTTGCTGGCGTCGCGGCGCCGCTCCATGACGACGAAGGCGCAGCCGCGCGGCGCCACCACGTCGAGGTCGGCGGCTAGTTGGGGTGTGAGGTCGGTCCGACCTTACCGTGATCTCCTTGGAGTGCAGCTTGTGGCGGGTGAGCTTGGCGATGGCCTTGCTGGCGTCGCGGCGCCGCTCCATGACGACGAAGGCGCAGCCGCGCGGCGCCACCACGTCGAGGTCGGCGGCTAGTTGGGGTGTGAGGTCGGTCCGACCTTACCGTGATCTCCTTGGAGTGCAGCTTGTGGCGGGTGAGCTTGGCGATGGCCTTGCTGGCGTCGCGGCGCCGCTCCATGACGACGAAGGCGCAGCCGCGCGGCGCCACCACGTCGAGGTCGGCGGCTAGTTGGGGTGTGAGGTCGGTCCGACCTTACCGTGATCTCCTTGGAGTGCAGCTTGTGGCGGGTGAGCTTGGCGATGGCCTTGCTGGCGTCGCGGCGCCGCTCCATGACGACGAAGGCGCAGCCGCGCGGCGCCACCACGTCGAGGTCGGCGGCTAGTTGGGGTGTGAGGTCGGTCCGACCTTACCGTGATCTCCTTGGAGTGCAGCTTGTGGCGGGTGAGCTTGGCGATGGCCTTGCTGGCGTCGCGGCGCCGCTCCATGACGACGAAGGCGCAGCCGCGCGGCGCCACCACGTCGAGGTCGGCGGCTAGTTGGGGTGTGAGGTCGGTCCGACCTTACCGTGATCTCCTTGGAGTGCAGCTTGTGGCGGGTGAGCTTGGCGATGGCCTTGCTGGCGTCGCGGCGCCGCTCCATGACGACGAAGGCGCAGCCGCGCGGCGCCACCACGTCGAGGTCGGCGGCTAGTTGGGGTGTGAGGTCGGTCCGACCTTACCGTGATCTCCTTGGAGTGCAGCTTGTGGCGGGTGAGCTTGGCGATGGCCTTGCTGGCGTCGCGGCGCCGCTCCATGACGACGAAGGCGCAGCCGCGCGGCGCCACCACGTCGAGGTCGGCGGCTAGTTGGGGTGTGAGGTCGGTCCGACCTTACCGTGATCTCCTTGGAGTGCAGCTTGTGGCGGGTGAGCTTGGCGATGGCCTTGCTGGCGTCGCGGCGCCGCTCCATGACGACGAAGGCGCAGCCGCGCGGCGCCACCACGTCGAGGTCGGCGGCTAGTTGGGGTGTGAGGTCGGTCCGACCTTACCGTGATCTCCTTGGAGTGCAGCTTGTGGCGGGTGAGCTTGGCGATGGCCTTGCTGGCGTCGCGGCGCCGCTCCATGACGACGAAGGCGCAGCCGCGCGGCGCCACCACGTCGAGGTCGGCGGCTAGTTGGGGTGTGAGGTCGGTCCGACCTTACCGTGATCTCCTTGGAGTGCAGCTTGTGGCGGGTGAGCTTGGCGATGGCCTTGCTGGCGTCGCGGCGCCGCTCCATGACGACGAAGGCGCAGCCGCGCGGCGCCACCACGTCGAGGTCGGCGGCTAGTTGGGGTGTGAGGTCGGTCCGACCTTACCGTGATCTCCTTGGAGTGCAGCTTGTGGCGGGTGAGCTTGGCGATGGCCTTGCTGGCGTCGCGGCGCCGCTCCATGACGACGAAGGCGCAGCCGCGCGGCGCCACCACGTCGAGGTCGGCGGCTAGTTGGGGTGTGAGGTCGGTCCGACCTTACCGTGATCTCCTTGGAGTGCAGCTTGTGGCGGGTGAGCTTGGCGATGGCCTTGCTGGCGTCGCGGCGCCGCTCCATGACGACGAAGGCGCAGCCGCGCGGCGCCACCACGTCGAGGTCGGCGGCTAGTTGGGGTGTGAGGTCGGTCCGACCTTACCGTGATCTCCTTGGAGTGCAGCTTGTGGCGGGTGAGCTTGGCGATGGCCTTGCTGGCGTCGCGGCGCCGCTCCATGACGACGAAGGCGCAGCCGCGCGGCGCCACCACGTCGAGGTCGGCGGCTAGTTGGGGTGTGAGGTCGGTCCGACCTTACCGTGATCTCCTTGGAGTGCAGCTTGTGGCGGGTGAGCTTGGCGATGGCCTTGCTGGCGTCGCGGCGCCGCTCCATGACGACGAAGGCGCAGCCGCGCGGCGCCACCACGTCGAGGTCGGCGGCTAGTTGGGGTGTGAGGTCGGTCCGACCTTACCGTGATCTCCTTGGAGTGCAGCTTGTGGCGGGTGAGCTTGGCGATGGCCTTGCTGGCGTCGCGGCGCCGCTCCATGACGACGAAGGCGCAGCCGCGCGGCGCCACCACGTCGAGGTCGGCGGCTAGTTGGGGTGTGAGGTCGGTCCGACCTTACCGTGATCTCCTTGGAGTGCAGCTTGTGGCGGGTGAGCTTGGCGATGGCCTTGCTGGCGTCGCGGCGCCGCTCCATGACGACGAAGGCGCAGCCGCGCGGCGCCACCACGTCGAGGTCGGCGGCTAGTTGGGGTGTGAGGTCGGTCCGACCTTACCGTGATCTCCTTGGAGTGCAGCTTGTGGCGGGTGAGCTTGGCGATGGCCTTGCTGGCGTCGCGGCGCCGCTCCATGACGACGAAGGCGCAGCCGCGCGGCGCCACCACGTCGAGGTCGGCGGCTAGTTGGGGTGTGAGGTCGGTCCGACCTTACCGTGATCTCCTTGGAGTGCAGCTTGTGGCGGGTGAGCTTGGCGATGGCCTTGCTGGCGTCGCGGCGCCGCTCCATGACGACGAAGGCGCAGCCGCGCGGCGCCACCACGTCGAGGTCGGCGGCTAGTTGGGGTGTGAGGTCGGTCCGACCTTACCGTGATCTCCTTGGAGTGCAGCTTGTGGCGGGTGAGCTTGGCGATGGCCTTGCTGGCGTCGCGGCGCCGCTCCATGACGACGAAGGCGCAGCCGCGCGGCGCCACCACGTCGAGGTCGGCGGCTAGTTGGGGTGTGAGGTCGGTCCGACCTTACCGTGATCTCCTTGGAGTGCAGCTTGTGGCGGGTGAGCTTGGCGATGGCCTTGCTGGCGTCGCGGCGCCGCTCCATGACGACGAAGGCGCAGCCGCGCGGCGCCACCACGTCGAGGTCGGCGGCTAGTTGGGGTGTGAGGTCGGTCCGACCTTACCGTGATCTCCTTGGAGTGCAGCTTGTGGCGGGTGAGCTTGGCGATGGCCTTGCTGGCGTCGCGGCGCCGCTCCATGACGACGAAGGCGCAGCCGCGCGGCGCCACCACGTCGAGGTCGGCGGCTAGTTGGGGTGTGAGGTCGGTCCGACCTTACCGTGATCTCCTTGGAGTGCAGCTTGTGGCGGGTGAGCTTGGCGATGGCCTTGCTGGCGTCGCGGCGCCGCTCCATGACGACGAAGGCGCAGCCGCGCGGCGCCACCACGTCGAGGTCGGCGGCTAGTTGGGGTGTGAGGTCGGTCCGACCTTACCGTGATCTCCTTGGAGTGCAGCTTGTGGCGGGTGAGCTTGGCGATGGCCTTGCTGGCGTCGCGGCGCCGCTCCATGACGACGAAGGCGCAGCCGCGCGGCGCCACCACGTCGAGGTCGGCGGCTAGTTGGGGTGTGAGGTCGGTCCGACCTTACCGTGATCTCCTTGGAGTGCAGCTTGTGGCGGGTGAGCTTGGCGATGGCCTTGCTGGCGTCGCGGCGCCGCTCCATGACGACGAAGGCGCAGCCGCGCGGCGCCACCACGTCGAGGTCGGCGGCTAGTTGGGGTGTGAGGTCGGTCCGACCTTACCGTGATCTCCTTGGAGTGCAGCTTGTGGCGGGTGAGCTTGGCGATGGCCTTGCTGGCGTCGCGGCGCCGCTCCATGACGACGAAGGCGCAGCCGCGCGGCGCCACCACGTCGAGGTCGGCGGCTAGTTGGGGTGTGAGGTCGGTCCGACCTTACCGTGATCTCCTTGGAGTGCAGCTTGTGGCGGGTGAGCTTGGCGATGGCCTTGCTGGCGTCGCGGCGCCGCTCCATGACGACGAAGGCGCAGCCGCGCGGCGCCACCACGTCGAGGTCGGCGGCTAGTTGGGGTGTGAGGTCGGTCCGACCTTACCGTGATCTCCTTGGAGTGCAGCTTGTGGCGGGTGAGCTTGGCGATGGCCTTGCTGGCGTCGCGGCGCCGCTCCATGACGACGAAGGCGCAGCCGCGCGGCGCCACCACGTCGAGGTCGGCGGCTAGTTGGGGTGTGAGGTCGGTCCGACCTTACCGTGATCTCCTTGGAGTGCAGCTTGTGGCGGGTGAGCTTGGCGATGGCCTTGCTGGCGTCGCGGCGCCGCTCCATGACGACGAAGGCGCAGCCGCGCGGCGCCACCACGTCGATGGCCGCCACGCCGCCGAGCCCACCGAACAGGTCGGACAGCTCCTCCGGCGTGGCCAGCTTCGACAGGTGCCCCACCCACAGCGTCGTGCTGCACACTGCGCACCAACAAACATTTATTTTAACTTTTTCTTATGTTTCATTGGTTTACTTATTAAACATGAATTGTATTGTATTGGTAATTTTTAGGGTTCCGTACCCAAAGGGTAAACGGGAACCCTATTACTAAGACTCCGCTGTCCGTCCGTCCCGAGTCCCGAGTCACAAAATTTGGAGAGTAGGTCCCTTTTGTATTGTAGGCAAGCAATAAGAAGGGATTTTGGAAAATTCAGCCCCTAAAGGGGTGAAAAAGGGGGTGACTAGTTTGTATGGGAGTCCCTTCATTTTTGAAGTGTGAAACGTGAAAATTGGGATTTAGGCTTTTGGTTAAATTAAAGAAACAACCGGTTTCGCGTTTTTGGAAATTCATCACCTAAAGCGGCGAAATAGTTGAAGTGCATAACGTGAAAATTGGGATTTGATCTTTTGGTTAGAAATAAAGAAACACATGTTACCGCGTTTTTGGAAGTTCATCCCCTAAAGGGGTGAAATAGGGGTGAAAATTGTTTTTGAAATGCGAAACGTGAAAATTGAGATTTAGGCTTTTGGTTAGAAATAAAGAAACACATGATTCTCCGTTTTTGGAAATTCATCCCCTAAAGGGACGAAATAGGGGTGAAAATTGTTTTTGAAGTTAGAAACGTGAAATTTTATATTTAAGCTTTAAAAATTAAAGAAACAACCGGCTTCGCGTTTTTCGAAATTCGATCTCTGAGCGGATGAAATAGTTATATGAGAGTCTCTAATTTTCTTTTAGAGAGTAACATGAGCATTATTATTTACGCTATTTGATCGAAATTCAGAGATACGTGTTATTGCGTTTTTGGAAATTCAAGCCCGCAGGGGGTGTGATATGGGAGGAAAATGGTATGTGAGTCTCTTTGTTTTTGAAGTCAGAAATATGAGTATGGGTACTTAGGCTTTTAGTCAAATATTAAAGAATACCTACAAGAGGGTAAAATATAATATCTAGATCATAGAGATAGAGGCATCTTCATATTGGGCCTATCGAGATCAAGGGCTGAAGAGAGTCAATATTTTGAATCAGTGTTTTGAAAATTGTACTAAAAAGGCATTTTGAGAAATATTAAAATTACCTATGTCTCATTAAAAATAGTAGAATATTTATATAATTTTTAGGGCTAATTAAATCTACTAAAATGTTTGGAATCAGGGACGGATACCGATATTTTAGAAATATCGATATTCGGCTGTAAAATACCGATATTTTACAAATATATCGGTATATTCAAGTATCGGTAAAATATCGATACAAAATATCGCTTTTTTAAGTACCGGTATTAAGTTATCGATATTTATATCGATACTCAATACCGATATTAATATCGGTATTGATACAAATATAGACAAATTAAAGTATCGATATTTATGTACTGAAATTAAATATCGGTACCGATATCGATAAAAAAATACCAATATATCGGTATTATATCGATATTTTTATATCGGTATAAATAAATATCGGTAATCCGGTCCCTGTTTGGAATATTTAATGGGGGGGTATAAAAAATGTGATCATTAATGTTTACTTACTTATTACGTAATGTTAAGCGTTTTCTGTAGATTAGAATTGACTTCTACACTTTATAATTTGGATCGATGGTTTAAGAGAAATTAAAAGTTCTTTGAGAGTTGATATTAATTTTACATAACCTAAGGACCGCGACGTTGTGATGTATGCGAGAACGGGGACGCTTTGTAAGAGGTCAAGAATTGACGAAAATTAAAAAATATCTACCGCTAACTTTGTACCCGAACGAAGTCGGGACGGGCCGCTAGTATTTAATATACTATGAGAAAGCCATATTGTCGTATTTTATCTTAAAAAAAAGTATAGTATAATAATACGAATACAACACTTACCACTAAGGTTCTCTTTCTTGATGGGCGGCAACCCTTTCTTCTCCCTCTCCCTCTGCTTTTCTCTTTCAACTTCCCGGTCTTTGTAATTCTTTTCTCTGTCTTTATCCCTGTCTCTGTCCTTGTCTCGATCCCTGAAAACATAATTAAATTAGTTCCGAATACTTATAGAACATGGCATTTACATTAAATGAACTATGCCATTACGAACTTGTTTTGTTCTTAAATCCGGAGCCTTTGTTGTTGGTTTTGTTTTTAAATATTTTAGATTACCCCTAAATCATTATCGCTTGTTTAAAGTTGTACACACGGCTACATATCAAGTTATACAGTTCCAGTATAAGCTGACCTCGCATTGTCTAGGTTTTCCGTAGAATGGGAGATCAGCTTATACTGAAAGTGTATAGCTTGATAAGTAGCCATTGAATACTAACGAACTCAACACAAAGCCGTGGGCCTGCCAGAAAAAAATTACTGATCATGAAGTTGAATCTCCCATTTTCATGATCGGTAATTTTTGATAATTGAATTGAATTTTTTGTATTGAAGTATACGACAGTCGATGTTCATTACCATATTAGGTCGGTAGAACCCCAGTTCACTACTGAACATGGGCCTTTTTTATGTTATGCTATAACACTTGATCCGCCACACCTCTTCATCAGACCAAAATCTATACTTGTTCTAAAATATCCTTATTAATATTAAAAATGCAAAACTGACTCTGTCTCTCTGTCTGTTACCTTTTCACAACAAAACGGCTGAACCGATCTTCATGAAATTTGACAAGGAAATAGTGTGTATCATGAGGGAGAATATAGACTATTTTTTTTTTAATATTCTATAGTCTGCGTGGACGTAGTCGCGGACACGGCTAGTACTAAACAAATCTCACCTTTCTCTGTCCCTTCTTCTCCGGGGCGACCTTGACCGCGAGCGCGAGGACCTTCGGCGTCGTCGCGGTGACTTCGACCTTGAACGATGTCTCCGAGACTTGGGTGATGGACTTTTGAGATAAACACTCATTAAATCCGTGAGCTTATCGGTTAGTAAGTGGAAGTGGACATGTACCGCAAACCAGAGAAGCATACAGCATGCATATAGTAATACTTCTATGATTCCCATGTTTTTATAATAAACATCATGCATTTTAGTAGCTAGGAAAACTGTTAAATATTTATCTCCAGTTTTTGAAAGGCCAATCAACATTCAAATCTATAAGCATGACCTTTAACCTGATTTAATAAATCCAGCCCATTACTGTCCCACTGTTGGGCTCAAAATGAGAAGGGTTAGGCCTTAGTGGACACCTGATTTACTGATCAGAAATTTGATCAGCGTTTTGAGGAACTGGGGAACAAAAATTGCTTGCTAACAAGCAAGTTTTGTTTGTTGACATTTGCTAAAATCATGTTGTCATACAAAATTGGTGACCAGTTTGTTATGGACATAGCGAGTTTTGCTAGCAACAAAAATATAGTATATCACTTAAAATAAAATAATAAAGATACAGCCAAATATACTATTTACATTTGGCTTTATCTTGTGCATAAGATAAAAATAGTCAAAGTGGCAAAAAATAAAGATATTAGACATAGAGGCAAAGCAGATCAAGGTAACAGACTGAAGATAATCGACGTTATAAAAAGATTTTATCCCACCACGAAACTAAAAAAATACCAAAACTATAACTACTACTTATGTATAACTACAATACCTACTCAATCAGAAACCATAAATTCTACAACAATAATACACTTGTCCAATTGGTGGAACAATTGACGAATTGCTAAATACAGGATATTTTTTTATGTAGTGCTCATAATTCACAGAACCGCAGTATTGGGATTCACCTTTAAACAAAACGAAAATTATGCTTAGTATGGAGGCAGATAGATACGCATAATTTACTAGCGAAAGCCATACAAGATCAAATTTTCATTTCGGTTTGGAGCGAATTTTAATACTTCAGTTGAAATTGGGAACAGACTATCGATCACACTGCAATTATGAGCACTACATAAATAATGATCCAATATAATTTAGGACATGCGTAGACTACGTGTTCAGATTTTTTTTTGATAATAATATCAAAAATCTATTTGAAAACCCTCCCCAAGATGAAATCCTGACAACACTTATATTTGGCACCCAGTATCATCTACCAGTAACTAATATAAGATTGGAAATCTTACCTAGAATCATTAGCATCAGGTATTTCTATGACTTGCGGGCCGGTCTCAACAAACTCGATGTCAGACTCGACCATGTCATCTTTAGGATCATTTTGTTTCTGTGCATCTTGCTGGGAGTTCTGAAAAGAAGTATCAATGTCAGTTTGTTAGAAAAATTGTTTATATAGTTATAAAGACCAGTAATTTATGGACTGATTGATCTACTAGTATATGCAACATTATGGTTAAGACTTGGTAGCGTCATCATGTTCTTTTTTTGAAGTCTTGTGTTTCATCAGTCACTACATAGTATTAAACAAAGTCGCTCCCTGCTGTCTCTGTCCTGTATGCTTAGATCTTTAAAACTACGCAACGGATTTTGATGCGGTTTTTTTAATAGATAGAGTGATTCAAGAGGAAGATTTATATGTATAATACTTTCATATTTAATGTAAGGATAGTAGAGAAATTGCATCCGTGCGAAGCAGGGGACGGGTCGCTAGTTAGAAATAAATGTTGAAGGAAGAACATGGGCCTTTAATGATAATCATGAACTGCATTTCGCTAAATGTTATTATAAGCACACAGGAGGATACGGCCCCGACATTATCGACTTAATAACTGATGGTAGAAAAACCTAATTACACTTTTGCCTCCACCTGGGAATCGAACCCAAGACCCCAAGAACCTTAGCTTTGTTAGTTACCATGACAAACAGTTGTATATTAAGGATTAAATTTAATGGTAAAAAGGTTCTTACCATAAATGGAAGGCCTTGATTTTGATTTTGTTGCATCTGTAGATCAGACATCATCGGCATGAGATTCTAAAACAATTAAGTGATCATTTGGGACTATTGGGAGTGGTCTACATCTAACAGTTGTGTATATTGCATGGGAGATTTTATGGCGGGAATCCCCAAAACCATCTTGGCTACATCTGATATCTTTGATACAGCAGCATATAGAGCACCCAGTATATCATGACAGTCCATGGCGGCGCTGCTTGCAAAGGCTGTATTTAAATTTACCGTGCGATGTTACGATAATTGATTGATTGCTTTTTCTTTTTTTTCTTTTGTCATGGTTATGTGTTTTTGTTTTGTTTTTCTGTAACTCTGTTTAATTATTTATTCGTTATTGCGTATTTGTAATTATTGTGTGTGTGTGTTGGTGTGAATAATAAATGTAGTTTATTTCCTTTTTCTTTCTTTCTTTATAGCCTGCTACGATATTCTGGGCGCACTGTAGTTATTTTTTTGTTCTAAATGTGGTTATTCAACAATACTTACAGGCATCTGCATACCAGTCATCATCTGCATTTGCGCCTGCAAACTTTGGAGTTGCCTCATAATTTCAGGATTTGTTAGTATACTGAAACAATAATAAAATATTATTTTCATTCATGTAGACCAGTAGGCTAATTCACGTAACTAAAGATGTGCATTTGCAGTAAAATTTTGATCAAAACAAAACATTTGGTATTCTCTTAGCTTCAGTGAGATATTTATTTATTTTTTTATACTTTATGCACTATGTACAGAGGCGGACTTAATGCCTTAGGCATTTTCTACCAGTCAACCTAAGGGTGATGCAGAGAAAAAGGTATGGTAGGTGCACTGACAATATAATTATATCTACTAAAAAAGTAGGTAAATTATGCATAGTTACTTATAACTATTTATACATTTTTTTTAATATAATATACACTACATATTACACACAGACACGCTCGCGTCAAGTTCGAGCGTCATTGCAATATGATCGGCGCGTCATAAAATTACGTGAATTAGGTTTCTGTAGTGCCTTTGTAGCACTTATGAATAGTCAGGCTCTAGTTGCCATAAAACAACAATGTTAAAATTAATAGTACTGATAAGATTAAATCAATTCTATGAATAGTACAGGATGAGGGGAGTGCCCACGCACTGATTACTGTTATAGTAGCCAAATAAAGGTCAGGAAGTCGAATCAGCGAATATATCGAGTTAGCAGAAATACAAAAATACTAACTACTCAACACTGACCATTATTTTATCTACTATCCTTGCATTAAATATGAAAGTATTATACATATAAACATTCCAGAAGAAATGCTCAAAATGACAGTGAAAACCGCATCAAAATCCGTTGCGTGGTTTAGAACGAGTTAGCGGATATACAAACAGACAGATAGACAGATGCGGCAAGCGACTTTATTTTATACTATGTAGAGAAGAGATTATAATATTATAAATGCAAAAGTAACTCTTGTCTGTCTGTTTCCTTTTCATAACTAAATGGTTGAACCAATCTTGATAAAATTTTAAAAGAAAATAGTGCATATCATAAGGACATAGGCTAAGAACTATTTCCACTCATAATATAACAGATGTTATACACTAGAACAACTTTTACAACAATTTCGAGCAAATAACTGCTTCTTCTGTTATTTTGTCGGTGAATAGAGTTCTAAGTATGATATATTATTCACCTTCCTAGCGCGTCAGCAGGGTTTTGCTGGGTGCTATGTCCCGTGTGTGACGTGTGACTGGTGTGGGAGCTGTGCGTGCTATGTCCGCCGGCTGGCTCGGGCGGCGCATCGTCTTCACTCTCATACTCAAAGTCGTTTAGCAACTTCCTGTTGAACTTTGCTGGCTGACCCGATGGTTGGTCCTGGAACTGGTGAAGAGTACGGTTAAAATAAAAATAATGCTATTTTTTAACCCCCGACGATAAAGAGGGGTATAAGTGTAAGTATGTAGTGTGTATCGGTGTATCTTTCTGTGGCAAAGGCAAAGCTCCAAAACAGACGGACAGATTTCAATGCAGTTTTTTAAATTGAAAGCTAGTTTAATTGGGATGGTTTTTAGCTATGTTTCATGAAAATCTGTTTATCTGTTCAAAAGTTACAGCCCTTTTTGTAGTTGGAGTCGGGGGTTTTTGGCGGTTAGGTTATGCTTGATGCCCACTATCATTACCCCATGAGTGCATTTTCCTTGTTCCACTTTTACAAATAGAATGCGACGATAAGCCAATAATACTTCGTTATTGAGGAAAGGCTGAAGTTGAAGGAAAGAATTATCACCATTGGCAAGTATAATTATTGTTGGTTTGCTTGTGCAAATACATGAAGTATTTGTTTTACAAATTGTTGCTCTTCTCACAATCAAGAGTTCATGAAGGTCAAGACATTTTGATAAACATGAACAACATTATAATTTTTTATTTATGTAAATTTCCTGAATCAGCTTTTATTTAGTCAGTACGTTAGGACATCTATATAATTTAGTAAAAGCTTGGGCTTAATTTATCTGACATTTCTGTCAGATAAATTAAGCATTCTCCAGGAAATTATGAACCTAAGCTTTTCAGCCTAGGTTCATAATTTCCTGGAGAAGTAGTAGTATATATCCATAGATATTAAACTGTCAATAAGGTGCTAACAGTGAAAGCCCATTAAGGAAGTGCGACTGTACAAAACAAATTATGTACACTATACTAATATTATAAATCCAAAAGTCTGTCTGTTTGTTTTTCCCTTCATGACACCTCAACTGCTGAACCGATTTCAACGAAATTTAGCATAATACAACATGGGAAAGGATATAGGATGCTTTTTATCCCGGAAACAATCCATGCGAGCAAAGCCAAGGGCAGAAACTAGTATGTCTGCCAATAAGAATCCAGTATTTCTGCATAAAAATATGGGTTTCCTATTAGGTGACTATTAGTATCAGGTTTACTGTCTCGCTCACCCTTATTACAAAAGATGGTTTAATGCGAATCTAGTAAAACCCAGGTTTTTAATATAATTGTCCCTTTCTAACATCTTATAGCAAAAAGAGACAGCGCTATCTTAAAACCTGGGTTTTACAAGACTTGCGTTAAAACATATTTTGTAATATTTTTAATGAGTTTAAACTTGCTTGTAAGTGGTAGGACTTTATGAATATTTACCTGATCACCCATAGGTGTGGAAGACTGTGGTGTGTGGAGAGGTGGTGGCACTGGTGATATCTTGCTGTCTGATGCATTGTGACTCAAATTTAGACTGCTCCCTGGAATTGTACATATTCAAATGTTATTAGAAGTTGAAATATTAGCTTTATAATCAAGTTCCATAAAATGGTAAGTGTTCTCTGCGTACAGTATCACTATTGACAGTAGGTTTAAAGATACTGGATGGACAAGACAGAAAGTAAAAAATGCCAGGCAGTAGAAGAATGCTCAGAGAAACAACCCTTGCATATATCTAATGTAACAAATATTTGTATGGATGCGGTAATCAAACCTGCTACTGTGGCATTTCAGTCATCAACAACTGTTTTATTATGCAAGGTTTAGAATATAATTCCACTGAAACACAGAGTGTTTTTTTTTGTTGGTAATGTGTATGGTATTCACTGCTACATATTAAGCTATACTTTTCCAGTATAAGCTGACCTCTCTCTATTCAAAGAGCCTATCAAATGCGAGGTCAGCTTAAATTGGAAATGTAAAGCTTTATAAGTAGCTGTGTTTACATTCAAAAAAGAACCTCCTCCTTTTTTTTGAAGTTGGTTAAAAACCAATTAAATTAATAATAAAATGATCATACCATTAGCAGTATTGTTTTGCTGTTGTTGTATCTCTTGGTGTAAGGGATGGTTGGGATCCGCCATATCCAGCAGAGGCTGGATCACTTGCGGGCTGAATACATTGTTCTTTTGCCACAGATTAAGTACTCTGATGATGTTGCGCTGAAAACATAAGTGTTAAAACTTTACAAAAATCAATAATAAAGGCATATATGGCTTTACATGGAAAAAAGAAAAGAACAGAGAAAATAGTATTGAGAATTCTTAGAAAGTTTTCAGTCTTAGTAAAATCTTATTGAGTTTCTTTCTTATTAGCATTTCATTATAATACAAAGATGCATTAATATGTAATCAATTAATATTGTTATTTATGAATAGTAAATGAAATTTTAATATAAATGACTTAAAATTATGACTATAAGCCCCACGAGAATCTGCCTTAGCTTCACATTATCAAATGCTACTATAGCTTGTTCAGTTCCAACAATATTTGTTCAAACATAGATAAGAGAGGGACTGGTTATAACCTAAAACAGTCATTTTATGTAACTAACCTTATCTTCAGGAGGACATCTGAAGAGGTTTGCGAACGTTTGTTGCATGTTCTTGGCAAATCTTGGCGCAAACACATCCTTATCTTGGCCGAACTGATGCCGCGACTGTCTCACTATTGAATCTATCACGTAAAGACCAGGCACTTTATACTCTGGCTTGCACTTTTGTATGAACTTTTCAACACTGTGCACTACATGTTTGTAGAATTTTATGGCCTTTATAGCACCTCTGGTGATTGCACTCATCTTTGCCTTCGATATAGGCGGCTTGTTGTCGTACAACCCGGATAACTGTAAGAAAAAGATTGTTAGAGAGATGCCACGGAACATTTTGTTTGATACCGAAATGTAATAACAAGAATACCTCCGCGTTGAACGATTTAACTTCCGACATATCCATTTTGGTGTTTTAGTTGCCTTCACTAAATTATTTATAAATTTACACCGCCATAATCATTTATTTGCGAAAAGAAAAGCATTTTCGTAGGAGAATCAAAATCAACATGCTCAAAATTACAAAATGGCGTGCACAGAAGACTGTTGTCTATGGTAAATAGCATGATTTGAAAACTACCGTTCGGAAATACTTTTTCAAGCATTGTACTTTTTTAAAATTAGGAAGTGGTCGATCTTTTTTACCACGAAGTTTAATATAAAAATGGAGCTATCGACCACTCTCAAACTCAATACTTATCTGAAATCGGTCGGGGTCGCGTCGCGTCGGTTTCAAAGGTTTAAGTTTGTCTTTTTGGAAGTAGGTACGAGTACGTAGAGACCGTAGAGACAGGTTCACATTTGAGTGGTCACTGGTCGGTCAAGATGTCAAGATAGGTTTCAAATAGGTATTGGAGAATGCTAGCTCCACTTTTATATTTAACTTTCTGGTATAGTGCAGGGGTCGGCAACCTTTTGAGTCGGAAGAGCCTATATTCAAAGTTTTTAAAGAGCCACAAAATCTTTTCTTGTCAACTATAAATAGTACTTGCATAAATAAAGCTTTTAATAAAAAAAAAAACTGGATCGGACCGCAAGACGCCCGGCGGGAAAACTAGTCCGTTATTCGCCCGGCGGGAAAATTATATTTATTTTAAAATTTTGAAGTATGGTATTAAATAAATATATGCAATAAGAATAAGAACTTATTAACATGTCCCAAAATTCAACGATAAGCGGGCACCAGAGGGTAGACCCCCATGACTACCTACTCGAGAAAAAAAAAGAAAATAACTCGATTTTTAAGAAATTACATAAAAAAAATTGAAATCCTTCAAAAATTTACACCCCGATGTTTTTAATCACCATGACCACAATGTTTCAGATATTTCTGAATTTCTTTTTGTACCGGCAACCTAAGTAGCACTGCTATCCACCACAACCCTTAAAAATCCCAGAATGCCTGTATATTTGACACAAAAATCAATCAAAATTATTTTTCACTCTAAAATTTTGAAAGATTTTTACTATCGGTCCACTTTCACTCATCGTGGTGTAAAAAAAAAGTATCGACACTACCATGGCAAGTGTTTTTAAAAATTGACGCAACTAACCAAGATTCCAAAATGGTATAATACCCTAGGAAAACTAGCGACAAAAAAAAGAAATGCGTACTATTTCTGAACAAGAACCAAATTTCATAACTTTTACTATGTGCCCAAAATAGGTTTTTTGTTGTAAATTCTTCGAATTTGAATGGTACATGTGCGTAGTCAATAAAATTTAGAAGTTAGAGAGAAATTATACGTTAGAGAGAGATAGATAGATAGTATGTAAAAAAGGAAAGAAAAAGTTTAAAAAAATTATACCTCGTTTCTCCACAACCACAATAGTCTGCTAGTACATCTGTGGCGTACTATCACCAGACAATATAAAAACATCAACTTCTCTACCTGTCCCATTGTTATTGTTACTCACAACGAACATCTACATCGAAATCCGCGAAATCCTAAGTCTATGCTGTGGACAGACGACAGGTTTTAAAGTAAAAATTCGAACATGATGCGAAATTAAATCTTTGGTTAACAGAAGCATGTTCAAAACCTATTCTATTCTGCAAATCTCTGTAAGTAGCCCAACCATCAGAATGAATAACAGTACCCTGGTCTACAAACTCTCCTAAATACCGGTAACAACACTTCAGCGCTCCTATTTGGCACTATAGTCATAAAACACCTTGCTGGTGTACAAAATGTATCAGCGATACCCATAGACTTATTAACTACCGGAGCTCGACTTATTATTTCTATGGCGATACCAAATACCCAAAAATGTTTTCTGTAGCATACCTGCCACAATGGTTTTTAGCTTCGTGCACAAATAGACTTTCGTCTATTTGGCAAATAATGCCAGGACCACCTAGTGATTTGCGTATGGAACTAAAGAACCGCAGCTTCACATCCAAAGAGCCGCATGTGGCTCGCGAGCCGCAGGTTGCCGACCCCTGGATAGTGCAATGACTAAAGAATCCGTATTCTATAAAGTAGTATTTGGTACTTATTTGATTTTACAAATTAAAGAATTTAAATTCATACATAGAATTCATTCATTATCATAGAATATCATAGAATTCATAAAAAATATCTACCGGTTTGGGTACCTACTATTCTACTGTATTCGTGGACGGAGCGTATTCTACCAATGGTTAAAGAAACCAAATTCTTTAGTCATTGTATTCTACCGATTTTTTAAGGAGGACTCTACCGATTTCGTCTTTTGACATGCTTTTGACCAGGGTGCGCCGACTTGGTACGATAGAAATGAAACTTGCACACATATACATTTTTGTCTTTGTGTTAACTGGGCTCCAAAATTAAGACGAAATAGAGCATATATTTATCCTTTTCTCTCATGACAATTTTATGAGTACTTATTGCTATATAAAAAATTACTTTAAATTTTATATTAAAACTTTGTATAAACATTAAAAATATGGTTTGAAACAATTGAAATATATTTTCTAATTTATATAATGTATTTATATTTGTAGATTAGGCTATTTATCTAATTATTATTCATATTTTTATCATAAAATTTTTATTTTTTTAGTACTGGCAACATCAAAAGTAAACGTTATGAAATTAGGCTTAAAGGACATGTATCCAGGGCCGTAAAATAAATTAAAAAAAAAAACGTTATGAAATGTACGTCAAACTTTTTAAAATTAAGTTTTCAAAACTTTTCTCGTAAAGAAAGTTGCGGAATCTTATTTATTTTTGTTAATTTTATAAAATATTGGTTGAGGTTTGAGCTTGCTCCCTCCCGTATTTCTCGTTCTGTTTGCTTGAGTGTCCTGACTCGCAACAGTGCATTTATAAGCTTGTGAAACAAGTGTTTGGATTTTGAGATATTGACTCTGTTATTTTTAAGTTTTACCAAGGTTTTACCATGTCTGATCAATATCGGAAATGTGTCAAGTGTGGAGTGACTGCAGTACAGGATCATACTATCACTTTTCACAGGTTTCCCAAGATTGGGAGTGAAAAACCTGAAACAGTCTTGAGGTGAATATCTTTTGGCCAATTGCAGTCATATTTTGCTTTTTTATTGTTGTACAAGATTTTGTCGTATATAATAAACAATTATGTTCACAGATCTCGTATTTGGGCCGAATTCTGCTTTCCTGAAGAGAACTGTGCAGATGCAGATTTCTTAAAAAAATTGCATACCAGCCACAAAATGTTATGCAGTAAACATTTTGCAACAGATTCCTTCATCTCTAAAACACGACTAAATAAGTTTTCTATACCTATTGGTACACAACCCATAATGGAAAAACTAAGAAATATACCTGGTTCCTCTGGTCAGGTAAGAATATAATGTTTTATATTCCATTATCATGGTCTGTGTTTGCTTAGTTTCCTACATATTCAATTCGACATAATCTGTTATGCAACAAGCTAGAATAATAAATGTTGTTTTAAATTTAAACACTGTTCAAAATTTAAAGTTATTGAAAGAATTTGACTGAAATTATTTGTTTAAGTAACACTATCAATAGTAAAGTTAACAATAAAATTTTAGGTTTCACCTAAAGCGGGGCCTTCCCATGTACATGTACAGGATGAAACGCATATTATTGAAGTTGAACAAAATGTACCGGTATGTATTGCACATCTTTCAGTAATGATCTAATATCCATTTACAATGTTTTCTTGAGAGAGGCTTGTTCTTAAACAGCATCCACGCAGATGATCTGCAACACTATGTTTGCCAAGGTCAGTTTTGGGGTGATGATGTAACTATTCTTAACAATTAAAGTTATCGTGCTAAACCAAAAAAAAAGCCAAAAGCCCAAAAGCCCAAAAGTTGAACAACTGGTTAAACCTTACAATATCAGTATAACATCCATTAACTGGGTTGCAGACTACTGTGATTCAATATTAATATTAGTGAGAATCGACTATGTTGTGAGCTTAAGATGACAATATAGGTAGTTGGTAGAAGGCATGAAGACCATGACCATAATAATATAAGTAATTTGTATTATTTTTTTAGATTACTTTACCTACATATCAGTCTCCACCTCACATTAATGAACTCCAGAGCATCGATGAAACTTCTGGAGAACATTCTACAGTTGTCAAGTTCACATCAAGATCTAAAAAGCATGTAAGTAGATACTTCTACAGTTACAGTTAATATATTTAGCTTATCAAAAAAAATAGTAAAAACCGACTTCAAAAATTAAAAGGTATAAAATAACTTTAACATTTAAACTTTAAAATTTAGTTTTTGAAGTCGGTTTTTACTTTTTTTTTAAAGTTTATTTTATTTTTCAATTTTGAGTGGCATCAACAATACGTAAACATGAGATTACAGCAATCGCGAGTGATGTGATGTTTTTCATTCAAGAGTTCCATTGTCTATCTCCGAAGATCTTCATCAGATCTTCACCAAGTTAAAATGGGACTACTTCGGGAGTATATCCTCTCAAACAAAAAAGAATCATCGAAATCGGTTGGCGTGATATTGAGTTATTCGACCATTTGTCGCGCACATACTTAATGCAAATTTAAGACTTATATGGTTTTCTCATGGATCCCATGGTCAGAACTGGACCAAATTAAAATGGGACCAAACGGGAAGCACCAGCTTTCAAATAAAAAAAGAATCATCAAAATTGGTTCTCCCAGTCGACAGTTATGAGGTAACAAACATTAAAAAAAAAAAAACGTACGCGTCCAATTGAGAACGTCCTCCTTTTTTTGAAGTCGGTTAAATAAAATTAATACCGCACTGCAATTGTCGACGATCCAGGCTACTGGTGGACAGAATGAATATAATTTTTTTGATATTGTGTTTATAATGAAAGCTCTTTAAATTTTTCAGAATCGCAAACACTGCATTTTGAAGCCTTTGGGTGTTCAAAAAGTTCAAGAACTTTCACCAAGGGAACAAAAGCTTTATAATATCTGCAAGCAAAGTTGGCAAAAGATATGTGTTCTGAAACAAAAATTAATGCAGAAGAGGAAAATCAATCACATTAGTAAATTAATGAATGATGATGATGTGAGGAGATTGTTTAATAGCAACATCAGTGATAATTTGGTACTTTTGCTACAAAGCCAAATTCAAAATTGTCCCAGAAAGCCTAAAGGGAGAAGATATAATTTGAAGCAACAAATTTTGGCTTTAACTTTATATAAAAAGTCACCGGCATGCTATAGATTGTTACGACGTATGTTTGCATTGCCTTGCCAAAGCACATTGAAAAAACTTTTGAACAGAGTTCCTCTTAAACCAGGCATAAATAGCCAAATTTTTGCTGGCTTAGCTACCATGGTCCAATCTAATACAGATGAAGAAAATATTTGTAATTTAGTATTTGATGAGATGAGCATAAAAAACAATTTGTCATATAATAGAAAGTTGGACATAGTAGAAGGTTACCAAGACCATGGCAAACACGGGAGATCTCATGATGTGGCAGGCAAAGCATTAGTTTTCATGCTTTCAGGCATTAGAAAAAAATGGAAGCAACCAATTGCCTATTATTTATCTAGCAACTACACTACTGCTGACAGATTAGCAATTTTGATTAAGGAGGTATGTAGTAAAGCTTATTAAATATTATTAAGCCCATTGCCATCCCAGTGCTGGGTACAAGGCTGTTCTCAGTTGGTCTGATGCAGGATGGAAGACTTTATTGTGTGTAGCTGTCTCCCGCTGTCACACATGCTTTTCATTTTTTTAAAATTAAATATAGCCTATATCACTCACAAATAGTGGAGCTTTCTATCAGTGAAAGAATTTTTAGAATTGGTTCAGTAATTCCAGAGATTACCGCCTAAATACAAACCAACAAATAAAATTTTACCTCTTTATAATATAGTTGAGTATAATTTTTTTAACTTATGTTTCAGGTTCTCGAAGAATGTTTTAAAGTGGGTCTGAAAATTGTAGCCACAGTGTGTGATCTATCACGCGTTAACATCAGAGCCCTAGACATACTTGGGTCAACAAGGGAGAACCCTTGTATTAATTTTGCTCAGCAGGAGATTGTTACAATCCTGGATCCTCCTCACCTGCTGAAATGTTTCAGAAATCTTTTTCTGAAGCATGACATTTTATGTTCTACAGATGTACAATTAAGTGGAGAACCCATATATGGTATGTACTTAGAACATCTATATAAATACGTGAAGAGAAAACTCTGTACCCCTTTTTAAGCATATTGCGCGCACGGAGGATTGTGAGATTTGGCATCGAGTTTATATGGAGAAGTGCAGAAGGCTAAAATTATGATCGAATTCGAACACTAGGCGACCACTAGTTTTATTTATTGAGCTTAACTAATACGCTAAACCCACTCAGTGACACCAAGGAATCCAGGATAATTGCATTTGATTATAAAGTTTCCATTTACAACTAATTTATGAAAGTTGTATTAGATCATAGTACAATAATTGCTTTGACGACACGGTTGACGCAGTGGCTAAGCGATTAGCTTTCTGCGCCACGTGCCGCGGGTTCGATCCCCGCACGGAACAAATATTTGTATGATCTACAGATAGTTGTTTCGGGTCTGGGTGTGTGTGCATGTGAGATGTATGTTTGTAAACTGTACCCTCGAGACAGGATAAATCCTAGAGAGGGGCAACCTTTTTTTTTAAAAGAGAAAACAGAAAGATTGCTCTGTTTGTGGAAATACCTACATTTAATTATTATTAATTTTCAGGCACAGCTAAATGGAGCCATTTAAAAACTTTTTATGAAATGGACAAAAGTAATCCAAACTTTGTTTATGCTCCAGCATTAACGGATATTCACATTAATCCTAACAACAGGCAAAAGATGCGTGTTAAATTAGCCGCACAAATTTTTAGCCATACTGTAGCTGCTGGTATATTGGCTAAAATTGCGTCAAGTAAGTAATATAATAACTATTGTACTTTATAACTCTGCAGCTAAAGTGCACCTGTGCCATAATGAACATCTTCTCTACATAGTACAAAATAAAGTCGCTATCTGCATCTGTCTGTCTGTATATCCGCTAACTCCTAAACCACGCAACGCATTTTGATGCGGTTTTCACTATCATTTTGAGCATTTCTTCCGGAAGGTTTATATGTATAATACTTTCATATTTCATGTTAGGATAGTAGAGAAATTGCACCCGTTCGAAGCCGGGGACGGGTCGCTAGTCAGTTATAATTATAATACATTATAATTATGAATAGAAAAATTTCTTCAGCATCAGCATGTTATGTATTATTTCAGCATATTATTAGTAAACCTGTAGTACTTCTGAATTCAATTTCATATTTTAACTTTCAATCTGTATAGATACTTGAGCATAATGTTAAAGTACTAAGCTTAGCACTTCCACTAAGCATTTCCACTACTAAAATTAAACTACTACTGCTACTACTGCTAGAATTAAAGATATCAAATAAATACTAACTTACTGTATGATCTACAGGGTGACTGGTTGAACGAGAGAAACATTGAAGGAGGATATTGTACTCATCATTATGAACAACTTTTATTATGAAACCAAACATGAAATCCCAAAAAAAAAAAACATCTGCTGTTCCATATAAGTAATTCAATATTACTCGACTAAGTGTACAGAACAGATATTTTTTTGCGATTTCATAATTATGTGGTCCCAATACCCTCCTTCAATGTTTCTCTCGTTCAACCAGTCATCCTGTATATTATCATAATAATTTCGTGAATCTTTGTAAAACTAATTAAGTTTTAAAATATTTTACAGATGAACTTCCCGCTGAGACGATCGCCACAGCCAATTTTCTGAGTAAAATGGACGAGCTATTTGACGCCTTAAATGCAGATTCTAAAGATCTACGGCGCGGCAAGAAACTGTCAACTAATATGACGAACAGGAGTCCACACTTGGAATATTTCAAAATAATGAAAACTTATATTAGTGGAATTACATTTTTAGGATCGCGAACAAATCCACCGTCACAAGAAGGATGGATACGCACAATGAACGCAGTTACAAAATTGTGGCATAATTTAAATAACGTCGGTATAAAAAGTTTAGCGACAAGACGCTTAAATCAGGACGTCCTTGAAAATTGCTTTGGTTGTATCAGATACAGTTGTGGATCCAACTATAATCCCACTGTTTCTCAATTTGTCGCCGGAATCAAAACTGCGGTAATAACTAATCTCAAGCACAGTGGTCGTCGTCGAAATTGTGAAGACGATTCACTAGTGCTTGCGAATAATTTACAAGCATTTTTGACATCCGGTGACAGTGAAAATGACCCTGCCACGGAGGACATATGGGATTTCGATTCACAATATTGTAATGTCGATAATATAGTTGGTGAAGCAGTGGATCACATCAATCAGGCGACTTCCGAGGCCCAAGCCTGTGCATATGTGTGTGGATTTATGGTCAAGAGGCGGAATATTAGTTGTCATTATTGTAATCAATTATTTTTATCATCGGACCATAAATCCACTCACTTATTTACAGAATTTAAAGAATACGACCCCAAGCAGGCTAGTTTAAATTATGTCAGTGAAAAATTTGTAGAATGTGTAGAGATATGTGCGACGTTAATTAAAAAAGAGCTTTCAGCTAATTCTTATAAAGAAAATATTTATAAACATTTAAAGTCTATTCTTAGTGACGTGGTGGATTTCAGCTTTCTATTAGAATGTAACAGCCATTACGAACAAAATTATAATTCAATTACAAAGTCTGTAATTTTTATATGCTTAAAACGATTTTTAATTTTAAAGAATCGCGAATTTAAATGATTCGCAAAATAAATACTTTATAAAATTAAATTAGTCGTTGTTTCATTTGACGCAATATTTTGGTAAATTCGAATTATTTTGGTACTTATTCTTAAACAAAGCTTTTTCTAACTTGTATACATAAACATTAATGTTTTTAAGTACCAAATAATTCGAATTTACCAAAATACCAGAAATTACAAAATTTGCAAAAAGGACCTGCCTAGGTACTGATTCAAAATTCCCGCACAAATTTGTTGTATATGGGTCACCACCGCGGCGCTAGTAGTGTAAGGATATAGACACGAGTTTCGTTTTTTTTAATAGGAAGATACCATTCTTCTCTAGTAATAATGTTCCTTGCTTTTGACCCAAGAGTATAAGTATAAGCACAAACTATAGAGCAAGGAACATTATTACTAGAGAAGAATGGTATCTTCCTATTAAAAAAAACGAAACTCGTGTCTATATCCTTACACTACTAGCGCCGCGGTGGTGACCCATATACAACAAATTTGTGCGGGAATTTTGAATCAGTACCTAGGCAGGTCCTTTTTGCAAATTTTGTAATTTCTGGTATTTTGGTAAATTCGAATTATTTGGTACTTAAAAACATTAATGTTTATGTATACAAGTTAGAAAAAGCTTTGTTTAAGAATAAGTACCAAAATAATTCGAATTTACCAAAATATTGCGTCAAATGAAACAACGACTAATTTAATTTTATAAAGTATTTATTTTGCGAATCATTTAAATTCGCGATTCTTTAAAATTAAAAATCGTTTTAAGCATATAAAAATTACAGACTTTGTAATTGAATTATAATTTTGTTCGTAATGGCTGTTACATTCTAATAGAAAGCTGAAATCCACCACGTCACTAAGAATAGACTTTAAATGTTTATAAATATTTTCTTTATAAGAATTAGCTGAAAGCTCTTTTTTAATTAACGTCGCACATATCTCTACACATTCTACAAATTTTTCACTGACATAATTTAAACTAGCCTGCTTGGGGTCGTATTCTTTAAATTCTGTAAATAAGTGAGTGGATTTATGGTCCGATGATAAAAATAATTGATTACAATAATGACAACTAATATTCCGCCTCTTGACCATAAATCCACACACATATGCACAGGCTTGGGCCTCGGAAGTCGCCTGATTGATGTGATCCACTGCTTCACCAACTATATTATCGACATTACAATATTGTGAATCGAAATCCCATATGTCCTCCGTGGCAGGGTCATTTTCACTGTCACCGGATGTCAAAAATGCTTGTAAATTATTCGCAAGCACTAGTGAATCGTCTTCACAATTTCGACGACGACCACTGTGCTTGAGATTAGTTATTACCGCAGTTTTGATTCCGGCGACAAATTGAGAAACAGTGGGATTATAGTTGGATCCACAACTGTATCTGATACAACCAAAGCAATTTTCAAGGACGTCCTGATTTAAGCGTCTTGTCGCTAAACTTTTTATACCGACGTTATTTAAATTATGCCACAATTTTGTAACTGCGTTCATTGTGCGTATCCATCCTTCTTGTGACGGTGGATTTGTTCGCGATCCTAAAAATGTAATTCCACTAATATAAGTTTTCATTATTTTGAAATATTCCAAGTGTGGACTCCTGTTCGTCATATTAGTTGACAGTTTCTTGCCGCGCCGTAGATCTTTAGAATCTGCATTTAAGGCGTCAAATAGCTCGTCCATTTTACTCAGAAAATTGGCTGTGGCGATCGTCTCAGCGGGAAGTTCATCTGTAAAATATTTTAAAACTTAATTAGTTTTACAAAGATTCACGAAATTATTATGATAATATACAGGATGACTGGTTGAACGAGAGAAACATTGAAGGAGGGTATTGGGACCACATAATTATGAAATCGCAAAAAAATATCTGTTCTGTACACTTAGTCGAGTAATATTGAATTACTTATATGGAACAGCAGATGTTTTTTTTTTTTGGGATTTCATGTTTGGTTTCATAATAAAAGTTGTTCATAATGATGAGTACAATATCCTCCTTCAATGTTTCTCTCGTTCAACCAGTCACCCTGTAGATCATACAGTAAGTTAGTATTTATTTGATATCTTTAATTCTAGCAGTAGTAGCAGTAGTAGTTTAATTTTAGTAGTGGAAATGCTTAGTGGAAGTGCTAAGCTTAGTACTTTAACATTATGCTCAAGTATCTATACAGATTGAAAGTTAAAATATGAAATTGAATTCAGAAGTACTACAGGTTTACTAATAATATGCTGAAATAATACATAACATGCTGATGCTGAAGAAATTTTTCTATTCATAATTATAATGTATTATAATTATAACTGACTAGCGACCCGTCCCCGGCTTCGAACGGGTGCAATTTCTCTACTATCCTAACATGAAATATGAAAGTATTATACATATAAACCTTCCGGAAGAAATGCTCAAAATGATAGTGAAAACCGCATCAAAATGCGTTGCGTGGTTTAGGAGTTAGCGGATATACAGACAGACAGATGCAGATAGCGACTTTATTTTGTACTATGTAGAGAAGATGTTCATTATGGCACAGGTGCACTTTAGCTGCAGAGTTATAAAGTACAATAGTTATTATATTACTTACTTGACGCAATTTTAGCCAATATACCAGCAGCTACAGTATGGCTAAAAATTTGTGCGGCTAATTTAACACGCATCTTTTGCCTGTTGTTAGGATTAATGTGAATATCCGTTAATGCTGGAGCATAAACAAAGTTTGGATTACTTTTGTCCATTTCATAAAAAGTTTTTAAATGGCTCCATTTAGCTGTGCCTGAAAATTAATAATAATTAAATGTAGGTATTTCCACAAACAGAGCAATCTTTCTGTTTTCTCTTTTAAAAAAAAAGGTTGCCCCTCTCTAGGATTTATCCTGTCTCGAGGGTACAGTTTACAAACATACATCTCACATGCACACACACCCAGACCCGAAACAACTATCTGTAGATCATACAAATATTTGTTCCGTGCGGGGATCGAACCCGCGGCACGTGGCGCAGAAAGCTAATCGCTTAGCCACTGCGTCAACCGTGTCGTCAAAGCAATTATTGTACTATGATCTAATACAACTTTCATAAATTAGTTGTAAATGGAAACTTTATAATCAAATGCAATTATCCTGGATTCCTTGGTGTCACTGAGTGGGTTTAGCGTATTAGTTAAGCTCAATAAATAAAACTAGTGGTCGCCTAGTGTTCGAATTCGATCATAATTTTAGCCTTCTGCACTTCTCCATATAAACTCGATGCCAAATCTCACAATCCTCCGTGCGCGCAATATGCTTAAAAAGGGGTACAGAGTTTTCTCTTCACGTATTTATATAGATGTTCTAAGTACATACCATATATGGGTTCTCCACTTAATTGTACATCTGTAGAACATAAAATGTCATGCTTCAGAAAAAGATTTCTGAAACATTTCAGCAGGTGAGGAGGATCCAGGATTGTAACAATCTCCTGCTGAGCAAAATTAATACAAGGGTTCTCCCTTGTTGACCCAAGTATGTCTAGGGCTCTGATGTTAACGCGTGATAGATCACACACTGTGGCTACAATTTTCAGACCCACTTTAAAACATTCTTCGAGAACCTGAAACATAAGTTAAAAAAATTATACTCAACTATATTATAAAGAGGTAAAATTTTATTTGTTGGTTTGTATTTAGGCGGTAATCTCTGGAATTACTGAACCAATTCTAAAAATTCTTTCACTGATAGAAAGCTCCACTATTTGTGAGTGATATAGGCTATATTTAATTTTAAAAAAATGAAAAGCATGTGTGACAGCGGGAGACAGCTACACACAATAAAGTCTTCCATCCTGCATCAGACCAACTGAGAACAGCCTTGTACCCAGCACTGGGATGGCAATGGGCTTAATAATATTTAATAAGCTTTACTACATACCTCCTTAATCAAAATTGCTAATCTGTCAGCAGTAGTGTAGTTGCTAGATAAATAATAGGCAATTGGTTGCTTCCATTTTTTTCTAATGCCTGAAAGCATGAAAACTAATGCTTTGCCTGCCACATCATGAGATCTCCCGTGTTTGCCATGGTCTTGGTAACCTTCTACTATGTCCAACTTTCTATTATATGACAAATTGTTTTTTATGCTCATCTCATCAAATACTAAATTACAAATATTTTCTTCATCTGTATTAGATTGGACCATGGTAGCTAAGCCAGCAAAAATTTGGCTATTTATGCCTGGTTTAAGAGGAACTCTGTTCAAAAGTTTTTTCAATGTGCTTTGGCAAGGCAATGCAAACATACGTCGTAACAATCTATAGCATGCCGGTGACTTTTTATATAAAGTTAAAGCCAAAATTTGTTGCTTCAAATTATATCTTCTCCCTTTAGGCTTTCTGGGACAATTTTGAATTTGGCTTTGTAGCAAAAGTACCAAATTATCACTGATGTTGCTATTAAACAATCTCCTCACATCATCATCATTCATTAATTTACTAATGTGATTGATTTTCCTCTTCTGCATTAATTTTTGTTTCAGAACACATATCTTTTGCCAACTTTGCTTGCAGATATTATAAAGCTTTTGTTCCCTTGGTGAAAGTTCTTGAACTTTTTGAACACCCAAAGGCTTCAAAATGCAGTGTTTGCGATTCTGAAAAATTTAAAGAGCTTTCATTATAAACACAATATCAAAAAAATTATATTCATTCTGTCCACCAGTAGCCTGGATCGTCGACAATTGCAGTGCGGTATTAATTTTATTTAACCGACTTCAAAAAAAGGAGGACGTTCTCAATTGGACGCGTACGTTTTTTTTTTTTTAATGTTTGTTACCTCATAACTGTCGACTGGGAGAACCAATTTTGATGATTCTTTTTTTATTTGAAAGCTGGTGCTTCCCGTTTGGTCCCATTTTAATTTGGTCCAGTTCTGACCATGGGATCCATGAGAAAACCATATAAGTCTTAAATTTGCATTAAGTATGTGCGCGACAAATGGTCGAATAACTCAATATCACGCCAACCGATTTCGATGATTCTTTTTTGTTTGAGAGGATATACTCCCGAAGTAGTCCCATTTTAACTTGGTGAAGATCTGATGAAGATCTTCGGAGATAGACAATGGAACTCTTGAATGAAAAACATCACATCACTCGCGATTGCTGTAATCTCATGTTTACGTATTGTTGATGCCACTCAAAATTGAAAAATAAAATAAACTTTAAAAAAAAAGTAAAAACCGACTTCAAAAACTAAATTTTAAAGTTTAAATGTTAAAGTTATTTTATACCTTTTAATTTTTGAAGTCGGTTTTTACTATTTTTTTTGATAAGCTAAATATATTAACTGTAACTGTAGAAGTATCTACTTACATGCTTTTTAGATCTTGATGTGAACTTGACAACTGTAGAATGTTCTCCAGAAGTTTCATCGATGCTCTGGAGTTCATTAATGTGAGGTGGAGACTGATATGTAGGTAAAGTAATCTAAAAAAATAATACAAATTACTTATATTATTATGGTCATGGTCTTCATGCCTTCTACCAACTACCTATATTGTCATCTTAAGCTCACAACATAGTCGATTCTCACTAATATTAATATTGAATCACAGTAGTCTGCAACCCAGTTAATGGATGTTATACTGATATTGTAAGGTTTAACCAGTTGTTCAACTTTTGGGCTTTTGGGCTTTTGGCTTTTTTTTTGGTTTAGCACGATAACTTTAATTGTTAAGAATAGTTACATCATCACCCCAAAACTGACCTTGGCAAACATAGTGTTGCAGATCATCTGCGTGGATGCTGTTTAAGAACAAGCCTCTCTCAAGAAAACATTGTAAATGGATATTAGATCATTACTGAAAGATGTGCAATACATACCGGTACATTTTGTTCAACTTCAATAATATGCGTTTCATCCTGTACATGTACATGGGAAGGCCCCGCTTTAGGTGAAACCTAAAATTTTATTGTTAACTTTACTATTGATAGTGTTACTTAAACAAATAATTTCAGTCAAATTCTTTCAATAACTTTAAATTTTGAACAGTGTTTAAATTTAAAACAACATTTATTATTCTAGCTTGTTGCATAACAGATTATGTCGAATTGAATATGTAGGAAACTAAGCAAACACAGACCATGATAATGGAATATAAAACATTATATTCTTACCTGACCAGAGGAACCAGGTATATTTCTTAGTTTTTCCATTATGGGTTGTGTACCAATAGGTATAGAAAACTTATTTAGTCGTGTTTTAGAGATGAAGGAATCTGTTGCAAAATGTTTACTGCATAACATTTTGTGGCTGGTATGCAATTTTTTTAAGAAATCTGCATCTGCACAGTTCTCTTCAGGAAAGCAGAATTCGGCCCAAATACGAGATCTGTGAACATAATTGTTTATTATATACGACAAAATCTTGTACAACAATAAAAAAGCAAAATATGACTGCAATTGGCCAAAAGATATTCACCTCAAGACTGTTTCAGGTTTTTCACTCCCAATCTTGGGAAACCTGTGAAAAGTGATAGTATGATCCTGTACTGCAGTCACTCCACACTTGACACATTTCCGATATTGATCAGACATGGTAAAACCTTGGTAAAACTTAAAAATAACAGAGTCAATATCTCAAAATCCAAACACTTGTTTCACAAGCTTATAAATGCACTGTTGCGAGTCAGGACACTCAAGCAAACAGAACGAGAAATACGGGAGGGAGCAAGCTCAAACCTCAACCAATATTTTATAAAATTAACAAAAATAAATAAGATTCCGCAACTTTCTTTACGAGAAAAGTTTTGAAAACTTAATTTTAAAAAGTTTGACGTACATTTCATAACGTTTTTTTTTTTAATTTATTTTACGGCCCTGGATACATGTCCTTTAAGCCTAATTTCATAACGTTTACTTTTGATGTTGCCAGTACTAAAAAAATAAAATTTTTATGATAAAAATATGAATAATAATTAGATAAATAGCCTAATCTACAAATATAAATACATTATATAAATTAGAAAATATATTTCAATTGTTTCAAACCATATTTTTAATGTTTATACAAAGTTTTAATATAAAATTTAAAGTAATTTTTTATATAGCAATAAGTACTCATAAAATTGTCATGAGAGAAAAGGATAAATATATGCTCTATTTCGTCTTAATTTTGGAGCCCAGTTAACACAAAGACAAAAATGTATATGTGTGCAAGTTTCATTTCTATCGTACCAAGTCGGCGCACCCTGCTATAGAGTAATCATTTGACGTTCGAGACCATTGTGACAATCTGTTGTGGTAATATTATTGTTGATTTATCACATGAAATAATCATCAATTTACTGAAATTCCTTCAACATACAATTATAGATATTGTTTATTAGTTATGTGTAATAATAAGATAGAACAAAACAAGTTATAAAATATTATAATCGTGAAAGTATAACACAAACGTACAAATCCAACAAAATTTTAATTTTGTAAGAAAATATAGTTATGGCTGATGAGTACGCGACTGTTAAGCGAGGAAAGCTTATTTTAAAAGGAGATAAACCCAAGTAAGTGTTATCTTAAGATATCTGCTACAACACTTATTCTGTTATTCAGAAATATCTATTCCATTCAAAAATGTTTGCTCAGTACCTATGCTTGCTAACGAAAAGAGGCAAATAGAGGCAAAAAGAAAAAGAGGAAAATCAAGAAGAAACTACATTGATCAGCTCAAAGAAAAACCGAATATAGAAACATAAAGATTTTAATTAAAGATATGGCATTGGATAGGACTGGATGGAAATTGCTACATCAAATAGTGCCTAGCAATTAAATTTTGGATGGACCTATGAGATGTAAATTATTACCATTCATATATTTATAAAATCGGTCAGACAGTCATCTAGGATCATCCTCTTCAACATATTATCTCATGATAGCAACTAAGACTACCTTTATTTTTTTTCAGGACAAGGAAACGCAAGCACACAAAGAAAGAGAATTCAGAAGACTCCAAAGTAGATGAGGATGTAACCAAGCACGGTGGTTGGTGGAAAGTAGACAAGATTGAAGATATCACTGGTTCTATATCACTAGAATTTGGGAAGAACTCCTATGTATCAGCCCTGGACAATGGCTTGTTTACCCTTGGTGCTCCTCATCTGGATGGGGAAGGGCCATCTCCAGAAGAGATATTCACAGCATTTCCGGCAGGAGATAACAAGTTTGCTCTAAAATCTGGATATGGGAAGTATTTGGGAGTTTTGAAAGAGACAGTTGTTGGAAGATCCGATGCTGTGGGTGCTATGGAACAGTGGGAGCCTGTTTGGCAGGAGGGTGAGTGACTTTTACGTATTCATATTGACATGACAATAAAAAATAAAAAAACTAGATTCTATTGAACAAACTGCTGTGGTCTTCATCCACAACTCACTTGTATTGGGCATTGAATATGGGTATAACCTTCAGTTTTGGGAGAAGCAATATCCAGCTGCAGAATGCAATAGACAGTAGTATAAATGTGATTGTTCTATGTACAATACTCGCCATGGATAATAGTGCCTGTGATGTTGCTAGTTACTATGAGTCTCATCAGGACAGTGAATTTTGTTGTGCTTCTCGCTCCAACTCATTGGGATGGATAATAATAACCTAACTTTAGAAGAAGGCTCTCTGTGTCTACCTAGCATGTATAATGAAAAGACTAAGCATAATCTTTACCATAACCTTTATACTAAAAATTACCCTATCATCCACTTATATTGCTATTGTAACAGTGTATAATTAGATAAGATAAGATAAGATAAGATAAGATAAGCTTTATTTGCATAAACATGTGTGTGTACATACAAAACAAGTGCATATACAAGATGACAACATAAATTAAGTGCAGACATGTTTGTCACAGCGTGACATGCAAAATAATAATTATAAAATTTTAAAGAGATACAGGTAAAAATATCATATATTCTTATTCTAATGTTACTTCGGGTTAGTGAAATTAAAAGATTAATCAGCATTATTATACAGAATACAGATACCTTGAATTAAATTTAATTATGTCAACACAAATTCTTTTTCATTAAGGAACTCAGTCACGCTGTAATATGCTCTGGCGGTCAAAAAGGTACGAAGTTTATTTTTAAACCTAGATTGAGGCAGTTCCTTCCAACTTTTAGGTACTTTATTATAAATGACTGGTGCCATGCAGTACACACTTTTGCGCATCAGGGTCGTCTTAGCGGATTGGAGACAAAGTTGACTATTGTCGCGTCTATTGCGTGGAAATTCGTCGGCTAGACGCTTATAGTAATGCGGGTTCGACTTAACAAACACAGCTACTTCTAATATGTACAAGCACGGTAAAGTTAACACTTTGTAATTTTTAAAATAAGGCACGCAGCTATTCGTCTTCTCAAGTCTAAACATCGCTCGTAAACATCTTTTTTGAGACTTGAATGCCGATTCTTTTTCCGTCGAGTTACCCCAAAATATTAGCCCATAGCGTAGATGAGATTCTACCAAACCGTAGTACGCTGTAAGTAGAGCATCCGTATATAATGTGAATGAAAGTGTGTGTAAAGCGTATGCAGATATACTAAGCTTTTTACATAAACTTTCAATATGTGTTTTCCAGTTAAGGTTTTTATCAATCTGAAGGCCAAGAAATTTTGTTGAGTTAACTTCTTCTATGTTTTCATTGCAGTATTGTATGTTAAGGTTCATACTAGGTAACCGTTGGGTAAAATGTATAGCTTTCGTTTTCTTTAGGTTTATTTTTAAATTATTTTCTTGCATCCATTGTATAGCTGATTTTAAACAATTATTAATATCAATTTCATACGTCTCTACACTTTTACAAGGTATTGACAAAGTACTGTCGTCCGCGAATAGGGTCACTGGGTCTTCAATGCATTTAGGCAAGTCATTAATGTACAATATAAAAAGAAATGGTCCTAAAACGCTTCCCTGGGGTACCCCATATTTCACTTCACGACCGAACGATGAACCGAACGACACGAATTTCCAATATTATCATAAATGTAATTAATAATAATTATAGTCATCATTATCACTTATTTCTTTAAAATTATCAAACAATTCACTATCCTCTGAAACTACTGTCGATGTGAATTGTTAATTATCTATGTACAGACAACAGGTTAATATTGATACCTTCTTAAATTCACAGGAAAAACAGCAATCTTGAGTTCCCTAAACAAGTTCATGTCAGTAGATCCTAAAGATGATGCAGTGCTTGCCCGTAGCACTGCTGCTGGCTCAGACGAGTTCTGTAATATTAGAAGCAATAAAACCAAGGAGGTCAACAAGTCGATACTACCTGATGAGGAGCAGGCGGACTTGTCTCAGGTTGAAGTTAATTATGTGTAAGTATTTTGTCAGGTTGAAGCTAATTTATTATGTGTAAAAATATTTGTATAAAGCTGTTGTAACTTGGAAACATTTTTGGCAGAAAGTGCGGTCATCAAATCAATATAGAAACTTAAAGTTCTGCCTTACGCCTTTGCTTAGTTCTTTAGGGATATGAATTTTTCCATTACATTTTAATGGTTTTAAGTCTTGTTTTTATAGTTAAAAACAATTAATAATCTATGATAGAGGAATTTAGGGGATGCCTCATGCATTTCAGATAAAAAGAAATTGATCTACAAATTTTAATTTAATTTTAAATTAATATATTTTTTCAGCAAGAAGTTTCAGAAATTCCAGGACAAGAAACTTCGCCTGAACGACGGTAGTGTATCAGAGCTGAAGAAGGCGAAGACTGAAGGAAACCTGCACGAAACGTTGTTGGATCGTCGGAGTAAGATGAAAGCTGATAGGTACTGTAAATAAATAGATAAACTTTTAAATGAAACACATTGTTTTAAATGAATCACACTGTTTGAAATTAACCACGATTTTTTAAAAGAAACAAATTATTTTATACTTATAAAAGGACTAGAAAATTAACACCATAAATGGGTGGTTATCAGTCGATTATGCCTGTCAAAATTGTGAAGCATGTTCAGCAATCAATCACTTAGTAGGAGTAATCATTAGAAGGTTGTATCCATACCAAAATAAAACTGCAAATACCACAAAATACATTAATCACATAGTTTAAAGCGCTATTCACACATATCCGTGCCGTCCGTCCCGTGAAATAAAAGTGTCAGTGAAAAATACACTATTCATATGTCATCAAAGTAACTTTCCAATAATTGTCAGGGTCAGTGAAGTTCCGTGAAAATAGTAACAATGATATAATCAGAAACTGATTTAGTGCCTATAAGAATACAGTGCATTTTTCACTGACACTGTAATTTCACGGAACGGATGGCACGGATATGTGTGGATAGCGCTTTATGAGAGCAGTTACATACAGTTACAATTAATAAAACAAATGGTAAACAAAACACGATTTACTTTCAAATGTTTTTTATTTATTCCTCATGTAATAACATCCGGTACAGTGGCCTAAACATTTTGCGGTTAATTTTGCATACACGGTATTTTACAGAGTATTTACGGTATTTACTTACAATCAGAGAATTTGAATATACTACCTACACGTCTTATATAAAACGATATCTACACCTAAACCTAGTGTTTAGACTAGACAAAGACCTAGTCTATTGGAACATGATTCATAGTGGCCTCAAAAGTCCAGTCTAGCTTGTGGTGTATTATTTCTAGTTTTAGTTTTTATGAATGTGCGATATAATGTCTAGCATTAGGTTTTAGTTTCAAGACTTTCAGTTTATAAATAAATAATATAATTCATCACTTTTATTTAACAAGATATAATAAATTATCTTTTTGATTATCCCAAAACAAATAAATTTTACTATTATGGAGAATAATACTAAAAATCGCCATGATGTCGATTTTGTTGCGCATTTTGACAGTACTAAACTAGACTAAACGCATGTCACTTTCTTTTTCTATTGAAACAGAAAGAGACAAACGAACTTTGTTTAGTCCTGTCAAAGAGCGCAACAGAATCGACACCTTTGTCCATCGCACACTCAAATGACGGTGTTATCCTACAAAATCAGTCGAAAGGCCATCTGAAGCAGATATCAGACAGAAGCATTTTATCGGATCGCAATAATATATTACACTAATCCCACCAACAATTGGCTACTGGTTCAAAATAAATATACATGTCATGTCCTGTTAAAAAAAAGTATCCTCCCTGTCTGTTGTACTGTTTTATTGCAAATAATAATAACATCGTTCGGTGGGCAAATTAATATAATATTCAACTGTTTCAACAGATTTTATACATGAGATTGCATATTTCATTCCATAAAATATATATACTTGTTACATAATATCAGAGGAGCAACGGAAAATCATAATATACATACATCTAAAATAAATGCTAAAAATATACAAGTAAACTTATGTCTACTAAGTTAATAAGTCAAAATAATACATATAAAATACAATATAATGTACTGACCATTGAAATATTAAGCTCCTCTTGTTGGCCAACCAATAGCATAATTAATTTTATATTTACATAAATTGTGAAATTATAATAATGGAAAAAGTGCAACATGCTTTGCATGAATATACTATGGATAGTCATAAGGGTGTTTCGAGCAAGATTAATACTACTATATTTATTTATAAACAAAACCGGCTTGTTATGTTATTGAGAAACGACGATACAATTACCTTACAGTATTTTTATGTCTCCTGACACAAACTAAAAACGGCTCGCATGACAAGATGTACGCACGGCTACATAACTATACTCCGTTCGAAATAACATTAAAAATTTAAATAACTCCATTTACACTTTATTCAACCGATATTGACTTCTATTACGTTGGTGACATGACAAATTACAGCTGCAGTAAATATTTGTTATCGTAAATACGATTTTGCTTTTAATGCCATCCTTATGCGTACGGAATAGAAGTCAAAATCGGTTGAATACACTGTAAAAGGGTTTGTTAAACGTGTCTAATCTTATTTCAAACGTAGTATAGGTATATTTTCAGCATAAGCTGACCTCTCATTGTACGAAAACCCGATACAATGCGAGTTCAGCTTATACTGGAAATGTATAGCTCGAGCCGTATGTACATATTACAATTATTCACAGACGAAACACTAAAATGCTCTCAAACGTTTCCTCATTTTGGCATAAGTGGCAGAATACGTTCTATACACTAGCATTGTTGAAAATAAAATAAAAAAGTTGTTGTGGTGCCATAAACAAAAACAAAGTAATGTGGAGCGACAACGCTAGCGTCGAAAGCAAGATAAAGATATACATAGATACAGTTTTTCGGAAAATATGTTTTTTGAGTGTCACAGTTACTTTACGCGATTATCACCTGCGATAAATATTACTGTCGTAATAACTTAATTTCCCTGCTTTATTCACTGTTAATAAATTACATTTACAGACCTTTTATGGCTCAAGTATTATATACTAAAGAATTCATTAAGTGAGTTTGTAAATTGTTAAATAACAGTACAATATGGGAGCTTCTGGTATTTTAAGGCTTACAACTACATAGACATGACACTGATTCCTAAAATATTTTCTTTCAGGAATTGTATTTCTGACCATCACTTATTCTACATTCAATACTGTGCAGTAAATAATAACGCGGACCAAACTACAGTTATGTCTTTACACGTCTGGAATCCAACCAGACAGCAATCCATATATAAACCTGAGTCATTTAATTCCTGGTTAAACTAGTAAAAATCTATAGACAGGCTGACACAACACTGATGAATCACCAGCTTCAAAAACAAAGCAAAACGACAAACATATTAAAATAATTTCCGCATTTCGTATCAGTGTCATGTCTACATAATACAGGAGGCTTACTGAAGGATCAACTTATCTTTATGTTATGAGAGAGTAACACTTGATGTTCATTACAGAACATTTTCTTTTCTAAACTAGATCTAACGTCCCACTGTTAAACCATTCCTTTCCAACCAAGTCTTTTCCACTTTGCTTATTGGACCTATAATTAAAACCTATCCACATTGTGAACTCGACTTTCCATACAAAATTATCGTTCCACAGAGCAGTATACTAATGGAGTGTTAACACGCCTATTTCTCAACAATAAGACTCGCCCGACTCGGTGAGGTCGCTAGGCGTGTTACCAGTAAAGATTTGGCCAAAGTCCTCACTCATGGGTGTCATACCGTAAGCCCATTCTCATACGACGCTATTCAATAAAAACCAAAGTATGTGCAATCTGAAATTTGTATTGACAAGTATTACTAATTTGTTTCAATACAGATTTAAGTTTGAACATACTTGAGTTGTGTCGTGTTAAAATGGGTCTAGGCGAATATAGGAGTAGTCAAGAGGACGGACATTCCCCTGTGCCCGTTTGTGATATGTTGGGACCACAAATGTCTGCCAAGCGTGGTAACATTGCAACATCAGCATCGATTCATTACGAGGCCCATATTCAGGAACGGACGTTTACGGGCATTCGGTCAGGCCCGTAACGAATCTTGCTACCTAACTGATCTTTCCACCACAGAGGAAAGCCGTCCCATCGCTTGGCCCACATTATCACTCCATTAGTTGAGCACTCTCCCCTCTCACAACACAAGGACAGCAGGAGAGCCCGGCGCGAATGCGGCGAGCGCGCGCGGCTAGCTTCCTCAGCTGGCGGTGGGCATGGCCGCGTCGCCCGCGCGCTCCGCTCGCAACCACTCCACGAACTCGTCCAGCATTACCGGCCCTGGAATGTGCCAATATTATATTGAGTAAAAATCTTTATTTAGGACAACAAAAGATCCATTGTGTTAGTAAGAAAAATAACTTATATTTAGTGTTAGTAATACACGCCATGTACAAAAATAAAATGAAATAAAAGTTTGAAGTACGCGCAGAAGATGGCCAAGCAAGAAATGCGTTTCCTACCCGACCATCAACCCCACAAAATGCCTCAAAAAAGTAGAAAAAGTATTCTCCGCCACTGTTTTCAGGATGCTATTGCCACTGACCCTCATTCTACTAACCAATGATGATGCTTTTTTTTCGGAAGATCGCATGAAACCCATCTGTTCGATTCTGCGCGAACATCTCAAAAGTGGTGTCAGTTCACTCGGTTAATTGGTTTTATGAAAACTTGAGGATCAAAAGATAAAAAATGTTTAAAAGCAATCCTCTGGTTGATTAGCAACAAATTATAATAAGTGGGATGAAAAGGGGGCAGTTCATAATTTGAGATTTTCCAAACGTTAATTTAGGGGGTTAATAGTAACCTTTATTGTCAGGGGGCCTAAAAAGGCCACATTGAGCAATTCATTTAAAGATCTGCTTAGTAACTGTCAAATGGATGATTACTGAATATGAACCTTATGTGGATGACATCAAGAGTAGTCAATTAAGTAGATATTTTGACATTCATAATATGAATCATAATAAGATTCATCTAAAGCGGCCTTTTTAACCCCCCAGATAGTGGCCGGTCACAAACTGAAATTTTTCATAAAAAATGTCAGATTGCGACTGGCTAGGCGAGGTGTTACAATATAATAAGTAGCTGTACTAACACGCGCCATCCGCGTCATACGTGTTGAGCTGCGTGTCGACTGTCCGGCTGAACTCGAGTATGTTGCACCACTGGTCGCGGTTCACCACCCGGTAGCGCCGCTCGCGCTGCAGGAACTCGGCCAGCGGCGGCCGCAGCGCCCAGCGCGGCAGTAACACGCCCAGTAGCGCTCGCGCCGTACCCGTGTCTAGCGAGCGCTGGTCCTTATCCTGCAAAGGACAATAAGCAAATTATAAATACATTGTTACTGAACTTGTATTATAGATAAACACATTTATTAGTAATATAGATTACAAGTCAATAATGCAGGTAGGTACAGGGGACCTAAAAAGGCCACATTGAGCAATTCATCTAATGATCTGCATAGTAACTGTCAAACAGATGATTACTGAATATGAACCTTATGCGGATGACATTAAGAGTCGTCAATTAAGTAGATATTTTGACATTCGTAATATGAATCATATTATGATTAATCTAAACCGGCCTTTTTAGCCCCCCAGATCAGTCAATTCCTAAGTTTACAATATTTTTATAAAAATTATGACATGAATAATTCAACATTTTACAATTATTATGAATTATTAGTTAATATTATTGAATTGTTTATTTGTTATTTAATTTTATAATAATTAATTATCTATATATATATTATATAGCATAAGTTGTTAATCATGATGCTGAAAGGATAAATCATGAGAGTGCTGCTCACAATGTCAGCAGATCGCGATCGTGGAGGGATGAAAATCAATGAAAATGCTAGTGTAGCGACACCTATCGCCACAGAATACCTACTAGCAATGCAGCAAGCTAACTACAGTGGCGCGTAAATATGGATTCGACCAATCAGATTACGAGGCCTGCATCACGCAGGGAAAAATAATATCGTATCTAACACATATACAACTGTCCGACATCAACCGTCGGGCTTCGGCCCGCCAGGTAATATCACCTCGCCTGGTCGGAGGATCCTCCCTTTTCAATGGAGGAACACCATACTTGGTTCCTCCACACTGGATTTTTTGGGCTTTTCATCTCATATAACGATTCCTTTACCTCTAGCGATAGCTATGAGAGAATATGGTCATAGGGTGGTATTATCTTGTCTGGGAACTGCATGAAGAGTTGGTAAGTGTCATTATTTATTTGTTTGAAGAGGTAGGGTACTAAGCCCTTTTGTCACTGCGACCTGCGAAGATCTATTGTGACGCCTCTTGTATAATTACAGCACTCCCTCTAGCCGTAAGTCAATAATAAAATTGACTATATTCTTGGGGTGGCGGGATTTAATTTCATCTGGTGAGATTAGGTGGCCCCCCAGGTGCTGGCTTCTAGTGTGGTGTACTACGTCACACTCGCATAGGATATGTATGGGCGTCTCATCCTTCTCGCTACAGAATCTGCAAATTGTGGTGTCACTAAGGCCCATTTGTTGTAGATAAGTGTGTGTAGGTAAGTGTCATAGTAATAGTTCTACTCACCCTAGCAAAATCATATGAATATCTGTATATAGCCTTAAATATATAGGGATCATTGAGTAAACTGCGAAGGTGTTCTAATTTGTACTGCAATTTGTGCACGTTGTCACACTGTAGCTCTGTTAGTCCTGAAACATTTTAGAACAATGTAAGTTTATATCTATAATACGAATAAAGAGATTGTATGGGAGTTTTGCTTGCCAACCCAATTTAAATCAATTAGGAAACTAACCAAAGGTTAAACGGTTCTCTTAAAAAAAAGAATATTACAAAGGTATTACAGAATGGAATTACAGAATTTCTTAGTTATTTTAGTTCCCCTTCAAAAATCTTTGGCTCTCCATGTTATCTCCATATCATCCTTCTTATGACAGGGAAGAAAACTATAGAAAAATTAACGACATCATTGTGGCTTTTGTTGTTATTAATCTTACATTAAACTATTGTTAACATAACCTAACCATGAAAAACCCTCGACTCCAACTAGAAAAAGAGCTGTAACTTTTGAACGGCTGAACAGATTTTTATGAAACATAGTTCAGGTGATTCCCGATTAAACAAGCTGTCAATTAAAAAAAACTGCATTGAAATCGGTCTATCCGTTTTGTAGCTAAGATGGTACAGATACATAGATACACACTACAAACTCTTAACACCCCGCTTTTGTTGTCGGGGGTCCAAAATATTGTGAAGGCCAGACACATCAGAAAGCATACCTTTTATCCATTCGTCTTGTGTGAAATAACCCATCTGTTTTGCTCCCATTTTGTACGCGATTACTAACATGACGACGTTCTCTGGATCCACGCTTAAGTCTTCACAGAATTTTTCCATGCCTTCTGGACCTTTAGAAATAGTTGACAGTTAGCTATGGTTAAGAAAAGATTATCTCAAGGAGATGGGACAGATCAATGGATGGAGCATTCTCCTGGGAGCTGATAAGAGGATTCTGCAGTTACCAATCTCCCAAACGTGCAAAATTCTCTCACAATGTCTTGTAGTTGGTCTATTCAGACCAAGTATTGTTCCTGTTTTGTTTTTTAAATTGCGTGGTGGCTTGCATTACATTTTATTTAAACAAGATTCAGGCACTTATGAAATGTTGAGACTCGAGGTGCGGGGTACCAAATAGTAGGTGCTGAAGAAGAACCGGCAAGAAACTCCATGGAACCATCTCTATTTTACCACAATCTGATTTTGTATGATGAGGCATGAGTTTAGGAGATACCTATTCACTCCTTACTTGAAGATTCGCAGATTGTAAGCGTAGGTAATCAGACCGGGCAAGGAGTTCCACTCCTAAGCAGATGATGGAATGGTGATGGGGGTATTATTATTGTAAAGGAACGAATAAAATTACTATGTTCTCACCTAAAACATCTGGTTCTGTCGCTGTTGTGTATTCTTTAAACCAAGATAAACATTTTTTTACGCTAAAACTTGTGTCTTCTGTTTTGGAATGTCGACGTGAACTGAAATTGAAATACAAAATGATTTGTCACTTCTGGAATGGATGAATTGATGTTGTGGACACAATATGATTAGCCATAGTGGTTTAACAGTTTATATGGCTTACACATTCAAAATTGATCCTGATTCTCTTGTGACCAGGACAGATACAAGTTATAATTATTTGTGGCGTATATCATCGCCTCACCTCTATATTATTATCAACGGTTGGCAACACTCTTACCGTTAGACGCTCACTCCCTGGTTTTGCCTTGGAATTGAGCCGCACTTGCAGCTTGTATTGTAAAATAATACCTTACTCACATATTATTGTTGGCGTAATTGTATGTGGAATAAATCTACCTCATCGCTGCCCATGCAGCACACAAAAAGTGGTTTCTCTACAGTGTCTTATACCCTTGACCGTATTGAGGACTTTTGGTTTGACGACACCACACTCAACTACGAAACCAAATATTCAAGCCAGCAATAGGCTCTGTGGGCGTCTTTATATGGGCAATATATTATTTTTAGAACAGGATAGACATTTACCTGCTATTTCTAGATCTCTTGTGGTGGTGGTGGTCGTCAATGGCGGTCGCCCCCGGCAGGACCTCGCCCCCGTTCGCAGGAGCGCCGCTCCGCGTGCGTTTACTGCAGCGTGGCATCGCTCTACCACCCTATAGAAGATTTACAGTATGATTAAGAATATTTAATCAAGATAAATATTTGTGGCAGTAGGTAATCAAGACAAATAACGAAACCTAGAGGAGTTTATTATGGAGAAAATGTATGAATTTGTAATTAAGAAATTAAGAATTAATGATAATGATAATTAAGAATTACGCCTAGTTTCTTAGTAACAAACAACTTAAGTTAACATTTAATGGTCTTATTACAAAATATGGTTTAATAGCAAGTCTTGAAAACCCAGGTTTTAAGATAATCCACGTTTTTGTTACCGCACCTAGAGTCTTGACTTTAATAAGTGCCTGTATCTGGTTTACATGAAATAAAGTTCTATTCTTATATGACGGTAGAAAGTGACAGATATATTTAAAACCTGGGTTTGACTAGACTTGCTTTAAACCATCATTTTTAATAAGGAAGGAGCTGTGTGATGAGAGTGAGACGTATCGGTACTATAAAGTTGAAGTTAAGAACGCGTTGTCGAAATTAAAGTCTGTCAAATCAGATATAGTACGCGCAAATCTTTATGAGCCCTGAACTCTATCCTTCTCTCCCTCTAGCACCTATAATAAGCGTACTGCGCAACCACTCGCGTTCAACTTCCGAGAGCTCATAAAGTTTTGCGATAACTATACCGAAGAGATTGTGATGTTTCGACCGATGATTTAGAAGAAAATCAGTACCTAGTTAAATTTTACTTTCGATTAAGAAACTGGCCGTTAGTCTGCAAATTTATAAATCCATAATGTTTGTATTTTAAATATAGGTTCGCCTAAGCAGTGCCAATATTTGTTTAGATTTTTTATGTAAGTTTTAGTAGTGTTTGGAAATTGAATTAACCTTGCAGATTATAATAAATTTATTAATAAAAACAACACCACCTAAAAGATATGCTGAATCTTGTTTATGTATTATCTATCCATACGTGATGATGAATTTGAGATAGCCAATTAACCTTTTGACCACCGGTCTTGCAGTGTTGACAAAATAGCTGTCAGATGTATTTGCAATATCATCAATAGAAGACAAACATCTCCCACTTTATAAAAACAATCAATTCTAATGAAGAAATCAAGAAACAAACTATTTTAAACACAAAAGTTGACGCTATTAGCCTTATTATACACAGATTAGTTGGTACTATTGTACACAACGTTTGAGATAATTATAACCTAACCGTCAAAAATCCCCGACTCCAATTAGAAAAAGAGCTGTAATTTTTGAACGGCTGGATAGATTTTCATGAAACATAGCTATGATGATACCTGACTATACTAGCATTCAATTAAAAATACTGCATTGAAATCGGTCCATCCGTTTTGGAGCTACGATACGAGACAGATACACACCCCTGTTTTCGTCGGGGGTTTAAAATAGAATATAAAGTTATGAGCAATAAATCTGACTAATATTATAAATGTGAAGATGTTTAGTTTGTTACTCAATCATGCATTAAATGCTGAATGGATTTGGATGTAGTTCAGCACATAGATAAACCATGTCCTGAATTAACACATGATTATTTTTATTCAGATAGATAAATAGTTCCCTTAATGAAGCAAACTGTTTGCACTACTTTTTTATAATATTGTCTCATTTTAAATTCTGGTTTTTTGTTTTGTCATTATAATTACTAGAGGTCGCCTAGTGGTCGACATTCGACCGTAATTTTAACTTTCTGCATTCCTTCTCCATAAAATCATTAACTATGCCAACTCTCACATATTATAATTCAGTGACGAAAAATATTCTTTGAAGTCTGTAAAAAAAGTTCATGTAGTATTAACAAATAATCAAATTAGGTACGGGCCGGGCCACCGGATTTGTTTCACTCCGTACCAAATTTCTTGCCACAGTATAGTTTCTTTTGTTACATTTACAATAATCTATATCTTGGTCTTAAATAATCATCATTTCATGTTTGCTTCCATTTTAAGGCTGGTCTGATGTCATTTTCATAAACCACAGAATGCATGTTGCTCATTTAAAATTCTCTACAACTAGTCAATATAAAGTATTTAATTAATTATATATTTTTTAATCTCATTTCAAGACATGGCGAGATATTTTTCCATAACTGAGACAGCACGGGCTAAAGATAATAATAGCTTAGTAATTGTATTTAATAATGGAGAATAACAGTTTCTAGGAACAATTTATTATTAAGTTGATTCATTTAAGTTTGTAGTTAAACTATTGTTCATAATGACCATTAATAAGAAGTATAAAACGTTCCATTTTCATTTTGTATAATAATCAGACATCGTGATTGCCAGAAGATGATACTGATACACAATTGATACTGATGTCCATCCATAATTATGCAAGTGTATGTTGCCTTAGGGACAGAAAGCGATAGTTTATTCATTGTTGACACTTCACAATTATGTATCGAACATAAGCTGATCAATTAAGCAACAATGTATGCAACATTTTCCAGTGAATCTCATCCCTAAATTCCCTCAATGTAGTGGACTAAGGCCTAACCCTTTTCATTCTTTGAAGCGGTCTGTGCCCAGCTATGGGACAGTAATGGGCAGGAGTTATAAGTATGCCATAACCAGAATACACTGTAATAATGAGTATAAGTGCATAATTATCTGTAAATAGTTGATACAACAATAAATTACACATGTTTTGTACAATGTCTGGTCACTTACTATGTAGCAATAAATAAATATATGTATATTATTTATTGTCACTGTCCTTGAGAAAATATTCTTTGATGTTTTCATTAAATGATTGTTTGAACTGGTGTTATCAATGTTTATTTGTGTATAATTAACGTAGTTAGTATGTTAAACCTGAGCATTATACAGAGTTAGTCTTAGTTATGTACAAAAAACGTAATTAAGTTTTTTTTCTACTACCGTAGTAATAAGGATGATAAGACAATCATAATAAATAAATGTCCAGTCACAGACATAAAAGTGGTCCTGGATGTTACTGGAATATTATTTTAAAAATTACTTTGATTGAAATCTAATATACCATTCAGAGGTTCATGTTTATCAACACAAATATACATGCATAAATTTAATTATGGGAAAAAAAAATGTCCTTTCTCATCACTATGAACAACTTTCATTAATTTTTCTTTTTATCTGAATTAAATAAATGAATTGAATTAAGGCAAAAATTATAAAATCGTAAAAAAAGTACATTTGCTGCTCTATACAGATTAAATATTACTCTACTAAATGTATATGGAACAGCAGATTTGTTTTACACGATTTCAGTGTTGGTTCCATAGTAAAAGTTATTCATAATGATGCATGACCATGATGAGCATGACTTTAAGTTTCTGGTAATTAAATTTTTTTGGGGTATATGGCTACCTATGAGCAAAAATTGCTGAGTTGAGAATGTTGATGTACTTGTCAGCATGACAAGTTTTGAGTGCTTGTCAAACACAAATATGACACAGAATTCAAGATAAAGGATGATGTTACATTTTTTTCATGACATATTTATTTGAATGATGTTGTATTTTTTAATTCAAGTTTAAATGTTTATAATATATGTATGTACATATATAATATTCTCATGATTTTACTCACAGGTATTTTTTTGGGATGACCAACTGGTTTTGGATCCTTCCGGTGCCCTTAATCACGAGTTGTTAGTTACACAATGCATATGAGTAATTCTGTATAAATATGAATTTAAATTACTCACAAAATTGTTATATACATAGATGGCACTTGAGGACAAAAAAAAAATACTGCACTTTTATAGATGTTCTTTAACATGATACAATTTATAAGTAAGTGTAAATTGTAGTACATATTTTCTATTTGTTGTATGTTAAATTGATTGTTACAAGTAATTAAAATATATTGTTGTCATTGTTTTTAATTAAATGACTAATATAATGTTTAATTCACATACCAGGGTATCAATAAACATTGCTAACTATTCATACTGCAATGTATTGACAAATACAAACTGTATTTCTACTTATCTTAGCAACACAATGTACAATACCCCATTTAAAGGTGTTATTACTTGGAATCATCACCCAAATATGTACAGTTTAATCTACATCTAACCTTGCGTGAGTTAGATATCTAAACAGCTGGGTGTGACAGCAACATATGATTTTAAATACATTGTATGTTTAGAGGTTATACACTAAATATTGATGTTTGATCCCAAAATAAACAATATTATGAAAAATACACTGTAAGGCCAACAAAGACATCATGTAATCGACCATTTACAGTAATAAAACTCCCCTAGCAATGGAATCTGCAAAATGTTTACTTACACACCTTAAAAGATCAAATAAAATTCCTTCATAGATATAACACGCACTATTAAAGTTAAACATAATGAAAATCAATCAAACTTACTATTGGTGGCAGATTCGATATGAAATTTGAAAACTTAAAGGGGTTTTCGTCTCCTATTTTGCGAATTTTGCAAGTACAGCTTCACGAAAAAAATGTCTTCTTGACAGGTCGATAATAACCTGAAATAAAAAAATCAATGTGGGGCAAAAGAGAGAATACGATGAATACAATCTACAACGATGACATAATGAACAGTATTTCGGTTATTTACTAAAGATCGATAAAATTGTTAGTACGAAACGAAAGGTGGAACGTTATTGTAGAAGTCGACCCCTACAGTTCCGATTTATAAAGTCTTACCTATTCTGATTATATTAATCAGAAATGTGTCCGGCAATAGTTTTTGGCTAAATAATAACTTTTAACACATTTCCACTACACTAAAATACAATAAATTGTTAAAACTAAACAGCAGACACAGCGGCTGAGAAAACTCAAAACGAAGTGAGCGTTTAGTTATAGTATCAAGTTGGCATATAATTTTTTTTGCAATTCTATTTAAAGATTATTTAAAAAAATAATACTAATAATTTTAATAGTAGGTAATTAATAAGTAATATCTTGAATAGAAATCAACAAATTTTATATCCAAATGCTTTAAACTAACAACTAGATGTAACTAAACGTAACTGCTATACTTTTTTGTTTCTGTTTTTTAGGGTTCCGTACAAGAATAATAAAGATACATAATATTCTTGGTTCCGTACCCAAAGGGTAAAACGGGACCCTATTACTAACTACTCCTAGTCCGTCCGTCCTTCTGTCTGTCCGTCTGTCACCAGGCTGTATCTCATGAACCGTGATAGTTAGGTATACAGTTCAAATTATCACAGATGATGTATTTCTTTTGCCACTATATCAACAAATACTAAAAAACAGAATAAAATAAATATTTAAGGGGGCTCCCATACAACAAACGTGTTTTTATGTAGGTATGTTACGTACGTACTACGTACCTATTACAAAATAAAATTATTTATAAAATTATTTATCAATGGTGTTGTAATTTTTTATCTATGTGTTATTTATTAGACCCACTATACAAAATTATTCTACCTTCACGCCTTTATTCCCCGACGGACTGACAGGGGTGCTGTTATGCACCCGTGTTTCAACAAGCCTATTGCCATCCACTAGCTAGACCCATGTAAATCATTATATAAATCAATCAAATCAGCTATTCACTGTTGTAAGCACAGGAAGTTGAATATTTAATGGTTTATGGTCCGGGGTATATTTTAAATAATGTAACATGATGACAAGTAGCGACATCTGTATGCGCTACAAGTGAAACTTTAAGGATGACATCAACTAAACCTGATACGTGATAATTTATTATAATATTTTCAAGCGCAATAAAGTGGAATATACGCGAACCTAAAGCCACTTTATTAAGCATCTTTTATCGCTAGAAATGCAATGATGAAAATATATATGATGTTTATTTTTAGCAAATATATTATCACAGGGCAACATAGCATTTACTTGCGTCAGCAGTTTATACAGTGTAGGTACAGCACGGGTCCCAAAACTGAACCCTGAGGAACACCAGCCTTGCTTTTAAAGAGCTTTGTTTTATTCAACTTGTTTTATTTTGAAATACTATATGAAGTGAAATCCGTACCCTGCAGAGTTGTTTTTTCTGCCAGTTTGGACCATATCTAACGCCTTGTACTTTTCGTCCAATGTTTCCCATAGCTGAGCTGGACACCCATTTGCTAAAGCTCGAGACACACACCGAATAGTCAAAAGGCAAGGTGATGCTCAGTTGGTGCAGTGTACCCACATAATTTTTATTTTTTCAAATTTTTATTTTTTCTACTTAGTTTTACACTATTGCCATCCTAAGAAAAATGTCTTCTCTGTCTATGCACCTGTCCTCTTCTTAATATCTATGTCTATCATTCTAGTGTGTCTTGTATTTGTGGCAAATAAATGTTTTTTCTTTCTTTCTTAACTTTCTATCAAAATAGACTTGTATTGTTGTTTCTGTTGTGTATAGCTAATTATATTTGTATTATGTATATAATTTATGGTGTTTGTCCCTTCCAGGATATGTAGAATTCTGCCCTTCAAAAAGGTTGATAGAATTTATAGTAAACTGTTGGGTATGATTATGCGATAAATGGTTTAATATTATCGATTTCCAGCTATGTGGATGATTAGAGTTTTTATAAAGCGAGCGAGCGAGTTCAGGTTTCTTCCCATAGTAAAAGTTGTTCATAATGATGAGTACAATACCCTCCTTCAATGATTCCCTCGTTCTACCAGTCACCCTGTATATAATCTTTAATTATATATGAATTCGGAATATAAGGCCTTCGCAGTTCGGTAGTCACAATAATATTTGTCTATAGGTAGCGTCCCCGCAGCACTTGTAGTATTTAGAATGAGAAACAAAGCACCTAATCTAGTAAAGGGGCGCAATTTACGAGGGTGTTGCGCCCCTTCGCAATGTGGTTCACAACCCCTGACGCGACGCGACGCCCGACGCGCTGTCTAGATCTAGTGGAGTACTCATTATCGATTTTAATTCATTTGAATGCCGTGATTTGCCCCCTATTGCGTCACCTCTCTAGTAAATATTAGGCGGGATCGGGCGGGATGTATTTTTAAAAGTGATGATTAATTAATGGCGCCACACGATGCCTTTTGGTTCTTAATTTTTATATGCTTGTTTTTAATTTGGGTTAGTGTTTTTTTTTAATAGAGCTTTTTGATTAATTTGATGTTCTTGTGTCGGGAGAGTAGGGTAGTTATTGGATTAAAAGGTAGCTATTAGGAAAAGTTATACCTACACAGCTCCACGTTAAAACAATTATGGGCTCATCATATTAGTACCGTATAATGGGGCTATTTGGGAACCGTGGCGTTAATTGGGATTTAGTAAAGGAATAATTATTTGTGTTTTTAATTTGGATTAACGGATTTTAACCAGCGGTAGTATTGTATGATTTCAATTGTAAATGTAGGTAGGCAGTTATTTTCTATTTTATTCAGAAAATATGATCAAATTCCTAAAAGCAAATGTCAGTCCCAAATAGCCCCATTTTACCGGTGCCTACGTAGACCTTCGCTGCTGAATGTGGTACTACTTTAGATGGCTTCACAATGAGAATTCGTGGGTGAACATTGCCGTAATCTCCGCACTTGGCAGATGGATCGGTGATCATAGTATTTTATCGACAGTGCGGTGGTGTTACTGCCTAACCTCCTGACACAATTCTTTAGTTATGAGAAGTTTTTAATTCTTCTTCAGCATGTAACGTCGCGAACGTAGCGTTTTAAAGTCTGAACACTACATCGACGGGAAGAGTGGAATATTTATGGGAACTACCAATGTGAAATGCATATGGGCTCAGGTAGTTGTATCTATTTTAAATTTTTCTATGATAATTTTACGAATAAGTAGAATAACCTGACTAAAGTGTAGAGTTTATTCTACCTGCAAGTTTGATAGTCTGCAGTTGTTGTTTAGCCACAAATTGCAGGTGCACCATCGAAAGTGGAAAAAGTCAAATAGTCGAACGTCCGTCTGTCAATGTGTTAACAGTAATCCAAATGGAGGACATCAACACGAATAACAATTACTTTAAATCTGTAACATTTGCTTTCAGACTCGTTAGTCATACCGTAATATGTAACTCTGAGAATTTAAAGTAAAATTTATCATGTTGATGACACCTCCCCCACCGCCCCGTGTAATAAAGAGTTGACTGAAACATTAGATGCGACAGCTTGTCGGCAATGTTTGTCTGTCAAGCCCTTCTCTGACCTAAATGCTCGCATGACTACGAAATTGTACCGGCCTAACATGGGTGTTACAAATACGAACCTACATTCCTAAATATAATTAAGGATGTTCACAAAGTTAATTTATCATTACCCAACGTGTACAGGTCCTGCGCAGAACGTAATACGATTTTGTTTGAATCCAATCAACAGGAGGACGGAGGATCTATTAAGAGAAATTGCGTCTCATTTTATAAATTGTTATAAGTAGCTTACAAATGAGAGGAAATTTTCAAATAGCCTTAACAGTGAAGGTTGTTTTCATAAATGTTTTAGAAGTAAAATAGAACACAGTCAGCTTACAGCCTTTTCAGGCTGAATGCCTGTTTTCCGCAGTCAAAACTTATTAAACGTACCCATGTCGACCTAAACTTTGTTATTTACGCTTTTCAAGCTCAAGTCTCAAAGTCATTATCGTTATCTCCGACGTTCCCGTTGTTGGCCAAGAAGAAAACATTCAAAATACCAACCCGTAATAATTAGAGAAACATTCATTGCGAAACGTCGGGGGAGCGTTTTCTGTGATCGTTGGACGGAAAACCGCCATGCGTTGCGTAGCCGGCGCGTCCATTCAAGTCGGGCCGACGCCGGTACGCCCCCGCTTCACCCCATTTTCACCCCAATGCCCGCGTCCCTCGTGGAAACAATCTTCAGTTCGCGTTCCACCCGCATTGTAGGCGTCCGTCGTCAGCCGCGCCCGTTGCGAAAACACCGCGATCTTTCCGAACTAGTGCAATATTCGAAACAATTCGAATTTCAAATTGTGTTCCTTTTACTTTTGTCTTTGAACTTTTCGAATAGTTGTTAGTGTTTCTTGTTTTATTGATCAGTGTTGTATTGTTTTCTAATTATATTTTCGGCGTGTGTTGGTGTACAGTTTGTGGACATCCGCATTTAGCAAACTTACGTAAGTATTTACTGCATTGCGTTTTGATCTGAGTTTTATTAACCTTGGGTTCTTCACAATAAAATTTCGATAGCTTTGATTACCTGAAAACGAAACCAATAGCTGTCGAAATGGTTACAGTTGCGTTTTACTTTCCAGTTTCGTTCTAAAACCTTTGAAGAGCTCGTGAACACAAATAATCGCTGCTTTTAGTGTATTTCAACTGAAAAATCTTAAGTGAGAGTTCTAACAGGCAATTTGCTAGAAGGCCGGCTGAAGTCGATTCAATTAAGGATAAATTGGGTCGGTGGAGTAGGAGGGTAGTAAGTAAAAGGCTAGTCGTATAGCGTATTTATTATTATCCTTGTTTGTTGATGTGTGAGAGGTCAACAGTCGGTTCCTTAAGCGTTTAACTAATTTATTTGGGATCTCTTACGGCAACTTAAAGGGAAGTTCAGATGTCTCTAAGTGATCCACAGATACCTTATGCGTATTATTTTAAAGATATTATTATTATTGAATTATTCTTTCTCAAGGTTTTACTTAGCTCTAACTCTTAACGCCAACCAGACATCAGCATTTCGTGCGAAAAATGACAGCTTGCGATCGGTAACTGGCTGGCCGTAAGGGTTGCTATTAACTCGCAGGACTTTAAAAATACAAAAAAATATAATTTCTTATTTGGTCCTTTTGTTCGGATATAGCACAGAGATGACGTAATTGAATTTTAATAGTTATCGCTGTTTGAATGCTCAAGGCATCTTAGAAATGAAGAGAGCTTTCAATTATCACGCTAGTTTCTTTAACGAGAAATTGGACGGTAAATATTGGTCTCGATTTTAGATTCTAAAACAATGATGTCTGATTAATGTGGAGATATAAACCTCCCATTTCTGAAAAGCTGGTCAAATCTTTGATAATTTAGTTAGCTGTTATGATTGGTTGATTACATCAATAATCAAATCTAAAAGCCAGGCTTCCACTGGCGTACTAAACGAGTAAAATAGTTAATAACGAACTCGTTCTTCATTTCTCTTTTGCAGTGGAAGGCAATTGCCAAAACTCTTTCAGGTTGATAACAACACTTTTACACGTAAGGATGCTAGATGGCGCCGGATTTTCCTAGCTAAATTACCTCTTGAGAAGAAACGTGGAATCAAACTCCAGGGTCATATCTCTTTTACTTAATTTCTTTAAAGTCCAGTTAATTATTCCAATATTCATCTTTTGTGGGGTCGGCACGAGCTATCGCGCTTATCGTGCGTTAGCCAGTCAGGAATGGTGGTATCGAAGCGGACTGCCTAGGGTGTGCCAGACGGTCTCAGGTTTCGTCACGTGGAGGCTCTATCCTTGCAGCCTTTATTCCAGTGTTCATTCATGTATAATAGTACTTATAGTTCTATAAGGTATATAACAAAAGCCTAATATCCTTATAGTTGCGAACGCCCCTGTTTCATCTAAGAAGCAATGCTATCGCTGTGGCACATTAGCCGTGACGCTATTATGCGTTACGAAACGTTTAGCAGCGATAATGTGACTATTAACGTTCAGAGTTTTACTCTTGAGGATAAGCAGACTTAAGGAAGGCGCTTGGTTTCTGATATACCTTCAACTAGGAGTACCTTGGCCAATAGGTAAAAGTCATATGACTAAGTATAGTCATATGACTTTTACCTATTGGCCAAAGTCTTCACTGTCTTTTTAACATTTATCCCTATTTGACGCTAGCATTTTTGGTTAGATTTTGTATTCTTAAATTAACATAGATGATGTAGGTACAGCCAGCAACAAAATATCATTAACAGTTGACGTTTCTAATATGAATATATAAAAAGAGAATACTTATTAATGCAGATATTTTAAGTAATTATTAAAACTGCACATTGACTCTATAACAATAAGCGAAGAAATTGAATGAATGAATGAATATTTTTATTTGCACTAAGTATTGGTACAGTTCGGTCTTAATAAAATACTTAGATAATAAAAAAAAATATTGCATTTAACAGAGTATTAGCACATTAAAATATAACTGCATGTTAGTCTAATATTAGTTGTGGCCGTACTAAAGTACAAGACTTTACAAGTATTGGCTATGAATAATTATCATGTCATCACTTTCCGTGTGATTCAGAGGAGACGACACGGATTACGTCGGAAGTATGTGTCCTCTTTACATAAGATGTCTGCCGTGTTCAGTCAACTGTATACCTACCTAAAATGGTAATACTGCTGTAATCAAACATGTTGCATATGATGGCAATACGAAGATTATTAAAATTTGGACGTTTTGCTACTTAGACGTATTAATCGTGAGGCTTTATACGTGCAGAAAGACAACGGTCTTGTATTCTGTTTTTCGTATTTTTCATCGTAAATGCATTCTATAACTTTTATCTTCGTGTTCGTATAAAGATAGAACTACGCGGAACGGAGGACCACATTGTCTACGCGGTCTCGTAGCGCCCTCTACGGGATTATTGTTTACAAGTGTTAAAATATTTGAACTGATTCTTTCTCACATTACCGCAGGCTTCTCAATAATATTGTATAAACTAGGATTCTAATGCGAAACGGACCACGCTGTGTCTACGCGATCTCGTAGCGGCTTCTACGAGATTCTTATGTGTGCAGTGATGAAATATTTGAACTATGATGATAATGAATAATTGAATACCTACCCATACCGTTCTCGTTTTTCGTCCATTATCATTGATAAATTATCAGTTTCCTTTATTCGGCTTCAAGTAGTAGAGGGAAGAAAACAGTTAAAATATTGTTGTTCTTTAATTTATAATCCGAATTTTCTTTAGTATAAATTCTAAAGAGATGAGAGCTGAAATTATTACAGTCGATTTCCTTAGGTTATTACTAATTTTCACGCTCTATTACTTTCATCGAGGGCGTGTAAAATCCTAAGCTATTTCAGACTCGTAGGTGTGCCTAATAACTATGTAAGCTTCTTTGATTAAATAATTAATTAAATAATTAATTAGTGCCTACTTTAATATTGTTATGAAGGGTTCTGCGTTAAAGCGAACATTTAAGTAAAAAACTATCTTTCTCGATGGAAAGAAAGAAAAGATATTTATTTGACACAGCACACTAAACAATAGAAAATCAAAGTAAGGAGGTCCACACACTTATTCGGTCGGGAGGGTTGCGCTTACAGCGATCGACCTATAGCATCGAGTTTTCATAATTTAATTCTATGGTCTTCTCTTTCTTTCAACCTTTTTGCTAGATTAGCGCGTTAACGTCTAATGCGGAACATAGGTAGGCCTTAAATAGACCACGTTAAAGAAGATATTACGATATTGCATTTCCTCTTACTGTTGATGCCCATGGAAAGTTAGGGGATGGCGTATTCTTTGTTGGGAACTGCTTTTCTAATCGCAACCGGCCACATGAAAACTTGAATAATACTAATAAACATGTTAGAGCCCGCTATACAATACAATACACTTCTTGGCCCACCAGAAAATGACGAAAAGATACAATATATAGGAAAAGAGAAGTACAAAGGACGGTCCTACTGCACTTCGCGATTTCTACCAGACAACCTTAGGATGGACAGATTTGCAGGTAAAAAGAGAGGGGTAGTTCACGGTGTAACCATAATAACCAATAAATATATAACCAATACAATATAGTTATTGGTTATTAAATAAATAACCAATAACTATCGATAATCATTATAAGACCAAGTAGATAGTAGAAAATATATATTTTTTGTAACCTAAATCTAAACGTGTTTCTATTGTGAAAGGCCGTTACGAATATTATGGATCTCTATTAACGAATCTAGGTCAATACTATTTTCGTAGCAGTTTTATTAGGCTGTAATAATTTCTGACACATTTCATTAGTACCTTAATTAACACTAATCCTGAATCTATGATTAATACTAAAGTAGAGCTTTTACAGATTTATTTTCAGCCTTATTTTACCTTTAATTTTAGCTCTATTTTTTATACAATTAATAAATCTAAGCATAATTATGAGATAAGGTTTCGATCTTTGTTAATTTTATACCAGTTACATAATATGAAATGGTATATTTTATTATACCTATTAGGTATATGCTGTCATGCTCAGGAATGAATATATTAGAGGAAGTATGAAAGTGGTACCAATTACAGAAAAGCTGAAAAGTAACCGGCTGTCGTGGGATGTACATGTAATGCGAAGAGATGAGAATCATGTTATAAGAAGAGTTGTAAGTATGAATGTTGATGGCTATCAGAGAAGAGGCAGACCAAAGAAAAGAGGGATGGACTGTGTGAAACATGACATGAATGTGAAGGAAGTAAATCCGGAAATGTCGTCTGATTGAGATGAATGGAAGAAAAAGACATGTTGCGCCGACCCCAAATAAAATGGGATAAGGGCAGGAGAATGATGACGTATATGCCGTCAAAAAAAATGCTTTTGGTCTTCATTGTCATTAATGGCTAAATATGGCCCTCCTATCTATATCTAGGTATACGAGTACATATATTAATACGTGAAGAGAAAACTTTGTACCCCTTTTCAAGAATATATTGCGCGCACGGAGGAGTGTGAGATTTGGCATAGTTAAAGTTTATATGGAGAAGGAGTGCAGAAAGCTAAAATTATGGTCGAATTTCGACCACTGGGCGACCACTAGTAATAATGACCACGTCAATCAACTTTCCTATGGATATTGACATAATCACCACACTTGGCAGGCAAATTGGTGATTGCTGTATGTTTTTATTAGCACAACACAATTATTCGCCTTCTCTTTTACTCTTATCAGAATTGTGTCGCAAATCCGTACTGATTGGTTTTATTTGAAGCGTGTTTGTGCTTCAGAGCAAAGGCTTTGACGCTCAAAGACGTCGGGCACAAACGCTTCGGGAAAAATTGAATGCATCTACATAGATTATGTAGCGTAACTACGTCAGTACATGACTGTATGGACTAACTTAGAACTGAATAAACATAATGTAGGCAGCTGTCCTGTTTGCGAGTGCCAACGGAATCAATAACGACATTATCAGTAAGTTTTCATAAAAAGTTTAGTTTTTCGAAGCCGATGGCCGCTTTCTTACGAAGTCTTCGCTTTTTGTGTCAGAACTTCTGTCCCGTTGAATCCTGGAAAAAAAAGAAAATAAATTTTTAGGTTTTACATATTGAGGTCCTTGTAGATTCTACTGACTGACTAGCTTACCTACAGAATATTCGGACAAATCGATAGGTTTTATTTGGTTTCAAATCTAAGCCGAGATTCTTAAAAATGTGAGAAAATTATCATATTGTCAGAACGGCTATGATTGGTAGTGTACAGTGCTACTTTTACCAAAGCGGATATATGTAATAGGCTGCACTGAGAAAAAAAACTCGTTGTAGGTAATTACAGAAATTCTCGTGCTATAAAATAATGTGACAACAAGAAGCATTTAGTAAAATACCTTTATGTTGTAATTAATAATACTAGTGGTCGCCAAGTGGTCGAAACCGTAAGCTTTTTGCACTCCTTCTCCATATAAACTTTAACTATGCCAAATCTCACACTCGTCCGTGCGCGCAATATCTATGCTTAAAAAGGGATACAAAGCTTTCCCTTCACGTATTAATATTATAAACTTATTATAATACTAGTAACAATAAGTTTATGATTAATATATAGATTTTTTTTGTAAAGTTAACGCAAAGGGTGTTTTTATAAATAGAATATTTATTATGGAGTATTAACATTTAGTTTATCCAACTTACTAAGCGTTTTAGTAGTCGTGCTAGAGGCTATGATATTATAGCATAGTGATCATAATAATTTGACGACACGGTTGGCGCAGTGGCTGAGGGATTAGCTTTCTGCGCTACGTGCCGCGGGTTCGATCCCCGCACGGAACAAATATTTGTATGATCTACAGATAGTTGTTTCGGGTTTGGTTGTATGTGCATGTAACATGTATGTTTGTAAACTGTACCCTCGATACAGGAGAAATCCTAGTGAGGGGAGAAACGTTTAAAAAAAAAAAAAAGCGAACATAACGATACCATGACCTTTGTTTTATGATATACCTACATATATACATGGTAATATTCGTTACATATAGCACATTATCGTGAGAGCTTTCGCTTCACGGTATCGCGTTACAACAAAGCGGTGTAGCAGACTGTGACGTACCAACTTATACATATTAATGATTGTTTTGTTACCGGTAACTGTGCCTGGTTTGCAGAGGCTTCTATCAATAGCAAGGATGTGGCAGTCATCCGTATGATGATGATTTTTTTGGTTTAGAGATATGCATTTTTTAACCTCCAACAAAAAAGGGGGGTGTTATTAGTTTGTATCTGTGTATCTGTCTGTGGCTTTGTATTGTATAAAATAAATAAAAATAAAATAAATAAAACAAAATAATCTAAACTAATATTATAAACAGAAAAAAAATGATTTTTTGTATTTTTGTTTGTAATGGATAAACTCAAAAACTACTGAACCGATTTTAAAAATTCTTGCACCAGAAGAATGCTACATTATCACCGAGTAACATAGGCTATAATTTATGAAGATATCACGCGGGCGAAGCCGCTGGTGGAAGCGAGTTTTTTTATTTTTTTTATGTATTTGTTTGTTTATAAATTATAAAATTATCTAAGGGAACGACTGCCATTGGTTGTTCGATCACGTGCATCGATGTAACTTCGTAGTTGTGTCGTACCGTACTGTACCTGTAATTGGTTAACAATAAATAAATATTTTAATCTAAATCGATCTTTACTGGGCGTTCAGTGAAATGAATCCTCTGTTACGTCGTCAAAGTCATATTCAGTGCTCTAAATTCTCGGATGGAAGGCTTTCAGTCCCGACAATACTATTTAGTATTCTGTATTCGCTGCTACTAGGTCGAGCATGTAGGAGGACGATATTAGGAACGTCACATCTTGAAATGTAAATTTAGTGCTTCTCAGAACTAGATTGAGTCTACTCGTACTTATTTCGGTTTGTGAATAAATATTGTTCGGGAATACATTAATTAGAATAAGTAAATAATATTGGAGCGTGTTTTGTTTCTTTGATGAAGATACTGAATCAAAAATAAACAATCCAACAAACAGAAATTATGTTATGGAGTTGTTTCGAAAACAGTGTTTCTCAGGTAAACAGTAAAGGGACTCAAAACAAACATTTATAATTCCATACAAATGTGAGATATTCACCTGCGACCAGCTGTAGTTACAGAAGGTGGATGTTCTGTCAATTGTGGCATTAAAAGGAAGTTAGGGAATCGTCGCTTTTTTATTTATTTATTTAATGCTTTTCATACAAATATGTACAAAGGCGGTCTTAATGCCAAAGGCATTCTCTGCCAGACAACCTAAGGGTGATGCAGAGACAAAAAAATGGTAGATGCACTAGTCATTATTATTAGGTGAGGATAATAATATACCTACTTATGTAGAACCTAAGCAATACAATACACATATACCTACTTTGCTTTTTGCTTTGCTTTTCGCTATTCTTTGTATATAAGGTTATTGGTACCTAATTAAATAATAATGCATTATGGGTTTATTAATATTGTACTCATTATTATAAAAAAGTATTACTATGGGAAAAAGAATAAAAATGGTGAAAAAAAAAAAATTGCTGTTCCATACATTTAGTCGAGTAATTTTGAATTATTTATACGGAAAAGCTGATTTTATTTTCGCGATTTCAGTGTTATTCCCTTACTAAAAGTTGTTTATTATAATGATGAGTACAATAATCCATTAAATAATCGCTAAAAGAAATATATGCTGTTCCATACAAATAATTCAATATTAACTACTCGATCAAATGTATGGAACAGTAGATCTTATTTTCGCGATTTCAGACGTGGTTCTATAGTAAAAGTTGTTCATAATGATGAGTACTATAATCCCTTAAAAGGACCTCCGCTAGTAAAGTAGGAAGTTAAATGAATATCTATATCTGTATTACAATAAGCATAATAATAAAATAATAATTATTATGCCCGGTGGACTACTACTACTATTCTTTTATGTTTTTAATTTTTTTTATACTATAACTTTTGTAAAAATATTTATAAATTTAAAAAAAAGTATGTAGGTATGTGTAAAATTGAATATCCAAATGAAATAATATGTTTAGGATAAAACATCCCTAAAATTGAAAAGTGAACAGAAACTGGAAGATTTCACCATTGCGAGCCAAACGATGGCGGTCACTTGCCAAATAGATGGAGCGATCTCATAAATCCGTCTCGCAATGTTCTATCACAGATAGCCACGAGAATCAATGGCTGGGACATTGAAATAAAGAACCCATGATTTAGGCGACAATGGAGTGAGATACGTGATGGCAATATTTCTGTCGAGACTCGAGACCATGTGATGTAGAAGGTTCGAAGTCGTAAACATATAACTTTAGAAGTACTATTAAATAAATAAAAAATAAAACTACCAAACGCCAGGTGCTACGATCCTAAGGCCCATATCACACACGATACTTTTAGCATCAGCGCTTTTCGGAGGCTAGACACACCGACCTCTTTTACATAATTACAGAATGTAAAAAAAAAAAAAACATTTTATAGTTATTAAGTCAGGATCCGAGTGTCTGCGAATCATCTATGATTGCGTGTCATGATCTTCAGCAACAGAGTTCAGCAATGAAGGTTAAGAAGGAAACAGAGAAAGGCAAGATGAGCGCTGCAGAAATAGAATAGAATAAAATACACCTACTACCTAACAAGAGTAATTATTGATCTATCTATTCAGCCCACCATTATGTTAAGGCTAGCATTTATGCCATATTTAGGCGGCTGAGCCAGTCGTATAATTTATTATCTGTTTCCCTACGATACACTATACCTAGTTATAGTTATTACGAACCATATCTTACTGCTCAAATATTCAAACAAGTACCATTAACAGACTCGTCTTCCAAAATATTCCGCTCCATCTTTTCTCGTAATTGTTAACGAGATAAAGCAAACTTAATTATAACATCCGTACAGTTGACAGGCTTACACATTACACACAGTGTTGGCATAACGTCAACAATAGCGTAATTTGCGATCAGCGCGAATTAATATCGCGTTCAACATGAGGCGTGATTGAACGCCGAATGACGTGTCAATAGGGAAGTCGTTAGTGGTCCTCACGGTTTATGCTGCCCTGGTACTTGAAACTGTTAGTGTGAATAGATATCCGTGTGAATCTGCTCTTGTACACGATGGTCGATGATGGACCGATTGGTGAAGCGATGTTGTTTGTGCTCCTTACGGTTTATGCTGCCCTGGTACTTGAAACTGTTGCCGTGAAGCTGATGGCTCCTATATATAATCACAGTATATAAACTGTGACACAATGGTGGATCATGGACTGGATTCGTGGGGCAATGTTGTTTGTGCTCCTCACGGTTCATACTGCCCTGGTACTTGGGATTGCTGCTGAGAATCTGATGCTGATGAAAATAGACATCCCGCACTTAATTTGCGCTGCAATACCCGTTTACGTATAGTAAGTATTAATAGTCCCGTTCTCCGCTTTTCACATCTAGTTAAAGCTAGATACTACTAAATATTTTCAGATTACATAATAATATTGGAACTAATCAGCACTCCTAAGCGGATATGAATAAAATAACACACAATTTCATATCAATATAAAAAGCGTTTTGATGATTCGTGAGTGTAAGCTCTTCGTCACGGCACACAATCCTTTGTGAACTGCTTCCAGTCCAAAAATAAATTCTTATATCATTTACCGTCTGTTTATCAAAACGTCTAACAAACAAAGGATTTTTTTTGTTTCATGTGCGTGTTGTCAACCTCAGTCGCTATTTTTTAACACTTTTATTTTGAAGAAAAGCTCTTTTACGGCTTTGTTCTGCCTCAGTGCAACGAGTTTACGATCATCCGTTATATTATTCTTACTTACCTATATATAAACAACAGTAGGTATTTGAACCTATAATAAATTTACAATTTAATGCAAATATTTTTTTGAGCACAGAATTTCTTTGCCATAAATAATATTAGGATTTGCCAAATAAGCTGGTCTTTTTTCAGCCAAACCTTACTTCGGCCTTCGTGTATCTAGCACAAGGTTTTCCTAGACAAGTAAGTAAATATATTTTCATGGACTAACCACTAGAAATGTTCTTGCTGCCACCACATCTACCTCAACCTCGCTAATAGCTCTTATTTTCAAGAGAAAAGAGTTTAATATTGAATGCTATAATGTTACCGAATAGCTCTGAGTGCTGGTTTCGCCCCTGAATGACCCTTCTCACCTTAAGCGTTTCGTTTTTCATAATTTGTGTGTTAAATAAAAAGCAGCAATTTATTTACTGTAATGCGAGTGGTGTCGTCGTTTACAAGATTGCTATTGTCAAGAGAAGAGAGGAAATACAAATTCTTTTTTATTTGACTTTTGATTAATGGAATAAGTACCTTCTAAGCACAGTTGATGTTTTTTTCTAATATCCGGTAGCTATAGATGATTCTGTCTCGTTTTAATATCCGCCACTTTTATGAATCTCTCCCAAAAATATTATGATGTTCTTTCATAGACTTTCTCGAATTTTGTTTTTATCTTTATGTATTTTTTGAGGGTTTTACGTTATCATATAACGCTCTCCTCATTGTGATATTATAATATTATGATAAACCTGATAAACATAACTTAAATTACCATAAACTACCTCTACACTTATTCATTTTCTATTTCCATAAAACTTATCTTTCATAATAACAAATCTTGTTACTGCGTCTCGTTACAGACACATTCCATAATGATGATCTTCGTTTACATTACCCACATCGTAGACTCCAATTTAGGAAATTGTGATTTCATAGCCCAAAACTTTAATAAATGCCTAATAAGATTTAGAAAACTATCGAGTCCTAACTAATACATGTTCAATATCTTAAATTTCTGCTCAATAAACTCCGAGACATGCTATAAAATCAAGTGGTCATATGATCCAGTATTCCCGCTAGCCTCAAGAGCTATCAAACTGATCGTAAGGCTGGATTTTTCCAATCGGAAGCCTATTTTCCGAGGGTCTAGCTATAAAATTTCACGTCATTTTCAGGCTGACAAGTAGACTGTAAAAGAGGGCAAAAATGCTTTGTTTGGAAATTCCAAAAGAAATAATGGATTCTGAGATTTTGTTCAATCTTTGAGCGCGGGTTATATTAATATTTGCCATGATGTAGCAGAAAAACTGGTTGAATGGAGGCTGTGGATGTAATAACGATGTGTTTAGGAGTTTTATGGCACTGGTTCAGGAATCCTTATTGTTGTAGTTACAAAACAAGACCCTGGAAGCTGGAAGCGTGTTTTGTGTGTTGAGGTATAAATTTCCTTTTCATCCCACCATCTCGGAAAGAGTATTTTTAATCTTCAATATCTGAGTGGAAAAGCCGTTTTTATTCTCTAGAGGATAAAGTAAATTTTCATCCCACCATCTCGGAAAGAGTATTTTTAATCTTCAATATCTGAGTGGAAAAGCCGTTTTTATTCTCTAGAGGATAAAGTAAATTGAATTTAGAACATCGTGTGCACTAAGTTTGTGAATTAAACGTTTTTTTTTTGCATTTAGTCATTTCCTCGCTGAGGTGGAATGAAAAGTTACGTGTTGCACTCGAGTGCAAAGATTTTTCACCTCGTGCTCTTTTGATTCCCTCGCTAACGCTCAGGATTCTAATTTTGAATCACTCGCTGCGCTCGTGATTCAATTTTAGAATCCTTCGCTTGCTCGGTCATCAAAATTGAACACGCGGTTAAAAAGCAACTTTGCACTCTTGTATAACAAATAACTATTTCATCCCACCATCTCGGAAAGAGTATTTTTAATCTTCAATATCTGAGTGGAAAAGCCGTTTTTATTCTCTAGAGGATAAAGTAAATTGAATTTAGAACATCGTGTGCACTAAGTTTGTGATAGCCGTTTTTATTCTCTAGAGGATAAAGTAAATTGAATTTAGAACATCGTGTGCACTAAGTTTGTGAATTAAACGTTTTTTTTTTGCATTTAGTCATTTCCTCGCTGAGGTGGAATGAAAAGTTACGTGTTGCACTCGAGTGCAAAGATTTTTCACCTCGTGCTCTTTTGATTCCCTCGCTAACGCTCAGGATTCTAATTTTGAATCACTCGCTGCGCTCGTGATTCAATTTTAGAATCCTTCGCTTGCTCGGTCATCAAAATTGAACACGCGGATAAAAAGCAACTTTGCACTCTTGTATAACAAATAACTATTTCATCCCACCATCTCGGAAAGAGTATTTTTAATCTTCAATATCTGAGTGGAAAAGCCGTTTTTATTCTCTAGAGGATAAAGTAAATTTTCATCCCACCATCTCGGAAAGAGTATTTTTAATCTTCAATATCTGAGTGGAAAAGCCGTTTTTATTCTCTAGAGGATAAAGTAAATTGAATTTAGAACATCGTGTGCACTAAGTTTGTGAATTAAACGTTTTTTTTTTGCATTTAGTCATTTCCTCGCTGAGGTGGAATGAAAAGTTACGTGTTGCACTCGAGTGCAAAGATTTTTCACCTCGTGCTCTTTTGATTCCCTCGCTAACGCTCAGGATTCTAATTTTGAATCACTCGCTGCGCTCGTGATTCAATTTTAGAATCCTTCGCTTGCTCGGTCATCAAAATTGAACACGCGGTTAAAAAGCAACTTTGCACTCTTGTATAACAAATAACTATTCTTTTTAAGCTAAAGTCTAGATGATGCATGGGACTATATTTTAATTTTGCGTTCTTTGGGGCTATTAGTATCTATGTCAATAGCAGTTATACTTTAGTTTGTTGGTTATTTAGTCCTATATTATTGCTAGTAAGGAAATAGCCTCCAGGAGTGACGAAATATGAGATCGTCCGGCGCACCCTGGTCAGTCAGCTTCGACACTACCACTGCTGACTTAGCATCTTTCCACTACGGTATGAGCGATTTCCATATGAAAACTCGTGTCAACGTGACAGAACAAGAATTGCAAGTAACTATACGTACTGCTCTCCTATGCCTTGAAACTGAAGTTGCATCTTAAAATTAGAACGTCAGCACAAACTAGAGAGGGTGCACAATAGCGGAATCAATTTGGTCGGGAGTGGACGGTGACCAACGCCCGTGAGGCGAGTGGCGTTCCAATTAAAAACTACTTTTTATCGTCCAGTGAACACCTGCCCGTTGCTCGGGTGGCACCTTCCCGTGATTTCGGTTACAATATTCGAATTCATTTTATGTTAGTGCTTCTCTGGTCCTTGGGGGCTCCTCGTTAATATACTCGTAGCACAGTAGTAGTTACGAGAATGTTGTTTTTAGAGGATGAATGTTTGGGAGAGGGATGTAAAATAAAATGTACTTTGTTAATTAAGTACGAGAAATATTAAAGTTAGCAGTATTCCTAAAATATAATAGTTAAAAAAACTAAAAAATCATCGTCATCCAAACTAAACGTGTATGAAAAATTTCAGCTCAAACGGAAACCGGGAAGTGGGTAAAAATTTCCAAGATTTTTTACATAGTTATTTACAAGTGAAGCTAATAAAAGCGTGTTAAAAATGGACTGATAAGTATTTGGATTTATAAATACTAAGCTAAGAAACAATACAGTAAACGAGTGCTTAGAAATTGGACAGGTCAAATTATGGATAAGGAAACGACGAAATAGAGTCTCGAGTACTTATGGTTTGTGTTAATAACAGTTTTTTTATGAAACAAGACCCTGTTACAAAAACACTGCGCTCATATTTACTGGATGTCACATAAAATATATGAGATTTGTAACTATACAGGTTTTATTTATTTATTTATTTAATCTCCTTAACTCCTTATTACTACTATTATATTACTACTACCTTTACAGGTGCTATACTTAATACCTACGATAGTGTGGTTACTAACAAAATTTTGGACAGGTTGTCTTGGACCATACGGAGTTAGAATTTTGCATCGGTCTTTTAATTTTGTTTACTCTTTTGTTCGCCAATTTTTTAGTTAGGTATTAAAAGTGCGAACATAATCGTAATTTGTTTGATAAGACCGACGCAAAATTCTTACTCTGAGAAGTCCAGAATCATGTACTGAATCCAAGGTATCAGTTTTCGTTATGAAGTCGCTTACTCCCTGTATTTTCTTACAGCACATCGTCAGTACTTAAAACTTTTCACTTAAGATGAGCGGCTGTGACATTCTAGCTTCTACTCACATCAAAGACACTTTGATACTAGACACTTGAACTCACCGCAGAGAGTCTTGAACTTTTGCGGACAACAAAGCCACCAAAGGGGTTTATATTTAGAATTAAACGGACATTGTTCCTAGCCTCTCGATATCTAGCCTTAACTATCTGGCTTCCAACCGAAATCATTCCGAGTATCCGAAGCATACTGATGTAAGCGGTCTATTCGATAGATAAGTATCGATACGATTCAATATTGAGTCAGAGTTTCAATTTACTCTGCAGAGGCTACTTGACAGATTAATTTAGTCGAGACCCTGATATCGGATAGTGTTGATCCATCGACTTCTAATCGGGACTAGTGTAAATGTCGATGTTTCAAGTATTTGTTGTTAACTGTGGATTGGAGTGCCTTTGTTACGGGATCAATATGTTGCTCTGTATCTGTAGGAACGCGATTTCCTGCTAGCTATTGGGGAGTGTCAAAGCCAAAGGGTGTCAAAATCAATCAAGTCTTGATATATCTTGCAAGCTTTGGTAATGTAAGGTTTTATGGCAGAACTCAACCTCCTTCAGGGAATGATTGGCAATCGATAATTTGACTTCGGTAAAATATTTATTAGTAGAATCATAGATTTACAATTTCGCTCAATAAATCTATGAGTAGAATATTTTAGCCTTTGTTTTAGAAAGTGACGTACAGTGTAATTCGGAGATAGGTAAAGGAAGTGAAAAGTCTCAGAAAATATAATTTTCCGAAAATGTAATGTTGCTTCATTTCCCGGGTACTATAGTAAAATACCATTACGCCTACATTTCCTTTATGGTTAACCAGAACCAGAGGTGTACTATTTGTTCAGCCTCTTTCCCTTGTGCCTTATGTAATAGGAGTCGACGACTGTGTTACCGAATGTCGAAGTTTATAATACCGATGTATGACATGGCTACACAGTACAGGCGACCGAATTACATTATTTCGACAGTATAATATAGCGATGTACTAGAAGAAAGAAAGAAAAAACATTTATTTGCTACAAAACAAAATTCTAAATTCGAATGTTTACCATTGCGACGTACGTTTGATCGAAAGTTCGTTTATTTGTAAACTGTACCCACGAACACGATATAGGAGAAATCATAGTAAGGGGCAGTGTATAAAACAAAAAAAACATGTTTTTTTTGGCATAAGTACTGTATGGTCCTTCGAGCCGGATCCGATCTGGATATCAAGCAATCAGCGAGCTATGGAGAATCAGTAAACTCCACAAGAGAAGAAACGCCAGTCGCAGATGAAACATTAAAAGTGGTTAATATTTCTCGATTCCTACAGTACCTAATCTTATTGGAAGGCAGGCTCTAACTTCATCTACACTTAAACTAATTGCTTCCACATTTATTAGTCAAGTCCCCTATCCATATAAACTTCTTGTAAACGTTTGGAGCAAGTTCACCACAACAGAGACAGGGGTCAGGTCTTAGTTAGCTAGAACTTGTAAACGAAACGTGGAACCTCTCTTGACAAAACAGATAGGGTTTGGTTAGAACTGAACTTATACTCAGGCTCTTATGTTTTAGGGTAACGCAGTGTAAATGTATGTCCTACTTTAAAAAACGGAATGTTTAGCTATTCAAAAAGATATGTCCGGCTTTTAGGGCAAAATGTCAAGCCTAATATAGCGCCGAGTCTGGCTTTTGTATTTTAAGGCCTGGCAACCCTATTCACGAGTGATGAAATCCGAGATTGTCTGGCGTACCCTGGGGGTTTACTACGAACTCTTATAGCAGGGCAGAAATTGAAGATATACCAGTATGAGCTAACCTCGCACTGTATAGGCTTTTCGTTCAATGAACGGTCAGCTTATTCTGGAAATGTCTGGGCAGTTCAATTTCTGCCCTGCTATGAGAGCTCGTAATAAGCCCCTGGGCAGTCAGACTCAATACCATCATTGCTGACTGGCTAATTTCTCCACTACGGAGTACGGCATGAGTGATTGTCTTATGGTAAATTCATAACCCATGCCGACACGACAGAAGGAGTCTCTTGCAGTTCACAGAGGGACAAAGACTGCTCCTAAGTTGCATCACAACCCTTGCCTACTGCATTCAGTAGTCTACACTGTTTTAAGTAATAAAACTTAGTTTTATGATCGTGAGTGAAATTGTATCTTTCTTGAAAGTATCTGAGAGTAACATTGTTAATATTAGACATAACAAAGTAACACAAAATCTATTTCATATACAGGCTGATTGGTTGAACGAGGGACTTATTGAAGGAGTGTTCAGTATTCGATTCTCGTTCCAAATCTGTAAAAAATAGGACTTTAATATTTCATTTATTTGTCTGATATTTATCTTAGGTATTTTTGCCTGTACTAAGCCAGGTTTGAAGAATAAAGGGAAAAGAGATCATACCTCTGATACCACCCTGCCTTATCAATGAGTTTAGCCACACTTTGCGAAACATACCACAATAAAAATACCTTCCATTGGTGCCAAACTAAGCTAGGCCTGTATCTTGGGCACCTATTGTGATTTATATGAAGCGTTTCATTTTTATTCGTTACTTTTATATGAGCACAGAACATAGATTCTATGTTCTGTGTATATGAGCATGAATCAAGTTCTTAAATAATATATGTCCCACGTCTAGCCAATGATACTGTATAGTTCTCCACTTCCCCAGTAGTAAGTACGTAACACAATTGAAGCCGTATGGCCTTGTAATCAAATATGCCTCCTCGCGAATGTATTAGTCAAGTGAAGCGAAATGATGGAACTAAAAGTATCGATTTCAAGCGTAACGTATAGCTTTGTATGGAAGCTATGTAGCTAGGCTCTTGTGCCCTTCAATATCTGTTACATTGCTTGCCTGAATGCTTGCCTTCCATGCAGGAGGGTCTGAGTTCAAACCCGGCCCGCACCTGTGACTTTTCGAATTTATGTGCGGATCAGAATTTGATTATCACTTGCAATAACGGTGAAGGAAAACATCGTGAGGAACCCTGCACATCTGAGAGGGCCTCATAAAGTTGTCGATGGTGTGTGTAGTCCACCAACCCGCACGAGGCTATCGTGGTGGATTAAGACCTAACCCTTCTCATTTTGAGAAGTGGCCCGTGCTCAACAGTGGGACGGTGTCTCCTTGACAGAAAACAACGAAAAATCGAGAAAACGGGAAACGGGAGAGATGATTTTGTCCCCGATTTTCTGTCTCCCCGTTTTTCTCGTGCTAGAGTTAAATGCTCCAAGGATAGTTCTGATGAAACCACAACGGGAGAATGTTGTAACTTATAAATTACTAGCGACCCGTCCCTGGTTTCGCACGGGTGCAATTTTTGAGGAGTTAGTGGATATACAGACAAACAGTCGCGGAAAGCGAGTTTATTGTACCTATATATGTAGAGATAGACATAACGCGCAGTTATCCAGCTAATTTCTATGAATTCCCAAATGCAGTTAATCGTGGACTCCAAACATGAATCTTGTTCGGTTGTTGTTTGTCTTTGTTTAATAAACTGCTGTTTGGAGCATTGTCCTTTACTACACTTGAGGGATTGGATTACAAAAAAATACTTGTATAACATCGTTGATAGTTCCTTAACACGTAACTAACATGGTTAAATACTGCATATGTACACACGGCTATACATATATCAAACTATACATTTCTAGTCTAAGCTGACCTCGCAGTCAGCTTATACTGAAAATATATGTAGTTTGATAATATGTAGCCGTGATTGCTGTAAATGCAGGAGGGCCAAAAAACTAATCAGCCGAACGTTGAAAGGACCATTTCGTTTAAAAATATGTCATACGCGTCGACGCCAGTCTGTTATCAACAGGCACGAAATTCAATTTAGTTATTCTTTTGTTCATCCGCGGTATTTAAAATTGTTAGTTATGAGGTATGGGACTATCAACGACGGTATATCACCTGGATGCTGTTCGTAATGCTCCTGTTTTTGCTGATGTAATCGAGTTCCAGTTTACAGAGTATTTTATATGACCTTTTGTCGTTAGTTTAAGAATTTGGGGATAAAATATTTGTTGACAATTATCAACCCTACAAGTGCGGCCGTCGAGAGAATGCGTATCTCTCCTCACAACTGTCAAAACATACAGTTGCTTAATATTTTTATCTTTATTTTAAAAAGAAACCAGTTAACAAGTGTCATGCACGGATTCATTCGATGGCCGCACTGTAAGTATCCCTATGCATTACCCAGCATTACCAAGTCACCTTACAAAATTGGGAGCAGTGAAGCTGCTATGTAAAACTTAAACATTTTTTACGTCATAGCATAGACTTCCGTGTCGATGGAAGCCGAAAAATCGAATTTTCCGCCAATTTTCAACACTTTTAATCTTTTTTTCGTTTCTGGCTGAAAGGCTGAGCCTGTGAGCTATAAAACCAGATGAAAGCTGTAACCAGATCGTGTCTACCGTGATCACCGTGATAATAAAATGGGACGTGATATTGTGACGGCGCGTGCGTACTCGGGGGATGCGACAATCAGTTTTAGAATTCTAAAACGTATAAGACACCATATTGTGTGGTTTGTTACACCTACATAACATTAAAAAAAAAATACTAAGTGGTAACTGTAAAATTGTAAAACTGGAAATAAAGATTATTCTATTCTATTCTATAACATACACATACTGAGCGGACGACGGACTGTTAATCCGGCACCTGCCGCGGAAAATAATGACCGTGATTGGTAGTTGTCCTCCGTGCCGGAATTTCTTGTCCTCAGTAATATTTTATCATAAAAATTCTCCGCAGCCGCCCAACGAACGAAAAGTCCGCGCGCTGCTCAGCGCTTAAAGATTCTCTCTGGGGGGCTAAAACGGCCACATTTGGCAATTCATCTAAATCGAATTCATATTCCGAATTCCCAGCAGATCCTTAGCAATTCGTCTAATTTTGGTAAAATGGTCACACATTTTATGCAATTCAATTCATTAGCAGATTCATATTAGGTGTCATTATTGCCACACTAAAAATATGAAAACCGTCACTTTACCGGTTATTGTTTCTTATCAGTATTTTTTGTAAAAGCTATTATTAAATATATTGTGTTAATATAAATATATTTTTCAATAAAATAGAGGTAATAATAATCATTAAAACAATTAGGATTATGTATATAAGCATAAAATATTCATTTATAAAAGTGTTATTTTTTCTTCGACTGGCAACAAGTGAGAAGTATAAAAAAGTAAGGTTGCCATGACAACTGCAATGGCGGCCAACAATATAATTTTATTAAAATGTCTAACGGAATTAACTATTCGTTGTGTTACTTTCATACATTTATAATGTGCGTTTTTTGTAAAAGTGAATATGATAAAATAACTACTAATTCTACATTTTTGGAAGGAGCTGCAAAGGAACTATGTTGTCTATAAACATTTCAATGGACAATGTTTACACTTCATGTCGGAAGATGTTCAGTGAGTAAAACAACAAATTTTCTTTATTATGTTAATATTATGTAACACCGACAGCTTCATTCGTCGAGTGCAGCAGCTGAGCGTTAGGTCTTAGATTCAATTCCTAGGTCTGGCAATGTGTTTTTGCCAGTCTCTCTTTCTCATAATGAGTATAAAATACACAGTTATAATAGTACTTTCTCCCAGCCCTGAGTATGGAATTTTACTTCTGCTTCGGCAGACTGGCGACACCGTAGTAAACGGAACTACCTACTATCTTTACAGCTAATAATAATGAGGTTGAGATATTGATTATTATTGTTGACGATGGTACATACAACCACAGACGAAAGTTTTGTCTGTGCATACAACACTACCAATTCAATTACAATAGAATAATGATAAATTTATTGTTTCAGGTTGCCCGCTGGCTCCACTAGATGAGGCTCGCAGAATCCTGTCATTTTGCGAGCAGCGGCTAATGCTGCTATTGCTCATGCTGTCAATATGATTTGTCTCACCATGCCTAGCATCAAGCCTTATTCAGAGAAATCTATTGTTTTCATTTCGGACCTGAATCGAGCGGAGAGGTTGAAATGTATTAAGCCAGATTCATACCTACTACATGAAAAAAACACACCCATAAAAACACCCATTTATTATTATAAAGTATTAAATGTGACTGTGACCTCAAAACTTTGTTTCATTTTCATAAACATTTCATAACTTACCTAATAGTAATATCCCAATCTACATTCAAATTAATTTACTCACTACCTTAGATTTATGATTGGACCAATCAACAATCTAAGCTCTCTACCTAAATAAAAATATAAAATATATCCAGCCCACTGCTGGGCACGGGCCTCCTTTCAGAATGAGAAGGATTAGGCCTTAATCCACCACGCTGGCCTAGTGCGGGTTGGCTTATTACACACACTATCGACATTTACGAGGTCCTCTCAGGTGTGCAAGTTTCCTCACGATGTTTTCCTTCCGTTAGCGCAAGTGATAGTCAAATTGCCAGAAAAGTCAAGTCAGTGCGGGCTGGGTTCGAACTCAGACCCTCCTGCACGGCAGGCAAGCGTTCGACCGCTAGGCTAAAGATAAAGATCAATTTATTGCTATCACTGCTTACTCACCACATTAGCTCAATACCTATTACAATAATATTAATTGTACTATGCTACCTATGCGATATTTTAATGAGTACGAGAAGTTCTAGTGATAAAGTTATGTACAACCTTTTTATATTCTCAGACTTAACAATAAAAATGCCCTAAATCTGCCATTATTAATTAAGATTTCAAAGAAATCTGAAAGATGAATTGAAATATGATGTCTTCAAGTAACTTCTTATGAATCTGCTATTTGACACATTTGCAATTCCTATTAATTGAGCCATTTTACGAATCTCCATAGAAAACTGTCAAACAGATGCATTTCATATTAGGAATCATATTATGAATCATAATATGAATTGCTATAAGTGGCCATTTTGTGATTTGAAAATAGAATCGTAATAGGATCATATTATGATTCACCAAAAGCGGCCTTTTTAGCCCCCCTGTTTAGTGATTCCAACTATTATCCGCATTGTTGTAAGAATCCACTTCGTTTAAAAAAACAGCCATGATCACTACAGTTATTTTAACGAAGTGGATTCTATCAACAATACAGGAAATGGCTAAAAATACGCACGAATGAACTATGTCGTAGTTCATCCGTGCGTTTCTATTTTGCTGGCCACCTTTGTAGTTGAGGGTTGGGCCTGTCAAAACTTTCCTGTTAGCCTCGTTATAATTGAAGTAGTTGTTGCCCGCGGTCATTTTAATTTTATCAAAATAAAATATAGTCTATTTCAAACAGGGATAGTGTAGCTTTCTATTAGTCAAAGAATGTTTAGAATCGGTTCAGTAGTTCCAGCGATTTGCCCCTAAATACAAACAAACGGAAATTTTTATCCTAAAGATGGGCAGTGATAGCCTAGCGGTTGAACCATAGATATCCGTGGGTTGAACGCTTGCCTTCCATGCAGGAGACTTCGAGTTGAACCTCTAACTTTTGGAATTTATTGATCAAAATTTGATTATTATTTGCGATAACGGTGAAGGAAAACATCGTGAGGAAACCCCCAATTATAGTTGCAAGATTGTTACAGTTGCGTTTAATTAGAGTAGCTTGTAACATAACATGAATCCTGTTAACCTATTGTATACCTATAATATAACAATAGGGAAAAAAATAAAGTATAAGCCGCGTAGTTTAATACCATGTATGGTAGTAGCAATTTCATGTAGAATTAGATGTTGCTACGAGTATTATGTAAAACGGTTTAAAATTGCATTATATCACCCGCAGAGACTTCAAATCTCCATTTACGACTTAACTGTTTTAATTATTTTATATCGCTTATACGTGACTGCGAATATAGCTAGTTTGCCGTTGTAACGTAAGTAGCAGGGGGCCTACTACGAATGTTTTTGACGTATCGTAACGATAACGTAAGCTTTAGAATGAAAAGTACAATAATTCTATCGCATTTTTGTTTAATTTTACGCAACATACATGTTTGTTTCATGAAAATCTAAAAATACTGCATGTATTACCAAAAAATATCATGGATTTAACGTGTATAATTATATATTTGATTCACAGTTTGCTTACGTTAACGTTACGGTAAGTCAAAAACATTCGTGGTAGACCCCCAGTTTCCGTACGAGTTTTGACGTATTCCCGGTCAAATTACAACCCTTTGCGTCCCTAAGGGGTGTATTTCGCCCCCAATATTACCTTGAGCCTGAAAGGTGAGGCCTCTTGTATCGCTGAGTATTCATCGCGTTGATTCTTTGTGAAAAAGTGGAGGAAGTTTTCCGCAACTTTTGTCATGGAAAATAGATATGCCTAAATAAATTCTTTGGAGATTGTAAGAAGATACTCGTACTATTTATAGTATTTCATTTGTTTTTTCGGTTGCTATTTGTATGGAAAAATCACTACTACCTATAGCTATTATCTGAACGTAAGCGGGTTCTTCATCTGAGGCTATAACTAATTATAGAATAAATAGTTTTGCAACTGACAATTTAGCGGGCTTTTAAGGTGCTTTTCCACTGGCGACGCGAGACGAGACCAGACGATATTATCTATATTTTAATACGTGAAGAGAAAACTTTGTACCCCTTTTTAAGCACATTTCGCGCACGAAGAAGTGTGAGATTTGGCATAGTTAAAGTTTATATGGAGAAGGAGTGCAGAAAGCTAATATTACGGTCGAATTTCGACCATTGGGCGATACCAATAAATATTTCAATTGTGGTCTCGCACATTCTCATATTTATTGGAATAAGCCTCGTCTCATTCCGCCTTGCCGGTGAAAAAGCAACTTCACACTCAGTGATTTAAGCGTTGTTGAGTACGCATGGCGCTTTCTGAGTAAGACAGTGCTACGCACGTAGCCGCGCGCCTACGCGCGTCGTAGCGGCGAGAATCATCTTCCTAGTCTTTTCTCAACTATGTTGGATCCCAGTTGACACCAAATACTCCTTTATATATATTTTTTTTTTACATCTTGGCTCGCTCATTGGTTTCTCCTGTACTCATGGGTGCAGTTTGCAAATATACATGTCACATGCACACTCATCCAGACTCGGAACAACTATCTGTAGGCCATACAAATATTTGTTCCATGTGGGGACCGAACCCGTGACACGAAGCGCAGAAAGACTTACTGGGAGATAAAGATAGAGTACCCTAATGTTATCTTGATTGTCCAAATTAGTGCTGCTGACTGCCCGTAATGACCGGCATGATGACCGACTGCTCTTCAAGGCACGGAGGGAAAGCTTTAAGCTCTCGTTTATTCAATACATTCTATAAGAATCTTGATACATTACTGATCGTGACAAGTCTTCCAAATCTTTGATCCCAGAGACCTAAGCGTCGCCAAACGCGCGAACGCCGCGGTGGTGAGGTGGCTGTAGCTGTTGAAGTGTACTCTACCACCACCGCATGTGTTTGAGGTGTCCCATACAATATATTACCACTGGCCGTCACTGCCACCGCACACCGCGGCGGAGTGGGAGCCGTTTTTGTTTTTTGGATGGATGATCATGTCGTTTTTTTTGCCTTTGGTGGATTGCCTGAGCCGGCCGGCGACCGAGTGTATTGAATACATTTGGGTAGTGTTATTTTATAAGGAATTTTGGAATTATCTCTGTTCACTGTAAAATTTATTTTGATCAAATAAAGTTATTTAACCATAAATGTAATTGAACCAAGTCCATGTAAGTGATACCCAAAAAGGTATTATTATAGGTACTGCAATGTCAAAAAATACTGGAACTCGACGCCCCTTAATCAATTCCCGTCGACCCAAGTACCGATGACCTTCCACACGAAAATTTCTCAGTAATGAATCAATTGGTTCCAAGAATTTGTTCCAATTTCATAAATATTGTTCAAATGAAAAAAATATCATTCCTCAGAGAGAGCCAATTATTACCAAAATAGGTTTTAAAGCAATCATGTTTAGAAAGTGATAATTGTTTCCAAGTATTCCAAAATAATCATAATTTGTTACTTTGTTATTAGTTGGTTCATTTTTAAGCCTCTATTAAGAATACGCAGTTATTTTAGCCGTCTTTGGGAAGGCTACCACAGAACCTCTTTTCTGTGTTCTGTGATACCTACGTATTAAGTCAACTGATGACTGTAGTATTGTTTCGATTATACTTACAGCATATTTTTTATGTGGTGTGCATAATTTTCAGATCGATTCAGCATACGTTCCCAAAACCAAGGTAGTACTAAAATTCACGCCAAAACAAAATAGTAATTGGATTATGTATGGCTTGCGCTAGTAAATTATGCGTGCCCTCCATACTAAGTCAAATTTTCGTTTTGTATCCCAATACTGTAGTTGTATTTAGGAACAGACACTGAATCAATATGAAAATTATGCGCACGGAATAAAAATTGGGAGTAATATTTAATTATTTATATGGTACAGCAAAATATTTTCTTCGCGTTTTCCGTGTTGGTCCCATACTAAAAGTTGTTCATAATGATGAGTACAGTAACCCATTAAAGGAATCGGGAGCAGAAAGGTTGATCTTTATATTGCTATTTACTCTGTTTATTCTCCAAGGTAAAATAATAAATAATGATCTGTGTCTGTATTTGACGTTTCCAGCTCCATATGCATTGAAATATCATTTTCTGGTGCACGACCCTTAAAAATAATGATATTCTTTGACTTCAACGTATTACCTATTTTCCCAAGAAGCATAATCAATTCGTGAATTCTACCTCCAATACAATAAATCGTGTTGAACCAATTTACTACAGAATAGGCTCGGGAAAATGTCTAAGAGTAAAATTTCAATATTGTATAGTTACATTAGAGCTAGTTAAGTTAAATAGCGTTTGGTTATCGTTTGTTAGTAACAGGGTAACAGTACCTACCTTATCTATGGTTTGTTTCTCAAAGACAATCAGAGAAAATGGTTTTGTGAGGCATAGTTTAACTCTTAATTTGTGATTGAAAAAATTAATAATATATTTCTAACAAACAAATTATTTGTATCTTATTAAGTAAAGTCAACGACATATGGTAGACGAAGTTTACGTAATTTTTAAATTCATTTATCAATGAAGATAATTATTTTTAACCGACTTCAAAAAAGGAAGAGGTTCTCAATTCGACTGTATGTTTTTCTCAGTTATTTTATTTATAAATTCCATAACAAGATGAGTCAGCCGATTGCATATAAAAAAGATTTCACGAATTTGTAAAGTACCCAGTAATCAGTACACCACTTTTTTGGCTGACCGTCCCTACCTTCTGTGACGGTGGCAGACAACCAGTTGTGATTTGAAAGGTTAATCCATTTACTAGATCCCGATTACTTATCACGACTATGATAAGGACAGGTATTCATTAAACTACACAATATCATGGTAAACTTTGACCATAGACACAGCCGTTGTATTTTACGAGCAATACCATGGAGTTTCCCCATCAAGATCGTAAATAATAAGGTGCAGCGTTGGGCAACCATAGGTGTAGGGATAAACATGGGGTGACAATATAAAGTTCGCTGTTCTTTGGACGACAGTGGATTAGTTAAGAGATGGATTAATAAGCAGTATGAAGAAAATAGTTTTGGTAGAGCTTGGAGCTCTACCAAAACTATGACTACTACTACTACTACTAGCTATGTTATGAAGTATGTCAAATATTTGTAAGATTTGTATAGCATTTTGTTATTTTAAATTTAATACATATAAAATAAAATGTCTTCCTTCCACTTTTTACCCGACTGCGCCATGAGGAGGGTTATGTTTTTTGAGTGTATGTATGTATATTTCCTTGCACGCTCTGTAGCTTATACGGCTTGATGGATTTTAGCTTGAGAGGTATCGTTAGATTCGTTTTAATTGTGAGAGGGACACTGGTTATATAAAAATTAAAATGTCAGATTTTTGGCGCCATATTATGCCTTATTTTTTTAAATTACATACTTAATTACTGTATGAAAATACAAAATTTTGTACAAAAAAATGTAACGATTAGTCTCACCTTCAATCTGACTTTTAGTCGTACCGTCAGTAGCACCCCTTATTAGAGATGAATCAATATTCAGCCCTAAGTTCATAGCGTGACGCGATCGCATTTTGGCGCCGCTCCCGATTCGCCTGCACACACATACAGAATACACACACGTGATTATCAAAGAACAAGTAAGAAAAGAGCTTATTCATATGTAGAATCAAACTTAAGCTGTGTATTAAAAAAATCTAGTGGACGACCAGTGGTCGAAATTCGACCCTAATTTTAGCTTTCTGCACTCCTTCTCCTTGTAATCTTTAACTATGCCAAATCTCATACTCCTCCGTGCGCGCAATATGCTTAAAAAGGGGTACAAAGTTTTCTCTTCACTTATTAAAGATATAGAATGCCATAGAATACTGTTTTCGAATATTACGGATAAATGACCTTTGGCCTGTTATCACTCGTTCACAAATACATACATACATTGTAATGTAATTACGAACTAAAGATACGCACACATGCAAAGTACACAATATTGTACGATATGCATTATGTTTAGTTAGGGGCGCTATATTTTTTTATTGCTTGCGGTAGGTCAGTGCGCTATTGATCTGTCGAGGCTTGTGTCTTATGTGCTATACGTATGACTTTTCGCCAAGAATATTATATTATTTCGCTTTCCGCCAACAATGACAATTAGTTTGAGCGTAAAAATAAGTTTTTTTTTTTAATACCTTAAAATGGTGAATTGCTTTGCGTACCGGTGTGACAATGCTAGCTACGACAAAACACAGGGATTGACCTTTCATAAGTAAGTCTCTGTGTATTTTATGTGGTCTACTACTGGTATTATATAATATGTCTGTGCTATAAACTGAATTGCTAGAACCCTATTCTAACAAATGTAATCTGTCAAAAAAATCATCAGGTACAAAAGTAACTCCAATTCTCTGAACAAAGCGACGTAATAACTCAATTTCATAAAACTGCGACTTCTCGTTACTTGTCCTTCGAAATTCGTCTATGAAATCGCCCTTAGTAAGGTCCCCTCCATAGGGCTGCCTCGCGTGACTGATGCATTTTTATTTAATGTGGACAAGATTACAACTAATTTCGTAGCGTGTGTTGTAGAAATAAATGTGGGATCGCTTTATCTGTTCCGCATTATTTTTATGTGTTTGTTTTTTTTTTATGTGTGTTGTGGTTACTGTTTTGGTTGGGTTTCAGTTTTGATGGTTATTGTAGCACTATATTATGGTGAATTCTAAAATCCTAATGTATTGCGTTTTAACAGTGATTAGGAGAGAGTTTGAGGAAATTATAAGCTCTAAAATACTTTATAAAATACAATACAATACACTTTAGTGTACACCAGAAAGAGAAAAAGATACAATAAAGGGCAGAAATTGAACTGCCCAGACATTTCCAGTATTAGCTGACCTCGCACTGTATATGTTTTTCGTACAATAAAAGGTCAGGTTATAATGAAAATGTCTGAGCAGTTCAATTTCTGCCCTGCTATAAGAGATCGTAGTAAGCCCCCTTATCGCACTTGGCGATTTCTACCAGACAACCTTGGGATGGACAGATTTGCAGGGATAGTACAACTTAAAAAAAAATCATTATCATCAGTGAGGGGCAATGATAAAAAAAAAAGAAAAAAAAAAAGTAAGTTATCATTCTCCTATTCATGTATTTCGAATATTCCCATCTCAATTTGCACGAAGCTGCTACCATCACATCACTGGCAGTGAAACCGATATTCTAAGGTGATGACACGGTTGACAGTGGCAGTGATTAGCTTTCTACGTTACATGCCGCGGGTTCGATTTCCACATGGAACAAATTGTATGGTCTACAGATAGTTGCTTCGGTTCTGAATGTGTGCAGGTGAGATGTATGTTTAATGTTTATGCTGTACCGTTAACACAGAAGAAATAAAAGAGACGGTATTTTTTAAAAAGGAGAGAGAGAAAGATATTTTTTATTTTTCTTAACTAATATAAGAGAAAAGATTTGATTTTTTGTATGTTTGTTTGTAATGGATAAAACCAAAAACTACTGGACAAATTTAAAAAATTCTTTCATCAGCAGAATGCTACATTATCAGTGAGTAACTTATGCTATAATTTATAAAGATATCACGCGGGTGAACCCGCTGACGAAAGCTAGTATTTAGATATAGTCCTGACTATTCAATACACAGCGAACTTTCTTCCCTTTAAAAGTAAATAGAAGCATATTTAAAGTAAAAGAAATAAGTACGAGTAAGTTCGCGCAGGCGACGTGACCTGGTCGGGCGTGTTGCCACTTTTAACTTTAAGTTATTCCTACAAGGTCCAAGTTATCCTTGTTTCCGTTTGACTTGTTTTACATTATTTTCTTTGTGATAGTTTTCATTTTTTGCTGTTGTAACTATCTATTTACTACATTTTGTAAAAAAAAAATATATTTGTTCGACACAAGTTATCGTACATAAAGATGTTGTATTATAGTACCTAAGTATTTCATAAGTCCGTCATATGTATATTGTGGTTATGATTTCTAATCAAGTTCGAAAATAAAGTTGGAAAATAAAGTAAAAATCGACTTCAAAAATCTAAAAAGTACCTATAAAGTAATTTTCTTAGATAATTTAACAGCTTCTGTAGTCGGTGCCACTTGCAAGCTAAATGCATTGAAGAAGTCAGTTTTTACTTTATTAATGTTTATTTTATTTTTCTATTTTGAGTGGCATAAACAATACATACACATCAACACATGTGATTACAGCAATCGCGAGTGATTTGCTATTCTGAAGGCCTTCATCAGATCCACAGAACATAGAATATCAGATCTTTACCAAAAAACGGAACCACCTCGGAAGAATACCTACTTTTATAAACAAAAGAGAATCATTAAAATCGGACAACTCAGAAAAAACTATGCGTAGTTATAAAAAAAATATATAAAATATATACGGCTCGAATTGAGATCTCCTCCTTTTTTTGAAGTCGGTTAAAAACGGTTCAATATAATTTTCATCTACTTTTAAATTGATAGCACTTAGTTAACGTAGTTCACACTGTTTACGGTGACGTCTGGGACCTTCAAGTAACAAAATCAGTCTCAAGTAGGTATTAATAGGATTTTAGTTCATGATATTTTTCAAAACTGGTAGGTAGATACTATGTCCAATTAGACGTGTGCGCCGATGCTAAAATCTCCGGCGGCGGGCGCCGGTCAAAAATCGGCGGCGGCGGCGTGTTTTCGGCGTGATTTCGGCGCGGAGAATTTGAATAAAACTATCTAGCTTGTAGAATAGATTTTATTAAAAAGTGATACAATTTAAAAAATCACAAATATAAATCAACAATCAACAAAAAACAGCAAAATAAAAAGTATTTTTAAGTAATGGCTGCCTTGAGTGCCTTGCCGTTGCAACTTGCAAGGCAGCTTAGGCAGCCGTTACTTAAAATAATGCTGTAATTGTCATGAACAAATATAATTTTGTCGACCCGTGTCGGACTTAAACGGGACCTTTTTGCAGTCACCGTCAAAGCAACAGAAAACACCCGCCCGCTAGGCGTGCTTGTAGCAGGCTCTGATAAAATAGCTAGCCTTCGCTAATTTGTATTGCAACGGAAATGCTGCTCGTCTATCTTGTGCCAGTATTTAATATCGTTTCCATCTTTTAAATCACTGGCATCACAAGATACTAAATATTTCAGGCATTATTTTCTAATAAGCTCTTGTGGATCACCTGCATTTGATGTACTGCAGCGGCTGGCTTGAGTTTCTAGTTCACTCGCTGGCACTATTTCTTTAATACAGTGGACAAATAAATCCACTCTTGTCGTATGGTTACTTCCATGTATTGGTAGATTTCCTGTAATTGGTAAATCAGCAATCCCACGTTCGGTCGGCTACTGGCAACACCGACGAGTTCAATGTGACTGTAGGTTTGCATCAAGGGTCCCCTTTAAGTCCTTATCTCTTCCTGTTGATAGTGGATGCTCTGACATCGGACATACAGGAGGAGGCATCCTGGTGCAAGCTGTTTTCTGATGAAATTGTTCTCGTCGGTGAAGATGTATCTGAGGTCCAGAGCAGATTGGAGAAATGGCAACAATAACTGGAAAATGTTGACTTGAAAATCAGTAGAATCAAAACTGAATATTATGTTCTGTGATTTCGGCGGTCTCTCCAATTTTAACGCCATATCGCTGGATGGCCTTACCAATACCCTTACCAATCTGCTCTGATTTCGGTACCTCGCCTCGGTTCACTCATGTAAAGCAATGGCGAAATAGACCGGGCTGTCAAGCATAGAATTAACGCAGCATGGATGAAATGGCGGCAGGTCACGGGAGCAATATGTGACTCCAGTATCCCCCTTAAACTAAAGGGGACAATTTATAAGACGATGATAAGACCTGCTGCCTTGTATGGATCGAAATGTTGGACCACAAAAGGGACGAATGAAAGGCAATTGCATGCAGCGAAGATGCGAACGTTGAGTATGTGTGGTGTAACAAGATTGGCCAGAATAAGGAATGAGTATAATTAGAGGAAGTATGAAAGTCGCACCAGTTACAGAAAAGCTGCAAAGTAACCTATTGTCTTGGTATAGACATGTAATGCGGAGAGATGAAAATCATGTTATAAGAAGAGTGTTGTAAGTATGAATGTTGACGGCTATCTGAGAAGAGGGATACCAAAGAAAAGATGGATGGACTGCGTGAAACATGACATGAATTTTAAGGAATCCGGAAATGAGGTCTGATAGAGATGAATGGAAGAAAAAGACATTGCGCCAACCACAAATAAAATGGGATAAGGGCTGGAGAATGATGATGGTAAATCGGCAATCTAGCACAGTAGCTGCTACGATAACGTTGGTAATTGAGAATCTGTGATTGAGCATTTCCGCCATATTTCTGTTTACATCGTCTAGTCTAGTCGCGCCGATTTTACGCCGATACCCAAATCGGCGGCGGCGGCGTCGAAAAAATGTCGGCGGCGGCGGCGGGTCGGCGCGGCGCACACGTCTATGTCCAATAACCATCAAAAGTTGAAATGGCGTTTACATTATAACAACTCCTCAAAGGATATCCCTCAAATTATCGGTGTTAACAGCGTTATTAAATTATATTTTTTATTTTCAGATCAAAGGAAAATTTCAGTAAGTACCAAACTAATTAAAATACCACGTAGTAACAAGAATTGGCAGCCCTACGGCCGGCGCCTTTATAATTTACGCGACATCATTCCCCAGCAAGGGTTGTCAAACATTTTCAACTTCATTATAAACGGTGAGAGCCCCCTAGCGATCGTCGCGCGAATTACTCCGAGTAAGAAAGCGGTGGACATTTTTGACGGCGGTAACCGTAAAATTTACGGCGAGCGTTAATATTAGGAAAAGGGTGTGATTTGTTTCGGAAATTGACGGGAGCTTTTAATTACATATTTGGATTGGATTTTACATTGTACGAGATCCTACCTTTCCAGTCCCGATCCCTTTAACACGTTCACTGCCAGACAGCAGACACAATAGAAAATCGATTGTTTGTCGGACACTGTGTCCGACATGGCGTTCAAAGCATTAAGGGATATTCATCGATATAAAGAAAAGAAAGAAAGAAAAAGATAGTTTTTTTTATGTGAACTTTTACTTTGGAGCCAACCCTAAAATCCCGAAAAAAGCTGCTGTTCCATATCTACAAATAATGGAATGTTGAATCGACGAACTCGACTTAATGTATGGAACACTGATCCTAAAACGTTGTTGTAACGCTAAATACTTCCCATTTAGAATTAAAGTATCTATCATAGTTTCTACCAGCTATGTGTAGCAGATAATTACTTTACTTTTTGCTATTAATATTATATCAGGCACTTTCATTCTTAGATTTAAGTCAAAAAAAAAAATCTTATCCCGAAATAATATTTTCAGCGGAATTTTATCTGAAACCATAAACCAGCATTTTTTATTGACACTCATGATTTCCTAATAACTAAATGTTTACGCACACATCATACCTAATTCGATTTTTATGGTGATAGCAACGTTTTGATATCGTACTTTACCGCGGCTCAGCGGTTTGTGCGCCGTAAAATGTTGTGGTTGATTGCTACGACAGGTGGAACGGGAATGACAAAATAAACATATCACGAATCCGTCCCGTACTTATATTTCGGATTTTAGTCCCATATTCCCGGGAATACGCACCAATCCTGGATAAAACCACATTTTTATGTAAAGAGATGTCATAACCGTGTATAGGAATCAGGGCGTTGCGAATTCGTTGTGCTATATATTATAGCGCTCGCAATCGTTGCGGGGGGTGCCTTTATCGTCACACACTTCTCTTCATCTTTATTACGAATTTATTACTCACCCCCTGAGAAATAATGCGAATATTTACGACTCTTGTATTAATGAATTCCCCTAACTTTTTTCCATTACGAATCCATATTTCTCCAAACAATTTAGCGCAGTAATAAAAACGCCTGCATGAATAATAAGAGCGAAATAAATTCGTCGTTTGAAGTCAACTTTCGGTTGGATTTTTGTCAGGCGCTTCCAAATGAACTAACAAAACGTAGCGACTAGCGATAAATTGTCGAACAAAGACTTGGCTTCATTGGTTTGAAATCGTTCTAGTCGTAATATGTTGAGATGTCCCCGACAGAAGTTCGTTCCATTTACTTTTCTCTTTGAAGAGCGTTCTTTGAGCGTGGAGTTAATTCAAAATGTAGGTCTACCCCGAGTGATCGTATTTCACTGGACACACCTTGTTCAAGTGATCGATTTTGTTGATTCAAGAGGAACTAAAGAATAGAGTTAAACCTGTACGAGATTGAGATAGATTTGACGTATAAAATAGTTCCGCGTGAACTGCTTCCACCTTGTGTAGTTTCGGATTAGTTGAAAAATGTTCGTCGTTTTTTGTAGGACCTACTCACTTCTGTCGTAACTCGTAGCAAATGAGAGTGGAGTTTTTGCTCTACGAAGTCAGGTTGACGTATTATTTTTGTAGGGCTGTGGCAATTTCAGAGCCTATTAATACACCTGTCGTTAGTGTGAAGGCTTCTCTTGGGGCTTATTAGCACTTCGTAAATGTTACTAGCGAAATGTAAAATAAATTCGACATGATGGTTGAAGATTAAAATTTTATGAAGCTTATTCTGATCTAGGCCCCACATAATTATTGTAAACTTGATTTATGAAAAGAGTATCCATGGAGTTTCTTGCCGGTATCTTCTCCAGGACCAACCCACTTGGAACCGTGCACCTAGAATCACGACGTTTTGAAAGTGCCTGCAAAGGCCCAGTTGAAATAAAAATCTTTGACTTTGACTTTAGGAAAGTTTCTACTAAAACTGTTATCTATTAATAAACACAGACCTTCACGGTACAGTCTAGAGTGGAGTCCGATATCATGTCACATGTACCTATATATCATCGATATTTTAAAATCATTTCGTCATGCAGTGACAACGACAATATCATCAATGCCTAAAATCATCACTCGATAATGAGTATGACTGAATGAAAGTGAACTTCGGCTTTGGTTGTGACAATGACAACATGTAATGCGCGAACGCGGTGACAGAGAAAAATCATTGATGATTTTGTCATTGTCATGACTCATGTAGTCATTGACATCGAAAAATAATCACTAAACCCATCTCTGGTAACAGTCTATTACCTAAAATAATAACTAACCTAAAAGCTTTTCACTGCTGGAAATTTTCATCCGCCACAACCTGTAAAAAGTCAATGTATAAGATCTATTATTATATTTCCTTTTAAAATTGTCACCCTCTCAGAATTTAACGGTGTTTCTTTAAACGTTTATCACACGATAAAGATTACACGATCGGTTAATTGTTCCCCAGAGGATTTGTGGTCAGGGTAGAGCTAGGAAACGAGCAAGGGAAGACGAAGTAATGGGAGCGGGAATAGCGTGGGCTATGGGCTATTCAAGACCCTTTCCTTGCAAATTGCAAGAACTTATACTACAAATAGGTACCTTACTAAACTGCCCTGTAAGAGTATTTAGAAGAAAATAGGACTTGGTCAAACTTTGGTTATCATGAGTGGTTCTCAAAGTAGGTACGTAGTGTATTTTTTTTTAAGCTTAGCGCCTTACTATGATTCCTCCTGTATCGAGGGTACAGTTTACAAACATACATGTCACATGCACACACAACCAGACCCGAAACAACTATATGTGGATCATCTGTATATTAACACGTGACGAGAAAACTTTATACCTCTTTTTCAGCAAATTTGCACACGGAGGAGTACTTATGAGATTTGGCATAGTTAAAGTTTACATGAAGAAGGAGTGCAGAAAGCTAAAATCACGGTCGAACTTCGACCACCGGGCGACCACTAGTACAAATAATTGCTCCGTGCGGGAATCGAACCCGCGGCACGTAGCGCAGAAAGCTAATCGCAGAGCCACTGCGCCAACCGTGTCGTCAACGTTGTAGTTTTACTTAAAAAAGCTTAAAGCACTGCTAATGGAAGATTTGCAAAAGCTTTGTTGTACAAGAAAGACAAGTCATCGTTAACCTTTTAATAAAATGCTTCGAAAAGTCGGTGACAAGGACATAAACCCATCCCAAATACACTTTCAAGGAATTACATTTACACCGTGTCCTCGCATTCTCATCGTCCTGTCCGCAGATTTTATAGCCTCCATTCCAATAATTTTTTCTACGAACTTTCGTGAATGCTCACCGGATCGCGTGACGGAGTGGAATGACGGAGCGGTTCGTGTGAGCGACCTTATAATTCATTGCCACGTGGCATGTTTGGTCATGTTTGTTGTTTTGCTGAAACGACAAATAAGCTTTGAAAGGAAATTGCAGTGGAACATCGTGGTCGCGTCATTAAGGTGATTTTGTCAGGCAAAGTATGTAGTGTTCTTTGAGTTCGTGTGGAAGATTGTAGACGAAGATTGCATCTCAAACTTATGCTTAAAAAAAGTAAATGGTTTAAGTGGGGAGGTGTTGTTCGGCCAGGGGAGTAGCTTGCTTTTTTATTTTTGTGTGGGAGATAACTACCAGGGGGCTTACTTACTGACCTTTCACTGTACGAAAAGCCTATACAGTGCGAGGTCAGCTAATGCTGAAAATGTCTGGGCTGTTCAATTTCTGCCCTGCTATTAAGAGTTCATAGTAAGGGTGACAAATCAACATCGAGCTATGCTGCGCTGTACTGCGCTATACGGCGCTGTGCTATGTTAGGTCAACTCGCTCGTCTAATATTTTAATGAGGATATAAACAAACCATGCTGTGCTGAGGTGTGTGAGGCTACGCTCTATTTAAAAACGCAGCAGTCTCGAGCGAGGCGCGCTACCCGCCGTGCTGAGCCGCGCTGTGCCGTGTGATATCCGCTTCTTCTTCACTTTCATCTTCATCGGATTCAACTATGTCGTAATGTTTACGTTTTTTTGAAAATAAAGTTTGACGTTTGACGAGATAAACGACTACACGAGCTGCTGATTACTTTTAATACTGAGCTAAGCAAAGCGCGGCACAGCTTGATGTTGATTGTTAAAAAAACGTAGCTTAAGAAACACAGCACAGCACAGCGCAGTACAGCGCAGCATAGCTCGATGTTGATTTGTCACCCTAAGCCCCCAGATAGCGTGACGAAGTGGAATGATGGAGCGGTTTCGTGTGAGCGTCCTTTTAATTTATTGCCATGTTTGCTCATGTTTGTTGTGTTGCTTCAATTGCAGTGGAACGTCGCTTTCAGGTGATTCCATTAAGGGAAGGTGTTGGTGATTTTAAAGTTTGGAAGATTGTAGACAAAGATTCTGTTTTAAACTTATACTTAGAAAGGAAATGGTTGCAGGGTGGTGTCGCTTGGCCAGGCGAGGTGTTTCTTCTTTTATTTTTATTTTGTGTTACTATACAGATAGTCTTGAATTGGAAGTTTAAAAGTAAATAGTTCCTCGGGGTGTCGAGGTCTTTAAGATAGTGTGGCTCTTCCTGTCATTGCGACGCGACGTGAACTCATGGGAAGGTCGCCGGCATGCATTTATTCTTGACTTTATTTTAAACTAGCTGTTGCCCGCGGTTTTAAACTTGCGTTTTATTTTTATCATAATAAAATATAGCCTATATCACCCGGGTATAGTGTAGCTTTCTATTAGTGAAAGAATTTTTTGAATCGGTTCAGTAGTTCTAGAGATTATCTTCTACATATCAGACTCAGAATGTTCTTTATTTGCATGAAATACGGGTTTGTACAGTTCTTAATAAATACAGATAAGTTGCCACATATTTGACCATTTAAATGGTATGCAAAATAGGTCTAAAAATAACATATACATAGTTTATCTTAAGACCTAAATGAAAATATTATAATTAAAAAACAACAAGAAGTTATCCAAAATTAAAGACTACTAATAAAAGGTACCTATGTAAATAAAATTTAAAATATATTATGGAACATAAATAACATTTTTAATTTATATAATTTAAATTAATGAGATTATATTACCTATTATTAAATTATACAAACAAACAAACAAATCCTCTTTACTCTACTTGAGACAAACTAACCACTCTATGGCTTAACCTAGCTACAAAGTTAGTGACTAATTAGGCGTTATTTTTCATTGTGAAAATTCTGCATGCAACTTCTAAATGCATTTAGAAGCACTTGCTTGGCTGATGTAGATTTTATTCATGTGGCCTATAATTGCGGTCATTCCTGAGGTCAACTGGCGTGGTTGGAGGCTATATTGTTGCTTTAATAGTAACTGAAGGTTGTTTGACAAACAATCATAAACACGGCTTTTAAAATGACGGAACACGCGACTCTACTTTGGGTTATTTTTAAACGAATGGAACTAGGACTTTATTAGCGTTTGTGAATGACGTACGAACGGGTACATTTCAAGCTATACATTTTCAGTATAAACTGATCTCTTGTTATACAGAAAGGCTATACAATGCGAGGTCAGCTTATACTGGAAATATATAGCTTTTTTATTTATTAAAAGAGCTGGCATATATTTCTTGTAGAATCTAAATATAAGAATATATGTATTGTTTACTGTGTGTTGTTGAGTTTGGTCGTTGCTTAATAATGCACAGACATAAATGTTGTAAGCACGACCACGTTAAAGTAAACTGTCGTTTGCATACCTCCTGGTTCAACTTTTGTCATTGCTAAACAGTTTTAGTCGTGTGACATTTCGATTCTTAATTCCAAACTGCTATGAATTGGTTTGAACTGGTTTGAAGTTAAACACACGATACTAAACTCAGTGCTGTGCTGAGTGTGAGTTTCAAAAATACAAACTCAGTTGAGGTGTTATTTTAGAGATGGACTGAGTGATGATTTTTCGGTATCAATGTGTTAAAGTAGGTTCAGAACCAATGTAATACATACATACTTTGTTGTAGTTTAGTCATAGGCCATATAGATGTTAGAAAGAAGAAAGCGTTTTTTTGTCAGCTAGTTTTACTAATATGTTGTGCTCTTGTGTTCTCTCAATAAATAAACAATTTACTGTTATTACTGAAGTTTTACATTAAATTGCAATACAATGACTACATGATAATAACAAAAAAAAATCGATGATGGGAACAATGACAAAATTCTCAATGATTTTTCTATGTCACTGTTCATATTGTCATTGACATGTCACAGCTGAAGCCGAAGTTCATGTGCATTCAGTCATGGTCATTACCGAGTGATAATTTTAGGCATTGATGATTTTGTCGTCGTCACTGCATGACGAAATGATTTTAAAATATCGATGATTTATACATGTGACATGATATCGGACTCCACTCTAATGAAAAGGACAAAGTTCAAAAATCCTCATCTTAGACCTAAGTTCACCGACAACTTAACAGATTAGGACAAAATCACCTGCTTTCCAAGTTTTGTAGGGTTAAATAACCGTTTCCATTTATTGTATGTTGGTGGTGAACATAGCCTTTAGTCACATTGCCGGGGTAAGCGAATAGTGGCTAAGTTTGTCGACTGGCAGGTGAATCAATACGCAAGTTAGCACTAAGGCTTCGGCTTAAGGATTTATTAGCGACCTTACGTGCGTGCGGGTCGTTGACATCTGCTGTTGTTATATTTGTTAGGGTAATTTCATACCAAGTAATCGTAATTAATTTCTACTAGTGGCTAGTTTATGAGTTTGTTTGCGAAAGATCGTGTTTTATTATTATTTTATGTAACTTTTTTATTACTATTATTAAAAAAATAAGTATTTTCTCTTTTTTTTTTATAGGTTTATGTAGAAATACTCATAATAATATGTGGAGCAACTTATTTTATACATTGTACTTTGTTTTATAATTCTTATTAGTCTGTAAGCTTTCCAAACAATAAATAAACTCAATTTCTACAGAATTAATGAAATTCTAGGAATCAGTCGCTATCACGGACAATTTTTCAGTGTGAATCGGATAATTTTTCCAGGAACGTAGTCGTACAACTGGCTCTATCTAGTTATCTTATTTTGCAAGAATTAAAAGCACAAATGTTTTTTGTATAATTAACACTAACTACAAGAAGATAGAATATCGAGTTAAAACCAGATTAAGATTTTTAAAGGTAACTATTATTTTAAGAATAGAGTCTTGTGACTTGATAAGCAATACTAACTAAATGTAAAATTAAGTTAAATGATGTTTGTGATTGGCTTCCTCACCCTAAGAGTTAAATTAACTGATATAACAGACAATAATTAACTTTTGTATTAGATATATAATAACTTAATTTTTTAAGGTAGGCAGTTTCTTTTTGTCTTTACGGAGTGCTCACCACTGATGTTGATCAGTCTGTAATATATTGGCTATAGAATATTGAAGTATTTTACAAACTTGGACCGCAATAAGGGTTTTATTAAATATTTAGTAGACCAAGGAGTGAACGTCAAAAGTTCATGCGGTCGTTGTTTAATGAAGTAGACTTTAGTTGAAAAATTAATAACGATTTTTGTATTCATCATTAATGAACTCAACTGAGGAACTTGAAGTTTAAAACGCGAATGGAGTGGAAAAGAGAAATTTAATTAAAATTTGCGGTAACTCTATAAAAATATCCATACTCCATTATAGCCATTTGTGATTAAAAACAAGAATCTCTTGGTGTAACATTGTGAAGTTATAGGATTCTCCTTCTGCCGAGTAGCGGTGAGGCGTATTTATCGTCACAGTTAAAAATAACTGATATTTAAAGATAACAGATAACAATTGTTCCTGCCACTGCCAATTAACTGTTATACAAATAACAGACACAAATTTCATTCACAGCGAACCTTGCTTGTTATTTTGTTAAATAAGTTTTGCTATCATTCTTACTAACTGGACTAATGCTTGCTAAAAAAAGACACACCTAGTATTTAATAAGCAAATATAGGTCCCCCATCCAAAAAGTGCTAAGCACTTGTCGGTGTAGCAATTTCCATTCGGTCCTATCTAATGCCAAATCTTTTAAATCTTTATATGTTTCTATATTCGCTTTTTCTTTCAGCTGATCAACGTAGGTTCTTCTTGGTCTTCCTCTTTTTCTTTTTGCCTCTATTTTTCCTTCTATAATGTTGGTAATGAACTTATCGTGCCTAACACACACCTGCCTGGACAGAAAAAGTGACCAACGAAGAGATACTAAGAAGAGTAAATGAGAAAAGACAAATATTGAAACACATAGAAAAAAGACGAGGAAACATGATTGGTCACTTGATTAGGCAAATATAGGTACTAGGTATATTTTAGTATGGTAGTATGAAAATAACAGGCTGTTATTTAGTAACAGATATTTCATTTTGTTATTTTTGTGTAGCAGTAACAGAGATAACGGATAACACAATTGACTGTTATAACACTTATAACCCATAGCTTGCATCACCAGTCGGCTTAACACATAGAAATAGTACAAGTACTGGAACGCTTAATAGTGCCGTAAAGCCGGTATGAGGGAGAATACTTTGTGGTAACCGTGTCCTTGTCTAATAGGGTAACCATACATTTTAGTTAAAAGTAGGACATGATAGAAATATTTAATTATGTTATGAGAATAGTTATCAGGTAATTAACTACTGATATCGAATAGTAAGAATTGTTTTTTTCCTAGTAAATAGTGAAATATACGGTCCATACAGTGTATCTAAACGTTCTTACAAATATACATACACCCTTTTGGTTATAATTAGAGTCACAGGCAAGGCATAATATATAAATAGGCATATGCAAGGTTACTATATAATAAAAAAGAAAATTTAGAGAAAATTTCGGACATTGCGGAAAAATCCGGACATTTTCTTATACACAGATTACGTGTATAATAAAATGTCATGCGTGAATATTCCGGACATCTGGCAGCTCTAGTCATAGGAAACATTAGATTTTAACATTTTAAGATACAAATTTAATTCCTCTTCTACTTTTTCTTTCTTTTTTCTTTTTCTCTTTTAGCTTTGCGACCATCCTACGACCTTTCTTTATGAGATCTTTCCTATTATAGCAGATAGGGTAACCCATGCTTAGTGCTGCAGAATCGAATATCACTTATTATAATATTCTTGTTTGGCAAACTCAAGTATAATCATCATTCACAACATTAAGCAATAAAACACAATGAATGAAAGTCAAAGCAAAACTTTTTTTAATTTCAAATCGGCATAAAAAGGTCGTCGTCGTTTCGTCAAAACGTTGAGATTCTAGATGCACGGTTCCAAAGTGGGCCGGGTTCTATGGAGAAGAGACCGGCTAGAAACTTAATGGTTGATTGTAATTTTAATTGTGTTGGCATTATAGTTGTATTTTGGGTTTATGTGCTTGTTTCCTCTTGCTTTACTTTCTTATTTGGTGGTTCACTGGAAACTGCAACATCTTCCCATTTACTACAAAATCCTACATGCCCTGATTCACCAGATGTTCCTGCACGTACAATTTATTTTGCACGTACAGTTTTTTTTCTTTTTGTGGCTATCTGTAATGTCAAAAATGATCTTCATTATGGCACAATATCTAAGTACAATGTCCAATCCAGTAAAAGTTTAATCCATCTAACTATACTAATAGGAAAATATTAAACACAAATAAACAATAAGCAAAGTGTGTGAATCTTAAGTTTGTGCAATGTGTTATACTTTATATTAGTATAAACTATTACAGACCAGACAATTACACACAACATTATACAACAGACACATACAACAACTGATAATTATTAAACATATTACAATAGTACCTATGGTAATATTGAAGGAACTGCTTCAGGTTTTAATTTTATTTTTGCTGCTGTTAAATAATTCATTATCTTTAAAATTTACGCCACAAACACATGCGAACTTTTACACACTAATGTCAAGGTTCGTGGCTGTTATCCATAACACCCTCTGCTTATTATCAGCTGGAATCCTGAAAAAACAAACATGGAATTTTAATAAAGTCTATCATTTTATAAGAGATACAAAAAAACATTATTATCTATTCGGCACAACAAACAACAAATGATTTCAACAAATTAACTTAAACTATATACAGGGTTATTTGTAAAACACCGGCAATGCTTTAAGGGGTGCAACTACTCATCAATATGAACAACTTTTACTACGGGACCAACCATGAAATCGCGAAAAAAAATTCAAACTTTTCATACATTTTGATGGAGCAAGGTTAATCTTTTGTATGAAAAGTTTGATTTTTTTTTCGCGATTTCATTGTTGTTCCCATAGTAAAAGTTGTTCATATTGATGAGTAGTTTCACCCCTTAAAGCGTTGCCGGTGTTTTACAAATAACCCTGTATGTATACTTATACTATACTTGGAATCACTCAAATTATACAAAACAATAAATGCATCGAAAATATGCTACGCATTACAGATTATGGAAAAACAAATCCAAATTTATTAAATTACGTAAATTATTTAACTTAGTGGACTGTATGTTATGTGAAACGATCTAAAATAAGTACTTGGAGCAACTATATCCCACAAAATAAAAATATATTGTCACACTACTCAATGAAACTTACCTATGGAACGATATTCCACAACCAGGATAATATTCTCGCTTGCACCCAATCATAACTCAAGTATTTACCATCTTGTCGCCAAAAAATTATTCTAGGCACAAAAATAATGTTTGATCACGTTTATTTCTGAACTATGAAAACCACGAATGTTGACAATAGGTTGACAACTAAGTTGACAATGTAAGCCATTTTGAATGATGTAGTGTTTCCCGCATGCAAACTTCTTTAACTACTGGTATCCAAATATTGTAATAATCAATCTTATTGAATAACGTATGGAAATAATAATATTTAATATAATATTTAAAGCACGTCAATTATAATTTTTATTATGTTTATTTTGATAGCCGTGGGTAGAAGTTTCATTAGTTCTAATATGTATGTAAAAACGATTCTGAAAATACCAATTTAGTAGATTACTAAGTTGATGAGTAATGGCCATGTGTGCGAGAGGGACACCGCTAAATCTCAGGTGACTTTCATGTGGGCACAAAATTTCGTACAACTAATATTATAGCAGTAAGCTCTCTAGTTATAGGTACTATGTATTATCTCTATGCCATAAACTCATAGACATATAACTTATGTCTATGCATAAACTAAATGATTGATGACAGATGCACCTGACCATAATGTTCCTTGCACCTGACCATAAACATTGCTTTTTTTGGTTCTTTCGTCCGTCTAAACCAGTCTAAACTCTTTTGGACGGGGATACGGGGGACAGGCACTCACCATAACCCTAAGTGCTAATAATAATGCGAAATCCCCAATGACTAAAGAATCCATCCCACGTCTATGTTCTTTTGCCTGTCCCAGAGACGTACGAAAGAACCAAAAAAAAATGTCTATGATCTTGCCTGACACCTCAGAACAATGACTTAGTCACATAGAAATAGTACAAGTACTGGAACGCTTAATAGTGCCGTAAAGCCGGTCTGAGGGAGAATACTTTGTGGTAACCGTGTCCTTGTCTAATAGGGTAACCATACATTTTAGTTAAAAGTAGGACATGATAGAAATATTTAATTATGTTATGAGAATAGTTATCAGGTAATTAACTACTGATATCGAATAGTAAGAATTGTTTTTTTCCTAGTAAATAGTGAAATATACGGTCCATACAGTGTATCTAAACGTTCTTACAAATATACATACACCCTTTTGGTTATAATTAGAGTCACAGGCAAGGCATAATATATAAATAGGCATATGCAAGGTTACTATATAATAAAAAAGAAAATTTAGAGAAAATTTCGGACATTGCGGAAAAATCCGGACATTTTCTTATACACAGATTACGTGTATAATAAAATGTCATGCGTGAATATTCCGGACATCTGGCAGCTCTAGTCATAGGAAACATTAGATTTTAACATTTTAAGATACAAATTTAATTCCTCTTCTACTTTTTCTTTCTTTTTTCTTTTTCTCTTTTAGCTTTGCGACCATCCTACGACCTTTCTTTATGAGATCTTTCCTATTATAGCAGATAGGGTAACCCATGCTTAGTGCTGCAGAATCGAATATCACTTATTATAATATTCTTGTTTGGCAAACTCAAGTATAATCATCATTCACAACATTAAGCAATAAAACACAATGAATGAAAGTCAAAGCAAAACTTTTTTTAATTTCAAATCGGCGTAAAAAGGTCGTCGTCGTTTCGTCAAAACGTTGAGATTCTAGATGCACGGTTCCAAAGTGGGCCGGGTTCTATGGAGAAGAGACCGGCTAGAAACTTAATGGTTGATTGTAATTTTAATTGTGTTGGCATTATAGTTGTATTTTGGGTTTATGTGCTTGTTTCCTCTTGCTTTACTTTCTTATTTGGTGGTTCACTGGAAACTGCAACATCTTCCCATTTACTACAAAATCCTACATGCCCTGATTCACCAGATGTTCCTGCACGTACAATTTATTTTGCACGTACAGTTTTTTTTCTTTTTGTGGCTATCTGTAATGTCAAAAATGATCTTCATTATGGCACAATATCTAAGTACAATATCCAATCCAGTAAAAGTTTAATCCATCTAACTATACTAATAGGAAAATATTAAACACAAATAAACAATAAGCAAAGTGTGTGAATCTTAAGTTTGTGCAATGTGTTATACTTTATATTAGTATAAACTATTACAGACCAGACAATTACAGACAACATTATACAACAGACACATACAACAACTGATAATTATTAAACATATTACAATAGTACCTATGGTAATATTGAAGGAACTGCTTCAGGTTTTAATTTTATTTTTGCTGCTGTTAAATAATTCATTATCTTTAAAATTTACACCACAAACACATGCGAACTTTTACACACTAATGTCAAGGTTCGTGGCTGTTATCCATAACACCCTCTGCTTATTATCAGCTGGAATCCTGAAAAAAACAAACATGGAATTTTAATAAAGTCTATCATTTTATAAGAGATACAAAAAAACATTATTATCTATTCGGCACAACAAACAACAAATGATTTCAACAAATTAACTTAAACTATATACAGGGTTATTTGTAAAACACCGGCAATGCTTTAAGGGGTGAAAATACTCATCAATATGAACAACTTTTACTACGGGACCAACCATGAAATCGCGAAAAAAAATTCAAACTTTTCATACATTTTGATGGAGCAAGGTTAATCTTTTGTATGAAAAGTTTGATTTTTTTTTCGCGATTTCATGGTTGTTCCCATAGTAAAAGTTGTTCATATTGATGAGTAGTTTCACCCCTTAAAGCGTTGCCGGTGTTTTACAAATAACCCTGTATGTATACTTATACTATACTTGGAATCACTCAAATTATACAAAACAATAAATGCATCGAAAATATGCTACGCATTACAGATTATGGAAAAACAAATCCAAATTTATTAAATTACGTAAATTATTTAACTTAGTGGACTGTATGTTATGTGAAACGATCTAAAATAAGTACTTGGAGCAACTATATCCCACAAAATAAAAATATATTGTCACACTACTCAATGAAACTTACCTATGGAACGATATTCCACAACCAGGATAATATTCTCGCTTGCACCCAATCATAACTCAAGTATTTACCATCTTGTCGCCAAAAAATTATTCTAGGCACAAAAATAATGTTTGATCACGTTTATTTCTGAACTATGAAAACCACGAATGTTGACAATAGGTTGACAACTAAGTTGACAATGTAAGCCATTTTGAATGATGTAGTGTTTCCCGCATGCAAACTTCTTTAACTACTGGTATCCAAATATTGTAATAATCAATCTTATTGAATAATGTATGGAAATAATAATATTTAATATAATATTTAAAGCACGTCAATTATAATTTTTATTATGTTTATTTTGATAGCCGTGGGTAGAAGTTTCATTAGTTCTAATATGTATGTAAAAACGATTCTGAAAATACCAATTTAGTAGATTACTAAGTTGATGAGTAATGGCCATGTGTGCGAGAGGGACTCCGCTGAATCTCGGGTGACTTTCATGTGGGCACAAAATTTCGTACAACTAATTATAGCAGTAAGCTCTCTAGTTATAGGTACTATGTATTATCTCTATGGCTTAACATGAGCCCCGCGACACCATTTTGTCGTCGCATTATGTCGTGCGGATACAGGTTTTTAGTTTTAGTTTTAGTGGGTTCGATCTCCGCCCTGTACAAATATATTTTGTACGATCTACAGATAGTTATTCCGGGTCTGAGTGTATGTGCATGTGACGTGTATGTTTGTAAACTGTACCCACGATACAGTAGATATGCTAGTAGGGGTAACGTATTAAAAAAAGTGGCTGATTTTGATCTAATCATTGTACTTAATTGATTAAAATCACTTAATTTTCCTTCCATACATACATGTAACAAAATCATTCTAACGTCAAAGTGCCCATTAATCACTGGGACGCCATCATTTATCATTTTAGACACATTTACGTATTTACATTTTTTTTAACCAACAAAAAAGAATCCAACTGAAGCGCTTTTTTATAAATTTCAGCGTTTTTATTGGTATCAAGTGGTGTGACAGTTTTGGCGTGAAAGCTGTGATTTTGTGGCAAATAAGGTATATTTCTTCATCTTGTTTAATGTATGAGTGGACTTACTAGGCTGGCATAGTCACCAAAGTGCACTGAAGCTTCAGCAAAAATAGGAAAAGGAATAAAAAATAATTTCGCTGTTTTTGATGCAATTTTATCATTTTTTATCATTGGGGGACTCTTACCGGCTCTTACCACGGTGGCGATGGTGATAGTCAGCTTTCGGCACCTAATGGTGGACTTCGGGATACCTATAAACAACGGTACTTACCTGTGAACACCTACACTCCTTTCCTTAAATACTTGAATCTAGAGAGATTTCCAAGAGTAATTGTATCAAATTAAGCGACACTCTGTAATTATTCAGATTAATTTGAAACTGTTTCTCTGTAACATGATTTAGACGTCACTACATGTTTCAAGGGAAAACGTATTGAGTATCACAAGCGTGTACATAATTATACATAGCATCAAGCTTGTATTTCCCTAACGGTTATGTTACAATTAACATTTATAATAGAATTGAATTGAACTGTCATAAAATGTATTTATAATAATATATTTTAATAACTAATGGGTCTCTAATTTGGTAATTAATGGTTATTGACGTGTAATAAAAATTACCAATAAATTGATTTATGATTTAGAGGTGTATATACTATTGTAAGTCTACAGTTCGAACATGCCGCCGTTATTAAGACACGTAACTTGGGCGAGCCTATCCGTCCTATACCGTCTACCGAGCATAATTCATATACCTTGAATATAACAGAAGAGTTTGTATTTCAAATAAACCAAATGTTAGGCACTTTTGAAACGGTAAAGCGACTAAGTGCACGGTTCCAAAACAGATCGTCCTATGGAGAAAAACTGGCAAGAAACTCCATGGATATTCTTTTAAAATAAGATTGTTACAATTTTGTATAATCATTACATTTTTATAGGACAATATAAGACAAAACAATGTAAATACTAAACGATGTATGTATGTATACATATTAAATGTATTTTGATAGAAAATAATAAATATATATATAAATTTGGTTCTTTTCTTACAGTTACATTTACAAATTGAAGCAACATAGTTCCTTATCTCCGGGTACTAAGTTTTTTTTTTCAGGTAACCCAGTTTCTCTTTTCCCGATTTGGGAATCAAACTTCAAGACTTCACGGTCAGCAGCCGCCGTTGCAACCACTAGACCAATACAGAAAGAAAGAAAAGTAAATTTATTTGTAGACAGTAACATAAAGGGACACAGTTTAAATTAAAAAAATAAAAACAAAGAACAAAACACAAAAGCAAAAACAAAAAAACATAAATACACCTAAAAAACATTCATAACATAATAATATTATCGTTTAAAAAAAACTATAGAACACGCTTTATTCATCCAAACTGAACGTGTATGCAAAACTTCGGCTCAATCGGAAACCGGGAAGTGGGTATTTAACTTCCAAGATCTTCTTACATAGTTAGTTAGTTACAGGTGAAGCTAATAAAAGCGTGTTAAAAACAGGTAACAGTGTGCCTCACGGGTGCGCTAAATAGGCCCAGGCTTTATTTAGTTTTCATGTTTCTTACAAAAGAGAGATAAATCTTTGAATATAATATTGTGTTTCAGCCGCGACTCCTTCAATAGATATCAAAAGTCAAGTGAAATGGAAAATGACGGAAATGGGCTATTACCGCCTTCCATGCGGATGCTCTTACCCTTAACTTAACATTTAACTAGTTGAGCACGTTCTATGAATATGCAATATTACGCTACTTTTGTGAGAGAATCGGTCTCGAACTCGTTAGATAGTTTTAGCATAATACATGAGGATGACTGAACGAGATGCAAGATAGAAGAAAATGTTAAGATTAAAAAAAAATATTTCCCTATTATTAGCATTGATAGCCTCGTTTCTAAAGTCGGTGCCACTGCCACGATAGATTGAAGCATTGAAGAATTAAAGGCCCCAACTTCAGAAGCTGATTTAAAGTTTTTTAAGAAAATTATTTTATACTTTTCTGAAGTTGGGGCCTTTAATACGAACTAGACACATTCAGCAAGGACTGGTCATCACTGGCACAGGATAGAACAGCATGGAAATCAAGGGGGGAGGCCTTTGCCCAGCAGTAACATTTCTGAAGTCGGTTTTTACTTTTTTTAAAGATTATTTTAAGTGGCAATAACAATACATGCGATTACAGCAATCGTGAGTGATATGCTGTTATTCATTCAAGAGTTCCATTGTCTATCTCCGAAGGTTTTCATCACATCTTCATCAAATTCAAATGGGACCACCTCGAGAGTATACCCTTTCAAACAAAAAAATTATAATTTTCAAAATCGGTCTGCAATTGGCGGATTAATCGTGAAATAAACATTTAAAAAAATATAGAGAATTCAGAACCTCCTCCTTTATTGAAGTCGGTTAAAAAGAGCTGTAACTTTTGAACGGCGGATCAGATTTTCATGAAACATAGCTAAGAATATGATACCCGATTAATCTAGTTTTCAATTAAAAAAACTATATTGTAATCTGTCCATCCATTTTGGAGCTACGATGCCACAGATACACAAATCCACAGATACACACTACAAACTTATAACACCCTTCTTTTTTGTCGGGGGTTAGAGAGACGTAGTATATAATCCGATGTCGTTGGCAGTGCACTGACGGCGTCAATCTAGTGATTTATCTGCGACACAGTGCAGGCGAGGCCGACCACAACTCATGCCACTGTTTATAGCGTACTCCTCCATTGCGAGAGAATAGTAAGCATTTTATAAATCAAATCAATTTTTTTGTAAATCAGCGCTGCAGCTAGCTGCAGCTTTTTGCTGAGCTGAGGCCTATTAGACACATCATAACGACACCGAGTCTGCTTTGCCGAATTAAATGTATTAATTTTAATTGTTGTTTTTTGTTTTATATGCTAATTATTTTTTATTTTCTTAATATTTTTTATGTTTTATTTTATTGTTTCGGTGTCGGTTACTTTGTGATGTCTAATAAACGTTTTTTCTTTCTTTCTTTCTTATACCAGTTTTTTGGTGACGCTGCGATATGAAGAAACCTTCATATCGCAGAGTCACCAAAAAACTAGTGTTATTTAATGAGTGGTGAGATTTTTTTATTAGTGATATTTATTGGGAACATGAATAAATAATTTAATTTATTTATATTCAGAACTCAAATAAATAAATAAGTAAAGAAGAAAATAAACAAACATAACATAAATAAAATAACAGTTTATTTGTAGAAGCTTGAAGCAGCGGGAATGTTACGTAATATAAGAGCCAAATTCGTGGAAACAATATTAAAATATAAATGAAAGTAGCTACAGACTGAGCGTTGATGCTGGAAATAGGATAACTCTCGTACTTACATAATTATAAACGTTGAATAAAGATAATAATGCCATGTTTAAAGTTTCAAAAATATTATATTTGAGACTAGCTGTACCCGCGACTTCGTCCGCGTGGGTAATTTTTTTTTGCGTGTATCTTTAATTCTTTAAAAAAAAAGTAGTCTAAGTTACTCTTTATAACATCAGCTATCTGCCAGTTAAAGTCCCGTCAAAATCGGTCTAGCCGTTTTGGAGAATAGCCGGAACAAACAAAGACAGACAAAAATTTTAAAATTGTTTTTTTTTGTAAGTACCGTTTAAACTTTCATAATATGCATTTAGTAAAAACCTGTTATTTTGACATTAAAGACACTTCAATTTCATAATTTCAATTAACATATTAGCTTAGATTATCGATTGATTTAGAGAGGATTTCGGAGACCAATCAATAATCTAAGCATATTAGTTTTTTAAACCATAGATAATATTTTGACACAGATGTCAGGAACACATTCTCTCGACGGTCGCACAATAACTACTCGTATATTACAAATATAGCAATTTCTGAACCCATCCAATATTATTTACGAATGGAGTATTTTGTATAGAATTCGAACTATTGTAATGTCGAGGTCGTCCAACAATGGTTACTGATTGTTAGCATTATTATAGGGACATCATTTGGGTTCCATGTAAGTATGTGAAGCTGCAGAAGATGTTTAGACGGATGGCCCTTAAACGGTCGGGAGATTAGGACAGATTTTTTGCTGAAGTGAGGGATTAATAATGTAGTTAGATAGTTGCTATTACAGTATTCTTGTTTGGAGGATTGGGAGGATTGTACCTAAATATTATCTGACCGTGATAGTGACCGACAGACGCGGAGATCTAAACTAAACTCCTAAACCACGCAAAGCATTTAGATGCGGTTTTCAATATCACTTAGATAATTTTTTACGGAAGGATTATAATATAATTATATTATTTGTATAGAACAGTTGTTTTTTCTTCGCTATTTCAGGTTTCGACTCATAGTAAAAGTTGTTCATAATGATGACTACAATAACCCCTTAAAGAGATCGGGACTAGAAAGGTAAGACCTTGTATAAGTAGGTATTACGTTAGTAAATAAACAAATAAATGTTTTTGTAGTTTTATTAAATAGAATAGAATAGAATAGAAAATATTTATTCGATAAATGACACATCGTCAGTACAGAAATAAAATAAAATTGAAACACAGAGATCAGAAAGAAACAAAAATAATAATAAGAAATAATAACAAACAAACACGGATAAATAATATAATAAAGTTGATTTTACTGCACCGACGAGCACGCCCATATCGAAAGGGTGCCAGCTCAGCATTTGCTGGTATTAAATGCTACGAACTTCTACGAAGTACGAACTATCAAAGTAGAATATCCGTTGCCAACGTAAATAAAAGTTTTCGTTTTTGTAGGGCTGTCAAATACGGTTCCCGTCGATTATTCTCGAGGTTGATCTCGGTACTCAACACATTCACATCGCATCAATTCTCTAATCTTGAGTGTCTGACGTCATAACTCAGAATGCCTTAAATATGCATATGACATGCTTGATTGCCTGGCGGCTGTCAGATCCTCGCTCGTCTGCCAGGCTGGCAGGCTATCGCGACCAGACCTCTAATATATTCGCGCCACGAGCCCTTGTTTATGGGGCATTGAATTAATTTGCCATTCCGTTCAGGAGGTCGACAGTTGCGAAGTTGTTTACTTAGTGGGTTTGAGATGGACGCCAATAATTACGATTACGAAGTAACGTCGTTTTAGAATGCAATTTTTCTGGTAGTCGAATTTTTTTGAATTACTTATTTAAAAAGGTCTGTAATTCTCTTCTTGCTTAAAAAATATACGTACAGGTGAATATAATTTTCTCAAGAAAATTCGAGACTTCCGTTTTCCGTTTAACACCCCTTAACAAAGGGCTGCCTCTTCACGAACGACACAAAAGAAATAAAATAGGTCAGGTTTTATTTATTCGTAATTATCACACGCACAACACAAGTGTCTCGGTTTCATGGTTCCCACCCGTATAAAATACGCAAAAATATCAAAACTTTTTCAATTGCTCAAAACGGCCGCATTTGGAACTTTTCTTTGTCTGATTAATGGGAATTTTCGTATTTATCTTTTCTTGTCAGACGGACGGTCCTATAATATAAATGTTTGTTTTCAAACAAGCTTTGGTTTTGAGTGAAAACCACAAAAAATGGGGAGCGAAGGAACACTTTTTTCTAGCAGTTTGTGTTATAATGAAATGTTAGCATCAGTTGCATCCACAGAACACAGAAGAGAAACCTCTAACCCAGAAAAGAAAACTCTTTCTGAAACACATTTTTTTTTTCTGTGTTTCTCTTTCAGGAACAGAAAAGAAACCTCTAACCCAGAAACTCTTTCAGAAACTTTTTTATTTTTTTTCTGTTTTTCTAAAAGTCTGTAATCTTTTTCTGTGGTTGTATCCATGGTGGTTTTGAGACAATACTAGCAATAGGTGCCTTTGTTATATCGTTATATCCCTAAATGTGTTGGTACTGGTGGTAGTGGTGTACTATTGCAGAACTGTTCTGTTATATTGAGATAGATACTTTGGAACAGTATCACCCAGGATACCATACAAGTAACAGGATATTTTTTTATCTAGTGCGCATAATTTGTAGAGCGATTCAGTCTTACTTTAAAACAAAACGAAAATTCGACTTAGTATGACGCATAATTTACTAGCGCAAGCCATACAAAATCATTTTTTTATTTTCTTTTGGTATGAATTTAATTTAATTTAATTTAAATTATAATTACGAAGATGAAGGTGTAATTTAATAACAGGAGCTGTGAAAATTACTAGAGCATGTTTACAACTAGAAAAAGACCTGTAACTTTTGAAAAGCTGAACAGATTTTCATGAAACATAGCTAAAATGATATCCGATTAAACAAGCTTTCAAATAAAAACAGTGCATTGAAATCGGTCCATCCGTTTTGGAGCTACGATGCCACAGACAGACACACAGATAAACAGGTACACAAAGACACAGATACGCAGTTACACAGATACACCGATACACAGATACACACTACAAACTTATAAAACCCCTTTTTATCTCGGGGCTTAAAATTCAACCGCTACGTACGTACGTCAATAACTTGGATGTAATTGAACAATATACTTATGCCTAATGTTGCAAAGCTATTTCACTCTTATTTTTACAATAAAATGCAGCTCACCATTAAATACAACAGGCCAGACATCTTCCACATTCATCTCGAAAAAGATAAAATAGAATCGAATACAGCCGTCGGGCTTAACCGCGGAAATCTAATCACATTTGCGGTATTGTACTGTTTTATTTTACAAAACCCGAGGATTTACTTCATTTTGAATTCGTAGAAACACGGTGAGCGGATGATACTTACTTGACGGTGTTTTTATGTTCAATGTTTTCTGATTTTGGTACAAGATTGTTGGATCAAGAATGATAAGTTAATCGTGGAAGATTTTGGCCGCTTGTTTTAAATAAACTGAAAGGAATTTTAAGAAAAACATTCGAACCAAATAATTTCCGATCTTTTATTGTAAATGTCTATGGACAGAGTGCATTTAGACGTTTTCTTCTGTTTAGAAATTTGACGGAAAACAGTATTGCTACGTTACTTTATCGATTCAATATTGTGCTCATGCCTTATGCTATGACGATAACGTGTCTTCTCACAGTTAAACCTATAAACTTATTATATCTATATCACGACCGGTTGACCGGACCGATGGTTGGTGCCGGAGTTTATGAAGAAGTTGCGCGGGGCGGGAGGGGTGTGATGCGAGATGTCATAGAAATATGACAAGCCTAGAAAAGTAGCTATTAATTGAACTTTAGTAGGCATGTGTCACACACACCGCAAAACATCCTCAAATTCAGACACCAACTGTGAGTTAAGTAGTCGTACATGAGTCGTACTATAGTGATAAAGTTTATGGTTAAACTGATCTGCGTCATTCTCATACAAAATTTGACAGATTGTAGTAAGATACGAGTATGGTTGTCATAGAGAATAACGACTCTGAGCAGTAATCTGCGAACTATAAAATAGTAAGAGGGTGCACCGATTGCTTGCGAGAGCCATTTCTCTCAGTTACAGGATAATAAATTACCAGTTGACAGAACGCTATTTTATTTTCAAATCCAGATCAATACGCAAGTCCATAAACTTTATTTATGTGCAATTCGATTAAAGTCCGCCCACGTCCAACTAATCGGAGGATATTTTCTAGTTTTCCGAGAGTTGGTCAAAGGTATCAGGTACTAGGAGCACATAAGTTACGAGGATCTGTTATGTAAGTAAGCTGGTCACCGCATGGCCGGCTCCGGTGACGTCACGCGACGTAACGAACCGCGCCGAGATAATAACCTACTTACGGGCTTGTAGGATGTCGAGTGGATTTTTAGTTATGTAACTAAGGGGACATAGACGTCTGAGAGGCTTAGATTTATGAGCTCGGATTTTCCGAGGATTTGGGTCGAAAGAAATTTAACTTGTACTAAAATGCACGTTCGCAATCTTGAGAACTTAATTCACGAGTCATGCTCGTGAACGGGTGCCGTCTGTCGGGCCTGGTCAGTTTGTAACTGATTCTATTCGCGGCCATGGCATGGCTGTATAGATTTCCAGAAGAAGAAAAAACAAAAAGAAGCATTGACACAAAATGGACATTGGTTTGTAGCTCGATCAAGTCGATTAATTTATTGATCAACCGGAGACAGTTCCAAAGATAAATGACCGTTGTCTGTGGTTGCACAGAGTAAAGACAATAGCAGAACACCCAATATATCTACCTTGACTTCCATCATTGCAGATTCAGCGACATAGATTGATGGCTTGGTTTCGCCTGACTTTTCCGCTTCCTTTAACGGAAAATCCAGTATTTTTTTTCTTTTAATTTCCAGCTTGTTTTTTTACAGTAGAGAGTTTTAAATTCCAGTTCTATTGGACTGCTGTGGGATTTATTCTTTGGCCGAGCTTTGTTCTGTTTAGCTGGAGGGAACAGTGATGCTCGTTGCTTCGTGAAGAATGTACCTTTATTAAAGTTTTGTGAGCCACTACTCCGGTGCTGTTTCTATTGTTGGAAGTAAACAAAATAAGCTTCGGGTAGCTATATTCGTCACGGTATGGATAGAGTTGCGTTATTGAGGATTTTCTTCTTGAAGGATATTAACAGAATAGGGTAAAAACTTTGTACCCCTTTTTAAGCATATTGAGCGCCCGGAGGAGTGTGAGATTGGGCACGGTTAAAGTTTATATGGAGAACTGCAGAAAGATAAAATTACGGTCGAATTTCGACCACTGGGCGGTCGCTTGTTTTCTTAAATGTACAATCATGATTACAGGATGTTTTACCACTTCTGCCCCTATAAATGATTATCTATTTATAATGATAGAATTACTTGCTCTTTGTGTAGACACTTCTCACACATGCATACATACATCACACATGCGCATGCACCCACAGACACAAGGAGTTACACCGGCATTCCTGTACCAAAACCATCTGCACGGGTAGTATACACAACACACACACACACAGCTACCTTTCTGTCTCCACAAATACTAGTTGCATATAACGTACTGACACCCAACATTATGCTGAGCTGCTGGCCCGTTTGGCACTAAATTACTGATTTTATTTTATTTTTATTATCTGTGTTTTTAGCATGTATGTGCCAATGAACTATATTTATTTCTTTTTTTCTTTCATATAGTATCAGGTGTATGGTGTTTGGCATATCATAAATAAATAAATATCATCCTATTGCTGCATGAAATAAGTTAAGTTAATAAATTGTAAATCTCCGATTGTCTGTAAGATTGGTTTATACCATTACTTGTAAAAACTTAAGAGCTGTAGATTTTGTGAGTAAATCCAACCTTAAAAACGTGACTGGTGAGAAAGACAGGCGGTTATTATCGTCGAAATGTATGAATAATGTAATACTACAGAATATCTAAGTATTTTACCAAGACTACAATCGATACTGTTCATTACAATAACTGTTTATATCCATGAGCAGAAATAACGTCTCTATATTTTCCTGCAGACATTAAGCTGATATTACAAGGTTCAATTTCGGTTCAATATTACTTTCAATTTGATTGTTTCAATGGCATTGAAAAGTGGAAAGAGGGGAGGGAGGCATTTGCCCTGCAGTGGGACACCGTAGGCCGATAATAATAATACAGAAGGCGGTACTCCTCGATACGGCACGCATTGTGAGGAGGTTCCTCTCTCTGGAGCCCTAGCCGCCGGTAGCTTGGACCCTGTTCCCGATGCCGGTTGGATCCTATTTTTTATGTTTTTAAATCTGTATTTTATTTGAAAATGTAACAAAATATGTATAGTTTAAATCAAATATCTGGACTTGGCTCGCGATGTTGTCGATATGTGGGACGTGGAATCAGCCATAATTGTGCCGATAGTCGTAACGGCTATATTAAATGGCTTAATTGGTAAGAGTCTTGACCAACACCTCGAGAGGCTCTCGCTAGGTGGCTGGATCAAGGGCGTGATTCAGAAAGCAGTACTCCTTGACACTGCGCGCATTGTTAGGAGGTTTCTCTCTCTAGAGCCCTAACCACCGGTAGCTAGTACCATGTACCCGATGCCGGTGGCCTACTACTCTATTATATTTTTAAATGATTTATTTATTTTTTATTTATTTAATTGTAAAATTATTTAAAAATATCAAAAAAGTATATTATGTTAAAAATTAAATAAAGGGAATAATAATAAAGGCATTGAGACATCTAAATACATTTCAATGATTTCATGTGTATACGTAATGTCCGTGTTCAATGCTTTTCAATGGAATTGCTTCAATTTGGTCAATCCGTGTAATATCGGCAACAAAGAAAACGAAACCTACTTCAAATAAAATCTATTTTAATCAATAGTCCTTTACCACAAATAGAATTGGACCATTGTAAATGGTACAGAAAAATGTCAGCCGTATATTTGTTCAGTACCTGCGGACTACTGTGCTCCTGGTACAAAGGGGAGACCGGGCGAGGGGAAATAGTTTAAATAAACCTTTAAATAAACGTAGCGACTGAACTGCGAGGGGAGATCGGGACCAAAAGTGCATCAATGTGGAAATATTGTCAAAATGTTTGAAGAAAATAATAATGTAATGCAAGTAATGAGTGGTGGACCTATTTAGTATCTCTGTAAGGACTTTTCCACTAAGCTTTACATAAGATTTATATACAGCTCCCTTTGAATAGAATAGAATAGATTTATTTGCTTAAAATGTAGGTAATATAATAGATGGTACAGTAACTCATTTGTCGACGTTATTTCATGTAAAATAAACAAGGTCTTATTTTAATCATGAAAAAAATATATTTTAAAGCTAGGCTCTATGAATGGTGAAGAATTAATTTCAAATATCAAGTGAGAGCTGCAGTAGATTAAAAAATTATGTGGGCACGCGCATGTTATAATAGTGGTGTTGCATCCATAAGCTACGGTGACCGCTTACCATCAAGCGGGCTGCATAGATTAATCTCAGACCAATAATTATAATTTATTAGTCTGAGAGATTAATATGTATATTGCCGGGCTGTTTGTTTTTTGCCACCTTATAATATGTTTCATACCGGTAGAGTGAGCGTGATCGAAGGCTCTCCCTCTTTCACTCAAACGGGCCTGTCTCTTTTACTCCCGTTTGAGAGATGCCTTCGTTCGCGCTCGCTCGGCCGGTGTGGTCCCGGTAAAACAAAACTCTTGAGGTTTTTGTTCGCACCAGTACCGGAAACCTTATCTCATTTCCCTTCGCAGGTACGTAGGGGTGTGGGTCAACCGATACTGCCACCTTATAGCCACCTAATCGAATTTACTAACATCGTGTTACCGACATGTAGGTACTTAGCTGTTACAGAAAATAACGCGCTCCTTACAAAGTTGTTGTAACCGTTCATTAGGGACACCCTGTGTGTGTGGCCTTTGTTCTTACTTTCGCGGTCTTTTATTGGAGGTCCTATGTATTGTGGTCCAATGTAATGTATTGTGGTAAGCAGTGATAGCCTAGCGGTTGAATGCTTGCCTTCCATGTATGATAGTCCGAGTTCGAATCCGGCCCGCACCCCTGACTTTTCGGATTCATGTGCGTATTCGTATTTGATTATCACATGCTATACCGGTGAAGTAAAAACATCGTGAGGAAACCTGCACATCTGAGAGGGCCTCGTAAAGTTCTCGATGGTGTGTGTACTGTGTAGTCCGCCAACCCGCACTAGGCCAGCGTGCTGGAGTAAGGCCTAACCCTTTTCATTCTGAGAAGAGGCCCATGCCCAGCAGTGGGATGGTAATGGGCTGGATTTATTTATTCTGAATGTATTGTGGTAACTGGTAATACAGAATTGGGTCAACATGGTGTTTATGTAGAATTGACATTTGAAAACACGGTTGGCGCAGTGGCTAAGCGATTAGCTTTACACTCTACGTGTCCTGTATATTTTTATGGCCTATTTTGAACTAGAGGTCGCCAAGTGGTCAAGATTTCGACCGTAATTTTAGCTTTCTGCACTTCTTCTCCTAAGCCTCTATGCGCGCAATTGCGATCGCGCGATTCGATGGGAAGTTTCTCCGATATCAGATGCAAGAAGCAACGGATCGCGCGATCCGATGGGAACAACCCTTAAAAAGGGGTACAGAGTTTTCTCTTCACGTATTAATATATAGATAAAAAGTTTTGAGTTGACCTTGATCAATACTGACCTTAGTAGCTGAAAATTCTTAAACAATATCCTTTACAAACTAAAATTAACAACACTACAGTGAACAATTTCATATTTATAACGTTTCATACACGGGTCGGTTAGTTATACACACGAATTGCTTTTGAAAATTTAATCTTGGGACAATTTTTTTAGTTTTTATATCCTTGCTATAAATTCGGCTTCCAAAATGAATGGTACGGGACAACGTCCCGGCCGTGAAAAGGGAATTTAAATGAAATAGGTACTGTTTATTCGGCTATATCCTATGCGATCGTTATTTTTGCATAAACCCGTCTGAATTAATGCGATGTTTATCTGGGAACTGTGTGGGATGGGTTTTCTTTTTGTGGAACTCAAATTTTGTAGAGGATTTTGGAATAACACGCTTAGATATAATATGTTCATTAAGATCATTGTGTTATAGCCGGTTTTCTGTCGGACTAGGCTTTATGTTATAGCCGACTTACAGGATCGAAGTATGAGAGGCTGTAAGGGCAGTGCTACCTTAACCGTTGCCGCTATAGGAAAACGTTTTAAGGAGACTGTTGTGTTTATTGAAAATATTCAAAGTCAAAGTCAAAGATTTTTATTTCAACTGGGCCTTTGCAGGCACTTTCAAAACGTCGTGATTCGAGGTGCACGGTTCCAAGTGGGTTGGTCCTGGAGAAGATACCCGCAAGAAACTCCATGGATACTCTATATACTCGTCGTATTATCTCGTGCTGAAATAGGTTTTTAGAGGCATTATCTTGTCTTGTCATGACGACAAACTTTTATCGCGACGCGCATGTTAACCTAGAATAATGCTCTCACCAAATAATATTAAATTTCGGCCAAAATGCGGCCCTGGGCCCTTCGTAAATTGAATCAGAGAAGTTTACCCACTGTTGTATTACTCCGCCGAAACTTAAATTATTCATTGTATTTTGTCCGAAGATTAGTACTTACTAAGTAGTTTGTAAATAAATGGACGGATTACACAAAGTCGACCATTAAAAAGTTTGTTAAATGAAATGGTTTCGAATGTATAAATTGATTCGTGGAAAGTTATTTTAGCCGACATTTTAGATAAAAGCCGAAGTTTTTCTTGCGTAATAATGTAGGTATTTTACTTGGTGAAATATGAACAACTCGACGAATTTCGATGAATACCCTTTGTTAAAATCCTATTGTGTTGTAGGGATAAGTTCTAACAACTTTGGAAAATCTATAAATATTATTAAAGCTAACATTCTATTCCAATTCCTTCTGTACGTAACAGAAGTATTGGATTCTTTAAGATTGTGAGCTCCTTGTGTATTATTATTTTATAATCGACGAGTAATAGGTATAATAATGACCTAATTTAAAGCTTATCATACTTATATCATCCCACTGCTGGGCAAAGGCCTACCCCCATGACTGCCAGGTCTTCCAATCCAGAACCAGTGTGGACAACTCTTTATTTATCTAGCTCGTCCCTCCACCTTCTTCCACGAATCACTGTTACCTTGTGATATTATTGTCTGCTGCATTAAATCACTACTAGTTGTTGCCCGCGATTTCACTTGCATCCTAGGGAAACTACTTGATGTACCTTCCGAGGTAAACAGTATCTTTAATTAGTTAATTTTTATTTTATTTCTCTCTCGTGTGTTGTCAATGTCCGTGCTGAATAAATGTATTTTCTTTCTTTCTATCTAATGTGGTATTGGTTACAGCCAATTAGACGTAGCATTGATGCAATCGAAAAAATACGAGATTTTGATACTGTAACAGTCGCAAAATCGCTATTTGCTGATGCTAAAAGTATCAAGTGTCCTGTGACCCAAGGTATCAAGAAGATTAGTAAGATTTTTAAAGCTATTTCTAAACTGTGCACCTACCTACCTACTGTAGCCTATCTACCATATAGACCCTACTACCTACCCTATCTATTATACCTACCTACCCTATCTACGATACCTACCCTATCTACCATACCTACCCTATCTTCCATACCTACCCTATCTACCATACCTACCTTCTCCTTACAATTATAACAAACAACAAAAAAAGTAGTAGCGAAATTGTTCCAGCCGTTCACGTGTGATGGCGTTAGTTATAGGAATTCATTTTTATATAAATATAGATAATTTTAACTCACGTGTGAATATAGCTGTGGCTGAGAACTGTCTGCAATTTGTTACTTAATTAATTTAATTTGAGGTTAACTCTTCATAATCACGAAGAAGAAGAATTAATTTGTCGTTAAACTTTGTAACATAATATACATCGCACCGCTGACGACAATTTAAACTTTACCAAAAAACTTCTCCCTCAAATCAGAGACAAATAAGTTATATTACGGATTTTACAACCCATGTTTATAACTTGGAAGTATTTTCATCAAATACAAAAGTTCTTTGAAGTTACATTCAAGTGTTGACTGCCCTATGCAAAGTTCATTGACTCGTTAAGTGCTGAAAACGTAACATTTCCTCAAGATGTCTAAACAACGAACAAAAATAACATTTATCTTTGCTGCAAGGGAAATTGGACTCTGCTACGTTGTGATAAGGTTGACGTGTTGTTTAGCCGGTGCAACAATAGAATAACGCATCTCTAGAGAACTGGGGGGTATAAATTGAACAAACAATGTATTGCAAAATGGCTCCCGAATAACCTACGGTGGAGTACATGCAACGGTGCTCAAAGTTTTACATTTTAATGGTTTAAAATATATAATTTATTCCAATAAGTACTTGACACGTTGCATTGAGAAGTTTTTAGATCTCTGTCATGGACTTAAATATGATTTTGAAAGAAAGAAAAGAAAGAAATAAGGTTTATTGGTCAACATGGTTTATTGGTTGGTTGGTTTTTGTGACGTAAATGGGCTCCAAGGCCAGCTAAATGTTTCGTGGAAATGCATATAAGATAAGATCGATCCCCGGCTTCACACGTGTGCAATTTCTTTAAGATCCTTACATTAAATATGAAAGTATAATGCTTATAAACATTCCGGAAGAAATGCAAATGATGGTGAAAACCGCATCAAAATCCGTTGCGTGGTTTAGGAGGAGTTAGCGGATATACAGACAGACGCGGAAAGTGACTTTATTTTATACTTTGTAGAGAGATACTAATGGAATTAAAATCAAATAAATTAAAATTATCAGGAAAATAACAAACTACACTAAAAATCTTGAAGTAAAAGCACACATGTCGATTGTCGGAGTGGTCGTTCCATATATATATGTAGGTATATATAATAAGGTTGTATATATATCCGTATATATATCCATATATCCGCTTCACCTAGCAACATCATACCATCCTTATAGATGTATATAACTCCGTCGAACTCGCGGGATACAACTGCTTCTCTCCCAACTTTCAATTCCCTCATCTTTGTTGGTTTTGTCCCAGACAATAGTTGGCGAGGATTAAAATTTAATTACAACAGCCTTCTGCCAGAGACAAGTTTCTCACGGTTTTCAATTTTAAAGGAGGAACTTAAAGAAATGAGTAATAAAGAGAAACATGATTGTGCTTGTTTTGTTTAAATTTTAGATTTACTTTAGAGACTTTAAGAGGCGTTTCGTTATTGTTCGTAATTTTAATTAAAGGTTTTTATGTTTAGTAATCATTGTAGCCGCTCCGTTTTACGGGTTTTATTGTCTTAGTTTTAGATTTAGACAACAACAACGACACCGAAACAAAACACACGACAACGACACAACACACGACAACGAGACAAAATCTTTGCAAAAAATAAGCGATTTTCATTCCTGTATATCTATTATGAGTTTACAAGTCTATACAGGATGTAATAAGAATTAGCCGAAGTCTACGCATACAGTACCTACATTAAACTAATTAACACTTAACTCCCGACAAAAAAGAGGGGTGTTATAAGTTTGTAGTGTGTATCTGTTTGTGGCAGCGTAGCTACAAAACGGATGGACCGATTTCAATGCAGTTTTTTAATTGAAAGCTATTTCAATCGGGTATCATCTTAACTATGTTTCATGAAAATCTGTTCGGCCGTTCAAACGTTACTGGTTTTTTTTTCTAGTTGGAGTCGGGGGTTTTTGACGGTGAGGTTATTAGGGATTAAAAACAGCTGTTATATCGTGTGAAAGAAAGAAAGAAAGAAAAAAGTATTTATTTGACACAGCACAAAAACAATTTTAAAGATAAAGTAACAAAAAATAAAAGAATAAAACATGTAAAAGAAAAAAATATTTATCTAAAATAACAAATGGGTTGTACGTCGCAGCTGTGTCAAAAAGGCTTCCGCCACAGGATAGTATGTGTGCCACATACTATCCTGTGTGTGACTGTGTAATGTGTAGAACAGGATGAGACCCTAGGTGCTTAAAATAGTTTAATGTTTAATAATAACATTTCAAATTACAGACCAAAGAAAAGATGGATGGACTGTGTGAAACTTGTCATATTTCTATGGTGTGAAACATGACATGAATGTGAAGGAAGTGAATCCGGAAATGACGTCTGATAGAGATGAATGGAAGAAAAAGACATATTGCGCCGACCCCAAATAAGATGGGTTATAGGGCATATATTTTAAACAATTATACTTTTTAATTTTTAGAAGTCGGTTTGTTTTCTTCCCACTTAACAATAATTTCTTAGTGTACATTTAAAATTGGAGTTAAAGTAAACTGTCGGTATTTATGTAGTAACTAGTACCATAAAACCTACTAATTGCACATTCAGATTGCCTACGAATTCTAAAATTTACGTAAGAGGTTATCCATTTCGTTCTATTATCCTAATTAGTACTGAAACCTAAATACTAATTATATACAAACGCAATGTACGCAGCTAGCTGGTAACCACTGTGAGATACAATCTAACCGCGACGAACTGTTTTGGTTGAACATGCCTTTCCAAGAATTTGTTAATTAAATGTATATTAACAGGAGTACTAAACGTAATTTTAGCATTAATTTGAACACCTATGTTTGTTTATTATATAAGTTGTGTGAACGATAAAATTGAGATGAAAACTGGGGTAAGTTTCCTCAAAATTATATTTTAGTTGAAGGAAAGAAAGAAAGAAAATAATATTTATATGACGCAGTACAAAAAATGATTTAAAAAACAAACCAGAAAAATAAAACACGGAAAATAAAAAAAATATATGTCAAAAAAACTATTAGGGTATATGAAATACTCATATTCTTTTGTTAGCAATTATTAAGTGATTTGAGAAAAATCGTCGTTTTGTCACATATGAGATTCGTCTTGAAACGAACAACAACTCTTTGGGGTAGACAGTATTAATGCCTGTGCATTGCCAATATTATGTGGGATATTTCTACTTAACCCACGACAAAAGAGTATGGTGGTATAAGCTTGTAGGGTTTATCTGTGTATCTATGGATGTTACATCTGTGTGTGGTACCGTAAGTCCAAAAAGGATGAACAGATTTCAATGCAGTTTTTTTAATGGAAAGCTAGTTTAATCAGGAATCATCTTAGTTATATGTTTTATGATGCCGTTCAAAAATTACAGCTCTTTTTCTATTTGGGTTAACCCCATACCTACTTATTTCAAAAAGACCAGCTAGATGTATTACATAGCAAAAACAAATATAGAAGCCCATTATTATACAAGTAAATAGGGCTCTTCTAGCTGACATATTACCTGTTTTCGAAGTGGGTTAACATCGTATTTGGGAATAAGACCTAGTGTATTTGGCAGGCTCTCTGTTTGTTTATCTCGACGAGAATGTTGTCCGTACCTAAATTAACATTGGGTCATGTGGTTAAATATTAGTTCGGTCGTTTTGTTTGTGTCCAGAGAAGGCAGAAAATTGCTTTTAGCCAAAATGTTTAGCTAGAAAATATTCGATGTTGGATTTCTGTCTCCTGTCTGCCTTTATATTCTAACAGTATTTGCTTATTATATTCGTATTTATAAATGATCCGTTTTTCATGATAAGTATACATGACGGATAACTTGTCCATTCTTAACTCAAACTTTAGGTAAAATGTCTGACTTGACTTCACACCAGACAGGGTAACATGCGCGTCGCGACAGAGTTTTGTCGACATGATAAGACGAGATAATGTCTTTAAAAATCTGATTCCGCACGAGATGATGCAACGTCATAATTATGTCGCTGCGCTGATATTAGCCCGGCAGGACAGCTTCTGTCATAGCAAGTCCAAGTCCGGTCATGTGTGGTCAGTACTGTTCTCACTTATGGGACTCATTAACAGCTAATGTCTTAGATGTTATTGACCGATAAGCCAGGAGACTCATATGCGTCGAGGAACTTGTTGACATAAGCTACAAAGCCCCGAGCATTGCCTATCGGTCGCCTATCGGTTTTCTACAGGATTCATTTCGGAGAGTCTGCCTAGAAACTTCATGACCTCATACATATCATGTGTTGTCATTCATACTCTTCATTCCATCACCGTACGACCAGGCGTGAGGCTGGTTTCATCCCTTTGTCGTTGATATTCCACTTATAAGCACAAAGCATTTTGCTTACTCCATTCTCACGCGAACCATCAAGGAGGGGAATTCTCTGCCGGTGTCTATGTTCCCCGAATATGTAGTATAATTTTGGAATCCATTCATATTGGAGGCACATCGGAGATATCTACCTTCAGAAGCATCATCAGTTACCTTCAGATGAGGTGCTGCCAAAAGCAATCAAATTATGAGTAAAAAAAAAGATATTTGTTAAAATACTTCATCCAGTACCCACCTCTAGAACCCAAGGACAGCTCTAGTGCTACTTGTATACATTTATTGCGACATTTGTCCCAATAAAAAAACATTTCACCCATATGACGTCACACACCAACATCATCTAAAAGGCATCCCAAAACGATAACACGAGACAAGTATTCGCCGCGAGTATTTTTATGGTCGATAGTTTGAGAACCGCTGGAAGATGACCCTCTCAATATTTCACGGCAGATCGCCCCCCGGCAATATCCCCCGGCCCATGATATGGTGGACACTCTTTGTGCTTTTTACCACCTTTATTAAGATTGGTTGGGTGCCGATGACTCCGTGTTTTTGGTGGTGAAAATGCAATGATATTAGGAACATAAATTTTTGTTGAAGCTTTATCCTATTGTGATAAAAGCCTGGAAGCAATCATGGTATTACGGCCACTTTAACAATTAATAAAAAGTAAAACATGTGAACTAATTAACTATAGATTTACAATTATTAAAGTAGGTAATTCACGATACGTTGCGGTGATACAGTTCGCAAACAAAATGCTTTGAACGACTGCGGCCCGCTTAGAGTTAATAAAGCCAGGCTTCCACTGCGAAAGGGTAATGAGCAAGTAATAGCTGGACGGAACAGACCCCAACTATCTAAAATAGGTTTTACCTTCAATTAACAAAGAGTTTTGACAATTGCCTTCTATTGCAGAAGAGAAATGAAGAACTCTCCGCTAGACTGTTTGCTGGTGGAAGCACTTCTATGAAGTTTACCGTTGCGAGTTAAACGGAGCCCGCTCCGTTACCAGTGGAAGCCCCGCTCAGCTCTTTGGACTCGTTTGAACACCGGACGCAAACGATTTTAGCCAGGATGGTCGACAGGAAACATTGACGATTGTACAATACAACAGCATTATTGATTGTGTTGCAAGTGAGCGGCTCGTAAATATTGAAGAGGGTGACAGCAAGCGAAGCGAGCTCAAAATTTTAGGGCGATGTTGACTAGGATATTCTATGTGTTAGGTGGATGTGACGACACTACTCGAGGAACTCAGCTTAGTGGCCATAACTTATGTTACGCCTACGCCTACGTTTGACACTTCTCAATGTACAAACAAGGGAGCCTTAGATATCTAGACCATAGAGGAATGACATAAGTACATACAAACAGTTCAAGTTACTACAAATCTGTAAAAAGTAAACCAGATGTTGAAAAGGTATCTGTTATCCGTAAACACGGTTAGTCAGAAAGGGAATACAGGGTGGCGCAAAATAAGACTAGAACTCTCTAACTATAACAGCAAGGGTATCCACTCTTATTAATGCCTCAAAATTTTGAGCCATTCTGAATAAAGTAATTATTGAGTACAATTGAGTAGAAATTGTTCTTAATGATGGGTACATCGTTATGAACAACTTTTACTATGAGATCAACACTGAAATCATCAAAATAAAATCAGCTGTTCCATACATTTAGCTTCGAGTAATACTTGTTGAATGATTTGTATGGAACAACAGATTTTTATTTCGCGATTTCATGCTTGGACCTATAATAAAAGTTGTTCATAATGATGAGCACAATAACCCTCTTTCGGGTTTATAACCGTGTACAAGTTATATTGATTGTAGGTACCCTAGATTAAATCCGCGCCCACAAATATAATAACAGATTGCCTTTTATCTACAATCGATTTTATTATCATGGTAACCTCATTAGGAAGAAGGGCCGTATCGCCGCGCTGTAGGTGGCGCAATAAAAAATAAAATCGTCCATTAATTTTTATCTACGAGTCGAAACATAGGGGACGGAGGGGTTCTGAAGCGAAGAGTATGCCATCGTGTTCAAGTGCTATGTAATATTGTTGAGAGACTTTATTACCTTGAAATAATATTGCAATTCATAGAGTTCGGCCAACGAAAGTTGTCCAAGAAATGGGTGGCAATTTAATAAATCTGAATCTCTACCTCTACCATGACGTTTCCGTGCCGTCTTAAGTTAACATAAAAAAAAAACACGTCAAAAAATTCCATACAAATATTGCATGTGAACGTGAACTTTAGACGGCATGGAAAACTCATGGTAGAGGTACTGTTCTGAATTGATACTTATTTTATAATCCTTGAATATCGTTTATGTTAGCTTACATTTCCTTATTTTTCTTACTGGCGCATGTGGTGTTGACCTTTAACTAATTTTTACACTGTTTTTAGTATTTTTATAACTAACGCTGTTCTCCACAAATAATGTTGGTGTCAATAATAATTGGTGAACCAAAGAAAAAAAAAATTACTATGTTTCGCGCTATATAGATTAACTTAAATATAATTTTGGGGAAATTATTATATTTTCTGTTTTCTATTTTTGTTTATATTTCCATTTTTTATTATTGAATGCGGCCTTAATTTTGCAATCAAATAAATTATATTTCTTTCTTTCTTTCAGTTTACTGCCATGTTTTCTGGCGCGAACTATAATACCTTTTAAAAATCCGAAAGTATGTTTGTTTGTTTGTTTCTTCTTGACGCTTCAACAACTAAACCGATTTCAATGAAATTTGGCATATAACTTAAATGTAACCCAGAGAACGACACAGGATACTTTTTATCGGTGAAGCCGCGGGCAGAAGCTAGTTGAAAATATACGGAGATCGGTGTTTGCTTGTTGACGTTGCAACGAGAGCTAGCAATATTAGTTGCTCTCGAATAGAAGCACCGGGGTGGATATTGCTGTGTATTTTACTTATTTAATGGAAAACGGATATCAAGATTGATTCAGTTTACATTTAAATTATCATTGAATTAATTTTAAAAAAGCAGTGATGGCCTACCGGACTAACGTTTGCATTCACTGAAAAAACGTAAATAGAATAGAAAGTATTTATTTGATAAATGACATTAATCGTCAGTACAAAAAAAAAGGCAAAAAGCGAAAAAAAAGGGGAAAAAAAGCGAAAACAAAAAAGAAAAAAAAAATGAAAGAAAAGAAAGAAAAGAAAAAAAATAAAAAAAAGAGAAAGAGAAGAAGCGAAGGCGAAGGCGTAAGTGCTAGAAATAAACAAGTCATTCCTATTTACAACCAGAATAAAACAGATAATGAATCAGAGCAAAACTGTTATTAATAACAGCCTTGTATGGCAGAACATATTGGAAACTTCACACCATTAATTGAAATACCTATTTATGGACCTATGTTTAAAAAAATAAAGATTATTCTATTCTATTCTAAGGTATCGCGTCGAGTGCATCCTGTGAGTGAATTTGTAGTAACAGATAATGGACATTGCAAGGAACAATATTGTTATTTGTTATAGACTCATAAGTATCTGTTATTTTTAACTGTGACGATAAATAAATATGCCTCACCCCTAAGGGCACCAATATCTGTATTTTACCTTTGACAAACAATGAGTAAGTAAATTGCGGCAAGCAATTAAAATAAATAAATAAAAAATAAGATATTAGAGATGAGTCTAGTATGAGGATCCTATTCGTGACGTCACATTTCAAAATCATATTAAAAAATAATTTCAATGGAAATAAAACAAATTTCGGAACTGCTGTTTTAATTTAATAATTTCTAGAAAAAAATTGCAATATAAATATGACGTCACACTGTGTCTCACAAATGTGATCAACTGTGACAAGGACGGGGAGGGGTCAAAAAATCACGAAATTAGTGTGACGTACTTTATGGACCTTAGTGCCGCCGATATCGTCGGTGTCGTTATCGGCTAATGGGAAAGCACCCACTATTACCGCTAGGGTGGACCCCTACCATAAATTAATTTGTTAGCAGTTCTTGGCATGTTGTTACTGAGATTCCTTTGTCCATGGTAGTTAGGTAGGTATATAGTATTTATACGAGAGTGGATCGTATATGTTGTAGTAATACTAATTTTTAAATAGCTATACAGGATATTTTTTTATGTAGTGCACCAAATTTGCAGAGGTTATAATTCACTCCAGAACAAAATAAAAATTTGATTTTGTATGGCTTGGCCTAATAAATTATGCGTGAACCCCATACTAAGTCGAATTTTCATTTTGTTTTAAAGTATATAATCCCAATACTGCGGTTACATTTAGGAACAGACACTGAATCACTACAAATCATGCGCATTACATAAAAATAAAAAATAAAAAAAATCCCATATCCTATATTTATATCCTATCCTATATATTATATATTGATATCCTGTATTTATATTTGTGTCTACGTTTCGTCACTTAACGAGTTGCAATTTCTTCTATTTTTTATTCCACTATGGTGGTAGACGAGTATCCGGCCTGCCTGATGGTAAGCGGTATGTAATTCTACTTATTTGATGTTTTTGTGAAGTTTATTACTGCTACTGTTAGCCTGTGTCATCCCACAGCTGGGAAGAGCCTCCCCACTTGATTTACATGTTGCTTCATCATGTGCTAATGATGACCAGTCTTTATTGAATGTGTCTAGTTCGTCCCGCCATCTCTTTCGTGGTCTGCCGCGTCACCGGTTCTCTGTAAAACAGCTCCAGGAGGAAATTTATTAATCAGTGAAATTTATTGTTACAGGTCTTCACGTGACTGCTTGACACTGCTATACAAAAACGGTAAGTTTATAACAATAGAAAACGTAGGCTGTTTGTATAAAACAAATCCAAGATGCTAACTTTAACTAACCTAACCGTCAAAAACCCCCGACTCCAACTAGAAAAAGAGCTATAACTTTTGCATGGCTGAAGAGATTTTCAAGAAACATAGCTAAGATGATTCCCGAATAAATAAGCTTTCAATTATTAAAAATTGCATTGAAATAGGTCCATCCGTTTTGGAGCTACGAATCTACCATGCTACACACAGATACACACTACGAACTTATAACACTCCTCTCTTTTGAAGGGGGTTAAAATACCAAATTATTGCGTTCACCAAAAAGTCCACAAGCTTCCCTTTATTTACTGTGCAAAATATTACATCATGGTTCACGAACAATGCAAGTATATTTCAGTTTTACACTTTTAATATAACCGTAGTCGGTCGTCAAAAATCCGGTGTTGTGGCTTGTGACGTCATATCGTGTGTTTTACGGTTCTTTCTGGCTTATGAGAGTCACTCGGGGGATTTAGCAGCTCCCTTTACGGTTATGCAAGCCGCTTATTAATATACTGTGAGAGGTGACTGCGAGATTTACAAACTTTTGGAAATTTTTAAATAGTATAGCTACTGTGTATTTTCTAGTGCATTTTGAGAGATTATGAAATTTCTGTTGGAGATATTCTTTAGGTTTTTCCGACCGGCTAGTTGCCACGACACAGATCTGCTTTTTGCAAGACCCTTTTCTTGCAGATTCCTGTTAGAAAACCGATCTGTAGAACTAATCGCGTTCGGTCTAACCGCGTATAAGTAGATTATAGTATTATAATAACTATACCATAATTATCCTTTAACCACAATTTATTTCTCATGTCAAAGGTATTAAATTCAATTAAGACTTTAATTACGATAGCGAGATAACTAGTTTTTAAAATTAATTTCCATACATTTAATTTGCGTGTAGAAGTTAATTATATTTTCATGTTCAACAAAGTAAAGTTATTACTGACGCAATTTACTCATTAGTTACAATAGGATTTTTATCACCAACTGATTTTATGCACAAGCAGATATTGTAACTTTTATCTTTTTGAGGTTTTTTCTTTCTAATGAATATTAAAAAGGTACATAATATGGTGCTGTGGTGGTAATTTCCGAATTTCCGACTTATTTTTCGTACCTGCGAGCCTACCACGTAACTAAAATGTTAATGAACATCAACTCTGGTAATAAACTTCAATACGATCGTAAGAGACTAAACTTTGACCTCAGTGGGCCGAGCACGAATGTTTTGTAAGCAAATGAATTAAAAATGATATTTTTTCGAAAATACACGCATTATTTTTACATTTTCATGAAACAAGCGTGTGTATTTCATAAAATTGTACAAAAATGCAATAGATTCATTGTATTAAAATAATCAAAATTTGCTTAGGTAGGTACGTTTACGTTAACATACGTCAAAACATTCGTGCTCGGCCAAGAACCTTAGCTAAGGTTCTTGTGCTCGGCCCTCAGGAGTCACGTGATCTAGTGTTGTATTCACAGAACACAGAAAACCTCTTTCACAGAAAACCTCTTTCTGTGTTCTGTGGTTTTATTGCACTAACTTGAATTTTCTAATGCAAAAAAATAATAAAGATATATTTTGAGACTGCGGGGATCTTATTTTGTATGAAAGTTACTAGTGTCATTTTCAGAATGTCTGCTTCATCTCAATGTTGGTGAAAGTGTTAAGAATCTCTACAGAATCTCATCCTTACAATACAAAGAGTGACAAAGCAATACGCCTTTGTGTACGAAAGCAAACGTCCAATACATTTCGTAGCGGACGAGAAAATTGTCGATATAGCACTGACATTCAGCTGGACCAGACAGGTAGCAGTATTCCACGAATGTATTGGACAAATATAATAGCGCGTTGGACAGTTCTGCAGATATAGAATTTAGTTTCTTGGTTTAATTGTCGCCAGCTTAAGCTGAGCGGAAGCCTTTTTGATACAGCTGCGACATACAATCCATTTATTTTTTTATTTTTTTTGTTTTTTTTAATCGTTTTTGTGCTTTGTCAAATAAATACTTTTTCTTTCTTTCTTTCAGTAGACAAGCATATTCCATGGAGTTGTTCGTCGATTTGTGTCAAAAGACCATATTATAAGTGAAATTAAAAAAAAAAGTTATTCTTGCATTTGCATGACCGATGGCTCTTATGCGAGGTGCTATTTCCGGCAAGAACGTCCACGGTACTATCTGCCTTCTCTGTTCAACCAATCTTTCTACTATCACCAAAAAGTTTCTATATTGTAAGTAACTATTGTATTGTAGTGTAAAAGTCTTAAACACGTGTTCAACGTGCATTTAAGTTTTCCCTACAGTTTTTTGTAATGATGCAATCTAACCAATATAAAAGTCATTTAGCTCCAATTTGGATATAAGTTATACGAAATGAGAATCTCCGCCAAGAGGGTGTTTCCGTAAAATTAGCATAATGTTATAACGTTTCGCAACGAACCAGGTATTTCGCAAAGTATTCGCGAATTCTAATGGCTGCGAGAACTGCTTTTGAGTGTGAGGTTCTCGGTTCGATTCTTAGGTAGCGCAGTGAAGAAAGACGTAGAAAGAAACGTTTATTGGACATCACATGATCACAATAACTCCGACCAGCAGCGGAGACCAATCAATAGCCTTGACGTATATTTTGGTATCAACAAAAATAAAATAAATATAAATAAATCCAGCCCATTATTGTCACACTGCTGGGCACGGACCTCTTCTCAGAATGAGAAGGGTTAGGCTTTAGTCCATCACGCTAGCCTAGTGCGAGTTGGCGGACTACACACACCATCGAGAACTTTATGAGGCCCTCTCAGATGTGCAGGTTTCCTCACGATGTTTTTCCTTCACTGTTATCGCAAGTTATAATCAAATTCTAATCCGCACATGAATCCGAAAAGTCAGAGGTAGGGTTCGAACTCAGACCCTCCTACATGGAAGGCTAGCGTTCAACCGCTAGGCTATCACTACTTAATATATAAATATGCTAAATATATAATATAGATAGAATATAAACACGTGTATTGGTAATTGATATTAGCTTAAAGTTTAGGCGTAAGGCGTAGGGGAGTCATGTTTAATAAGCCCCGAGCGAAGTCAAATTAATATAGACATTAGATAAACTATTACCATTTACTAGAAACAGCTGGCTTTAATGTGCTTAGGATGATTGGTGAACAATATATGTATCTATATATAGTTTACAAGTATACTACGGGTATCAGAAATTCGTGGTCATATTTAAGGGTCTGCAGACCATCAAACTGAACAACTTTCTCTATGAGACCAACATCGTAATCGCGAAAAAATAATCAGCTGTCCTATACACACTATGGACTGTAAGGTCTGAAATAAAAGATTTTTATTTTATTTTTATACGTTTGGGTCGATTTTTCGCGATTACGATGTTGGTTCCATACAGAAAGTTAATGTTCTGTACTATGAAGAGTAAAAGAGTCCGTGTGTAGGCAGGGGTGCCAACTGAAAACCAGCGATGGGGGTCCCATATCCAGATGTTGAGTTGGTATCCTTTTCGGTCCGGGCATGCTCGACGGCACATTTTGTATTTTTTATTAGAAGTGTACCTATTTAATTTTTGTGTTTCGTTTATTGTAAATGTTGTCCCGCGTCATTATCCCGCACGGAATAAATTATTTTTACAAGCTTTTATTTAACTTGCAATGTTTGTACGTAGGTATATTTGTTTGTTTAGGTCAAATCTTGCAACTGAATTTTGAACCATTTCCAAAAAAACCGACTTCAAAAAACTGAAAAGTATAAAATAATTTTCTTAAAAAACTTAACAATCGAATTCTTCAATGCACCTAGCTTTTCAGTGGCACCGAATTCAGAAGCTTTTAATTTTTTTTAAGAAAATTATTTCGGTTTTTACTTCTTTTTATTAAATAACTATCTGGGGCCACGGGAGCGGCATCTACTCCACCGATTCCACCGTTTATTAAACTAGAATGTCGCTGGTTTATCTAGCCCCCTTCCACCCAATACTCGTTTACACTGTAAACAGAGTAAATTGTCCTGCCACCCCATGTTATTATGGCGGCGCGATATTACCGTTTTACGGCTAAGATACCGGCTGCGCTCCGACGTGTACAAATTAAACGGGCAGTAAACAAAATAGTTTGGTGAGTGTATAATTTTAGAGCGGTAAAATGGATAGAACTTACAACTTTAATAACAACCTGTATAAGGTGTTAAAAAATTAACTCAAAGAAATCTGAAATCGCGAAATACCAGCAGTTCCCATACATTTAGTCGAGTAATATTGAATAATTTGTATTAGAATAAAATAGAATAGAATTTTCTTTATTCGAGTAACCAAGACTCAACAAGAATATAACTTAACTTAACTTTTGATGTGTGTGTTTTATTTTGTTTTTTTTGTTTTTTTTTTTCTCTCTCTTATGTTGTCAATATGTCTGTGCCGAATAAATGTTCTTTTCTTTTCTATTATTAGTAAAACTTACGACTATGTTAGTAAGCACAGACACTGAACAAAAACAAGGAAAAACAATACAGAAATCATGGTTGGTCACTGTTGCGACATCCCATGAGAGACGGCACAACAGTGACCCACGTACACACAGTCCAGGCGACTCGCAATGTTGGAGCCACACCCTGCGTACCAGGGAAGCATATTGAACAGCAGATTTTTTTTTCGCCATTTCTGGTTTCGTCTCATAGTAAAAGTTGTTCATAATGATGAGTACAACAACTTCACGAAATTCTTAGAGTTTATTTTTAACGCCTTGTATAACTCCAAATCAAATCAAATCAAATTATTTATTTGCTTAATACAGGTAGGTATAAACAGATGTTACAAATAAATATAAACTACTCTGTATCATTACCTAATAAGGTGTGCAAATATTAATATTATTGTTAGTTTAATTAAATCATAATAACAATCATAATATCCGTTTGAAGTGAAATAAACATTATGATTATGATGATTACAAAGAATATCTTCTAAAATTCGATTCATGCGGCGCGTGCGGCGCTTTCGGCGCGTTTAGGTGCGCGTTGACCTTACAAGACCGATGGGCTGTAAAGAATATCGTACCAAAATCTGAGCTAGCACGCTTTAAATTTAAAACGGTTTGCCCCGACGGTATCGCGTGCCGTCTCAAAGGATCTGATGAATTATTTATGGAGTTCACTGTACTCTATTATTATCTAGTAACGTAGCATTTTGGGACTATTTTCCTCGCTAGTCTGGATAAGGTAAACGTTGTATATCAAGTTCAAATAATCTAGTGGATTAAGTTTTCAGCATTAGGTTTGTTTTGACTTAGAAGTAGCTTAATACGAGTAGATCTGTTTTCTTAACTCAATCCTGTTGATTTGAATCCGTCGTTACCAGGGTCTTTACTCAAGGATGCTAATACCTTTGACTCACGTCACTCATGTCACGAATGATATAATACCATTATAATACAGTACTGTATGACATTTCAATTTTATATAGATTTTTATATAAATTTCTATATTATATATATTTATTTTCTTTTAAAAACATTGCCCCTCACTAGGATTTCTCCTGTATTGTGGGTACAGTTTACAAACATACATATCACATGCACACATACCCAGACCCGAAACAACTATCTGTAGATCATATAAATACTTGTTTCGTGCGGGGATCGAACCCGCCGCACGTAGCTTAGAAAGCTAATCGTTTAGCCACTGCGCTAACCGTGTTGTCATTTTGTCAAACACGTGTCGATATATTTGTATATATATTTATATGTAGGTATATGAGTAGTATATTATTGGGCATTCTACCCCACTTTCCGTTCCATCGGCTCACTTCGTTCGCCTCCGTCACTCTCAGTGGAGTAGAATGCCCAATAATATAAGGTTTTATGGTTCGGCGCCTATTCCACTATTTCAGTTTTAAAACTTATGACTTGATCATTATGATGTTTTATGGTTCGGCGTCTATTCCACTATTTCAGTTTTAAAACTCTTGACTTGATCAATAAGATGTTTTTTGGTATGTGCCTATTCCACATTTTTAAACTTCATGGTTACTACTTGAAACGGTTAGATTAATAATGAGTTAATTCATTTATTACATCTACATTTATAAAAACGAAACGGCGAGAGGAAACGAGTTTTCAATCTAAAGTTTTAGAACTGAAATAGTGGAATAGGCGCCGAACCATAAAATATCTTATCGATCAAGTCACAAGTTTAAAACTAAAATGTGGATTAAGCGCAAACCATAAAACATCTTATTGATCAAGTCAAGAGTTTTAAAACTGAAATAGTGGAATAGGCGCCGAACCATAAAACCTTATATTATTGGGCATTCTACTCCACTGAGAGTGACAGAGGCGAACGAAGTGAGCCGATGGAACGGAAAGTGGGGTAGAATGCCCAATAATATACTACTTATATGTATATACAGATATATAGGACATCGTTTAAAAATATGTCAGCTATAAAGGAGGTTGGTAACGGTTTTTGTCGTTATAAATCGACGGCCGTTTCGATTCCGGTCACAATTAAGCGACAATGGCGTCCCGCCCCGGGCCTCCGGCTGACAGATTAAAATTTCAACACAAAACCTTTCATTCTATGATAGAAAAGGTTTATGTATAACATCACCAGTCCCGTAACTAGCCTTTTATGCGCGAGAAATGCCAAAAATGCTCTAATCTTACCCGGCTTTGACTATAAATCTATCATCCTAAAACTATTTTTTTGTTAAGTAATCGGTACTTGGAAGAACTTTGATTAAGTCTAGGTATATGGACCGATTCGCCTCGTGTATGGCTTAAAATATTCCAAAAATACGGAGCTTTCATTTATAAAAAAAATAATTATTTATTTTTTCAACATTTTTGCGCAAACCAAAAGTTACTTCCGGTCGTAATTTTTGCCGAGTCTGCCGCCGCTGGCACTAATCACTTTTGGCGTCTAGAATCTGTCATGTAAGGGGTTAATAAACTGCTTGCTATAAATAGTACATTAAATGTTGAGTAGGAATAAAAAGCTGATTAATTCAGTAGCACAGCACGTTCATATTTATTAAAATAGTAGACTTTATATGAATAAAAAATAGAATCGGTCAAAGAACTAATTGGTGAGATATTTCGTATATCGAACAAAATAGTAGAATACACTTTATGTGGGTATTTGATTACTCCACACGTCTCTGCTGTGATTCGGGCTGAGTGTACATGAGTTTTAGAATCGGTTTCATCAGTCTGTTTTTCATACACTATATTTGGGTAAATACTCTCTGAACACGCTCTCCCACAGCTCGTTCTCTTCTTTGTCTGGTGATTTACCAGCAGTCAGGTCATTGCCAATATCCAAGTAATCTTCCTCCTCTAAGGTGTATGGCTTCCATTTCGCTCCAAGGCTTCCGTCAGGCGTTGGGTTCCTAGACAATGGATTTTTAACTGCATTTAGTTTATTTATTAAAATAAATGATATTTATTAAAAAGTTGTTTATAGTTTGAAAGTCAGATAGAAATCGGTTCTAAACAAAAATATTATTAGAGTTGTCATTATTTAAGGTTATACGAATGAGTATTACTATTTTTGTATTAATATAACATTTCTAAAGACAGAGGAGGACATAAAACAATATTTGTTACTCACCCGTATTTCGCAAAATTCGTCCAAAGTTTGGTCACCTTATCTATCAATTGGAAAGTGTGCGATGTTTTATCAACTTTCTTATCTTTTACTAGTTTTATCGGGAAAAGATATGCTAAGTCATCGGCATGACACACCACTCTATCTTTGGTTAGATCGCCAATACCAAAGACACAGCTGAAAAAGTTTCTCTCTGAAGTACAAGTAAATTTGTATAAGTATACTTTATTCTTCTTAGACTGAAGTTTACTTGATAGCATCACGCCGTGTACGAACATGTCTGTGCTTAAGAACTTCATTATCTGGTCAGAATTCTCCATCGATATGGTATCGTTTTTGAAATAAAACTGTTGTATTTTCCTTGCAGCTTCAAATTGATCAGCATGTGAACAATATGTTTGAATAAGTTTAGGAGTTAAAAAATCACGGTGTAGTTTGGCTTTTGTAACCATTCCTTCTAAAGTTTCACCTATGGCTAGCGTGATAAGACCTTCATCTTGGGTGTACCCAGTCATAATATCTACGTCTTCATGTGTATTATTTCGTATTGCGTCAATTATATCTCCGTAGAAAAATCTTTCATTTCCAAAATCTTTCTCATTGGCTATTCCAAAATGGATTTCATAAGACTTTTGTGATAGTGTTATCTGTAATTTCAAGTTGATAAAAGACTTGAGTGGTTGCTCTTTGAAGAATTGATACAAATCTTTGTCATTCTCTGATTGGAATCCTAATTGTTTAGCTAATAGTAAAGCTTTTTCGCGTGGTTCGAAAGCTTGCGACCAGAAACATGTCGTTGCTCCACTTTGGGCTATTGCTCGCTTAAAGAGACCTTTTGACATTGGTGATATTAAATGATAAGCAACACTGCCGGCTCCAGCACTTTCACCAAAAATTGTTATATTGTCAGGATTCCCGCCGAAATTTGGGATATTTTTCTTGACCCATCTGAGCGCTGCCACTTGATCTTTCATGCCAGCATTGCCGGGCACATCTGCGGTATCTAAACAAAGAAAACCGAGGGCTTCGAGTCTGTAGTTTAGCGTTACAAGAACTATGCCATGCCTGACGAGGAATTCAGGGCCGTAAAAGTCATCATTACCACTTCCCCAGATGAATCCACCTCCATGGATCCAAACCATAACAGGAAGGAGGTTATGGGGATTGGTGTCTGATGTATAGACATTAAGATACAAGCAGTCCTCACTCATGTTAGTTAGATTGGGGTTCGTAGAATTGTGCTGGTAGCAAATAGGGCCAAATTCTTTGGCATCGCGCAATCCTTGCCATGGCTTAATTGGCTGTGGCGCCTGTAATAAACATGATTAAACTTCTTAATAAGTTCTTTGTCTAAATAATTGAACCAATTGGAGGTTTTAAGTTCTAAAACAGATTCGTCTTTAATTTCCTTTACCTTTTATACTTGGATTTGGATAAAACTTGTAAGGCGTTTTAATTATTCGTTTCAGGTGTTTATCTATTTCGAAGAATTATAATTTATTTTTCTTCTCAATCGTTCCCATTTTGAACTATCTTACCTTGAACCGGAGGTCTCCGAGCGGTGGTCGCGCGTACGGTATTCCCTTGAAGCTGCAGTACGTGCCGCCGTACTCGTTGTGCACCAGCTCTCCCTCCAACAACCCCTCGTTTACCTTCACTTGCACCATCGTCACACTAAACAAAATTATACTCTCCAATTTCTATGTTAATTCAATATTTATTGACATTACAGCCGGATGTCGCTATATATGTAGCAGATCACAACAAAAATAAACTCGAACCAAAATATATTTTTTTCTGTTTTAACTAACATTTACAAATGTTGCTACTTAGCCGCAGGAAAGTATATTTACTTCTTTACTGGCTTCGACTGCTTAACTGTTGCAAACTGATATTTAATAAAAATAAAAATTAATTTTGATAAACAACTTATCATTAATGTAAGTAGAAACGAATTAATTTAATTTATCACCGTTACAAATCAATTTGAACCATGTGTGCCGCGTATTGAAGGAGAGATTCTATTTGTACGCGGTTATAAAGTGTAGGTAATTATGAGGTTGCATATTAAAATCATTATGGAAGCCGTCTCACAAATAAGTGTAAGGAACTGTAAACACTGTAGTCATACACACTTGCAAATAAATGGTGACTGAACGTTATATAACTTAACTAGCTCTTAAGTCTATTGTCATCTCTATTCATTGGTATACAAATGACAATGACAGGTATAAATTTAATCTGTGTTTAAAAATTACATGTTATTATTTGTAATGTCAGGGCTGCGTCAGTCGCTCAAGGCTGCACGTTTAATGCTTAGAATAGAATAGAAACACTCTTTATTGCACACCTGATAAAAAAGGTGCATCAACATAATAATTACAATTAATCATTGTAAGATTGTACAATGGGCGGTCTTACCGCAATCGCCGATTTTTTACAGACAGTCTTTAGTTTGTTTACTGCTAAGTGCACGTCCGAGCGTGCAAGCGACAGAGAACCACCGACATTCGAGAGAGGGCGTGGGTACGTTAGATATAGCCGACTCGACGGTAGCGAGCGATGCTTCGCTATAAACTTTAGCGACGCGGCAATTGAGTTCAAAAAGGCTACTTCACTCAAGGGACTGAAATAACTGTTACATGGTGACAGCCGCGAGCGCACCAAATCCATGAGTAAGATTAACTGCATAAATATCGTGATTTTTATCGCATCTTAAATTTGAAAAATGATCGCATCGGAATAGATAAATATTACAAAAAATGATCTTCGGCTACATAGATTACTTAGATTTCATTATAAAACTATCGAGTAAATGAAAAAAAAAATCGTGGAATTTCGATAAATTATAGAGCGCGGCGGCCGCACGAAACTTTTCGCGTCGTATCGGGCCCGGGGTCGAGGCCTCGGTATCTACGAGTAGATAAGAGTGCACTGCACTGCCCGATATAAATACAAGTGCACTTGGCAGATATATCGGTAGCCAATCCGACATATCTTGATATATCGTAGTCCTGTCTTTTTGGTTATCGTAAAACTGGCTGTCTGGCTTCGCTCTGTAGGAGTTGGTAACATAAAAAATAAACTGGAAAATATGGCTTCATCCAGCTTCATCAGGAGTTCACTTGTTACAGCCATAGACGATTTCATAGATAATAATAATTTAGAACATAATAATAATTTAAAACATAATAATTATTAGAAGCTATGGTAGAGGTAGGTGTACTTAAAAACCGTGTGTTTCAAATATTTATATTTGAATAGATGCGCATAATTCGGGTTCTCGCTTCCGTCGAGCAAACGGATCCTGTCCAAATATTGAATTCTATTTGTATGTCAATATCGGTTAAGGGCTTTGTGATAAGTGTTACCAATTACTTAACATTCTCGAAGGACATGTCGAATATAAGCGCACAATATTGGAACTTTTCAAACAATTCAATAATCCTAGGAATCCTGGTATCTTAATATTCAACTCCAGCATATTCGAAGATGCTCCTCCAAAAGTCTACAGCTTCGGCATCAGATGCGGTCCCAGGAGTAAGTCTGTCTCCTATGTCCACGTAGCGTTTGCTCGAGTTGTCGTACTCCGGCCAAATTGTATCGAGCGAGGAATCCGGGGTTGGGTTGCTGTGAACAGATATTTGTATTTCGTTAAGAAAGCTTAATATCATCGCGGTTTAGGCACAAAACATCGGTATCGGGGTATCGGGTATTTCATTTCGTATTATTTTTTTGTTTCGATTTTACAATTTGAATTCAAAGAAACGTAAAACTGGCATGATTTTTTAGAAACAGGGATTTTGTAAATAGGTTTTTTAAAATTATTGTTTCATTTTTAGCACATTTTTAGGGACTTGTGACAAAATTTTATTGCTGTATTAGATGTTGGTAAATATAGATATGAAAAAAAAATTAAGTTCAATAACTAATACCCGACTACTGAAAAGGTATGAAACAAGAAAATATTAACACATATTCATAGTGATGTTCAGAGGATAGCCATCGTATGCCAGTTTGCCCTAAACTGTATTGTTTTGTTAGGGTAGCTGTAGGTGGCATACGACCACGGCTATCCTCTGAACATCACTATGAATATGTGTTAATATTTTCTTGTTTCATACCTTTTCAGTAGTCGGGTATTAGTTTTTGAACTTAATTTTTTTTTCAGATCCGCGAGCTACTGCAAGCAATATATATATTTTTGAAATGTGCTAATTAATCCCTTTCATTTGATATCCAACACGGCATCATTAAACAAAAAATTTTTTTTAGTTCTTTACTTTTTGTCCTTTATAGGGCGCCATATTAAATTTCATGTGACGTCACATAGCCTATAACCAGCGGACAATCAAGACGGTTCCAACGATAGTTATGAGGGAACAGATGAACATACATACATACCGGTCAAACATATACCCTCTCCGTAGTCGGGTAAAAATAGGATAATTTTAAATAGTTCGTAACGTCATTAGTAGGTTATTATTTTTAAAATATCAGTCATTTTAGATACTTTTGTTTATCTTTACGAGGTGATTTACCGATAACTGCGCACGTATACCTATTTCTAGCTAAGTGAAGGCTCATAAAGAGGTACCATTTTAAAATACCTCAATTTCATAGCATCAGGTTACTAAAACACATACTCGTATAACTCGTTATTGGCATTCGATAGCTGCTTGAAACTAGTCAATGATGACAAGTCAAGGTAAATAAGTGCGACATTATTAGACTAGTTATTCCCACATTCTTGGATCAACATTCCACCAGCTTATTATATTAATGATATTTAACTATTCCGATCACAATGCACTTGTGGCACTGGAGCATGTTTAGCTGACAACATTAGGATCGGTACCTGATACTGTTAGCCTGTCTCATGCTGTGCTCGTGCTGTGACAGGGCTTTATTGCGTGATTATTTTGGCCCACAGTCCAGGTCGCATACGACAGACGAGACCAGCCCAATCCTACTTTAGCTTAGTGGCTTTTCGAGCCACGTCAGTGATTTGCATTTCAGATCGTTACCTACATAAATTAGTTCATTATGTGACGAAACACAGACTTCAGATAAGTATTTGTTCAGCTACAGGTGGCCGATCATTCGCTAATGAATTAACTAACATAATATAATGAAACAATTCTGCAACTGAAAGACTAACTGATAGACAATGCACAGCCTAAACCGCTAAAGGTGTACAAAGAAAGGATTTTTCGAAAATCAACCTCTGTTGAAGTTTGTACTGTAATCAGCAACCTAAGTTTATATCCAACATCCACGTGGAGGAAGTCGTGGAAATACGCTTTATCTTCATAATTATCAATAGATTCAATAATGGACATAAAGCAAATATTAATTATCCTATCACTTACCCATACTTCGCGAAGTTTGTGAACACAGTGCACACAAGCTGAATCAGTTCATACTCTTTAGTATTTTTCTCCATCTTCAAATTAAATATTTTCGCATCCATCAAATACATCAAGTCATCTAAGTGGGCAGCCCCTCGAATCCCGTACTTAAGACCCTGATTGCCATTGACATTCCGATCTGATACACAGGAGAACTTATACATATACCTTCGACCAACACCAACTTTTGGCAAGTGTGAAAGGAATCTGATAATATCGTAAACTAAACAAGAATGACTAGAGTAAGTCACAAATTCTTTCATGTTATCCACTCCGAACGGTTTCCCACTGAAATAATACTCATGTATCCTCTTCGATATTTCTAAAACAGTGTCTGGATTACATTTCATCAGTAATTTTCTTGGTACCACCAGTTCTGGGTATCGATTATATTGCTGAAGAAGCGATTCTTCGAATTTACGGATTCCTACAGTCGATTCTTCACTTGTATGTCCAATGAATACGTCTACGTCATTAATTCTTTTATTTTTCAATGCCTTCAAAGGATCTTCTGTTAAGAAATGTTCTTTGCCAAAATCTTTTTCAATAACGGGTGTGAAATGGTTAAGTTTAAATATATTATTATTGTATTCTTCAAATGAAAGCACAGCTGGGTTCGTGTCAATTAGTTTTTCCACTGGAACGCTTTGTAGAAATTCCAGGAGTTCATTAGGGTCTTTTGTCTCCAACCCTAACTGCTTGCCAAGTATAAATGCCCGTTTTTGTGGTACATATGAAACAGACCAATCGCAGATAGGTACGCCACTCATCGGGATTGCTTTCTTGAAAAGTCCTTTGGACATCGGTGAGATAATATGGAGACACGTTGACGCACCTCCGGCGCTTTCGCCAATAACCGTCACATTGTTAGGATCTCCTCCAAAGCCTACAATATTATCCTTTACCCACCTCAGAGCTGCAACTTGGTCTTTTAATCCCGCATTACCTGGAACTTCTTCTGTGTCTAGACAGAGGAATCCTAATGCTTCCAGCCTGTAGTTAATAGTTACGAGTATTACACCATGACTGACAAGGAAATCTGGTCCGTAGTAATCGTCATTACCAGACCCGCTCTTATAACCACCTCCGTGTATAAACACCATTACTGGCAATGGGGATGCAGGCTTAATATTTGGACTGTATACGTTTAAGTACAAGCAGTCTTCATTGCCTGTTTCAAATTTGTCAGTGAATATGCATTTTTGTGGGCACAGTGGACCATGCTCTGTGGCCTTTCTTATACCGTCCCATGGTACAGGTGGTCGTGGCGCCTAGAACAAAAAAAATTGATTAGAAATAATAAGATTACGAAGGACGTGGTCTCGTTTGAACATCCATATTGTGCAAGTAGGTTCTTTTGAAATTGGTGAAAAGTAGAATCTTTGAGTAAATTCAGTTACTTCTCAACAAAATCTTTGACATTGATGCTTAGATTACTTAGTTTGATAAGTATTATCACAAAAAAGAAAAGCCGGGTGCCGCGACCAGTGTTGGCAAGCATGTCTTTGATTCGATTAGATTGTAACGTCCAAACAAAAACTCATCCAAAAATATTTGATAAAAATATTACGCGCAAAATAGGTTATCTTTTTTGATTTCAACACATTTTAAGTTGATGGTTATAATCATATCATACTGGATTAGGAAGATAAATTCATTGATAGTGATAAGTTGATAACGTAATAGTCATTAGTTATTTGAAAAGAGTATCCATGGAGTTTCTCGCCGGTATCTTCTCCAGGACCAAACCACTTGGAACCGTGCACCTAGAATCACGTTCTGAAAGTGCCTGCAAAGGCCCAGTTGAAATAAAAAAAAGTAAATTGCATTCTCGGTTTTTGGTATCTATACTTGTACCTAGAATACATAATTATTTAAAAAAATGACATTACAATAATTTGAATAATCACATTGACATTTTATTGTAATGATTTATTTATAGAATTACTTCACAGGGGTTGCTTTATTTATTTATAATAATATTACTTTACTTTACTTTTAGTATTCATGCCTTAAGTTCTATGTTATCTCTTGTATACCGTTTGTGATATCTACTAAAGAATTTTTATACCATACCCTGACAACAATATATTAATTTTATTCCTTTTTATAAATTGGTGTTACCCAAATTTGAAAAAATAATTTAATCTATTGTGCTCAGGTGTTAATTTACATTTTTTTTTCTATCTACACAAAGTTCGATGCACTATACAAAACAAGAATAATAATAACGCGCCTTGATTACGTAGGAAAAATCTGACCAACAAGCAATGCATCCCTTTCTCGCTTATAGACGTTTTCATAAGAGCATAAGGAATAGGACGTTTGTTTGCGACAGCAACTGTCATATTTATAATACGTTATCAGGCGGCCGTTTTCTGTTTTGATTGCAATACATGTTTTTTGATATCCTATAGATAGTACACCGACAGAAGATTATATGACAATTATTGGGGTATATGAGAATTCGCGTTACATAAATTATACGTTGTATTAAAAAGAGTTAACTAAAACTACATTTTTTTGGATTACCTTGAATCTTAGTTTGCCCAGCGGTGGCTCAGCGTAGGGGATCCCTTTGAAGCTGTAGTACTGCCCATCCCCAGTGACTGTCTCCAGCAGTTCACCAGACAACCAGCCCTGCTGCACCTTGACTTCTACCATCGCCGCTCGTTTGTTCACACTAAACACTTTAAAAATTTCATTCAATATCTTTACTGTTCACAAAATTTGTGCTTGGGATGCTAATAAAATAGTTCTAGGTTCTTGTTACAAGCACTTTAATCAGATTATAATATTAGCAATGAGTGTTAGTGTGCGCACGGGTCTGCGCTAGTTCGGTGAATGTCGGTCCCGCGGAGTTACAATTATATACTGTGGCGGAGAAGTGCGGCCCGCGGACGACGCACAGTGGGCTGAAAATGAAGTTCCATAGTCTTAGCGCCTCTTGAAAATCAAGGACCTTATTTTGGAAAATAAAATATACCAGCGTATTCCTTTACTGAATAAGAATATTTTATGTAGTAGTTTTATTCATAAAGCCATTATTTTGTGAGTTATTTGCATTTTCTTTGTTTTTTGTAAGGAGGACCCGCCTACCACTAGCTCAAAAGCAGTATTATTTTAATATTACTTCAGTGCGGGAAAGAGATGGAGCTATACGTCCTGTAGAGCTTCATCTCTTTCCCACACTGAAGTAATATTAAAATAATATTGCTTGATGAGTTGGCGGTAGGCCCGCAGTTTATTTTTTATTCCGAATTCTTAAAATTTCTTAAGATATATCTTCCTGTTTCTTAAAATCCGTCATATAAGCTGTTGCTGTAGCTATGTTTTCACCAAAGCCTGATTCTCGGAAACCCTCGGAACATTGTCATAGTCTTTGGTTTTCATTTAGACTCTTGTCGCCTCGCGCCTTGTACCTCGCCTCGCAGCTCGCGTGGTCTGATCTATACTTATAATAAAATCATAACGAGACTAAATCTACTACTATTACTAAACTACTAATCTACTAGATCTGTACATTGTTTATTTTTGGAAAAAAAGGTACCTAAGTGTTACGTATACTAGGAACGATAAAGAAGACGAAACATACTTTTTTTTTTAAATTGTCTGTTTGTCGGTTTGTTTGATACGTGATAAACTTTAAAACTACTGGACAGATTTCGTTAAAATTTTGCAGTAACATCCGTCTGAGGGCTGGTCAACATATAGGCTTTTTTTTATTTTTGTTTAATTATTTTTTTTGTGCTAACAATTTAGGTTTGTTCTGTATCGAATAAATGTTTTCTATTCTATTATTTTATTCTTATTGTTATGTCCATTAGAAGTCATCATCTTTCATGTTTAATGTACGAAAGACCACAACGTAGAAAGTGTTCTAGGTAGTCAGGAGAGCATAGAACATATCAGTTTTCTCTCGTCGCAGCAGACGAAGGGGAAGCGGGTCTAAGGGGTCTAATTCGAGAGAATGATACTAGTTATATAATAGCACTCTAATATTTATTTATTTTAAACATAATTACTTCGACACAGTTATAAAAGGTTATAACATTGTGTAACGTTGTGTATGTAACATTGTTGATCGAAGGTAAAAATCACATTAGATACTCGTTTCTTTTTAGTATCTCACACCTCATGGTACATTTATTGTTTTTGGGGAGGCTTGGACGGCTTCCAGCTTATACACAGCGTAATTGAATAAAATGCAAAACCTGAATATAATTGACGGGTGGGTAAACCCGTTTTTTCTATCCTTTATCTTCGTGATAGAAGAAAAAACGCGAAATCGAGTGAAAAAACGGTACATAGATGGTTTTGTCACTGATTTTTCTGTGACAAACTCGTTTTCTCCACTTTTTGTACCCTTGAAAGAAGACATAAGAAAAAATCGAGAAAAACGGTAAAGAGATGTTTTGCCCCCGATTTTTCTCTCTCCCCTGTTTTGCCGTGCTATCTCTGCGGTACTTCATTTTGTTTCGAAATTTAGCCCTCAAAGGGTACTCAGAGTATTCAAGTTAGTATGGTAACAATCCGGAATCCTGGTATCTTAATATTCAACTCCAGCATATTCAAAAATGCTCCTCCAAAAGTCTACAGCTTCGGCATCCGATGCGGTCCCAGGAGTAAGTTTGTCTCCTATGTCCACGTAGCGTTTGAGCGAGTTGTCATACTCCGGCCAAATTGTAGCCAGCGAGGAATCCGGGGTTGGGTTGCTGTGAACAGATATTTGTTATTTCGTTAAAAAAGCTTAATATCATTGTGGTTTAGGCACTAAACATCGGTATCGGGTATTCAGTTTAGTATTTTTTGTGTTTCAATTTTACAATTTCGATCCAAAGAAACGTAATACTGAGATGATGTTTAGAAAGAGAGATTTTACAAATGGATTTTTTAAAATTATTCTTTCATCTTTAGCGACTTGTGACAAAATTTTTGCTTCGTCGGATGTTAGTAGCTTATAGATATTAAAATAGAATAATTTTAAATAGTTCGTAACATCATTATAAAAAAAAAAATATAAAAAAATAAAAAAGCCTTTTATTTCATGCATTATGATAAGATAAATATACACATTTGTTACATTATTATTTCCATTTCGTAATTTACTTACAGATTCAGTATAAGTAATATAATAGTTAAATAATTAAATTAAATTCGTTTCATTTCTTTAAATTGTTCATTGATAATTAATAGATTGTATTAAATAACTAGATTAATTATGTTCGATTTGAATTGAATTGAAATATAATGTTTAAAACCATTAAATTATGGTAGGTATACAAAATTTAGTATTTAATTAATTGGTAATTGTAAGTAAAATAAAACATGCATGAACCCCTCAGGGGGTGAGGGTGAAGGCCTCCTCCAGAGACGTCCAGTGGTCTCGGTCTTTGGCTTCTGTCTGCCAGTTTCTGCCTGCGACTCGTATGATGTCATCTGCCCATCTGGTTACGGGTCTTCCTCGATTTCTAGTGCCTGTAGGACCTGGCCATGACGTCATGCGAATTGTCCAGCGATCATCGGTCATTCTTGCTACATGTCCTGCCCATCTCCATTTTAACTTGAGAGCATAGGTGAGAGCATCTATTACTCCCGTCTTTTGCCTGATGGTGGTATGACGAATTTTTTGAATTTTTCTGATTTTTGCGATACTTCTCTCCATGCTTCGCTGACATGATGTAATCTTGTTTTTAACTCGTTGTGTGAACTTCCATGTCTGACAAGCGTATGTTAGTGAGGGTAAAATGCATGTGTCCATTACTTTACTCTTGATTTTCATAGGCATCTGGCTTTTGAGAATTTCTTTTAAGCTCCAAAACTTTTTCCATGTCGATAATATTCTTCTATCCACTTCTGTATCGTTATTTGAACTTTTAATGGCAATTTGTTTCCCTAGGTAAACGTAGCTATCGACGTACTCTAATGGGTTGTTGTCAAGACAAATGGAGTTTTTTGCGGCATTTGTCATGAGTTTTGTTTTGCTTAGGTTTATTTCTAATCCTGCCTCTCTGCTTGTTTTTTGTAGCTTGTGTAACATTGACTCCAGCTCTGTGCTATTTTCTGATAGAAGGACAATGTCATCTGCAAACCTCAGATGGCTAATATATTTCCCTTTTATACATATACCTACTCTGTCCCAATTAAGTTTGCCAATAATTGATTCTAGTACTGCTATAAATATACGAGGTGATAGGGGGTCGCCCTGTCTTACACCTCTTTTAATGGGGATAGGTGGTCCTGTGTTCTCTAATTTCACTCTACTGGTGCTGTTCTCGTATAGGTGTTTAATGACTTGTATGTATTTCTTATCTACTTTTTGAGATTGTAGGGCTTTCCATATTGAGGGATGAAGTATCGTATCGAAAGCTTTCTGGTAGTCTATGAAGACTATGTAGAGTGGGCGTTTAAATTCTTGGTATTTCTCAATAAGCAATTCCAAAGAGTGGATATGGTCTATTGTGGAATAGTTCCTTCGAAATCCAGCTTGTTCTATCGGCTGGCTTTTTTCTAATGTGTCGCTGATTCTCTTTTCTATTGTTGATGAGAATAATTTATAAAGTGATGGAAGAAGACTAATTGGTCGATAGTTTCCTATGTCCTTTGGATCGCCCTTTTTAAACAACAATATAATATTCGACTCTGACCATTGGTTAGGCGTTGTAGAGGAATTTAATATCAGATTAAATAGATGTGTCAGAGGGTTGGCTAAGAAAGTACAGGCTATTTTTATGGCTTCGTTTGTTATTCTGTCTGGGCCTGGGCTCTTCTCTGCTTTTAGTCTTTTTATTCCTATTATAATTTCTAGTTCGTCAATTGGTTCTAGTTCTACATCATCATTAATCTGTTCTAGTTCGCCTTGGTCTGTATCTTGAGTTACTGGGGCACTATACAAGTTTTCGTAAAAGTTGGTTGCTATGTGTAGGATATCTTTCCGGTCATGTGTTGTTTTTTTAGGACCTTGAAGTCCTTCTATCCATGTTTTGTGGGATCGCAGTTCCTTGTAGGCTTTCTTAAGACTTCCTGTTCCATTAAGGTGTCTTTCTATGGTAGTTTTTCGATAACTTGCGTAGTCTTTTCGTATATATTTGTTTACTAGTTTGTATAGTGCTTTTAATTCATTTTTCATAGCTCTTGTTTTAGGTTTAAATTTTTGTAGCTCGCTTCTGCGTTGTATTAACTTTGTTGTGTGAATTGATATCACGCAGTTTCCCGTTTTTTGTCGATATGGTATGAAGGCTTTCTTTAGACTTGTTTCTAAACATTTAGTTATTTTGTCGTAACATTCTTGTACAGAGTTGATTTTTTGGCATTCCATAAGGTCTTCTTTGCATTCGTTAAGTGATTGTTTATATCTCGATATTTCTTCTTCATTTTTTAGTGAGCTTCTTGAGTTGTTAGCGTACTTCGTTCTGGTTACCTTTAATTTTTGTATATGGAATGTTGCTCTAACAAATCTGTGGTCCGTTGGAAAATTCAAGTTGATGATTTGTATGTTCCGCACGTTGTTCTGTAGATTTGTAAGTATATAATCCAATTGATTTCTGGTGGTACCGTCCGGAGATCGCCAGGTCCATTTTTGAGTATTTTTCTTTTTGAAGAAGGTATTTATTACAGAAAGTTTGTTTTCATGCGCGAATTCTATTAGTCTTTCTCCTCTCCTGTTTCTTATGCCATATCCGTGGCTTTTCATTATTAAGTTTTCTTCCGGTTTTGGTTGGCCTATTTTGGCGTTGAAATCTCCCATGACTATTATGTTTTTTCCTGATAATTTCAAGGCTTTGTCGATGGTATCATAAAAAAGCTCTATTTCAATATCGCTTGCGGCGTCTGTAGGGGCGTATACTTGAATTATACTTATTTTGAGACTGTTGATATTTAGCTTCAATAAAGCCACTCGTTCTGACAAACCAGTAAAGCTCTCGATGTGAGTTTTGAGGTGCTTCTTCACAAGAAAACCAACACCATAAAGGCCTGGGGTTTGTCCTATGTAGTGAAGAATAACATTTTCATATTCCTGAATTGAGTTTCCTAGCCTTCTAGTTTCAGACAGGCCAATTAAATCGTATTTAGTATTTTTCAGGGCTTCCGTTAATTCTAACAGGCGGGCGTGCGTTGATAAAGTCCTTACATTGTAAGTCGCTATATAGAGTAGGTTGTTGTTTGTAGTTTCTGACTTATTTAATGTAATTGTCTCTAGAGGGTTTTGGTCTTTCTCTCCCACGGGGACCAGCCGGATTGGGAGAGGGTTAGTACGATTGTTTTTTATATAATATGTTGAATGTGTGGAGGAGGCTTCGAGTTTTCATGCTTCATCGGTTCTTCTGATATAAGACATCATTGTGTTCTGGTTAGGTTTATATTTTTTTTTAGTTTGAGTAGTTGGTTTTTGCTTGAACGGGGTTTTCGTACCTTCTGTGAGTTGGGATTGTTGGGTATCCAATTGTGGTGGTGATATGGATAGTTGTCTTTTATTGTTGTACGTGTCTTTGTCGTTCTGTTTTATAACAAGTTTGTCGTATCTTATAAAGGCAATGTTGCCCTTTTCTTTTTCCTGTCGCAATTGCTCTTTGAATTCCTCTCTCTTTTTTAGAATATTTGCTGGGAATTCTTCGGTGATGTAGATTTTTGTGCCCTCCAAATTCTTTTTCTTTTTTAGAATTTTAATTTTTTTTCCTAATGTGGTAAATGTTACCGATACTGGTCTTGGTCGGCTCCCCTTTCTGCCAATTCTTCTTACTGACTGTACTTCAAATTCTTCTATATCTTCTTCAATTTTTTTCTTTATGATATCTATAATATTGTTCTGTAAGTGGAAGTACGATTTTTCACTCTCGTTTTCCTCGATTCCGAAGAACATTATATTTCTTTGTACGCTATTTTTTTCTAATATGTAAAGCCTTTTTTCTTGGTCTTCTAATTTTGAGTTTAAGTATTCTAGATCTCCATTTATCTCGCCAAATTTCGTGTCTAAATGTGTTGTTATTTTTGTCGTAACTTTTTCCTCTAACTGTGCAAAATTGGAATCAATCGAAATAAATCTCTGTATAAACTCGCTTTTCATTTCTATAATTAGTTTTTGTAAGTCTTCCATAGTGATAATTGCAACTTAATTTATCTAACCGGTAGCTCCTTCTATCGGCTATCTGTCGCTCTTCTGTGTGCGTTCAATTGCAATATTTCAAGGCATATTTGCAACTTTAAACTGATTATTTTGATAAATTTGTGCGGAGTCGATGTTGTAGTTAGCACAGTGTTCTTTTATTTATGATTATCAGCAATTAAGTATTTGCGCACAATATTTGTGCGCAAAAATAGCCTGCAAGTCGTAGGATTCGAACGCGCAGCTTTTGATCGTCGATCGAACGTCAGTACTATTCCGCCAACAAGACAATTACGATACTTTGTGAAAATATAGTTCTGTTTCGTAGTTAGTAGGCGGAGCGTCGCAGTAGTCTATGTGTGGTGGGGTGCTCATTTACCGTTAACTTAGAAGTGGAAGAACACACAAACCGACACAATACGCTGGTGTTTCCAACTATGCGACACAGAGTTTTTTCCACTTTAGCCGTTATTTAAAATGTTGAATGCAAAAATGTACATAACTTTTAAACCACTTAATGTTCATTTGTTCTGTTTTCACAATATTTAAGTTCGCTTCTCACTGCACACTACGGTCTATCATTTGATTAATTTCGTTATGTTTTACACTAATACAGATTTTACATCGACGGAGCCAATTAACACACGTCTAATTACTCGAAAGCACACATGCTGTCCCTCTATGCACTAACTCTTAACATCATTAGTAGGTTATTATTTTGTGAATATTATCTAATCATTAATTACTACATTTTACTTACTTTTTCTTATCTTTACGAGGTGATTTACCGATATCGCATCGTTGCGCGCACGTATTCCCACTCCTAGCTAAATGAAGGCTCATAAAGAAGTACTATTTTAAATTCCTAAAGTTCATAGGATCAGATTACACAAATACATAGGTACTCGTATCTAGGTAACTCGTTATTGCCATTCGATAGCCGCTTGAAACTAGTTAATGATGTCAAGTCAAGGTAAGTAAAGTGGGAAACTGGGACTAGTTATACCGACATTGATATTTAACTATTTCGATCACGTGACACTTGTGGTACTAGATCATGCTTAGCTGACATCATTGGGATCGGTACCTGATACTGATACTGTTAGCCTGTCTCATCCCACTGCTGAGCAAAGGCCTCTCCCCTTGATTTTCATGCGATTAGATCATGTGCTAATGATGACCAGTCTTTGTTGAATGTGTCTAGATCGTCCCGCCATATCTTTCGCGGTCTGTCACGTTGCCGTTTTACTGTGACAGGGCGTTACTGCGTGATTATTTTGGCCCACAGTTCAGGTGGCATATGGCATACGAGACCAGCCCAATCCTACTATAGCTTAGTGGCTTTTCGAGCCACGTCAGTGATTTGCATTTCAGATCGTTACCTACATAAATTAGTTCTTTATGTGACGAAACACATACTTCAGTTAAGTATTTATTCTCGGCTACAGGTGGCCGCTCTTAGAATTAACTAACATAATATAATGAAACAATTCTGCAACTGAAAGACTAACTGATAGACAATGCACAGCCTAAACCGCTAAAGGTGTACAAAGAAAGGATTTTTCAAAAATCAAACTCTGTTGAAGTTTGTACTGTAATCAGCAACCTAAGTTTATATCCAACATCCACGTGGAGGAAGTCGTGGAAAATACGCTTTATCTTCATAATTATCAATAGATTCAATAATGGACATAAAGCAAATATTAATTATCCTATCACTTACCCATACTTCGCGAAGTTTGTGAACACAGTGCACACAAGCTGAATCAGGTCATACTCTTTAGTATTTTTCTCAATCTTCAAATTAAATATTTTCGCGTCCATCAAATACATCAAGTCATCTAAGTGGGCAGCCCCTCGAATCCCGTACTTAAGACCCTGATTGCCATAGACATTCCGACCTGACACACAGGAGAACTTGTACATATACCTTCGACCAACACCAACCTTTGGCAAATGTGAAAGGAATCTGTTAATATCGTAAATAAAACAACAATGATTAGAATAAGTCACAAATTCTTTCATATTATCCACTCCGAGAGGTTTTCCACTGAAATAATACTCATGTATCCTCTTCGATATTTCTAAAACAGTGTCTGGATTACACTTCATCAATAATTTTCTTGGTACCACCAGTTCTGGGTATCGGTTATATTGTTGAAGAAGCGATTCTTCGAATTTACGGATTCCAACAGTCGATTCTTCACTTGTATGTCCAATGAACACGTCTACATCATTAATTCTTTTATTTTTTAATGCCTCCATAGGATCCTCAGTTAAGAAATTTTCTTTGCCAAAATCTTTTTCAATAACGGGTGTGAAATGGTAAAATTTAAGTATATTATTATTGCATTCTTCAAACGAAAGCACTGCCGGATTCGTGTCAATGAGATTTTCCACTGGAACGCTTTGTAGAAATTCCAGGAGTTCATTAGGGGCTTTTGTCTCCAACCCTAACTGCTTGCCAAGTATAAATGCCCGTTTTTGTGGTACATATGAAACAGACCAATCGCAGAAAGGTACGCCACTCATCGGGATTGCTTTCTTGAAAAGTCCTTTGGACATCGGTGAGATAATATGGAGACACGTTGACGCACCTCCGGCGCTTTCGCCAATAACCGTCACATTGTTAGGATCTCCTCCAAAGTTCACAATATTATCCTTTACCCACCTCAGAGCTGCAACTTGGTCTTTTAATCCCGCATTACCTGGAACTTCTTCTGTGTCTAGACATAGGAATCCTAATGCTTCCAGCCTGTAGTTAATAGTTACGAGTATTACACCATGACTGACAAGGAAATCTGGTCCGTAGTAATCGTCATTACCAGCCCCGCTTTTATAACCACCTCCGTGTATAAACACCATTACTGGCAATGGGGATGCAGGCTTAATATTTGGACTGTACACGTTTAAGTACAAGCAGTCTTCATTGCCTGTTTCAAATTTGTCAGTGAATATGCATTTTTGTGGGCACAGTGGACCATGCTCTGTGGCTCTTCTTATGCCGTCCCATGGAAGAGGTGGTCGTGGCGCCTAGAAAAAATAAATTTTGATTAGAAATAATAAGATTACGAAGGAAGTGGTCTCATTTGGACATTCATATTGTACCAGTAGGTTCTTTTGAAATCTTTGAGTAAATTCAGTTACTTCTCAATAACATCTTTGACATTCATGCTAAAATTTTTAAGTTTGATAACTGTTATCACAAAAAAGAAAAGCCGGCTGGCGCGGCCTGTGTTACCAGGCATGATTTTAATTCGATTAGATTATAAAGTCCAAAAAAAAACATATTCAAAAATATTTGATAAAATTATTACCCGCGAAATAGGTTATATTTTTTGTTTAAACACATTTCAAGTTGATGGTTATAATAATTTCATGGTTATGTAACAGTAATAAGTATTGTTATTGAAGACAACTACATAGCTGGGCTGGATTAGGAAGATAAAATCATAGATAACCTAATGGCCATTATCGTGAATTTGTTATTTGAAAAGAGTATCCATGGAGTTTCTTGCCGGTCACTTCTCCAGGACCAAAGCACGTGGAACCATGTCACAAATCACGACGTTTTAAAAGTGCCTGCAAAGGCCAAGTTGAATAAAAAACTTTGAATTTAAATAAAAGTAAATTGAGAGTATTTATAACAATACTTGGTTTAGGAATAATTGGTTTTCTGATATTTAATGTAATTTTATAATACACTATTGCATTCCAGGAACTTGGTATGCTTGCTCCTACAATACACAATTTATAAAAAATATGGACATTACAATAATTTAAATAATCACATTGACATTGTATTGTAATTTTTTTTATGGATTTAAACTATTATGAATTTAAAGCTTATGAATTTTTATTCTAATTGGGGTGTATGAGGATTAGCGTTTATTTACACGTTGTATTAAAAAGAGTGAACAAAAACTCAAATTTTTTTTGGATTACCTTGAATCTTAGTTTGCCCAGCGGTGGCTCAGCGTAGGGGATCCCTTTGAAGCTGTAGTACTGCCCATCCCCAGTGACTGTCTCCAGCAGTTCACCAGACAACCAGCCCTGCTTCACCTTGACTTCTACCATCGCCGCTCGTTCGTTCACACACACTTGAAATTTCTGTCAGTTCAATTAATTTTCTTTGTTGTACACAAAATTCGTGTTTGGGATGCTAATAAAATAGTTCAAGACTCTTGTTACAAGCACTTTAATCAGATTTTACAATGATTATAATATTAGCAATGAGTGTTAGTGTGCGCACTGGTCTGCGCTAGTTTGGTGAATGTCGGGCGTCGCTGGGTTACAATTATATACTGTGGCGGAGCGCGAGCGGCGGCCCGTAGACGACGCGACGCGACGCGGAGCGCTGTCAAGGCCGCTGTCCCTCGTCCCGTTTCAGGTGTTCGGCGCGTGAATACATTGCCATCCCTGGAGAATAAAATAATAACTGCCAGTATCTTATTTATAGTGTTATGTCATTTTTGGAACCTGTGGGTGCTAATACCATGAGCTCAATTTTTTCCGTAATTTTTATACAGAGTTATGAAGTTACAAAATATTAAAATAGTATTCAAAGATTTAACACAGGCCTTAAATTACGTGAATAAAATGTTAATATAGTCTAATCAAATTGCATTCCCAATTGTTAGTATGACAAAACGTCATAGAATTATGTTAGCCACATAAACATTAGCACTAACGCGGGAATACCCGGCGAATTTGTAGGTATCTGCCATTACAATAGCGTTTGCGTAAAATCTAAGTGAGGGAAGAGGATAACAATATGTCTTACTGTTCAAAACCATAAAACTCGTTTTACCAATTCATCTTTATACAAAGCGACTCGGCTTTGAACGAGAATAAAATGATAACTGCATTTATCATACTCCCGCCCCGCAGCTCGCATAGTCTGAAAGATTAAAAATAAAATATGTAAAAACCGACTTCAAAAAACTAAAAAATATAAAATAATTTAGTTTATTTTTTCCAGTTTTTAGTTTAGTTTATTTTCCAAAAAAACTTAGTACTACACACAATACAATTGTTTTATAAAACTTACCAACTTCTGAAGTCGGTGGCACTGCCAAATTAGGTGCATTGAAGAATTAAAGGCCCAGACTTCAGAAGCTGTTAAGTTTTATGAAGTCGGCTTTTGCTCTTTTTTCAAAGTTTATTTTATTTTTCTATTTTGAGTGGAATAAACAATACATAAAGATGCGACTACCAAAATTGCGAGTGATTTGCTGTTATCCATTGAAGAGTTCCATCGTCTAATCGTCTATCTCCGAAGGACTTCATCAGATCTTCACCAAATTTAAATGGGACCACATCGGGAGAATAGTTTTCAAACAAAAAAGGACTGATGACAAACTTTCGAACATAGAACCTCCTCCTTTTTTGAAGTCGGTTAAAAATATAATTACGCTTTTGAAGCATGCCCATGCAAAAGGTTACCCAACAAAGTATTTGCTGGGCGCAATGATCCTAATTATGAGGCCATGCCGCATGCGTGATATGGTTCTATTTCAATCCTCCATATCTGATACAAACGTGATTCCAATTAGTAGATACTAGCGCTAATTTCAGCAGGTAATCTGATACAGATTTTAATTGAATCATCGAAATCATCGATTGAATCATTGAATTTTTGATAAGGCATTATGTAAGCAGTATGCAGACACAGACTGATGACTATCTGTATTTGGGTACATGACATTGACGTGTGATCGCATGAATGACAATACTTTTTATAAACATTACTATCAATTCGGTTTATCGATATTTTTTGCAGTGTAATTGTATTGTGGATCGATTAGCCAATCAGAAAGATTTTTAAAGGCTGAGTACCAAAGTGCGCCAGCGTCGGGCGAACAGCTTGTCGCCAGAAACGATAATTCTTCGATGAAAAGAATCTGGCTTGATTATTACGGGAAGGCCTGGTTCAATAATAAAACCTTTATTAACTGACAACTGATCACACCGAGGCAAAGATGGCGTGACGAGCTTGACTCCTAGCTCCTAACTGGTCCGTACAAGCAAAAACCAGAAGTGAGTGGAAAAAAGAGAGGAAGGCCTCTGCCCTGCAGTGGGACAACACAGGCTGAAAATAATAATAATAACTGACCACAGAGATCCATACAGTGTTAGTAAAGAAAACCTAAAACTAATGTTAGTAACCTAATCATAATCCTATGCTAAAGTGCGGAATTGGACCTCACACTATCCAAGTAATAAGACCCTATAATATTTTCCACGTCAAGACTAAAGTGCGGAATTGGACCTCACACTATCCAAGTAATAGACCCTATAATATTTTCCACGTCAAGAAGTAAATCTCGTCTACACGTAATCTATTGTTGGATATAGAACTTCCAAAATTTTCAGTTTAGCATGACTCTTGGTAAAGACATTGTTGGTCAAACATTTATATTTGAACAAATAGGCGCATGATTCGGGTTCTCGCTTCCATCGTGCAAACTGATCCTGATCCTGTCCAAATATTGAATTCTATTTGTATGTCAATATAGGTTAGGGGCTTTGTGATAAGTGTTACCAATTACTGAACGTTCTCGAAGAGACAAGGTTGAATATTCAATTCAATTTATTTATTTATTGTTTGTCACAGATAAAAATACAGATATTATGGTCGTACATTATTTTCGCCTTTTTCCCTTTGGGTGTACTAAATCAGATCAATATTCTAGAAGTAGTGCCAACAGTAAAATATTATATATAGTTAGTTGCTTAGTTGCTGCGATAATACTTAAATTAATTTGTAATCCATCAAATGTCATTTACCATTGAACAGTACCTACTGATAGTTTTTCATAATCATTAATTATGCAGTATAAAATGCGTGAAATGTCAAATAAAATATAATTCGATTGATAATGAATAACAAATTCATGCTAGTTAATTTTGATGTCATTTATAAACTCATTGACAGAATAGTGAGATTTTTTTACCAGAAATTCCTTCATTTAAGTTTTTAGGCTATACATGGATATACAGTCTTTGATATGCTGTGACACATTATTATTATAATATATATTTTAACTTCCATACAAAATATATTATCCTTTTCTTGAACTGTGTTGTTCTCCATTTATTTAAGCTTAACTGTGCCTAGCACTTGCGAGGGTGACTTCTCTCTGAATATCTTTCTTTATTAATATTGCAATTTCATAGATAATTAATGAAGGGAATGTTAGGATATTTTAAAAGCTAATGAAAAATGGTTTACACGAATCGGTCTATTGGAGTCCACATATAGATCTTACTCACCTCTTTTGTGCCTTGAAGGCAGCTTTTTTATCTGTAGAGTACTCCCAGAATAGAATTCCAAAATTTACGATTACGATTGGAGAGCTGGTTCGGTTGGGTGAATCATATAAGTTTTCTCTCGACGCAGCAGTCGAAGGGGTAGCGGTCAAAGGGGATTCGAGACAATGGTACTAGTTATATAGCACGGTTATATTGATTTATTATACACACATTACTTTGACATAGGTACACAGATATAAAAGGTACATTATTGATCGAAGGTAAAAATCATACTAGATACAGTACGAAACAACTAAGAAGTTACATCGATGTGCCTTATTAACAACCAATGGTAGTCACTTAGATAATTTTACAACTTATTGCGTCAGCGTAAAGATCATTTTTTACAGCAGTACTAATAAATATGGTGGTCTTGAAGTCGTACTTAGTTCGGAAGTGAATGGTTTTACAGAGTTTGCTGATGCTATTTCTTAGCAGTGTTGTACTATACTCGGGATAAATAAAAATTGTATTGTCTTTCACATTAATGTCTCATGGAGCCTTTACTGTCTAACCGAAATTTGATGAGGCTTGGAGGGCTCCTAAAACCTTATACATGGTGTAATTGAATAAACGTAAATCCTGAATATATTTTGTTTATAATTGACTACTGAATCGACTTCAGTAACTTTAAAAAAATGTATTTTTATCTAAAAGTATAAAACTCGTGAAACCGTTGATTCAGCCAAAGAAAATTAATACCCCTCAAAAGGACCTCCGCTAATAAAGTAGGATCTTTACGGGTACACGGTCGTTTACATATTATATCGTTGTTGAACTTGGTCCTTATTCTAAGATCGACAACCACCTGATAGGCGCAACTTGTGAGCCTATGACCAGCAGGGCCAGCACGGTGGCAAACCCGTTCAGTCCACCCTTTGTCTCCTTGACAGAAGACAAAACGAAAAATCGATAGAAAAAACGGTGAAGAGGTCCCTGATGTTTCTATCTCCCCTTTATTACCCTTTTTATTAATAAAACCCTTAAGAAGTAGGGAGGAGATTCAAGTTTGTATCGGAATATACCGGAATCCACGCTGACGAAGCCGCGCACATACAGAAATCCTAGGAATCCTGGTCTACTAATATTCAACTCCAGCATATTCGAAAATGCTCCTCCAAAAGTCTACAGCTTCGGCATCAGATGCGGCCCCAGGAGTAAGTTTGTCTCCTATGTCCACGTAGCGTTTGCTCGAGTTGTCGTACTCCGGCCAAATTACAGCCAGCGAGGAATCCGGGGTTGGGTTGCTGTGAACAGATATTTAAATTTTGTTATTTCGATAAGAAAGTTTAATATCATCGTGGTTTAGGCACTAAACATCGGTATCTGGTATTTCGTTTCGTATTTTTTTGTGTTTCTATTTTACAATTTCAGTTCTAAGAAACGTAATATTCAGATGATTTTTTTAGAAACAGGGATGTTTCAAATGGGTTTTTTTAAAAATTGAGACCGGCCAATATTCCCATCAATGGGCCCCGACTGTTAATGTTGCTATGTTCCGCATTAGAATTCTACTGGAGTAGTTTCTTTCCTTCAGTTTTTATTTTGAGTGGTTTTTTATTTAAAGTTCACGTTTTAAGCAGTCGGGATTTTTAGATAGAACCGCCGCCGAAGGTGTAAAAAGAAAGGATTTTTCGAAAATCAACCTCTATTGAAGTTTGTACTCGAATCAGTGACCTAAGTTTATATCCAACATTCACGTGGAGGAAGTCGTGGAAATACGCTTGATCTTCATAATTATCGATGCATGCAATTAAAAACATCCTATCACTTACCCATACTTAGCGAAGTTTGTGAACACAGTGCACACAAGCTGAATAAGGTCATACTCTTTAGTATTTTTCTCAACCTTTGATTTCAGTATTTTCGCGTCCATCAAATACATCAAGTCATCTAAGTGGGCAGCCCCTCGAATCCCGTACTTAAGACCCTGATTGCCATAGACATTCCGACCTGACACACAGGAGAACTTGTACATATACCTTCGACCAACACCAACCATTGGCAAATGTGAAAGGAATCTGATAATATCGTAAACAAAAGAAGAATGACTAGAGTAAGTCACAAATTCTTTCATGTTATCCACTCCGAGAGGTTTTCCATTGAAATAATACTCATGTATCCTTTTCGATATTTCTAAAACAGTGTCCGGATTACACTTCATCAATAACTTTCTTGGTACCACCAGTTCTGGATAACGGTTATATTGTTGAAGAATCGATTCTTCGAAATTTCGAATTCCAAAACTTGATTCTTCACTTGTATGTCCAATGAACACGTCTACGTCATTAATTCTTTTATTTTTTAATGCCTCCAAAGGATCTTCAGTTAAAAAATGTTCTTTGCCAAAATCTTTTTCAATAACGGGTGTGAAATGGTAAAGTTTAAGTATATTATAATTGCATTCTTCAAACGAAAGCACTGCCGGATTCGTGTCCATAAGTTTTTCCACTGGAACGCTTTGTAGAAATTCGAGGAGTTCATTAGGGTCTTTTGTCTCCAGCCCTAACTGCTTGCCAAGTATAAATGCCCGTTTTTGTGGTACATATGAAACACACCAATCGCAGAAAGGTACGCCACTCATTGGGATCGCTTTCTTGAAAAGTCCTTTGGACATCGGTGAGATAATATGGAAGCACGCTGACGCACCTCCGGCGCTTTCGCCAATAACCGTCACATTGTTAGGATCCCCTCCAAAGCTTACAATATTATCCTTTACCCACCTCAGAGCTGCAACTTGGTCTTTTAATCCCGCATTACCTGGAACTTCTTCTGTATCTAGACATAGAAATCCTAATACTTCCAGCCTGTAGTTAATAGTTACGAGTATTACACCATGACTGACAAGGAAATCTGGTCCGTAGTAATCGTCATTACCAGACCCGCTCTTATAACTACCTCCGTGTATAAACACCATTACTGGCAATGGGGATGCAGGCTTAATATTTGGACTGTACACGTTTAAGTACAAGCAGTCTTCATTGCCTGTTTTAAATGTGTCAGTTATTATGCATTTTTGTGGGCACAGTGGACCATGCTCTGTGGCCTTTCTTATACCATCCCATGGTAGAGGTGGTCGTGGTGCCTGGAACAAATAAATTAAAATTAATAGGATTTCGAAGGAAGTGGTCTCGTTCGAAAATCCATATTGTTCCAGTACGTTCTGCAGAAATAGGTGAAAACTTAACGACCTTTGAGTAATCAACTACTTGTCAACAACATCTTTGACATTCATGCTTAGATTACTTTGTGTTTGCTTTATGGATTAGTTAGTTTAATTATTAATTATTATCACAAAAAAGAAAAACCGGCTGCTGCGACCAGTATTACCAAGTGTATTTTTAATTTGATTAGATAAACTCCAAACAAAAACACGTCCAAAAATCTCTGATAAAAATATACGGGTTATCTTTTTTGTTTCAACACATTTCAAGTTGATGGTTATAATTTATAATTTTGTTGTTATACAAAGTGGTGAGGAGAAACCACGTATTTGTATCATGTCCTGAGACTACATAGGGTTTGATTGAATAGTTTATTTTCTTCCCTTTAGTTAGAGCATATAAAAGCTAGTTTTAAATTGTTTTTTACTATTATTATTTTTACTTATACGCAGGTTAATTTAATAAACGTAAAACCTGAATATAGTTTGTTTATAATTGACTGCTGAATCGATTTTAGTAACTTTTAATATACGTACTTAAGTATATAAAAAAAAATAAAAAAAAAAAAATCTTATTTCCTGACATTAATACTCAATTTGATATGCAGTAAGTGATGCAGGGCTCAAAACTAATTTCTTAAAAAATAATAGTTAACTTTAAAAAACGCCATTTCTAATTGGGGTGTATGAGGATTTGCTTTAATTAAATTACACATTGTAACTAAATATCGTAATTTTTTTGGATTACCTTGAATCTCAGTTTGCCCAGCGGTGGCTCAGCGTAGGGGATCCCTTTGAAGCTGTAGTACTGCCCATCCCCAGTGACTGTCTCCAGCAGTTCACCAGACAACCAGCCCTGCTTCACCTTGACTTCTACCATCGCCGCTCGTTTGTTCACACTAAACACTTTAAAATTTCTCTTGGTTTAATTAATTTTCTTTATTTTACACAAAATTCGTGTTTGGGATGCTAATAAAAGAGTTCTAGGCTTTTGTTACAAGCACTTTAATCAGATTTTACAATGATTATAGATAATATTAACAATATCTGTTAGTGTGCGCACGGGTCTGCGCTAGTTCGGTGAATGTCGGGCGGCGCAGAGAGACGCGGGCGACGCGGCGTGCTGTCAAGGCCGCTGTCCGTCATCTCCCCGCTTCACGTGTTCTGCGCGTGAACATTTATTTGTGAACATAATAACTTATGTTCACGCGCTGAACACTTGAAGTGGGGGGACGAGGGACAGCGGCCTGGAAAGCGCGCCGCTTCGCCCGCGGGCCGCGCCTCTCCGCCATAGTATATAATTGCAAATCCGCGACGAACTAGCGCAGACCCGTGCGCACACTAACACTCATAATATTATAATCATTGTTAAATCTGATTAAAGTGCTTGCTATAAATGCACACAGGTGAGCTTAACTCAGAATGAGTTTTCTTCGAGCAAACCTTTTGGGAACGTTGTACGAGCACTACACATTGTTGTGTGTAGTGCTGAATGTGAACTGTGTTCCTCTTCTTTGGGTTTTGTCAACCTAATGTTCGGTGTAGGTCTCCTTCAATCCTCTCCATTTCCCTCTGTCATGGGCAGTTAAAATCCAGTTGCTGCCTGCCTTCATTTTTCATCTTTCCATCTCATTTAGGTACGGTTTCCTTCTAGGTTTTTTCTGGTTAAGACTCTTTTACACCACGAGGCTTGCCAGTGGATTTACCAGCAAGCTGAGTAGGCCTAGGGAGGCAGATTTTAGGGGCGGCAAATTTGGGACCAAAAAGGCATATCTACCTACCTTATCCCGCTTTATTAGTAGTACATGATTGAGCTTTTATTAGCTCAGAAATATACCCAAAACCTATTTCTTGTGCAATCTTAATTAAATCGTTGGGTTGTTGAAATAATCTAGGAACCGACACATCCATCTCCTAGTTCACAATCATAATAATTACAGGAAAAAAGTGGTGTAATTAGGACGACAGTGCACAAATCATAAAGTTACAATTTTATTGACAAAAACATTGTAATTTTTAAATGGTATCGAATTGTAGAGGTCTGTAAGGGTGGCCAAATTTGAATGGCCTACTGGCGGCAAATGTGTAAATCCTCCACTGAGTCTTGCTTTCTGGCAACACTGGAACTGAACGTTGTTCACATCCATCTATTAGGAGTGCTCGGTTCATGGGGTCCGAATGCACGTCTCCTGAATAGGCGCGTAGCGCATCTCTGAATAGAGTTATTGCAAAACGGTTGGTTGACGCTACGCGTGACCCGAGGGCTGGCCTATTCTTTGGTAAAAGAATAAGCATTGATATTCAACGTGGCAATGCTGCCAGTCTTCTGGGCACACTACCAATTGACAGCGATGAGGAGGAGTACCTACTTTGATGCCTAGGTGCTCAGTTTTATATTTGTATTTTAATTTTATGTTATATATAATTAAAAATAATTAGGCTGTCTACATATTTAAGTTTAGTTGTATTTCACGAATTTTAAAAAGTAACTCTTTGTAAGTTGTAAGATGTAACTTGTAACTAGTGACCTAAAACAGTTTTGAGGGTTCCATAAAAAGAGGTAATTTAAAATATGTAATGCCATATATTTGTATAAGGTACCTAATAATAAAAATAAAAAAATCTCCATTACTGATTGAGATGGAAACATTTAATCGGTTCATATTGACTTTATTAAATTTCTATTACTTCTGTAGAAAATACATAATTATAACAAAATCGCAAATTACAAAAATACACAAGATAAAAACAGAATGAAAAACATTGCAAGGAATATGAACATTTGCACCTTAGCATATCTTAGAACTCTTTTCCAACAAAGTCATATATGCTTTTCCAAAACGTGAAATCAGCGCTGTCTGGGGCATTGCCAGCTCTCAGTTCGGTGCCAAAGTCTACGTAGGCCTTAGTCGAATTGTCATACTGAGGCCAGGTCACACCTAGACTTGAGTTAGGGCTCGGGTTACTGAAAACGATAATAAATACCATTAACATTCCATACAAATTATCACTTATTTATGCTAATAAGGTGGCAAACAATCATACGGCGAGCCTGATGGTAAGCGGTTACTGTAACCTAAGGGCATCACTCCCGCGTTACCGATTCATCTAAGCCCCCAAGAAGCAATGAATAACTTTTGGCGTTCATTTGGTTTGAAATGAATTGATAGAATATTATATGGTTGATACTACATGGACCATAGACATGATTAGGTTTTTCTTAAAATTTTATTAGCTGTAGTTAATAGCGAAACTTATTAAAAGTTATATTTACCCATATTTGGCGAAATTGGTTATGGCATCAGTAAAATTCTGCACAGTTTCGTATTCTATGGTGCCCTCGATTAGCGGCATGTCCAATGATTCAGGGTTAAATGCATAAAACATTTCGTCGAAATGGGATGCTTGCTGTATGCCATAGCTATCACCTTGTAGACCATAGACGTTCCTGCTTGTGTAAGCGGAAAACTTGTAAAAAAAGGTGGTTCCAACTGCAGGCCATTTACTAAAGTATCTCTGGACATGATAAGCTATACTAGCATTGCTGGCGTAGCTTACAAATTCAGCAATGTTATCAACGCTCACTGATTTATTCCCAAGATAGAAATCTATTACTTTATCCGCTACTTCTAAACTTTTTCTTTCGGTTATATTGAATGATATTTCGGCGGGTACGAACAGTTCTTTAAATTTTGCATAATAATTATCTATATATGACGCGTTATAAAGATTAATTAACAGTACAGCCTCTTGACTATTATAACCCCACAGAACATCGACCTCATTTACATTTCCAGATTTAAGTATTTCGAAAGGATCTTCTGTAATGAAGTTGTTGTCTTCAAACTTTTCTTCGACCATAGGCGAGAATGATTCCATTTTAAAAAGAATATTTCTTTTTTCTTCTGATGCTACAACCATGGGCGAAGTATTAACTATATTATAGACATCGGTTTCCTGAAGGAAAGTAAGAAGTTCGTCGGTGCCCTTGCCTTCAAAGCCGAGGGTTTGACCGAGAGCAAATGCTCGTCTTACGGGTTCGAAAGGCAAACCCCAATCACAAGAAGGCGCACCACTCATTGCAATAGCTCGTTGAAATAAACCTTTAGACAAGGGTGATACAATATGATAAGAAACAGACAATCCACCGGCAGTACTACCAAAAATTGTTACATTACTGGGACTACCGCCAAATACTTCGATATTCTTTTGCACCCATTTTAGTGCTGCAACTTGATCTTTCAATCCAGCATTACCGGGTACGTCTATAGTGCCCATGGAAAGGAATCCTAAGTTGTTTAGTCTATAGTTTATTGTGACTACTACCACATCCTTAATAATAAGGAAATCGGGTCCGTACAGATCCGAATTTCCTGACCCAAACATGAAAGCGCCTCCATGAATAAAGAAAATTACTGGTAAGAGAGTATCAGGCTTCAAATTGGGACTGTAAACATTCAGGAACAAGCAGTCTTCGCTGCCAGCCGTGTAAACGTCAGTTATCGGATTATATTGAGGGCACACATTTCCGTGCTCGGTGGCGTTCCTCACTCCATCCCACGACGCGGGTTCTTGAGGTGCCTAAAAATAATACTGAATAATTATATCTAAGATTCAAGAATTTTTAGGGTGTCAAAAGGAGCTGATAATACGATAAAATATGAGAAAATGATAGGTGTTTACCTTGAACCTAAGCTCGCCCGTTGGTGGTTTGGCGTACGGGATGCCTTTGAAGCTGTAATATGTTCGGTTTCCAATGACCGTATTTACGAGCTGGCCAGACAGCTGACCCTGCTCTACTTGCACTATATAATCATCGCAGGAGATGCTTTGTATCATGCTGGAACCAATATAGTATAATAGAGATAAGTATATTGCTAGTGATTTGAAACAGATTCTGGGATCCTTAATTTGCGTACATGCTCCTCTGATGATAAGTTCCGGATTTGTTCTATAGAAACAAAATTGGAGAGTAAACGAAAAAAAAATTTCTGGATGTAGAACGACTAGAAAATGTTAGGACCGGAAAGCGTTGATAATAATCTAATGAGTCAGGTCGTTGAGTTCCCTTCATTATGGTTAAGCTTAGTGATGCTGATCATGCTCGTGAAGGGGTGCCGTCTGTAGGGACTGGTCAGCTTGTGCCAAGGCAATTTTATTCAGAGGCAAATCATTATTATCCTATTTTAATTTTTTATTCACATTACATTATTCTCGCAGCCACAACATTGTATCAATCAAGCTTTGAGTATCAAAATAATGAAGATTGTAATCTATTATTTAAAAAAGTTTACATGGACTTTCTTGTCGGTTCTTCTCCATAGGACCTACTATTTGGAACCGCGCATCTAGAGTCTCGACATTTCATAAGTGCCTGCATCTGGTTTACATGAAATAAAGATCTATTCTAATGACATATTTTGGCGAACAGAACTCCTCAACGACCGGGAGCAGTCGAGTAGCGATAAAAACTTACTTTTACAACATTTTGCAAATGGCGTCCCGTAACTATTGGGTTGGGAATCGTTACGGGGAATTATACAAAATAGTAAGTTTTATTACCAGCGATTTAAATTTTTTAATTGTTTATTTAAAGCTCACTTTTATATAAGCTACAGCTGATTAGTGAACGGAGCTGGGGGCTGCACTATTGTTGCTAACTTGCTAAGTTTTGTGAACTTCTTTTTTTCTATGTCTCGTTTTGTAGCTGTATATTGTTCCATTTGACTAAAGATAAAATAAAATAGATCTTAAGAAAATTGTTACAAGACTTTGGAGTATAGTCCGAATTAAATGTTTATTATTATTAACACTGTAGCTCAGTTGGTAAGAGCGATGACACGGTTTGCTAGAGGTTGTGGGTACGAGACTCGCCCATGACAATCTGTTTCAAGTTCTCTTTGTAGTATTTATACATTTTGTTCTCCAAAAATTAAATACGTAGAATGAAAATTGATATTAAACCATGCTACCAATGTAGCTCATTAATGTGGCTCAAGTTTATTATTTTGGTACAACCAGATTTGATTAGTTCATTTTCTCCCCAACGAATATAAAAGCTTTTTATTTTGTTTATATTCTTTTCCAGTCATTATTTAAGTATTTTTTTCAATGAATGCGGTAACGTCATTCAATGCCTCATTTACCACTAAGGGGATAGGTTTAATAGATGGTAGGAACAGGTAGTGTCAAACCTTGAGATGACCTAAGATCTCGTTTATATTAATACCCTACACCTATTCCAGCCCGGTACATTTTTAGTTAACACATAATATTTCATTGCCCTAGATTTATTGAACTTAGGGAATATCGACGTATGTACGTCGAGTACACCAAGAAGAGCATCGATCTTAGATAGAAGGTTGTTAGCAAGCAAATTACAAAATAATATAGAAAGAAATATTTTTTTTGCATGATGAATTCGCTTTCTAAGCACGACGAAAGAATAAACGATAAAGACATAAAATAATATGACAAAAAAGTAAGGTCAAAAGAAATTAAATACAGAATATCTATAAATTATCAAGTAATATGTTACAATGTTGAGAATTGAGAAAAAATTACTTACCAGATAATTAGTATGAAAATTGAAGATATTACTCTCATTTTGCAGGTTTCTGGTGCTACTATGCAGCTTTGCGATGACTGAGAAATACAAAATTGAAGCGCCTTTTTATACCGAACGGTTCTTGTTACATGCTTATCTTCTTAATATTAGTTTTTTTCATTATTTGCAGAAAAACCATCTGTCCATTAAAAATAATTAATTTGTTACTTTTATACAGGTGGCGTTTTAATCACTACTAGTGGTCGCCCAGTGGTCGAAAATTGCCTATAATTTTAGCTTTCTGCACTCCTTCTCCATATGAATTTCTAGCTATGCCAAACTCACACTCTTCCGTACGCGAAATATTCTTAAAAAGGGGTACAAAGTTTTCTCTTTATGTATTTAACAACCAAATCTATACATAAAAAAAGACTTTACCGACTGAATAGCAACACACTACCTGAACCGCTGGGGCTAGAAACATGAAATTTTGACAGTTCCTTTTATGCCGTAGGAGGGTTAAGAATTTAAGGGATTTTTTGATGTTTCATCTATAATGAGGAATAATATGGAATTGAATTGAATTAAATTACATTACATTACGCCTGTATTCTCTGCAGGATTAGGTAAATACATGCTGCTGCAGACTGATTCGCAAATCCCATCGTTATAGGGCGCGAGCCTGTTGTCATTTTCCAGGTACAATTTCAAACTCCAAGTTATTTCTAAGACTTTACACAGAAAAATACTACTTTACTTTACCCGATCCGGGAATTAAACCCAATATCTCACGTTCTGCAGTCGTACTTGCGACCACTAGACCATTTTCGGACATTTTCGTATTATAAAGCGACGCGGTTGGCCCTTACTCCGTCCGGCCCGCATGGCATCACAGTCTCGCCTATTAATGATTTAGATAAATGTTAATTATAATTATTAATATCTGATTTTATTCGTAGTCGCAATTTTTTTTTTTTTTTATTAATATTATAGTTATAATTACTATAATTCTAGATTTTTAATTTAGAGGAGTCGTAAATATTTTCATTATTTTTTTTTTACAAATAAATAAGATATAAATATATACATACACCATAAAATATTGTAGATGATTAAATCGTCATCCTGTACCGTGCATTAAACACATACAGACGTTATTTCATATATTGTATACACAGATGGTATTTCTACAAATACTTACCTCAAATTATTTACATGTCATATCACTTGAATTTTTTTTAAACATTGTACGTCTGTACCTATTTCCTCTCCGCGCCGTCGGCGTTGGTTAATGTAGTTCTATCCGCTGAATAGGTACTTAAACGCAACTTTATTTCATTTTCTTAGAACTATTAGCACACTTAACTACTTTTTGAAAAAGAATTGCGCGTTTTTGGCTTTCGTTATGTAGTTTTTGTAAGCAAAAAGCAGACAGTGAATGAGAAAACCCGCGAATCTGATGCAAAAGTAGCTAATGTGCTATTATTTTTTTGAGTGCATTTGGCAATATTTCACCTGGGCCCCAAGTCTGCTAATTTCTGCTATCTAAATCGTCCCAGAATGGTCTCGGAATAGTTGGTTTTTACAGTATTATTCAACCTATTTTGACTTCTATTGCGTAGGTTATAGAAGTAAAAGTCGGTTATTTGCCAGTTATTAAGTGTCCTATAGATTTTGACTACTATTTCCTACAAAATTTATTTTTTCATTAATTGTTCGGAATCCGCGGGGATAATAAAGGATTTGGCTCCAGGTTCTGGTCCAGGTACTTCGTTTTATATATATATTATATATGTATTACATCCCTGTCTTGTCAACTTGCAGTTCAACCTATGTGAGTAGTGTAGGAACATTGTAGGAAGCATACATAGAAATTATTCTCATTCATAGTTCAATTGAATGTAAAATGGTCACAATTGTGAATTAGGTGTCGGTCGAGCAGTTGGTGAATGACCATTAAACATTCAATTGAACTATGAATGAAGACAATGATTTCTATATAAGCTTCATACAAGTGGTACGTTCTATCTACCTAAGAAACGGGCGTTTCGAGTTTTTAAAATGACAATGATATCTTACTCTCAAGTCTCAACTAATTTGTTGAATGGTTTCAAAGTACACAGCAAATATTTCTTGATTCAGGTCTTACTCTCAGATATTTTGAAATACAAACGAGGATTGAATAACGGACTATCAAAATTTATTTATTTTTTATAGGTAAATTATTGTCACTAATTACCAATATAAACAATGATACGTTTGCTATCATTGCTATACTAAATTAATGATACGAGGTAAGTTAATTTTATACATTTCAAAATATCTTAAACCTCTTCATGTAAAAATCTTTTAAACTGCATCTAAGAATTAAAGTGGGCTACACCGGAGTATGAGCAGCATTGGGAATGAACAGTCAACATGATGTATTGGGTAGACAAGAAATATGAGAGCTAAAATTTCATTCCCGCATATTCCAAGATGCTCTTCCACAACTGCATGTCTTTTTCGTCAGGCGCGTTGCCGATAGTCACCACTTCGGCAAAGTTGGCGTAGGCTAGGCTCGAATTGTCAAATTTGGGCCAAGTCACACCCAACGACGAATCAGGAGTCGGATTACTGTGAACATACAAAGTAGCTTGTAAATAAATCTGCAGCATGTTTTCTTCATCGCTGCACGCAGATTAAGTAACCCTCTATAATTATGTCAAATTTTCGAAATATTCCGGCGAGTTGGTTGGCGATGTAAAATGCAAATGGCGGTGACGCACTAACGTCGTTAAATCATTAATTTTAGGCTATTTAATCAAGTAATCATAAAAATTATGGTGAAATCGTAATCCTTATGAAATTTCCTATCGGAATATTATAAGCATGTGTAGTAACTGGACTGAATTGACGACAATCTTATTGGAAAGTAGTGTGATTGGTAAAAAAACGCACGTAGGTACATACGTTTGGCTAATATCCCACCTAATGGTAAGTAGTGATATGTATTACGGTAGAACACGCCTGCCTTCAAAAAGCCAAGTCACTGTCGATTTGATGACCCCAAGTCAAAATCCGGAAATAAAGACGTAATAGAGAATTCCACTGATCAGCCACGTAGATGAGAAAGGCTTAGTAGATATAAACATGGAATATGTGCGGGTATGGAAAACCAGTGAGCAACGTCCTTATAAGAGTGACCTTACGAGCTGGCATAGTCAGCACGGTGAACTGAAGCCTAAATAAAAATATGAATTTAAAAATAAAAAGTCCTCATAATTGTCACATCATCCCACAAAAGTCTGAACAATAAGGTGTATCCGAGAGGCATGCCAAAGTGTAATTTATAAATGATATTTACCCGTATTTAGCAAAGTTTGTTATCGCAGTAACGATATTCTGCACCATTTTGTATTCTATGCTGTTCTTCTCGAGCGTCATGTTCAGTGATTTAGCATCGAACACGTAAAATAAATCATCCAAATGTGCAGCTCCCTGGATGCCGTAGGCGGTGCCTTGTTGACCGTAGTAGTTTCTGGATGAGAAACTCGAGAACTTGAAGAAATAAGTGTTCCTAACATTAGGCCATCGTCTAAAGAACCTCTGAACATCATATGATATGCTGGCAATACTGGCGTAATTAACAAATTCAACAATGTTATCAACGGTAACTGTTTTGTTTCCAAAATAATATTTGATTATTTTATCAGCCATATGTAAAATTTTGTTTGGCGTGGAAGCGACTAATATTTTGCTTGGGACGAATAATTCTGGATATCTATTATACAGTGTTATATACGATGAATTATAAATATCAGCTAAAATTAAAGCTTCCTTACTATTATAACTGAACATAACATCAACTTCGTTTACGTTTCCACGCTCTAGCGTTACGAAAGGATCTTCGGTTATAAAGTTATTATCTCCGAAGCATTTTTCGATGACTGGTGTGTAGGTTTCCATTTTTAATAGAACATCTGTTATAGTTTCTGATGGCAAGACGTAAGGCTTTGTATTAACTAATCTGTCAACGGCGACGTTTTGGAGGAAATTAAGAAGTTCTGTGGTGTTTTTAGTTTCCAAGCCAAGTATTTTGCCGAGTATGTATGCTCTCCTTTTAGGTTGGTAAGGATAAATACAATCGCATGACGGCGCACCACTCATTGATATGGCCCGTTGAAATAAACCTTTAGACATCGGGGAAATAATATGATAAGCAACTGAAGCCCCGCCAGCGCTTCCTCCGAAGATAGTGACATTATTGGGAGAACCTCCAAAGTTCTTGATATTATTTTTCACCCATTTTAGAGCTAAAACTTGATCCTTCAATCCAGCGTTACCAGGCACCTCTTCTGTATCCATACTAAGCAATCCCAAAGCCAAAGCCTGTAGTTGATTGTCACTAGCACTACATCTTTAGAAACCAGGAAATCGGGTCCGTGAAAATCCACATCTCCGGAGCCAAATATGAAAGCGCCACCGTGGATATAAAAAAATTACTGGTAGAAGATAGTCAGGCTTCAAATTGGGACTGTAAACATTCAGGAACAAGCAGTCTTCGCTGCCAGCCGTGTACACTTGTGTTATCGGGTTAAATTGAGGGCAAACGTTTCCATGCGTCTTAGCGCACCTCACTACCTCCCAGGACTTTGGAGGTAAAGGCGCCTGCAAGGAAATATTGAATTGTTAAGTTGATCTCATTGGTTTGAAATTTGAACCGAGAAATGTTAAGGAAGGAAAGAAAGAGACGTTTATTGACACACAAACAATTCAGAACAACATGTAATATAGAGCAATGAGTTAACATACAAGACAACTTTTTATGTAGTGCGCATAATTTGTATAGTGATTCAGTCTCTGTTCCTAACTGCAAACGCAGTATTGGGATGCATTGGGGGACACGCATAGTTTCCCAGCGCAAACCATACAAAATCAATTTTTTATTTAGTGTTGGTGTGAATTTTATTTCTGCGGTTGCATTTGGGAAAGGACAATGATTAATTCTGAAAATTTTGCGCACTACATAAAAATATTATCCTGTATAATATGCAGTAAACAAAAGATAGATAACAGCAAGAGTCCCAGTTCAAAAGACAGATAAGTGGTCTTTCGTCAAAAATATCTATTAAAGATACTGACCTTGAACCTGAGCGTGCCCGTGGGTGGTTCTGCATACGGGATGCCTTTAAAGCTATAGTAGTGCGTGTCGCCAGTAACTGTAGGCAGAAGATCACCGCACAGCTGTCCCTGCTCCACTTGCACTAATATGTCATCGCAAGAGATATTTTGTATCGTGCTACAAACGAAATAAATTAATGTATTTCTTAAATTTATTGTTTTTTTAATCGTTTATGAAGTAGGCGAAAGCAATTGACGATAGAAAAAGACTTGTTACTTGTTCCACATTATATTTTAAAAAGAATACCGAAGTCAGACGAAGGCAGCCGAGGTGTACAACTTTAAAAAAAGAAAATGTTTTTATTTTTACGCTCAGTATGACACATGACATGAAACTAAACTTAATACTTAATCACAATCTTAATCGTAGTAGATACTATATACTTCTGGTAATATATAAAGCTGTTATTTTAGAGATCATTTCATTCCTCCATGAGTTTGAAGAAGGAACTTTCCAGAAACTTAGTTATTACAGTAATTTTCAGTCATGTCATGTTTCACACTAATTCATACAGTTTTCCTTATGTACGTAAGCAGCAGTGGGATGAGACAGGCTAACAGTAATAGTACCCTATGCTTTTTCTTTTATAACTATTAATATTTATACTTGAAAAAAAACATAATAACATGTTTCTCATCATTTAGCATAAAAAATAAAAATATTCTTACCAGAAAACAAGCACGAAAATTGTAGATGTAATCATTCTCATCTATGTAGATATCTTGCGGTTGACTCCGCCGAGCGACAACTGCCATCTTTTGTCTAATTTACTTCTGAACTTTCAATATAATTTAATTAAGTAAATATTTAAAATATCGGTCAAGTGCGAATGCGACTTGCTCACCAAAGTACCATACCTCATGTGTGCGATTTACAATATAAAACCGCACACACAGTTTGTGAATTTTTATAGTTTTTTAACTCAAACGGCCAGACAATCCAAAAAAAAAAGGCATTCTATTCTATTCTGTGACATGTGGGTGATACGGTTTGATATGTCAAATGCGCAATATAAACAAAATTCGAGAAAAAAGCGGGTAATGGGTGGGGCTTAGTTGAAACTTCACCCCCGAAATCCTCGAAAAGGATATCCTATAAGAACATGAAAAAGATCTAGGATGACACGGTTGGCGCAGGTGTGGCTAAGCTTTCTGTGCTCCGTTCCGCGGGTTCGATCCCCGCACGGAACAAGTATTTGTATGATCTACAGATAGTTGTTTCGGGTTTAGGTGTGTGTGCATGTGATATGTATGTTTGAAACTGTACCCTCGATACAAGAGAAAACCCAGTGAGGGGCAAAGTTATTTAAAAAAAAAATGAACACGATCATTGGAATGACAATAACAAAAGTTCTTTTATATGTACTTATTATTTTAGTGTGCCTAAACTCAAAACCTTCGGCAATTCTGAGGGTCTTGGGATAACTTGAAAACAGACGACAAAGTGATCCTATAAGGTTTCCATTTTCATATTTTTGCGGTCCGGAACCCTAAAAAGAATTCCAAGTTACCTAGTTCTTCACCTTATACCGATAAAAAATACTTTTGGCAGTGTGAAAACCGGTGTCTTATCAATTCAGCTATTTATTGTCTTACATTGCACAATATACCTAAACTACAATGTTACTACTTTTCAGTAGGTACTAGATTGTAAGAATATTTCGTTGTTTTTGGATTTAGTCTCTCCCTTTCTCGCAGGGATTCTCTTTGACCACCAGTTCCTGGAAATCTATTATGTTATCAATTTAATCGGACCTTAAACGAGCGGAGAGGTTGATCGGAAAATAAGCTATGAGCCTGCTATGCTCACTAAAATGTCTCGCTGATGGTGGCGTGGTGTGTCGGGTCGTTGAGTTCCCTTCATTATGGTTGAGCTTGGCGATGCTGACGCATGCGTCATACGTCTCGTCAGCTTGTAACTGCTATGGCAATCTTATTCAATGGCAAATCATTATTATCCTATTCTTATTTTTTATTCTCATTAAATTACAATGATCTCGCTGTGTACTTTTTGCGAGCATTATATTTATATGTGTGTGTACTAATGAGACCATAGACATAACGAAAGATAATGTTTTTTGTGTGTACTAAATCGTCGCAGTAAATACCTACCTGTCTATATTGTTTATATATCCACTGATAACCACTGTATATAGTTACAGTTATTTCATATATTATCATATATTGTATTGACATTTTCATTTTAATAAAAAAAAATGTATATTTGTATTGGATGTAAAATTAGAATTTGTTTGAGTTTATTTTTAGATTGTACCTGATGAAGATTGTAAAACTTAAGTTGCTCACAATTTTATATAAAAAATAATATATTTGTCTCTTTTCAGGTACCTCTAAACTCGTGCCTCGATTGAAAGAAGTTGCTGAGGTAAGTGGTATCATGAATTTTAATCTTAGTTAGCGTCACCTTACATAAATACGTTTGTATAGTGCCACGAACTTATCTGACCTGGTCGTGGCGTCGCTGCCGTCGCTTTTACCAATGTCATCTCCGTACAAAAATGACATTTTGATGTCATTTTGCGTGTCATGCGTGGTTTAGGAGGAGTTAGCGGATATACAGATAGACAGACGCGGAAAGTGACTTTATTTTATACTATGCAGAGAAGTAGTAGGTATAGCTTTTTTTGCCTGAATGTCAGTTTATATTTGGATTTGCGTAAAACCGATAAACAAGATGATTAATCCATTCCTTTCTTTATATTATTTTTTTAGCTTTTATATAGATGCTACTGTGGGCATAATTTATTAATGTATAATACAATCAATGGAAGTACACTGGCTCCTGTAATACAGTTTATACTAGCTCAGGGTCCAGGGAATTCATATATATATGTAACATGCCCGTGTCAATGAAGATATTTCTATTTCTATATTTTTTCTATTGTGTCCCATAACTGACTGAAACTGAATAATTTAACTTTTATTTCTTATTTATTTATTTATTATTTATGTACACACATACACATGACAAAGAAAATAAGTAAAGATATCAAGTACAAAGGTACTGCTTATTTCTAAAGAAATTCCTCCATTTCCATTTTTCTTCTTCGTTTACTAGTGCCCTACACTCTACAGCTTATCATATTGGTCATTCTTCTCTTCGGTTCTTCTCCTGTCTGTTCCAGTCTCTACTGACGCACTATTGTCATATTTCTCGCGTTCCAATTCAACACTTATTTATTACAGATTTTTCTTCTCACTCCGAGAAGCAGAAATATTTGAATTGTTTCCAAACTCAACAAAATCCTTTAAAACCATTTCTAAGTGTGTTGTCTCACGTTTTCATATGTTCTTTTTACAATAATAATTTTTCCAAATCATTCGAAGGGTGCGCCTAGGGACGGACGACCTTTGTCAGTGGGAGCAAGGCCGCAGGGTTGCCAACCATTGAACTTTTTTCCTCGTTAATAATTATACACCAAAAAAACTCGTACTTTGGCTTTACAACCTCGTACATTCCTCAAGCATATAAAATGTAATATAAAACACAAAAAAAAAAAGACTTTAAAAATCTAAAAACTATAAAATAATTGTCTTAAACTTAACAGCTTCTGAAGTCGGTGCCACTGCCAAGCTAGGTGCATTGAAGAATTAAAGGATCCGACTTCAGAAGCTGTTAAGTTTTTTAAGACAATTATTTTATACTGTTTAAATTTTTTTGAATTCGGTTTTTATATTTATTAAAGTTTATTTTATTTTTATATTTTTATATTTTGAATGGCATAAATAATACATAGACATGCGATTACCGCAATCGCGAGTGATAATGATGCTGTTATTCATTCATGAGTTCCATTGTATAATTATCTCCGAAGGTCTTCATCAGATCTTCACCAAATTTAAATGTCACCATTTTGGAATAAACCCCTTTCGAACAAAAAAGCATTTTGCAAATCCGTCTATATATGCCGCCGGAGTTATGCCTGAACATACATAAAATATATTATATATACCTACATCCGAATTGAGAACCTCCTCCTTTTTCGAAGTCGGTTAAAAATAAGACATACCTATCAGATAATGACTACATATGATAAAGACAGACTGGCCGGTGGCCCAGTGTATCTACATTATCATTAATTAGTACACCCAATGTAGGCCAAACTGTGACAAACTGTGACAAACTGTGAAAACCCATAAAACCCATTACAAAATTTCCTATATCAAAAATCTCGCATTTAAATTGTACGAGCTTCATTGTGTCCTCGTACCTCGTGCAGCTGACCAAAAATTTCGTATTTGTACGAAGAACCTTGTACGTTTGGCAACCCTGCAAGGCCGCTACTATAGGCTTTGTATTCAAAGGGATAGGTAATCAGCGACCCAATACATGATATTGATATTTTGCTGAGAATTCCTTGTGTTACCTATGTACACTGTCGTTCAGTGATTGGTAGATAGCAATATTATGTGTTATTGTATTCATACCGCATGATTTATGTAATAATATAATAATATAAGATGTTTGTTTTTTTGTTTGAACGCGCTTATCTCTGGAACTTGCAGTCGGATTTGATTTTTTTTTTTGTAGTTGATAGCTCTTTTCTTGAGAAAGGTTATAAGGTTTTTAAGATCACGCTACGATACTTAGGAGCCGAGCAAAAACCTCGGGACAAAGCTAGTATTTCTATAAATGTTTTTTAGTTTCTATTTTGAAAGCTAGCCCAGCGGTTGTACGCTTGCTTTCCATCCAGGAGGGTCTGAATTCGAATCCGACCCGTACTGCTTTTAAGAATTTAAACTGCACTGTAAAGGCTTTTCGTACAATGAAAGGTCAGCTTATACTGGAAATATCTGAGCAGTTCAATTTCTGCCCTGTTATAAGAGCTCGTAGTATAAGCCCCCCTGATCGCTTCAAATCAGTGTTTACTCAGTTTTGTCAAAATAATACAAGGTAGTCTATCACAAAAGAGTGTATAGTTGACGCAAACTGAGCTAGGTTTTGGTGGTCATTTACCGTGCTTCAAATGGATACGGATTTCACGCAACCGGTGTCTCGAATTGAACACGGTAAGGGTTATACGTGGTAGGTTTTATTACGATATTTTTACGACAATCCAAGAACACGAATCACGCTTCCTCGCCAAAAAGGAAACGACGTGTTCTGAGTATGACTGAGTCGCTAACGAGTGACTTGTCACGACAATGCGATGATTACGACACCTGTGTCCCGAGAATTTGCGGGATTAACTCGCGTGACGAACTGACGTCTCCACGCAATCTGCAAGGCGTTGTCACCCTGTATATAGTCAGATGAATCAGAACCTCTCTCTTTTTATATATTTTTTCTTCTATTATATCTATCGTTTTTCTTTCTGTTATGTCCTAACAAAATACCTGAACACACTTTTACAAAGAATCCACCAAACAAAAATATAGAAATTAGTAAAAAAAAAATATCTTTGTTTTTTTTTTCATTTATCAAAATACACTGAAAACGCTGGATAATTAAAGAAAAACTTACCTGTACTGCAACTAAGCTTAAAATTGGGTACTTGCGCTTGCGGAGTGAGTATACTTATGCAATAATATATGAGTATTGAGTATATTCTTAGAAAGTAAAGGTAATTAAGTTTTTTTTTAACTTTGCCCATCTCTAGGATTTCTCCCGTATCGAGGGTACAGTTTACAAACATGAATTTCACATGCACACACACCTAGGCTCGAAACAACTATCTATAGATCATGAAAATACTTGTTCCGTGCGGGGATCGAATCTGCGGCACGTAGCGTAGAAGGCTAATCGCTTATAGTCACTGCGCCAACCGTGTCCTATCCGTGTTTGTGTCGTGTGTGTTTGTGTTGTGTTTGTTTGCTCTGTGTATGGTCTCTGGATGTCTCTGAACAGCACAGAATTTTCCTTATTCCACGGTTTTCCTCTGAGAATTCAAAGGCCAAATGTTTTGTTTGTCAATTGAATTTTTACGATGAAAAACAAGATTGGAATATTTCTTTGGTAGAATTTATTGTTACCTTTTTGTCGACGATTTCCTGAAATCGGTAATTGTTTTCTTTGAGTTCACAATTGATTATTATGTTAATATTCTTCAGTGTCAACTTTTGATGTGTGTTATTTTTATAATTATTTTATTTTTATTTTTTTATCTTCTCTCTCTTATGTTGTCAATGTGTCTGTGCCGAATAAATGTTCTTTTCTTTCTTTCTTTCTTTTCTATAATATAACGTTTATACTCTTTAATGGGTAGGTAGAGTTGTATATCTGTCGCACACAGATATTATAAAGTTCTCGATGGTGTGTGGGCTGCCAACCTGCACCAGGCCAGCATGGTCTAATCCTTGCCAATTCTTGCCCAGCAGTGGGACAGTAACGGGCTTTGACAGTCGTTACGGGAGTCGGCAACCCAAAAAGTCTGACAACCGGTCGAACCGGCGGAGGTCAGATGGCAGGCTGTCTGACCTCCGCCACCCAATTAGGTACTGGGAGACACTGATACCCTAAGGTTAGACCGGTTGTCAGACTTTTTAGGTTGCTGACTCGCGTAACGACTGTCAAAGGTATTCGTATGACAACTGGGACTAACTGCTTATCGTGCTACCCGACGTACGAAGGGGTCTCGATGTTCGACGAAACAGTCACCCATCCAGGGACTGACCGCGGCAACCGCAGCTTAAACTCGCTGATCGACTGATCTGCGCGGTAGCTATGTAAGTGTATGTAAGTGGTTGCTGATGATGGATACCCGACATCGCTACCACCTTCCTATAAATCTTATAATTACTATCATTAAATATCAACTAGATACACTCATTACGTACTTCCGTTTCCTTTACGATGAGATAGAAGTAGATACGGGCTACATCTAAGCAAATAAATAAACCACCTTCACTTAGTATGGTAATGAGCATGTCGACAGACATTCCGGGATTTGTTAGGCAACTCACCTGGAGGAAATAATAAATCATTTTGATTTAAGATGGCGGTTCCACGTTGCAATTAATTCTGTCATAAATTTTGAGGATATTTTATTCGACGCTGTTTTACCAAGTTTTTGTCCTACATAGCTATTCTGAGAATATATTTAATATCTCACATTTCGCATCTCGATTCGAATCTCATTCTGATTGTCAGTTGATATTTGATGAATTGACTTCACTCAATTCTTATTAGTAGTGGTCGCCCAGTGGTCGAAATTCGTCAGAAATTCTACATATAAATTTAACTTTCTGCAATAAATTCCATATAAACTTTAACCATGCCAAATCTCACACTCCTCCGTGCGCGCAATTCTCTTCACGTATTATTATATAGATATTATGGGTCAATATCAAGAAATGATTTGTCAATTTTGGTGGCTAAATATTTCCTTCAGTTTTTTGAGAAAATAAGAACCTGGTATGAGAAAAAAAAGTCTACTTAGTGGACTTTCTTTTCACATACCAGGTTCTTAATTTCTCAAAAAACTGAAGAAAATATTTAGCCACCAAAATTGACAAATCATTTCTTGATATTGACCCTTATATAGCAATCTTGACTTATCTGCTATAGTCATAATTACTACAAGACTATAAAGCTAAATGAATTCATTCCAAAAAAACGCGTTTTATTTATAGAAATGGAACGTAAAAGAAAATGGCGGAACATTTTTTATCAACGAAAATGGTGGTTAGTCATGGTTAGTCATAAACTTATTAACTAAGGGGAGCCCTTCTTATTATTTCTATGTGGTTAGTCTACAAATGATTAGTTACCTAACTCAATTGTTACCTGTCACTATAGTAGGCAAGAAATAGAGCTACAAAGTCGGTCTCATAGACTTATTAACTAAGTTGTAGGGGAGCCCTACTTATTATTTCTATGGTCGGTCTAGATCACAGGGCAGGTCTGTGGTCTAGATCAATAAACTGTGCTGTCATGTGGAATACCAATACAAAGGAGGTCTGGACGTGAATGTCTATGCCTGTACCCACTAACAAGATTGGCCTGATAGGTGTGACACTTTTGTTGTTTGCCAAATCTTTGTTTTGGCAATGCCAATATTGTTACGTAAAATGGTTTCAGAATCGTTTAGTCTTTCTATTGTATATGAAAGTCCTTCCATTTTATTCTGAAGCAAATTAATATTGATATATCTTGTGTTTGGATAAGTAAACATATTTTTCTCAATATTATTTTGATAGAATAGAATATAATAGAAATATGCTTCATTGCACATCAACACAAAGAAGTGTTGTTTTTACAAATACTCAAATCATTAATCATTATATTCGTTCTTCCTAACTCTCACAAAAAATTGCATCTAAATATTTTTACAATAATTTTTCTTCATTTTAAATTACGTAAAATGGAACGTTATTTCTAACAACATCACCGTGTTTATGACGTCACTTCTTCGCATTTCCTTGGTAACCATATTCACATGCTATGAACGATCTATTCGATGACGTCATGTCACGTGACTTTGTGTTTTGGCGCGAACATTTGAAAGTCATAATCATATTTTTGTTATTCATGCATATTTTTTTATTTTTTTACTATGTTCATTCTAAGGTTCATTCACAGTTTATTTATCTTTACACGTCAATATTTTAGAACGAGGCAGCTAGAGTCTGACTATTCATAAGTGGCCTGTATTGGTTTACATGAATATAAATATATTTGATTGATTGATTTACCATACTCAAAGGATTTACCATTCATCCAAAATTTGGATGTATGAGGGATTGATTTACGATAAACTAAACCATAGACTTAAACATATAACCCTCTCCGTAGTCGGGTAAAAATAAAAATACAGTGACCGTATCTGACCCGGTCATGGCGTCGCTGCCGTCGCTTTTACCAATGTCATCTCCCTACAAAAATGACCTTTTAAAGACATTTTTGTTCCGTAGCGACGTTAGATCTAATTTTGGTCACCGGGTCAGATAAGTTTGTGGCATGCAATTTACATGCAATTTCGCCATTACTTATGTAAATTTTTATTTATTTATTGCTTCGCAACCCTAACCCTGTTATCTTCTAATTAATCGTTATCTATGGAGCCATAACCAAACTATATGGCCATAAGCCAGCGTTGCGTGGTGACGCGATAATATCGATAAATCCAAGCCACCTTTATCGAACAAAAAGGTCACGGTCTCATTTTTCGTACTTTGATATGAAAAGTGCTTTGTAATATACGTTTGGACTTAAGAGCTTTCTTAGAAACTTTTGTTGTTATTGTTACTTTGGGCGTTTAAATATAGGTAAGGCTACATGACCCGTATAGAGGCTCCTGATAGATGTTATAGGTACCTATACTTTTTATACAGGATAATTTTTTATGTAGTGCGCATAATTTGTAGACCGATTCAGTCTTTGTTCCTAAATGCAACCGCAGTATTGGGATACACTTTAAAATACACAATTAATAATAATTAATAACTGTTTCTATATTTGATACTTACCACCTGTATGACTGTGTACATTACGGATTGCAATAAAAAATTGAATTGAATTGAAAAACAAAACGAAAATTCAACTTAGTATGGATGATATTTCCGAAAAACCAAATATTTGGCACTTTTGAATCATTAAAGACTCTCGGTGCACGGTTCCAAAAACAGTTGATCCTATGGAGAAAAACCGGCAAAAAACTATATTCTCAAACAAAACCATAAAATTGTCTGAGCTCACTTGGGTTTAACCAAAGGTTTAACCAGGTTTAGGTTTGTCTTTTATCAACTTTCTGAATCAAAATATAATAATATTCCTAAACAACTCGTTAGGCTGAACATCGTTATATTTCCAAAGAAGAAAACAAATGAAGAAGTGCTGGCTATCATCACAACGATGGCTGGTTAGGTAAACTTCACGATAATTCTAGAAAATGTCTTATTCCGCTGTACCATTAAAATGCTGTCTAATTGCCGTGGAGCCCTGCCGTCCATGTTATTGGTTGGTTTGAGTCATAAGCTTAAACGTGGAGTGAGGAGTTGAAGAAAGCTTGATGCTGTAGGATTATAACAGTGGCTGAAGATTTTAAAACGCTAATGTTAAACGAGTATCCTTGGTCTAATGAAATAATGGAAAGAAATATGCTGCATGTGTTCACGAGAAAAAAATTAAATACATCATGTTTTTAAAACATACCTATGAACTAATTATTTCTCTTATGAAAATACTTGTAAGATTTAAAACGAAAAACTTGGGGCGCATGATATGAATTGTTGTGTGAGTTTTCTCAACGACAACTACTCCTTACACTCCTATTAACTGTTTTAGATTGAAACCTTAGAAATATTTTCATAAGATAATTATTTTATACTTATTAGTTCGATTTCTTGTTCTTTTTTTTTTTTTTTTTATACATTGCCCCTCACTAGGATTTCTCCTGTATCGAGGGTACAGTTTACAAACATACATGTCACATGCACACACGCCCAGACCCGAAACAACTATCTGTAGGTCATACAAATATTTGTTCCGTGCGGGGATCGAACCCGCGGCACGTAGCGCAGAAAGCTAATTGGTTAGCCACTGCGCCAACCGTGTCGTCTTTATGAACGTATAATATGTTTTTATACATATTTATATTATGTCATCCAGTACTAAGCTATGTTTAAAGTTTCATGTCTCTAACTCATCGGGAAGTTAGTTTAAAATCGATTGCAAAATTTGTACCGAACAGTCAGAAAAGAAAGTTAATAAAAACGTGGTAAAAAGAAAACAGAAAAGCCCGCTTCGCTTATACCTTGTACCGTCTTCACTGCTGACCGTTGCTTTAGCATAGTAATGGGAATATCTAGTATAACGCTGCGCTTACCAACGTTAGTTATAATAAGATTTCACCACGCTTCGACGGAAAACCATTATAATTAATTGCTGCTCTTCGGACTCGGTGTAAGGCTGAATATACTTGTAGGGTTTTGTATGGTGATACTGTGATTTAAACGTTGATTAAAGATTAATCTCTGATTAAATTTGGTTTGTTAGTGCCCGACGGTATAAGGGAATTTTAATGAGGTATTTAATCTTTTGAGGTATTTCAATGTTACCAACGCTAATCATGGATAGCAGTGAATAAATTTTTGTTTTTCTAAGTTAGTTACCTAATTAACTAATTAGATTAGTAAGCTCAAGATAAGTAATTAAATTAGTAAGTTAATATAATAGTATTTCAGTAGGTTCCAGTGCTCGGGATCGTATTTTCAGAAAATATTTATAAAAAGATGATTCCTGAAAACTGAAACTATCTGAAATACGTCTTTATTAATTTTTAACTACATAATTTATATTGTTATTTTGTCATTTCATTGTCGGGTACGTCAGCATTCGTTTGAAGACAGAACATTAGCAAGTTTTCATTACATAGACGCTATCGAATGATGCTATCAACTTGGCCGTATTATTCGACCAATCAATTCCAACACAACACAACTTATTTGTGTCCCAACAGAAAAGAATAAGTAGAGTTGTTATTTTAGTACACACCTGAGATCAAACTGACAAATGTCGCAAATATCGCTCTCGTTTTTGCTTTCTCGCTGTTACTCCATTGGGACGACAGAAACTTATTTTTTGCTATCTCAAAGGAATCAGGCGTATTTTTATAAGAAACAAGTCGTTTTTGTTGCTATGATCAGAAAAAATGTTTTGATATTCAAATAAAACATTGTTGTCACAATACATATAAGCACATTAGCATTGCTTGTACTGTTTCTTTTTAACATAACAATAACATCTCAACTGTTTTTTTGGAGGGTTAAGTAGAGGTGTACTTTTGGGAGTACTACGAACTCTTATAACAGGGCTGAAATTGAACTGCCCAGACATTTCCAGTATGGTGTGACCTCGCACTGTATAGGCTTTTCGTACAATGAAAGGTCAGCTTATTCTGGAAGTTGCAGGGCAGTTCATTTCAGTACTGCTATAAGAGCTCGTTAAGCCCCCTGATTGCTCAGCAGCCTGAGGTTGATATTTTCGGCAATAACATTAACCAATTTGTAAGTTGTTGTCGCTGTCGCGCTGCACAGACGTAGCAACATTATTTATTTATTTTATTATTTATACTATACTAATCATAATATATATTATTTATACACAACAAAAAGAAAAAAAAATAGAATAAGGAACACTTAAGTACAAAGGTACTGCTTATTTCAAAGGAAATTTCTGCCAGCAGACCTGCGACTGGAGAGGGTACAGAAGATAACGTAGACACAGTGTGTAAACTAAGAACTAAGAGGGAAAGACTAGATTAAGGAACATCAATTGATAGATATTAATAACTAAACTTATATGATATAAATTAAATAAAGTAATAATATAGTAAATAAAGAGTATATAATCATAGAGATCCAACAAAAATCATAAAACCACTTTGTAGGACAACATTAAATAAAAAACTGTATTCCACATGTGCATAACAATTTTTAATAGATTGCCAAAGATGTTAAGGGAGCTTCCATTTAAATATTTTAGAATTAGGCTGCGTAAATGGTTGGTAAATAATTGTTTTTATAATTTAGATGAATTCATGCGACATAAAGATGACATGAGTAAATATTAAGTAACAATTGTAATGTAATATTAATTTAATAAATAATTTGTCTAAATTTGCATGCCTTAAACAGGCAGAATGTAGTATTGTACATAAACCACCAATGTTATATCTGGTAACACCTGTATTCTATGCAAATAAATATTTCTTATTTCTTTCTTCTTATTTCATAAATAAAAGACAATTAAAAAATAATAATGTTGCTTTAGTTGAAGCAACTGTTGTTTCTATACTAATCAATCTATTATTTTAAATTAAAAGACTTTCCATGGAGTTTCTTGCTGTCTCTCCTCCATAGGACTTACTATTTGGAACCGCGCGCCTAGAGTCTTGAAATTTCATAAGTGCCTGTATCTGGTTTACATGAAAAGACCTATTCTATTTTAACGCACTTAAGTAATACCGCAGATTACTTGCTATTCTAAGCACCATTAGTAAGATACACAAAGGAATATGGATGTTATTTTCCTCTTTGCGTATCTCTCCTTTCGTCAGAATTTTAATTTACTAATGCGGCTCTTTGATGCTACTGTTCTTTAATATCAGGAGCTGAAATACAGCCATGTTTGAAAGCCATAATTCGTAAAGGCTAAATGGGTTTCAAATTATATTTTTGGATGTATGTATTAGAAAATTCTCATTCTCCCTATACAACGTGCATCAGAAATGCATGGTCATATTTTTAAGGGTGTGGATCAGACCACCAAACTGGACCACTTTCTCTATGGGACCAACATCGTAATCGCATTAAAATTATCAGCTGTCCCATAAGTTTGGGTCGAGTAGGTACTGAAGTATTGTATGGAATAGCTGATTCTTTTTTCGCGATTATTCGCGATTTCGCGATATTACAGTCTGAGTATGTGATTTTAAGGGAACGAGAAGGACTGATCTCCCGTGATACAGTATATACTAGTAGGGAGGTCAGTGCGAATCAATCGTAAACAATCGCGTAAGATTTTTATTTTTTTTATCTTCATTTATTTATGGAGGGTTCGATCAGACATGATCATGCCACCCTCATAGGCCACTCACAATACACTTACAATCTACGTTTAATTGCCAATTTAACAAGTTCATATAACATAAGATTACTTAATGATATTATTTACCTAGGTACTCCAATTGTATTCACTGTCAAATCACAGTGTTGTTGGGATTTGTATTAAAGGTGTTCTTGAATTTCGCCAATTTTTTTTTTGTGTATGTTGACCCCGAATTATGTACGATTTCCGTACAATGAGAGGTCAGCTAATACTGAAAATGTATAGCTTGATATGTAGCCGTGAGTACAAGCAAAGGCACTGTTTAATTCATTTAGATTGTTCTATGTTATTTAATTTCCTTTAGTATTGTGTCAGGCAATAAGTAGATACACAAATCATACCCCGACTGTTGTCCACACGTTACATATTTCCACGATTTATGTGTAACCCTTTATAACAATAAATTCACAATATCTTGTGAAGGGCACGCCTGGGGACCGGCGCCAGCGACCTCTGTCTATTAAGGTCCAAGGGAAGTCCACGAAGACTTTTGTACATAATCAAAGATGATTATTATAGAATCAAGGAGCTAATAAACTTGCTTATATCTATATTTTTAAGCCCCGACAAAAAAGAGGCGTGGTATAAGTTTGTATGTGTATCTATGTATCTGTGAAACTATGTGTCTGTCTGCGGTATCGTAGTTGCAAAACGGACAGACCGATTACAATGTAGTTTTTTAAAATAGAAAGCTAGTTTAATCCGGAATCATCTTAGCTGTTTTATGAAAATCTATTGAGCCGTTAAAAAGTTACAGCTCTTTTTTTAGTTGAAGTCGGGGGTTTTTGACGGTTAGGTTATTGTTATTAAATGTTCCTACGATACAGGAGAAGCATGTACTGTGGCAACTTCTAAAGAAAAATTAATTACAGATGACAACAGGTACCTAATGGATATAAAGTAGGTAATTTGTATGTTTTTTAGCGAGTAGGTTTACTTCTAACGATGTGAAATTGTATATTATTTTGAATAATCCCGTACGATATAATATCCTCATTAAATTCGCATACCGGTGAATCAGATACCTATGTATTTTGATAGGTAAGTAAATACTAATATTATATAATTATATCAAAGCAAGAGCTTAATTTTAAAGTTAATCAAGTGTATATTCCATAAACATAATTATCCACTAGTATAATAAGTTTATAGTAGGTATATTCAGTGATCATTTTCTTGGTGCTAAAAAACAATTACAAAATATGATTTGTAAGAAGAAAAGAAAAAGAAAAATGTATTTACAAAACAACAAATAAAAACGATATTAAGAAAAAAAAAATGGATTGTACAAGGCTTCCCCGCTCAGCATATAATATGCTGCCGCGCTGCATGCCACCCGTCAGCGCTGGTTTTCAGCGGGAGCCTCATCGATGTGACGGTGTTGTGTACCTAGTGTACAGAAAATAAATAAAAAACATATTGACAATATTAATGAATGTATCTATATTTGTTCAGATGGTTCTTTCAGACAAGTTAAATAAAGAAACCAGCCGGTTTGATTTCCGCACGGAATAAATAGTTGTATGTATTTGTAAGATTTGTATAATTATGTAAACAAACCCACGATACAAGAGAAATCCAAGGGACACAGGCAATGTTTACAAATATGCCATACTTGATGATTAAACGAACTTACCTGAAGTGAAGTTCAATCCCAATTACACGAAGGCTCTGTCCGAAGAGATCAAAGACAACTATGTAGTAACGCGCAGGTACTACTATCCAACCACTAAATTTGAAATCAAAAAGATAAACAAATAACAACTAGTAGCGCCCTCTCTTGGTATTTCATTTAGTTCAAAGTGAGAAACGGGACCCTCACATACATAAAACGCATTATAGGGTATCATGGATCTTACGTGATTCTGATTGTACGGGATTGGGTGGGTGTTGATCTCTTCGGACAGAGCCTTCGTGTAATTGGGATTGAACTTCACTTCAGGTAAGTTCGTTTAATCATCAATTACACTCCGCTCTGTCCTCGAGATCAAAGACAACTATGTAGAATTTGAAAGCATTAAAAAGCGTTGTATGTATGTGATTTAATTATAAAGGTTCTTTATTTATGTGAATAAATTTATGAAAATAAATAAAAAATATACGTAGTTTGAGTAATTAATATAATAATTATATTTGAATTTGTTTCACAATACCTACTAAATTATTGATAAGAAGTAGATACTTATGTGAAAAAAAAAAAATATTCTTCGTTATTACAATATTGTAAATATTTTTATGCTCTTAATTATTAGATTACGCAATTAAGAATTTAAAATAGATAAAGCAAAATCATTGGCATTATTAGTTAGCACTGGTCTTTGATAAAACCTAGCAAATATTGATGAAGACCCACTCCAGCCTGCTGTTTTTCTAATTAGGTCTATGGAGACGCCTGATTTAAGAGCAGCTGAAGTAGACGCATGTCTGGTGGAGTGGGCCTTGAATTTACTGGTATCAACACCACTGTCACATAAAACATTTTTTATCCAGCGGCTTAAAGTCTGCGAACTTACAGAATTATACGGGCTTTTAAAGCTTATGAAAACATATTCTTGTTTACCTCTAATCGACTGTGTTTTTGATATGTAAGATCTAAGTGCGTTAGCTGGGCAAATTTCTGGTTGCTGGGTAAAAAATGGTAGATGAAGACAGGGTTGTGTTGAACCAATACATGAAGTCTTAATTAAGTCAGGAATCTTAACAGAGATATGGTCTGAATTAACACAAATGTTTTTAATATTTATTTTTGAGATGGTTTGAACCCTATGGGCTGTCACTAACGCGATTAGTGTAACAGTCTTTTTGGTTAGACAATCTAAGTCTAACTCATCGTTGGGGTACAAATTAGACAAGTAGTTTAACACAATAGACGGATCCCAGGTTTCATTATATCTAGGTAATGGTGGTCTGAGTTTATAGAAACCTTTAAATAAACGAATAATTCTGTCATCGGATCCTATTTTTGATCCAATAATTAAAGACAAAGCTGATCGATGACTGTTTAAAGTTCCATATTGGGCTCCGTCATTAAATAGCCTAGTAAGAAAATATATTACATTAGGAACAGAAGCTTCATATAAATCAACGTTGTGAGACTGACAAAAAAGGAACCATTTTTTAAAACCTGTATCATACTGTTTCATAGTATTGTTGGCAAGCGAAGCATACATTATATCAATAGAAGAAGGAGGGATGCCTCTTTTTAGTAGTGCCGTCCTGACAACCTGCCTGCAGCCAGGGTAAACCGGGGTGGTGGGGGTCTGTGGGAACACGACAATAAAACTTGGTCACTTGGTTCAAACAGGATAATTTTAGATACTAATAAACTTTCGAACAACGGAAACCACGGCTGAGTGGGCCAGTATGGAACAACAACGATGCCTTCAGCATCATCCGTAATAATTTTCCTGAAAGTCTTTAGTATCATAGAAAATGGTGGAAATGCATAAAAATTTAGACTGTGCCAATTCAGTGTAAAGGCATTTACAGCGTAAGCGTCAGGGTCTTTTTTCCATGACACGTACAAGTCACATTTTTTGTTGATTCTGGATGCAAACAGATCAATAGTTGGAGTATTGAACGTGTGGATGATTTTGCTGAAGGCATTGTCACTTAGTTCCCATTCTATGTCAGGATGCGTGGCTCTAGATTCTGCATCTGCTATTTCATTATTTTCCGAGCTTATATAGGAAGCGAAAACGTAAATATTCTTCTTCTCACACCACTGCCACAGTTCTTTAGTAATTTTATTTAGATGTGGGAACCTAATGCCACCCATCCGATTAATATAGGATATGGCTGTGGTATTATCAATGCGCAAAAGGATCTGGCAATCTTTTAGCTGTTTTGCAAATATCTTAAGTCCAAAAAAGGCTGCCATTAGTTCTAATAAGTTAATATGCAGATCCTTTTCTGCGTCGCTCCACTGCCCATTTGCGGTCTCTTCTCCGCATGCCACCCCCCACCCTGTTTTGCTCGCATCGGAAAATATTTCGACCAAATATTGCTCGTCACGAATAGGATTGACATTATTTCTAATAGCGTTCAACCACCAAAATAAATCTTGGTGAATATGCAAAGGTATATTCATATAACTTTCATAATTATTAGACTTCAATAATGCTAGGTATTTACACCTCTCTAACTCTTTTGTATATAGCCAACCGTATTGGATGGCTGGACAAGCAGATACAAGTAAACCCACTAGGCGAGCGAGACATCTAATCTTGCAACGCTTAAGAGTCATAAAATTATTCACCTCCTTTATGATGTATATCTTTTTTTTTTTTTTCAGTTAGTCTTATATGAAATAACTCTGTGTTAATAATGAAACCTAGATATTTACAGCTGGTTTTTGGGGTCAATGAACTTTTTTCATAGTTAATAACAAATCCCAATGACTCTAAAATTAATTTGGTCGTCTGAACATTATTTAAGCATTCCTGATAAGATCTTCCAATACAACATATATCATCTAAATAAATAGTTGACATATAGCCTAAACTTCTTAATAGTGCCATCACAGGCTTAAGAAGCTTGGTGAAAACGTATGGGGCTGTGCACAAGCCAAATGGAAGGACGTTAAACTCATAAAGATTTTTATCTAAACCCTGAATTAAAGGTATCTGGAAACGCAATTTTTTTCGAAAATCTTCATCAATTGGAATTAAAAAATATGCGTCCTTTAAATCTAATGTAGCTAAATAATTATTTTTTGAAATTAATTTTACTGTAGTACGTAGATCTTCTAATTTGAAATGATTTGTGTTTATAAATCTATTTAAAGACTTAAGATTTAATATGAAACGTTGTCTTCCATCTGGTTTGGGAACAAGAAAGGTGCTTGAAACATATTGACCATAACATGGCTGACAGGGTGATACTGCGCCCATCTTTATTAAATCGTTAACAATCTCTCCATAACATCTCAACTCAGACTTATTTAAGATTGGCAGCGATGGTGTGTGATTTTGTAACACACATGTATTAAAGGGTAGTTTATACCCTTTTATCCAAGATAAAAGTACTGCATCATTGGTGATAAGACGCCATCTCTCGAGAAAATACGACAAACGTCCTGAATGACTCACCGGTTCTATCGACGGTGCGGTGCGTGGGTCTGTGAGCGCCTGTAGGGTGCGCTCGGCTGCGGCCGCGGCGGTGGAGCGCGACGCTGTTGGCGCTGGTACTCCGGCCGGTTGGTCGGGGCAGGCATTATCGGACGTCTCGCCGCAGCTCCCGTCTGCCTGGTCGTGGGTGGAACTGGGCGTCTCGAGTTTAAATTTTGCGTCTGGTTTGTTAATCGTCTTGGCGGTCCAGGAGCAGAAGGTCCAGTTTTCATTTCCGCACCGGTCTTGTTTATTGCTTTGGCCGCTTTTAAAAGTTCACCTAATTGGCTGCCAAAAAGGTGGCTATCTATCTTAGTTGTATACAGGTGATCCTTTATTTCTTTTTTGATTGAGGAGCAAACAAAACTTCTACGGATCATCGATTCCGTGTGTTGCAAATCACAGGCTAATTTACCAGCGTCAGTTAACGACTTAATAAGTGATAAATTTGTATTGTCGCTAGATAAGACATGTGAAAGAGCATCTCCTAGACAAGCGATTATCAAGGCAATTTGCTTCTGTTTATTTTCGATTGCCTTGTCTTTCTTGCTAAGGACCTCTGTCAAAGCTGCTTTAACCTCCTGATTAAGTACAGGAGCGTCAATATTTTTACAGTTTTCTGGAATATCATGTTTAGCAAAAATTTCTTTTTTGGCTTCTTTAGAAAGACCATTTGTCGCCGTATGCTCCCACCTTATAGCTAGATTTAAATTCAGAGCTGGACCAAAACTTTTATCTTTTATAGGAGCTTCTCCTAATATTTCCAGAATATCATCAGGAAGAGTGTCTTCAGTTGCGTTGTTTTCAATGATCTGTACGTCCGCAGTAGCGGTTCCAGTAACAACTGGATCTGTTAAGGTACTTATGGAGGCTGGTAAATCTGGAGGCTCCACCAATATGTTGACCATATCATTGAGCGGGATATCTACTTCTTTCGGAAGGTCTATACTCTGCGCAGTCTCAATGGATTGCCGGGGTAGCACGAGAGACGATGAGTGTTCCTCACAAGGAACGCTCCTGAGTGGTTCGTCTGGAATGGGCGTTAATTGGCGTTTACTTCTAATTACGCGTGTGTATACGATAGATATCGTGTTAAAGTTAAATAAAAAGTGCAGTCTACAGAATACCGCATTAATTGTTGCATAAAAATGTATTTCAGAAACATGACGGAAACATTCCATTGTAATGTTCACAATCATTTCATTAAAGCACTGGTATCAATCCCTATGAACTGAACACAGCTTGTTGTTATCAGTCGGCGGATACATTCCATCAAAATGTTCACGACCAAGAAAAAGTATTTATAAAATAATGTGGGTAGGTACCACATACCGAAAAAATATTTATGATTCTCTATAGAATAGCCATTAATTTCATTATAATTTGTTATTTCAGTTGTACTTACCTAAGATTTTTGACGAATCCTGTGAAGATGAGCGTTGTCGGTGTGATCGTCTTTTCCTTAACTTTTTCTCAATCTTCCTCATTTTTCGATTTACGTAAATCTCAATATCTTCATCACTATATCGTCTTTTCGGCATAATGATAACTTTACGTATAAATCCCGTAGCCAGAAACACTTACAACTACTTATAACACAGATTTTCCTAGTAAAATATTTATTATTTGAGAGGAACGAAAAAACGTGGCGGATAGCGTAAGCACTAAAACGCGAATGAAATACCAAGAGAGGGCGCTACTAGTTGTTATTTGTTTATCTTTTTGATTTCAAATTTAGTGGTTGGATAGTAGTACCTGCGCGTTACTACATAGTTGTCTTTGATCTCGAGGACAGAGCGGAGTGTAATGAACAGTCAAACGTTTAAGAGGAAACACGACCGGCGTTTTGTCCATACAAACGTATTCCCCGGTTATCTCTAATACAGTACAAACTAGTACAGGGAGTACTGCGTTTTATAATCGTGAAAACAAAAAAAATTACTTGTAAAAAAATTGTAACTTGTAACTTATCAATAAATAAATAAAATAAATAAATCTCTCTGGATTTAATTACTAGCGCATTGTTTTTTGTATATGATATGGATATCGATCACTAGCATGTTCCTACGACTAGCTATTTTGATTAGTTATTTCCTATAGGACGTTTAACCCTACAAAATTCCATTAAATTGCCCAGTTTAAACGCCATCAACCGACGTTCAATAAACAAAATTTGACAGTGTATTTCAAAAAAGCAATACGTACAGACATAGAACAATGTTTGATACTATAATAAGTGTAAAAAGTATAAAAATTAGTGAACTTTTGCAGGAGGAAAGAGGGGAAATACAAAACCTCGATTTTGACGATTTTATTTAGGTCTGATCAGACTGAGGTGCAGTTGTCCCTTTCACTTTCACTCGGTGATCGGCATGCGCCGATAGCGATAGCTAGTCTTTTTCTTTTTTTTTGTTTAAAAGAAATAGCATTTCATTCTTTTTAAAATACCTATTCTTCAAATTTATCGGCGACTGCATTTCCTCTTAAATTTAAGATGATGAATTTAAAAAGTCTATGCTCTAGGGTCCTATATTGCTCGTGAGGAAAATGAAATAATTTCGGTAGCAGGTGCCGACTGTACTGGAGTAATCCCTTGACGACACCAGCGATCAGCAAAGCGTTGTCACCCTGATGGATAGGGCTGTGAATAATAACCGTGTAATAGAATTGTACCTACTTTTCTTTTTGTATTTTGATTATTGTGAATTTTTTCTTTCTTACTAAAAAATCTATAGTTTGCGGGCGATCATTTGAATTAGGTAACTCCTTATTGGAACAAAACTAACCATAAAAATATCTCACCGAAAGCTATATTGGCTAAAGAAAAATCGATATGTTCATACGTTCAGCTGTGAAATCGGATCAGTTTTCGAGTGAAAAGTCTGCAAAGAAATGTCATTGCAATTGGAGTCAGGTTTTAACGGATATGCTCCGACTACGATGCCCTATCCAATTTTCCATTTCAGTCCATACGACTACGGTTTCCAATAGCTGTGTGGTGTCAATAAACAAGGTTTACACGGAATGACGAAGTTTAAAATACCGATGTACGATATAAATACGACACGGTTGGCGCAGTGGCTAAGCGATTAGGTTTCTACGCTACATGCCGCGGGTTCGATCACCCCACGGAGCAATTATTTGTATGATCTTCAGATAGTTGTTTCGGGTCTGGGTGTCTTTGCAAGTGACATGTACGTTTGTAAACTGTACCCTCGATACAGGAGAAATACAAGAGAGGGGAAAAGATTTATTTAAAAAAAAAAGTTTCAAGAAAAAGCATCACCACAAAAACCGAAAATAAAAGTATAAAAAGTTAAAGGTACTTATATAAAAAGGTCCTAGTTTATTAGCGGTGGTCCTTTCAAGGTATTATAGTACACAGCATTATGAATAACTTTGACGATGGAACGATCCGGAAATCGCGAAAAATGAATCTGCTGTTCCATACATTTAGGTAGATGATATAGCGCCTACACCCACATATCCAACGGACACAACCGCTCCGCACCCCCCTCATACGGTTCGACGCTCTGCTCGTGTCCGCGCCCGCGCTGATGCCGCTAACACTAGCGCGGCAGTAAGACAGTGAGTCACGAGACACCGCGGAGTTCACATGTGCGCGCTGGGCCGCGCGCCGATCGTCGCCACGTGCAATTGTTTTTACCCCTACTTATAGATAGCATATTATCAAAGTGTTAATTAAAAGTGTTTATCTATAATCTTGGTGTTTTACATCCCTATAATGAGTAATATTAAATTATTTGTATGGAACAGATTATTTTGTAGACTCGATTGGTTTGTTGTTAGTAACATAAATAAGTCTTTCTCATAAATACATTATTTATTTATTTAATTTTATATATAAATTTTGTAGACTAACCTAACCGTGTAAAACTCCCGACTCCCAACTAGAAAAAGAGCTGTAACCTTTGAACGACTGAACAGATTTTAATGAAACATAGCTAAGATGATACCCGATTAAACTAATTTTCAATTAAAAAAAACTGCATCCGTCCATCCGTTTTGGAGCTACGATGCCACAGACAGATAAACAGATACACAGACAGTTACACAGCAGATACACAGATACACACTACAAACTTATAACACCCCTCTTTTTTGTCGGGTAATAAAACTTTCAGATACACATCACGAGCCAGTATAAAAATGCTGTGCTTTGAACAAAACAAAGAACCTACTACTAACATTGCTCGGACATGCTTAATAGTTATTTGTTATACAAGAGTGCAAAGTTGCTTTTTAACCGCGTGTTCAATTTTGATGACCGAGCAAGCGAAGGATTCAAAATTAGAATCCTGAGCGTTAGCGAGGGAATCAAAAGAGCACGAGGTGAAAAATCTTTGCACTCGAGTGCAACACGTAACTTTTCATTCCACCTCAGCGAGGAAATGACTAAATGCAAAAAAAAAAACGTTTAATTCACAAACTTAGTGCACACGATGTTCTAAATTCAATTTACTTTATCCTCTAGAGAATAAAAACGGCTTTTCCACTCAGATATTGAAGATTAAAAATACTCTTTCCGAGATGGTGGGATGAAAAAAATATTTTACGCTCTGAATTTCAATTCCCAAATGTTTGAAGGTACTGTATCCTTTAGAAACTGTCCCTTTTGAGGGCTTTTAGCTCGTTTAAGGGAACTAAAAGGGCCTACATTAAACTAACTTGGGCTTTACTCTGACTCGACGGCGAATGTTAATTTATTAAACATTTTGATTGAAGCGCTAATGAAATAGTTTGGTTTGATAGCATACGGAGTTTGTTAGTTGATTTTGTAACCGAAAATAATTATTCTGAAATAAAATAGGTATCCATTTTTGTATGTACCTACGTTCAGATTAATTTTGGAAGCTATTCTGTGGATTTTAGTTTGGTTTTCACTAAGCCTTTTGACACCGTTTAGGAATGTTTTTTACTGTATTAAAACCTATACCTATAACTATCAAAAACCCCCGTCTCCAACTAGGAAATGAGCTGTAACTTTTGAACGGCTGAACAGATTTTCATGAAACATAACTAAGATGATTCGGAGCTCCGGTGCCACAGACAGACACACAGATACACTGATACACAGATACATACTACAAACTTATAACACCCCTCTTTTTTGTCGGGGGTTAAAAATTAAGATGAGTATTTTTATCTGAAACAATTTTCAGATGAAGGTTTCGATACATTAATATCTATTAAAAATAATAAGGTAGTACTTACAACAAATACTTCTACCTTAGATTATTGATTGGTTGTCGCAGCCGCTCCAACTAGATTCCGCCGGCGTACTAATAAAATGCGGCAAAACATACTACGCAAGAATAGGCGTACTCGAGAGAGTCGGTCAGATTAAAATGCCGGTTTGCGTAGTAAAACGTATGGCGTATGGCACTCGTGGGTTGCAGCTGAAAACCAGCGTCAGGTGGCCAGTATCACTGCCTCCTGACATTATGCTGAGCTGCGGCCTTTTGGCACAATAACTCTTTTATTTTATATGTTTTCTTTGTTATTGGTTTTATTTATTTTTTGTTGTGCTAATAAAGTATTTTTCTTTCTTTCTTTCTTTCTAAAACTGTGCAAAAACAACACTATCAAAATTTAAAAAACACTGGGTTATGTACCATCAGTAAAGATTGTATAATTTCCGAAATAATTTCAACAATAAATAAACAAACCATGAATGACAATCACCACATGACAATCACAATGTCAAATGAGTTGACGCATTCAAAGAGCCATTTTTCTTAGGTAGTGCGGTATCTAGTTGGAGCGGCCGCGACAACCAATCAATAATCTAAGACTTCTACATTTTCTGTTGGTAACGATTCTGTCGATCAAGAGCACGTAAATACATTTTTAACATTTCAATACACGAGAGTGTTGTTAAAAGAAGTTGTGGTCAGTGAAGTTTCAAACTCATTCTCAATTCTATTTGGTTCGAAGTACACGTAGGTGATGTTGCCTTGGGGGATGTAAAGCGAACTATATTTAATGCAAGCTGTATTGAAACAGAAAACCGATCCTTGCAACGGACAGGAACTACGTATGTACTTGTACATGGCTATGTTGGAAGTTTCGGAGACTAAAGCTGGTGCAGCGATTGAAAATGGCGGACAACACAGCAACGCCTGGGTAAATGTGATATTTAATGGATACACAGGTTGAGGTGTCGAGAACACTCTCCTATTTCACAGTAAGACAAGGTGGATTTAATCTTAAGAGAGGAGAAACAATTGAGTAAATGTCGATAAACTTGTCAAACTATCACATTAAATAAGATCCAACCTTTCTATATTAGTCTCGATCCCTTGAAGGGGTTAGTACTCATAATTATAAATAAGTTTTATTAAGGGACAAACCTACAATCGCGAAATAAAAAAACGTTTGTTCTCACTAGTTCGATTCATTAGTTCGATCGTCGAACTAGTGATAATTGTTTTTCTCAATTGTTCGACCGTCGAACTACTGAGACTTATTTTTCTCATATGTTTCTTTCTCATATCTTTCTCATATGTTGACCGTCGAATTAAAAAAAAAAAACAATTATATAAAATTTTATCTACCATACCTACCTACCTAACAAACGTCAATTCATTTTAAAACCGCTGCTCCATATTTTTTTTTTGTTATACTTAATTTTACACTGTTGCCATCCTAAGAAAAATGTCTTCTCTGTCTATGCATCTGTCCTCTTCTTATAACCTATGTCTATCATTCTAGTGTGTCTTGTATTTGTGGAAAATAATTGATTTTTCTTGCTTTCTATACAAATAATTAAATATTACTCGACTTAATGTATAGAACAGCAAATTTTTATTCCGCAATTTCAAGTTGGTCCCATTGTAACTAGTAACTCGAAAGGCCTTATATAAAAGCAATAAAGCTATATCCAACAGTCCTATAATAACATTTTCATATAGCGTTAGAGACCATTTTTGGGTCAGCAGTCAATTAAATAATCGGGAGCAGGAACGAGGGATGATCAAAGCAATTAGCTTCGATAATATTGGTCGACATTTCCTTTCCCAAAGGATCTTTGATCATGTTCGTTTATAAAAATATTTTGACAACCTGTTTCCGTGAGGAAATTGTTTTTAACGTAAATGGCGTAGCGAGTCTTAAAAACTGCAGTCGTAGAATAGCATAGAATAAATCTTTATTTCATGTAAACCAAATACAGGCACTTAAGAAATATCGAGGCTCTTGGTGCGCGGTTCCAAATATTAGGTCGGGCAATGTTCTATAATTTATTGTAGACTTCGACGGGAAGTAACGGAGTGAAAAGGTGATTTTTCCAATACTTCCAACCTTAGAAAAGAAATATTATTCTGTGGGACTGTAAAAACGTTGCGTCAGTTTCTGTAATATGAATGATAATTATGGAAATGCTTCTCGAATAAAAATAAAAATTAATTTGCGTAATTTTCCTTTTCACAGATATTGGAGGACCGTCAGCTCCAAGCCGGTGAGTACCTACGAAGATTTTTAAATCGCTTTGTATTTAACTCTTTTAATGAAAATTCTAAACAAACCAATAAGATTATACAAGGAGCAAGATACAGTGATAACGTTTTGTTCGCATTTCTAACAACAGGTTGCCAATAACTATAATAATTTTGCACATAGATTTTTATAATATTCTTTTGGTGGATGTAAACCAGCGACATATTTTTTTTTGGTTCTTTCGTCCCTTTTTGGGACAGGCAAGGGGAGCTGAGACCATACAGCGATGTCTGATTAATTTTCTTCTGTCTTCTTTCTATTCGTCAGGCCTTGTGGCCGGCCAAATGCGAGTCGGACTCGCGCACGAAGCGGTCCGTACCATTATCTATAAAACGGCAAAAAAATCACGTTTGTTGTATGGCAGCCCCCTTAAATATTTATATTATTCTGTTTTTTAGTATTTGTTGCATCATCTGTGAAAATTTCAACTTTCTAACTATCACGGTTCATGAGATACAGCCTGGTGATAGACGGACAGACAGACGGACAGACGGACAGCGGAGTCTTAGTAATAGGGTCCCGCTTTAGCTTTTGGGTACGGAACCCTAAGAATTACTACAATATATTGGGTGTATCCCACTATTTCCATGGAAATACAAAATAGAAAAAGTGGGACGAGCGTTTTTTACAAATTATATCCCATTATTTCTATTGCGACAAAAAAACGCAGTTATGTTATTTTTAAAGTTTACCACTTTTAATGAATAGGTAGATTAAAATTAAAACACGACTTCTCGGTATTAAAAAAATAATAAATGTTTTTTTTTTTAATAATAAATAAAAATAAATAAATAGTTTCTAAGTGCACGCCGTCATAAGAGGTGATGCAGCGTTTTTTTTGTCGCAGCCGACAGCAATAGAAATAGTGGGACAATCAATCTGAATCAGGCCCAGTATTTCTATCAATAGAAATACCTATTAAATATATATGACGACACGGTTGGCGCAATGGCTAAGCAATTAGCTTTCTGCGCTACGTGCTGCGGGTTCGATCCCCGCACGGAACAAATATTTGTATGATCTACAGATACTTGTTTCGGGTCTGGTTGTATGTGCATGTGACATGTATGTTTGTAAACTGTACCCTCGATACAGGAGAAATCCTAGTGAGGGGCAACGTTTTTTTAAAAGAAAAAAAAAAAAAAAACCTAATGGAAATAGTGGGATAAACCCAATATATTCTGTTGGGTTTTGTATTTATTATCTTTCTTTAAAATTCAAACTGGTCACCTGGTCGGGTCGCTCGTGGCGCTGTACATTGTTGTCTCAGTCCTCATTATATATTCACGATACGTTCAAAAGACGTGTTCAACACCACTTGGCTATGCATTTGTTCATGATATGAAAGCCATTGTTAATGTTTTATGTCATAATCGTGTTGGAATTTCTTGTTGTTATAACCCGAGAACCCTCTGTTGTTGCTCTTTATCTTCATTAATTTTACTTTATAAGCAAGTGATTTCTGATCTATATATACTCCATCACGCTTAACAAACCCTTTTACAATGAATTCAACCGATTTTGACTTCTATTCCGTACGCATTAAAAGCAAAAACGTATTTACGATAACAAATGTTTACTGCAGCTGTAATTTGTCATGTCACCAACGTAGTAGAAGTCAAAATCGGTTGAATAAAGTGTAAATGGAGTTATTTAAATTTCTAATGTTATTTCGAACGGAGTATAGATGACTGGTCATACTTTGTTAGTGACTATTAGAATAGATACAGGTACTTATGAAATGTCGATATACTGTGTTTAGGTGCCCGATCTCAAATAGTAGGTCCTTTGGAGAAGAACCTGCAAGAAACTCCATGGTAACTCTTAAAAATAGATTACACAAGAGCTGTGAGAATAATGTAATTTAAAAAGTAAGAATAGGATGATTTGCCTCTGGATAAGATTGCCATGGCAGTTACAAGCTGACCAATCCCGATACACTATCTATTAATAATCATCATCATCAATATTACAATTAACAATCTGAGTTCACCAACTCGTGCAATCGCGTATAGGCCGCGCGGCCCATGACGTCATTTGCATGACTCATCAACATTTATTTACATTTTAATAAATTTTTATTTTCACCATTTTTTTATTTTTTTATTATTTATTTATTATATATATTTATTATTAAGCCCCCGCCATTATTTGCAGATTTTTAAATCATCTGATTCGCGTATAATTAGTTTTTAGCGCGCGTCTACGGGCCTATCGGTTAAAATGATATTAAGACTACTAATAATATTGATACCATTGGAATAATGCGAATGCCAATACAAAAGCAAAATCACTACGAAAACTTTTACGTTATATGTATAACCTAACCGTCAAAAACCCCCGACTACAACTAGAAAAAGAGCTGTAACTTTTGAACGGCTGAACAGAATTTCATGAAACATAGCTAAGATGATACCCGATTAAACTAACTTTCAATTAAAAAAACTGCATTCCATCCGTTTTGGAGCTACGATGCCACAGGCAGATACACAAATACATAGATCCATAGATACACACTACTCTTTTTTGTCGGGGGTGAAAAATATCTTCTCCGATGCTATGAAACTGCTCAAAATAACCTCAAAGGTTTTATTAGCAAAGCAGAAAAAAAATGTCCTGTGCAGTATATTTTTTAAGTGTTTAGACTACAGACAAAAGCATTGGAAAAGGGACAATTGAAACATTTTTTTAAATGAAGAGAGAATTGTGTTTTTAATTTTCGCAATAGGAATCTTCAAACTCGCGAACCGAGCTCTTCCTCGATTATAATCGACAACTTGTTCGCTCTTGTTGGAAACGTAGGCTGTTTTATTATCACTGGTTATCCTCAGTTTCGTTTAGAGTGATAAAAGTAATTGTGTTTACCGGAAATAAACTAAGACAAATATTTACCAATGGTTTTATATGATAATGTTAGGAATATAACGCAGTAATAGAGATAAGAAGACTGAGTTGAGGGTGAACTTATATCAGAAACTTGGGGATGACCTTGATAATTCTGGAGTGATCATCTGCCTAGCCTTTATCCCAACTACTTTGTGGTCGGTTCCCAGTCTAACTAGATGCGGCTGAATATCAGTATTTTACACGGAGCGACTGCCACCTGACCTTCGCCACCCAATTACTGGGAGACAGTTATGATACCCTAAGATTAGACCGGTTGTCAGACTTTTTGAGTTGCTGACTCACGTAACGACTATCATAGGTATTCGTATAACAACCGGGACCAACTGTTCCAAGGATTGACTGCGGCGTGTCCGTATGGATTGAGGAGCACGGACGCACGGAGCACGCACGGAACATGTGATTTTTAAACGCGGATACTATCTTTATTTTGTAGGAAATTAGCCGATTTTGTAGACCCAATCCTTGAATTGTAGGAAAACCCTTAAAAAGTTACATGACGTTAAAGGTGGCTCCTCAATCCAGACTTGCTGTTTAAACTCGCTGATGGGCGCGGTAGCTATGTGGTTACGAGGTCCTCAGTTTTGGAGCGATCGATTTTTTTATATTGAATTCCATATGCCTTTTCTTATAATTATGTAGGTAGCTACCTATCTATGTAGGGAAAATACGGTGTAGGAATTTATGCGAAGTTGGAATAAGTACTTATACCTAAATCCAAATTTCTAAAGCATAATGTTATAGATCCTAAAACATATTTTTAAATTTGTACTTTGCCTTCTTGGATTTCTCCTGTATCGTGGGTGCAGTTTACAACACACACCTGCGAGTCACATGCACAATTCCACATACACTCGGAACAACTATCTGTAGGTCATACAAATATTCGTTCCGTGCGGGGATCGCATCCGCGGCTCATATTAGGATTTTAGACACCTAAAATTGTAGTAATAACTGCATTACAAGGCAACGTAATAACCTCTGCATTAATTATCACTTAATTAATTAATCACACGTCGTCTAATCAACTATCATGTCGTTCGAACGCCGTCATCAGGTCAATGTCAGTCAACTGGTACGTGACCGGACTGTGGATCGCCGAATATCCTCTACGACGTCCTTATCACACCATTTATGATACAACAAAGCACCATAAACTCATCATCATGGTATAAATTGGACCGAAATATGAATACCAGCATCATTCAACTGCTCAACATCAATCATGAAGTTCCTAATCCTGTCTTGTGTTGTGATCGGAGCTCTGGCTGAGCTGCCTCGCTTCAGACCGGCGAGGTTCAGTATCCAGCGCCAAGAACTAGCTCCAACCACCACGGACTCACCAACGGAACCCACTACGGAGCCATCGGGACCTTATCCAGCATCTGGATGGAAGCCTGCAGGAGAACCGTTCACATTGCCCAATGAAGACCCTGCCAAACCTGCGGATCAATATGGACCTCCCGATGCGGGTTATCCGGCTTCGGGGTGGAAGCCTCAGGGTCAAGCTTTTGAGCTACCAAAGCAGACCCCTCCGGCAACCAGTTACGGTGTCCCAGACAATACCTACGGAGTTCCTGATTCTACTGAAGTGCCAACCACTGATAATCCTCAGGCGGAAAAGTTAGACGGTCCAGTTGAAGTGCAGAAGAGCATTGGATCATACTTCGTGTTGCTTCCTAATGGACAGTTGCAGAAAGTGGAGTTTGTGACGGAGAATGATGTCCAAAATATGAAGTACACTGCGAGGCTCCAACTGCGTAACCCTGCACGGCTTCTTGTGTTCCGACCTTAAATTGTGATGATGTAAAGTTATATTATAATAAAGTGCTTATTAAATTAAGTGGAGATTTTAATTAACTAATTAATATCAATTAATTATTCTTATAATAAAGTGGAATAATTAGTCAAAATGCTAATTACGGAAAAGGGAAGGGTTAATTTAATGTTCCCGGAAGGAACAAAGATGAAAAGTATACTATATAATGTACCTAATAAAAGTAAAAATATTTTATATTGAAATGGTAAATTCGGATATTCTTCGATATTTTTTAAATTGCACGAAAAATAACGAGAATAATATATCGACAATGGCAGAACTGTAATGAATTCAGTCGTTTTAATATAGCACGGACAGTTTAACCCTTTCGAAGTCCAGGGTCCCTTAATTGGGACCCAGTGACCCTAAATTGGTCCTGAACTGTGATAGAGTTAAATATTGTAACAAGGAAGAGTCTTTTATATAATAATAAAATATTAAGTAAGATAGAAACAAAAAAATTAAAAGCACATAAAAAAAAAACTGGTTGTTATTTCGATATTTCGTATATTTTAGAATATTTAAATCAATCTTTAGAAATTCTAGTAGTTCGCAGTTGGAACGTAGACGAGATTCTTGAAAGCTTGAAACATGAATTCTGAAACACTGAAGATGAAAAATACAAAACATAACATATAGAGCATAATATAGCAGGTGACACTGTTCCCACGCGGATTGCACTTATGAATGAACCATAATAATTAGGTCATGTGAACTTTGTATACCCAGCTACCTTACTTCATAATCTTGCATTTAAAAATACATTGCAGTATTAAATAAATGATACACTTAAAAAAAAGTAAAAACTGAATTCCATAAACTAAATCGTTTTTAAACTCAACAGCTTCTGAAGCCCTCGACTTCCTATAATTCTTCAACGCACCTAACCTTGGCAGTGGTACCGATTTTAGAAGCTAATATTGTTTATCAAGTTTAAAAGATTTAGCTTTTTGAAGTAGGTTTTTATGATAAATGATTTTCTTTTTTCGCGACACCATTTTCCAGTAATAATTAACGTCACAAGTCAATATTTGCTGAGCTCAATAGCGGTTCAGTGAGGGAGCGAGTGTTGTGTTATTTTTACTTAATTATTCTGTATTGTTTAGCAAATTTTTATTTGAAGGGCTATTCTTAATCGTAACTCGATGCATTAAGCATTTTTTGAGTCGAAAATGAAGTGAGTGTTCGTGCATACATTTATTGCCATACTGTAATTATTTGCAACCTCTCCTTGTGATAGTTTTTACCAGGTTAGGAGGGTATTGTGATCTATCTATACATATGAAAACATAGTTTATACAACTTTGTCATGACATAAATGAATGACAACTATGAGCAAAAATGTTTCGCCTTGTCAGTCTTCTTAAAGCTAACGGCACGTGACTTTACATTTGCTCGCCAAAAGGTTAAAGAGCATGCAGATCTCTTCACAGCTTTATAGTTGCCGGTTGTAAGAAACTGCCAGAGGGAATCCAGCACCATTCATTAACGGGCGACGGTAAACGTTGGCATCTCCGCTATAATTATGTCATTTATAATGGCGGCGGATTTTAATTGCTTCGCTCGCATTCATCTGCTAGCATTCATTTACTTTAGCTGTTTGTGAGTGTGTGTGTGTCTATAGCCTTCAAATTGAGGCAACTGTTTTTGATGTAGGTCGGTTTATTTAGGCGAGAGTGTGATGACCCTTAACGAGTGTTAAATCTTACCAGCTATGACAAATAAGTTTATTCCAGAAATCCCCACCGAAAAATGCCCACCGGTGGATATTGTTACTTTTTTTCCAGAAATCCCCACTAGCTAAATAAACTCAGCCTAGTGGGGATTTTTGGAAAAATAAGTACATATCCCCACCAGGTGTTGTTTCTAAATTATAAAACAAAAATTATTAAATTGGCTGACGCAGATCGGAATTAAAAATCGTTCCTCTATAGTTTCAAGTTAGTGGTTTTTTAGTATTAGTTCCAGAAGTTCTTAAGTTTGTTGTATTATGGAGGTGAAATGTTTATGTGTGAAGAAACTTCCTGTAATAAATAAAGATCCTTCTTAATAAAAAGAGGGTTCCTGAAGAAGGTTCCTTTAATAAAAAGAGCTGGTGTTGCCAGTAATGCACTGCGCGTCACCACAGCATTATAAAAAAAAAACAATTACGTGACCATTCTGAAACGATTGAGATAGCAGAAATTAGCAGACTTGGGGCCCTATTGAAATAAAAAACTTTGACATTGAAACTTTTATTTATTTTATAATAAATTATAATTTGTGCATAATATCTGAGTTTTTTATCACATGTGATGTATAATGAGTGAGGAACTTTTGGCGCGCATCTTGTACTTGGGAATACGCTTTTGTTTTCGACCTGCAAGTTAATACTAATATCAGTAAAATTAAAAAGCAAGCAAATTGTATCAACTATACAGGATAAAATTGAAAACAAACGACAAATCGAAATGGGAGGTTCAGTAACACTTATTCATTTTAAATTGTCATTTTACTAATTTAATTGTAAAATAAAAATCGTGTTTATCGTTTTAGATGATGCAAACTAAGTTATTTATCTTCAGGAGGCTTAGTACGAGCTCATAAAGCAGAAAAGTCTGGGTAGTTCAATTTCTGCCCTGCTATAAGAGTTCGTAGTAAGGGCTCATAAAGATTTGCGAGAAATACAGGGTGACTGGTAAAACGAGGGAATCATTGAAGGAGGGTATGGTACTCATCATTATGAACAACTTTTACTATGGGACCAAAGCAGAAATCGCGAAAAAAAAATCTGCTGTTCCATACATTTTGTCGATTAATATTGAATTATTTGTATGGAACAGCTGATTTTATTTTCGCGATTTCAGTTTCGGTCCCATAGTAAAAGTTGTTCATAATGATGAGTAGAACACCCTCCTTCAACGATTCCCTCGATTTACCAGTCACCCTGTATATTTCAAAGCAAAAAAAAAAAAAACAGATTGGCGGACTACACTAGTTATGAGGCCCTCTCAGGTATTATTTTATTTGAATACTAAAACATCGTGAGGAAACCTGCCCTCACGATGTTTTAGTATTCAAATAAAATAAACATAAAAATAAAATAACATTGTATAAAGTTATGACATGAATAACGGTGTTTTAACCATAAACTTTTTTACGTATAAGCTCGACATACTATTTTCAGCGTTTATTAGTCGAAGAGTAAACGTTTTCTTTTCCTCTCCAACAAGCAAATAGGAATCTAAGAAACTTACGGTAAAGCTCAAGACCTTCGAAATAATTGTCCTTCACAATCCAGAAGTTGACAACCCATTGTATGATCCCTCTCACACTGAAGTAAGCCAGAAGTACAGCGATCCAAGAAGTGTCCTCTACGTTTAGGACCCCTGGAGTGATCGGCTTCTTATTCATTGCACGAAGCCGGCCTTTATATGATAGGTAACGAAGAATTGCAGCTGGAAGAAGAATGCAGCAGCTATTTATTATGATACGCAGATGTGATCTGCAGTTATAAGTAAGTAAGTAAGTAAGTAAGTAAATGTTTATTTTCTCATCATCACATTATAGATACAGTCACAGTAATTAACATTTAAATAGAGACTGGTGTCTGTGATAGGTAAAACCTGTGTTACAGATCACCAGGCTACCCTCTGAAGAGACTAATTTATTGCACCTACTGAGATTCTCGATGTTTCAATTATCGTAAAGAATATAAAAAGAAAAATAAAAATAAGAGCAAAATTTATGACAAAACAAAGAAGCTTAATAGATAAGTATAAAACACATTTAGAAGTTTTGGACATAATCGTTAGTGCGATAGTTAGTAGTTAGTGTAGTTATTTTAATCCCTGACAAATAAGTTATAAGTTTGTAGTGTGTATCTGTCTGATGTAGCTTTAAAACAGACCGATATCAATGCAGTTTTTTTAAATTAAATGCTAGGTTGTCGGCCATCGTGTGTTCGTGTCTACGCAAACGAAGATTCACGACGCGCCTTATTTTTCGTGTCATACTGTACCTACTTTTACAGATAACTAGATCAGATAACTAAACCAATATTATAAAGAGAATAGATTTGATGTTTGTTTATTTGTTTGTAATGGATATTTTTTTTTTTTTGATTTTTGTTAATAATGCTTAAAGAGACAAATTATTTGAAAAATTCATATATTATGTAATATTTGTACGCCACAAAGGCCAAACATGACTGCTCTTTTTATACTTTTGTACATCTTGCATGCAAAATTCATGTAAACTCATGTTTCCACAAATAAAGAATCTTATCTTATCTTATCTAAAAAACAAAGGGACCGATTAAAAAAAATCTCAAGCGAATGCAATATTATCACATTTATCACTGAGTAATAGAGGCTATAATTTATAAAGATATCACGCAGGTCAATCCGCTGGAGGAAGCTACTATTAAAATATACCTATCATGACATACCTTCAACCCTAATCCCGTAATGGTTTTATAAAACTGACATATCGGATTTAACTTTTATGTTATTACCCTACTTCCTGTGTCTCTACTACGAGCTAGCCGGTACCAAAGCCGGTACCCTTAATGAAAGGATTCAAATTCCTTTGAAACTTGCCTATGACACTGGTGCAGTAAACGGACAGTTATCCAGTCAACACAGAGCAGATTAAACAGAATCTGTCGTATATTCAAAGCGGCGGGTCTACCGCGTAACTCTGGTGAATATCAATTTTTCGATTTTTTGACGTTTCCAACCCATATATGGACTTCGTCGTACCGTGTAACTATTCGATATTCATATAATGAATCGAACCCAGAATCGAACGACAAAGTGTACGATTTCCCAAGATTTCCCTATATATTTGACACTTATTTGACATTAGACGGTACCGCGTAAGAAAAAAAAAATAAAATAAGTGGACTTGAGCCCAGAATGTAATGTCAAATGAAGTCGGTAGCGAAAGAGCTTCGGACATCGGTAAAATTTGCCTTATTTTTAGCTTTCCCCAACAAAATATTGCTTTTTTAAGTTTATTTTGTGTAATTAACTTGTAAATATTCACTGTAATTCCTTGCCTTCGTGTTTTTTTGTCTGTTTTTAGAATTTCGAGTGCGGGATAGCGGGATCGATCTTATGTTTTGCAACTTTTGTTCCTAACGTATATAAGGACGTTGTGTGAAGTTAAAACTACCAAAAGAATCACTGCAGTGCATCCAGAAATCAAGGTATGTATCAATTGAATCAAAGTGATTATGACATTCTAAATATCATTGTCAATGAAAGTGTTGTGTGTTATAATTATGACTGTGTGATAAATAATAAACTATTTCTTAAAATAACTCTAAAATCCCAAGTCCAATAAGGTGGCCAGTGCTGCATATCTATGTAAATGTTCAATGGAGCACCTGGAGCACCCACATAGAATTTGCGAATGCTGACATTTATGTTTTTTACAGATTTTGGCAGCATTGCAGTTGTATGGCAGTGGTGGCTGTCAAAGCCCTAAATATTTCACAGGCAAAAATGTCTGAGTGTCTAATGGAAGTCACGGCAGCCTTGAATTCTGAACATATTTTGCCAAAATATATCCATTTTCCAGTATCTCAGGCAGAACAAAATGAAATATCAATGAAGTAAGTTTAATAATAAATACTAATTATTAGTTGTGATGATAATAAACACCTTTATTCTGCTCACCACAATATAAGGCTTGTAAAGGGGAATAATAGTCTAGATAGGTACATAGTATATGAAATTTATTTTATTTTATACTCATGGAGAAGTTTGGAATTCCTGGGCTTTTGGGGTGTGTTGATGGTACACATTGTGCTATCATTTGCCTTAGAGACAATGAAGAGATATACTTCAATAGAAATTATTACCATTCACTTAATGTCATGGTGGTATGTAAAAACTAAACAAGTCTTATATAACTTTAATTCTTGTATAAGAGACATTGCTTATAAAATATTTTTGTTTTTTAGGTTTGTGATGCAGATCTACGCATATTGCATGTTGATCCATCCTTCGGTGGTGTGAGCCATGCTGTCACTCCAGTCCTGTAAAGTGACACATGCAGTATCTAGTAGGACAGATCTTCTGGTTTTTGGGTAAATTATGTTTTTAATTATGCAATTACTGTTAGTTCTTACTCATCAGTGTAACAAATTCAGCAGTGAGATTATGCAATATGATTATGATGAATGAGTTTGTCTGTGTAAGACTAAAGATAAATCCAGAATTATGATATGTGAAGAGAAAACTTTGTACACAAAGGTGTACAACGTTTTGTAAAGACAAGCATATTGTGCGCACGGAGGAGTGTGAGATTTGTCACAGTGAAAGTTTATATTGAGAAGGAGTGCAGAAAGCTAATTTAATGAATTACGATCGAATTTCCATTATTGAGCGACCATTAGTATAATTAATTACACTAAAAAGTGTTTTTTTCATATGTATAAACATTATTAAGTAATGTGACATTGCAGGTGACCCTGGATATGCACAGCGTCCATGGATGATGACACCAATCCTGAGTGCAACCCACAACTCACCGCCAGAATACTATACTAGCCGACATACTAGTACTCAGAATGTGGTGGAACGTTGCTTTGGAGTTCTAAAAACGGGCTTTCCCTGCCTCTCATGCATTATGAGCCTATAAAAGCTGCAAAAATGGTAAATGCTTTTGTAGTTCTACACAATATAAATGATCACCGCATTGCCATTGATGTGGAAGCTATCAACTTGGATGGCCAACGTCAGCCTCCAAGAGACATGGACCGTGGACCAATCGACGAGGGAAGAGCTGCTTTGGTCGGCAGGCTGTGGAGGAATCGAGGTTGTCTTCATTAGTTATAAAATAGTTTTAAGTAGTACTATTGTTCCATAACAGAAATGTAATTAATTTGAACTATTAAAAAACTTGTGATAAAGTACCTAATTTGTAATTAATTTATGCACCTTGTATTCTTTATATCAAGTTTAGTATCATATAAAGGGGCAATGCAGTTTACTGGATTACCACTGCAATTTCAATAGGTACCCATTGTTTTATTTTATAATATTTTTTAATATTATTTATGCTGAGTCCTAGTTAAGACGCATGACGCCTACAAAGTCTAATAGTTGATTAATTTGCACATGTGAGTAGCGGGATTTATAGATCTCAGTGAATCATAATATTTAAAGCTTTAATAATTATTTATGTCTATTTTCTTTGAAGAAATTGTGTGCGTGCTGCTAGCTCGCGTGTATATTTACTATGTTATACAGACGGCCAAGCACGAACGTAATACGATATATTACACGAACTTATATAATATTCTTGTGTTATTTTATTGAAACAACGCCATCTATAAGATATCGATTGAATTTATTAGAATCCAATAGATATCTTATGGATGGCGTTGTACCATAAAAAAACTATGTAAGTCTAAATCACATGCTTATGCTATGCAACTCGGGATGCTTCATAAATAAATACTATCCTATTGAAACCGAATTGGAATCACGCATACCTCTCTTTAGTGTTATATTTAATAAATTATGATACGAAATATCCCTACTGGATAGTACCCTATCGATAGATGGCGTTGATTTCAATTTTTTATTTATTGAAACACGTACCATAAAAAATACTATTTGAGCAATGTCCTTTGCATGAATCTCAATACAACATTTACATGAAGAAGAACGAGGGTATATTAATTAAAGTCTCAAGGCTGTTAAGTATGACTTGTTTATTTGGAACAAGTAAGGATTTAAAACATTTCGTCACCAATAAACAATTTCAAAATACATGATCATGACTTACTACATTATCAGCTTAATTACAATTTTATATTAATTGAACTAGCTTGAAGAAAATCGTTATTAACATGATTTCTTCGGGGTAATAATGTTTTGTGATTTTTGATTTAAACATTTGCATAAAGGATTACTTGTATATTAATTTGTTACAACGGAAGATTTTCGTCATCACAAAAACCATATGAATAACAAAATAAATGTATGTCTGCAAAAATATCAACTATGGTAATGTAAATAATATTTCAAAATACCCTTCTATTTATTAAAAATATAATCGAATAGGTGCATGAAAAATTAGTGGCAAGATGACATAAAAAGGTATTTGATAGTTAGTTACAAGTGAAGCTAGTGTACAAAGTATTGTATTAGTAGTGTGGGGCACCAATAAGAACTTTTGTTTAATGTAAGGATGTAATCAATTAATAATAATCGCAAAACGCATCGTAGACCGCACTACGCGGCCTATACAACATTTCTCTGCAGCATTTCCTCCATATCCATCTCGGAACTGGCACGGGTTCAACTGTTAAAGAAAATAATATTGTTATCAATACATGTAATTAGGTGTCTTTCTTTCGAAGATGTGAGGTTTCTGCCGACTTGGGAATCGAACCCGCGCGTCGCGCTTATGATCACTAGACCAATGAGGTAATTTTATCAAAATATAGATTACTAGCATCCGCCCACGGCTAAACCCGCGTGATATCTTTATAATTATAGCCTATGTTACTCAGTGTTATTATAGGATTCTGCTGGTGAAAGAACTTTGAAAACCGCTCCAGTAGTTTTTGAGTTTATCCATTACAAACAAACAATCAAATATTATCTCTTTGTAATAATAATATTATTATACTATATAGTATAGACTTATTTATAAAGGTTCGTAATGGGGCTGATTGCACAAGTTGTGCACAATTTTCATAGCTATCTTCACCTTAGGGAGGTTCTGTCCTCGCGGGACATGAATATATTATTATTATGAATAAAAAAATCTAAACTCACTCTGCAGACCTTTAGGGCTTGGGGGCCGTAGGAGGTGGTGGCGGAGTGTCACCACCATAGTCAGTCCATTTGGCAACAATCATGGCAGAGAATCATGATAAAATATTGTGAAAACATCCAAAGCACACCACATACAGTACAAATGACATGATATTAAAATGTTGGTTAATAAGTTACTTACGTCTCTCCACTGTGCGCCTGACTTAGTAGTCCCCACACCAACAGCATTTAGCTGGGCCGCCAACGCATCCCACCGAGAATTGACGCGTTGTCTATCGTGTGGTCCGGCATTGACCAAACGAACAACCGCCAAGTCAGCATATCCATCTGCTGTGTAGAGACTGAACTCTGTTAGCCAGCATGCTGAAATATAAATTACATTAGTCGAAACGTACAGTACGTGTATAATGTAGGCGAAAACACTTCCGTCCTAAATTCCGTTTTATGTAGTCTAGCCTTCAGAGAGGTAAGAAATTAAGTTTTGTCTGTTCTACGGTAAAGGTAACCTACAATGTGGGGCGAGCGAAGCGACCTTAGGAGTTCAGAGTACCCCGACTAGAGCCCTTTAGGTTCGAAGTATATGACAGCGCGGAGGACTCGTGCCACCTTGCACATCATTTGCTGCACTCTGACCGAAAAAAACCACTATTTCACTTTGCTGCATCATGTTCCACTGTTAACTAAATCATGTTACGATTGCCCCGTAACTATATCTCACTAATTTGCAATGGTCGAACATGAATTACGAGAACAACATACTTACTTTATGAAGTTCTTCTATTTCTTCTATATAGTATAAAGATATAATCTTCAACCTTCTTCAACGGAATTTTCAGTTTTCATTGTTTATAAAAGCACAAACCATAGAGTATCTAACCACTACGTTACCACAGACTAGGCAAATGCCAAACATCGTTTGCGTCTAGTTATTAATTTTCATTATTTTTTATATTTTAATATGCATGTTTTAAAATGTAATTAATACAAAAACAGTCGGTCAATCTTTATTTAACTCAAAAAAGTGTAAAGTCAATTTAATAAGCAGAAATGGCACGATTAAAATAACTTCAAAAACATTTCAACGTCTCGAAACGAAACGAAAATAACGTTCACTTTGGCCGTTCACCGCGAACTGTATAATCTGTGCCGCGAACCCCAGTTTCGGAATTTTTTTTACGCGGTACCGGTATGTTCATATTCTTTTAATCGTATGAACTTCACCAAAAGTGTTGTTGTTCATATCCACCAGAGTTACGCGGTAGACCCGCGGTTCTCATGCTCGCGAGTGGTCATCAATTACTGAGTCAGATATGTGAGTGGCCTTATTCGAGGCTCGTATGAATTTGATAACCATTGTCATCGAATAGGATCTACAGTTTCAAGGAAATGTGAAAGCAAGTTTGCTTGTCTCGTCTGCCTGTGTTTGCTAGCAAACTTGAAATCTTGAAATTAGGTAATTTTCGTCCTGAAGAGAAATTTATTCAGGCAAGCGAATAGAATAGAGAATATTATCGATTCGATTCATCAAAATATATCAACCGACAATAAGAGAGAGATTTGAATCGAGATTCAAGATGCGACATGTTCTTACAGTATAGCTCTCCAGTACCTGCTGTAAAGTAATTGGGAGCTATATCTATACATTGCTCGCCTTTCGTGGAGTAATGGAAGTCGACTCGTGTTCGTACAATGCACGCGATGTATCGTGTTGTGTCGTGATCGGATATCTCTACAAACGGGGATTTACTGACGGAGCGTTTGGGACTGCATTCGGATCTTGTTGGCTTAGTTTCTCGTTACGTAACTGAATTATGCTTAATTTTTTAGGTTCGCAGCTTTTGGTAGCTTTTGTTAGCGGAAACAGTCCGATTCATTCTTCGAAAATAATGTATTACTGGCATTGAAGGTACGTAGTTTGTAGAACACACAAACTATCAGTAGAAACAAAACTTTAAAGTGCTTTTTTAGCTCCAGTAACTTCTGCGCTGATGAGGCACTGGATCAAAAACAAATTAGGGAGACGCTATATTTTATTTGCTGTATGGATTAAAGGCAGTGGAACCTTAGCAGTAGAATGCTTGTCTTCCAACATCTCATACGAAGCCAATGAAAAAGAAATAGGAGAACACATTAGATATTGATTTTGTGGATAATAGTGCCGATAGTCGTTAAGATAATTATTGTATTCAGTTCAATAACGTTGAGCAAGGTCGTATGTGCTTTAGGGAAGCGTCGTGTTGTCTGCACACGGCGCTAATAGTAGGGTCGGCAAAACGCGAGTGATGCCCCTGGTGTTGCAAGCGTCCATAGGTTACGGTAACCGCTTACCATCAGGCGGGCCATATGCTTCTTTGCCACTTTAGTGGTATAATAAAAAAAGTTGTACCTAATCTAAAGAAAGAACTTTGGTTATATCCAAGCTACTAACATTCGCTGTGCGTAAATCTGGCGTCAAGGAGGAAGAGAACTGCGTTGATGCAGTCCACTATGAGCAGAGTGACTCCGGTCATGGTGAACGGCAGGAGAGTCGCGTAGAAGCTGCAGGACCGCTCGCCTTGCGTCACGTTGACCACGGCGAAGAACATCCAGACGATGTGGAGGGAAAGCCACAACTTGATCTTGCTGAAAGGAAAATCATATAATTGCATCGGTACGTAGACAAAAACTGCTGATTATGGGTCTAATTATAGACACAAAATATATAATGACCAAAGAAAATTACAATAGCCAATGACATCTGATGGACATGAAATTGGACCTCTTGATAGACTGCTTATAATAAAGATCATAATGCATAATTCCAAGAATCCCTTAGTTTCCACGGTACAGTTGGCGAAGTGAGAGTTTATGTAATATGTATGTTTCTAAACTGTACCCACCATACAGGAGAAATACCTACTAGTGGGGTAACGTTTTTGGAAAAAATAAAGAAGTAATAAAAGCTTGACAAATGTCAGGTAATTGCAATACGTTGTAATAAGCGCAAATAATGGTGCTGCTGCGGTTTTTCCATTTAACAGCACAAACAATTTTTTTTTTTTTAAATGAATATATTAGATCAATGTACCATGTAATAAATATGAATTTGATAAGTAAAGTTTTCTAATGCCGTCAGTTCGTCGATGAAATTTTTAAGCCCGAACAAAATTGGAGAGATTCTGTAATTGTCATAGTTAAAAATTAAAGTCCGTATAATAATAGTCATGAGTGTACGGATGCACTACTCAAACTTAGAACCAAAGTTGGAAGACATACACAAATTTCAACGTACGTTCGAAATCTGGCCGCGACGTAGTTCTGGACAGGCCACACAACGCTGGTGAAGACCCTCTCGTAACTGATGCTGGAGGTCAAGTTGTAGAAGTGGATCCTGCCGCAAGCCTCAGGGTCATACAAGTACAGGATCTTAATCAACGTGATCTCATGTAGCTCGGTCATGTCTGGTGAAAACTTACAGTCGAGGGTCAGCCAGCTCATCACAACGCAAAGAATTGCTGAAACAAGCTTAAACATGTTATTATTAAAGTTCTAAATGCTTTAGGAAGATTTGATTACAGTGATGGTTTTAGCGTGCATCTTAATTTCAGTAGGAAATAATTATTTAGTAATATTGATTTCAGAGCTTTACTAAAATAGGTCTAATATAGGTACCAAGTTAGTCGGATATAGAAGAATGATATCTATTTATTAAGGTAAACGATGCTGTCCAATCCACCTGTAATTAATCTTTTGGATAGATAGGTAGATCAGAGTAAAGAACACAATGCAAGTATTTGACATAATATATTATGCGAAAAATAATACTTACCGATCAAAGTTTTTATACTTGATATAATTAAACTGATGAAATTAGACCAAATGAATTCTTGGAAGCAACGAAATACTTACTTTGGTAAAAAATCACCAGCATGCTCCAAAATCCCAATGATCCCATTATCTCAGTTTATTATTGCGACAGTTATTTTATTGTAAACTTTACCCAATTCAATGCCACACTAAAACTCGTTACAAAGCGTTTCCGAGACAATCTAGAGGGCAAACAAATTCAAGTGGGCCGCGTACAATTTTCCGTCACTAAAATTGGTCCGTCCCATGTTTTGATAACAGGTAAAGTCCAAAATTAATGGAAACCGTCTCCTGGCAGATGATAATGAAATATTTAATAGCCTCCTTCTACCAACGTTTTAAATTGAATTCCATAAAGAACAGAACCGCTTCATTTCATTTCTCATTACCGAACGCCCATTGGTAAAAATTCACCGCTTCCTAATCCAGATAATAAAAGACAGTTACTTTTTATTGAAGTAATTTTAATAGAAAATTTTGAGCTTCTTTTAGGTTCCTTACTCCATAGCATTATTTCAGTTGTTAACTAATTAAATAAAGTGTAATTTATAGAAATCCTAAAACATAAAGAAGTTACTATCTTTCGCGTGAGGCTTTTTATCTCCAAGTCGGTAGACAAGAGTTGTATCGTCGTTTACTTGTATCTGTTGTGGCTCTGGAATAGCTAGATATCGCTCATTAGGATATTTCTTCCTGAACTCCCTCCTCTTAATCTTTCGTCTGATATGGCTGAGTACTCTGCAGAAGTACATATTAAGGATACAGATGACCAAACCTCGCACCCAGCAGAAGGAAGCTGCAATAGGGAGCCAACCGGCAAAGTCTTCATAATTCGATAACTTTAGTTCAGTACTCCATCCACTGTATCTAAGGATCATGCCTTTGGTCAAGCTCTGTTTGATGTGAGTGACGTAAACAACGGCCATGGATAAATCGAAGCAAATGACGAAGATGCAGCTATAGAAGAATATGGCAAGCACGACTTTCAAAGTGCCGAGAGCCGTGGTTCTTTTGACGAAACACCGAAAAGCAATGGCAAGAATAAACCAAATAATGTGGATAGCGAAGCTCATCTCTATATACCTGTAAGAGAAAAAAAAGGTGTTTTAGTTAAGTTTTAATGAACATTTTGATTTTAATCGATCCAAAGGAAGGTACGTTGATAATATTATCTACATATTCATCTGCAAAAGGAAACAAAGATTTTTTTTTGCAATAGTCTGATAACCCAAAGCGATTATGATAATTATCTACTGTATAGTTTTATTCACTTATTACCAGTTATGGGAGTTATATTACAAAATGTATTTTCAAACGAGTTTAGCTCGATGTAAAACTTTTCCTATCTCGCTATAACGAAGTCAATTTGAAATAAATATGCAAAATGCGCTCTATATCGAATGTTTCGAGAATAGTTTTAATAAAACATAAAAGAGCTCGGATTACAGGGACAGTTGTGAATGTCCACTTCATTAAACTTGCTTTCCTGTTAAAAATAGATAAGTTGGACTAGATTATCAGATGCAGAATTTGATTCACTTTTCTTTTATGCAATCAAGGTGATTCTTATTGCTTTGTGATGACCTACTATGAATAATGAATATTATAATCAATAATAATGTCAGTAATGTTCTTTACATAGAATAAAATAAAGTCGCTTTCCACTTCCGTCTGTCTGTATATCAGCTAACTCCTCCCAAACCCTCAACGGATTTTGATACGGTTTTCACCATCAGTTAGATAATTTTTCACGGAAGGTTTATATGTATAATACTTTCATATTTAATGTAAGGATAGTAGAGAAATTGCACCCGGGCGTATCCGGGGACGGGTCGCTAGTATATGAATAATACACAATACAATACAATAATTGCAAACAAGAAAGAGAAGAAAAGATACAATAGAAAAAGAGATGTACAAAGGGCGGTCTTAATTAATACGTGAAGAGAAAACTTTGTACCTCTTTTTAAGCATATTGCGCGCAAGGAGGAGTGATTATATGGAGAAGGAGTGCAGAAAGCTAAAATTATGGTCGAATTTCGACCACTAGGCGACCAGTAGTTTTTTTAAATAATCATGAAATTTTATAATGTTTATTTGAAAAATTGGCAATGTCACACCCATTTTTTTCCCTGACGATAAAAAATATTATCCGGTATATAGACAAGGTAGACAGACACTCACCTCCTAGTCTTAGTGCTCAGTCGAGTAGACACGGTGACGATAGCTGGCAACCATTTGATGGGCCTGACTTCTAAACCGAAGGTCTCGTTGCTGATATGAAGGTTAACAATCAGTTTGGACACATTTATTTTATAGTCGCACGCGTCCGAGTCGTAGAGGTACATGATGCGCGTCAGTTTGTCGTAGTCGTACATCGAAGGATCGGGAACCCAAACGCAAGCGATGATGGATACTGAACCGATGGATACTACAATACCTGAGACAATAAGAATTAATTTAGGAAGCATCTTTTACGTACTAGACATGGGCCTTTTTGCATTTTTACGCAATCGGATAAATATCCGATTTCAGATTTTGATATCGATTTCAAAATCCGTTTATTGAAATCGATTTCAGGAGTGGCTCCGGCTCACGGTTTCGATCGTCGAGAATCATCATAGTAGTAACGATCTAAATTAGATCTCATTACTTCCCAGTGTAGTTTTAATTTTCAATGAAACCCCCAAAATCCAAATCTATCGAATTTAGTGAAATTCGCTTTGTCTTTTTTATTATACCGAACGCTGGCTTAGTTAGAAAGAGAGGAAGCGAATCTCATTGGTTTGTGACTGTGTGTAGCAAATGATTGCGCAGTGCGGTTTGGATTTGTAGATTTTGTAATTTTGGATTAGTAGGTTTGGATTGTGAGGTCGATTTAGATTTCCCGTAGTTTTGTGAAATCAGTTTGTCTAGTTCGGATTATCGATACGATACGATTTGTTACTGAAATCGGATTTTAGATTCGTTTTCATATATCTGACTCATGTCTACTACGTACTATTAATGATAAGGACTGAAATAATTGACGGCGCGGTTGGAGCAGTGGCTAAGGGATTAGCTTTCTGCGGTGTGCCGCGAGTTCGATCCCCGCACGGAACTAATATTTGTATGATCTACAGATAGTTGTTTCGGGTCTGGGTGTGTGTGCATGTGACATGTATGTTTGTAAACTGTACCATTGGTACACGAGAAATCGTAGTGAGGGGCAAAGTTTAAAAAGAATGTATATAATGATGGAACTGCTTGCACTTTGTATTGACACATTTCTCAGATACATCATACTTCACACACACACACGAAAAGTCGCAGACTCGCCCTCAGAATAGAATAGAATAGAATAGATCTTTATTTCATGTAAACCAGATACAGGCACTTATGAAATGTCGAGACTCTAGGTGCACGGTTCCAAATAGTAGACCCTATGGAGAAGAACCGGCAAGAAACTCCATGGTAACTCTTTTAAAAAAATAGATTATAATCTTTATCAGTACAATGTTGCGGTAAGAGCTGCGAGAATAATGTAATTTAATGTGAATAAAAATAAGACTAGGATAATAATGATTTGCCTGTGAATAAGATTGCCATGGCAGTTACAAGCTGACCAGTTCCGACAGACGGCACCCGTTCACGAGTATGACGCACCCACAAACGTATAAATATACGACCGCCACGCACAATGACAGCCGTATGCGGACGATGAAATCACTCTCCGCCAGGAGAGAATCAGACTAGCTCGGAAAGCTTTCAACACTACACACGACAGACCATCTTACCATCCTCGCCGTCGAGGCCCGTTGCGATGTCCTGCCCCATGTCCTCCCTGACCTTCGCTCGCGCCAGCCCTTACCGAGTCCATAGTTCTAAACGTCCCTAATAATAATAATTCAACACAGACACAGCAACTCTCTTGTTGCCCCATCAGCGTCACCCTAAGCCGAGGCCCGTGTGCCACTAGGAGACGCCCTTAGCTGTGTCTCGCTTAATCACTTTATTTTAATAGGGCGGAGACCATTAAGGCCTTACCGAAAATCCGGTTAAACAGTAAAGGCTCGATGAGCAACATTTGAGAGACACTATAAAAACGAAGTGTGTGCTGGGACACATAGTAGAAGTGAAACTTCAACGGACAATATATCGTCTACCCCCTCCACGCGGCCGTAACGCTTTTTCGTGACAGAAAAATCCTAATACATCCCGTAAACAAAGAAGTTTCACTACAAAAAAAAATTACAAGCTTGGCTTGGCTTTACTCGTTTGTTCCACGCGCTCCGTCTATCCTTATTCTTTCGTCTGAGGTTTCTATGCAATATAATTATCATTCTAAGGGCCAATGAGAATACCTTAGATTATATTATTGATTGACCTGTGCTGCCGCTGGAGCGGCCGCGGAAACCAATCAATAATATAATCTAAGGTGAATACTTACACTGTAAAACGATAATATCGGCTATAAAGGCACATTTCTTCCTATCCCTGGGCATCAAGGTGACCCGTTCTTGTACCATATATGTCTCATTGTCAAACATGATGATAAGTTATTATTTTTTCAACTATTCGTCCAATAAATTTTATTTATGTGACGACAGAGAAAAATTATAATGACTTTTGACGTTTAACAGTTTTTATTTTTCACTGTTGATTTTTTTATATGTCACTTGTGTTTCGTGATGAATAATAATAAATAAGGTTTTAGCATCAATTGTTAAGGTCTAGGCCACATTAGAGCTGCTTCACACGGAAAAACCTGCGAATTAGGAAGAACAATATTAAGTTTAAGTTTAGTATGGGACAGCCCACAATTTTTTCGCGATTACTATGTTGTTCCCATAGAGCAAGTTGCTCAGTTTGATGGTCTGATCCACACTATTAAATATGACCACGCATTTTAGATACACTAAAACGTTGTCAACGTTATACGTCAGTTCAACAGATAAAGAATATTATGTTAGATTAATTATGTACCAAGCGGGTTCTTCATCTGAGTATGTACCTATTGTAACTTGATAATGTCTTCGTCATTATTATTAGCATACACTTATCATCAAAAAGTGCAACAACTTCTGCTGCTCATGCAGTTCTGAAACCATCCGATTAAAACCCATGAAAAGTTAAAGCGAACTATAGAACTAAAAGAACTTAGTTCGAAACTTGGAAGTACTGTGTATGGACGTCTGGTTAATTAACTGCCGACAGTTTTATGTCTTCCGCAGACGAACTCCAGACTACTGAAACATAGGGGAAGGTAGCGGGCACAGACACGCTCGATTAGTTATGAGACAGAGATGGAGAGAGCAGTAAGAGTACCTACCCTTACACGTTAATATATTTTTAAAGCAGACTCATGGATACGGAAAGAAAATTTATTGATTTTAGAACAGTCACACAAGGGCACGGAAGAAATTTTAATAATAGTTTTTCTTTTTTTTTTTTTTTTTTTATAACATTGCTTCTCACTTGGATTTCTCCTGTATCGAGGGTACAGTTTACGAACATACATGTCACATTCACACACAACCAGACCCGAAACAACTATCTGTAGATCATACAAATATTTGTTCCGTGCGGGGATCGAACCCGCGGCACGTAGCGCAGAAAGCTAATTACTTAGCCACTGCGCCAACCGTGTCATCAATTTAGAATAGGCAAGGGAATAAAAAATTGAAATAAACAATTATTAATGTACTGTGATGTCCCGAAACCTGGGACAATTGTTGTCCCAGAAAAAATGTTGTCGTAAGGAAGTCTCCACTTTTTGTCTCTGTGCCTCGAAGTTTAGGTGAATTAGCAGCACCTATTCCGATCACTGGGGGGCTAAAAAGGCCGCTTTCGTAATATGAATCATAATATGATTCATATTACGAATGTCAAAATATCTACTTAATTGACGACTCTTAATATCATCCGCATAAGGTTCATATTCAGTAATCATCTGTTTGACAGCTACTAAGCAGATCATTAGATGAATTGCTCAATGTCGCCTTTTTAGGCCCCCTGATCATGACTAACCTCGACTAATAATTGTATGGAACAGCTTCCATTTTGTCGTGATTTCAGCGTTGGTCCCATAGTAAAAGTTGTTTATAATGGTAAGTACCATAACCCCTTAAAGGGATCGGGACTAGGAAGGCAGAACCTTATATTGATACTTCATTAAGTATCAATATAAGTATTAGAGTTCGAAACGGGGTATTTACCATGTTTATATCTTGTGTTGAGCTCCCGATATACCCCGAATACCCCGAATACCCCGATTGAATACCCCGTTTCGAACTCTAATACAAATGTTAGTGACCATGACAGTTTAAAAACTTATATCAATATAAGGTTCTGCCTTCCTAGTCTCAGTAACTTCATTAAGTTTGATGAAACTAATTATTATCGTATTACTAACTTGGAATCCTTTGATACGTACTTTATCAAACTGGTAACAGAATTTGATACAGCTTGTAATGTAATTAATGAGAAGATAAATTTAGTAGAAATTTTATGTAATTGAAGTGATACGGATATACCAGAGGAATATGTAGTTCTTGCTAAATACAATGTTTTTAATGTAGATACCTCAATGACTAAAGAATCCTCTTTTAAATGGTTTCTTAAGTCATTGAGATACCTGGTCGCGGGACTTATCTCATTACCGTGACCCCGGAACGTAAAGGGTTATCGAAGGAACACCGTGGATTTTAGTCAGTACAAGTCTGACAGTCCCTCCCGCCCTGCCCGGGGTGGGAGGACTCATTTGATGATTTTACCACGCTAAAAAAAAAAAAAAAAAAAAGTCATTGTGATACCTACGGTCGGCCCATAAAGTGGTCTATCAATTTTAACACAACTTCCCATCAAATGAAAATACTACTAAGGTTGAAACTTCATTATTTTGACAAGTAAATAGGTACCTATAGACTTTTTTAACCCCCGAAAAAAAGAGGGGTGTTGTAAGTTTGTAGTGTGTATTTGTAGATCTGTGTATATGTGTATCTGTCTGTGGCATCGTAGCTCCAAAACGGAAGGACCGATTTCAATCTAGTTTCTTTTAATTGAAAACTAGTTTAATTGGGTATCATCTTAGCTATGTTCCATGAAAATCTGTTCAGCCGTTCAAAAGTTACAGCTCTTTTTATAGTTGGAGTCTTGGTGATTAAGTTATTGTTTTATGGCGTGCATAAAAATTTCAACCGTAGGGTGGCCTTGGGATGGTAGACCAATTAATTGAACGACTGTACAAGAAAGGTGTTTGATTACATTGAGTCTATCTTTTAATCAATACTGTTATGTAATCGTAATGCCTTCGATCCATAAGGGATTAGATTGCGATCGTTTTACATCTAAGTTTAGAGAAATTTTAGTCAATATTTGATTACGACACGGCTTTCGTAGCACTACGCAAACTATAGACTTAATTATCTAATCCTTCTTAGAAATTGACTTATGAAATTGAAATGACTATTGAAATGAGAACGCGTACATAGTATGTCACTACCTTTTCCCTGCTTTTTTAAGAAAATAATAAAAATCAGCATCAGCATTGAAGTCAATGAAAAAACATCAGCATCAGAATCCGCTGATCTGAAAAAAATATGCATCAGCAGCAACCCTGGTACATACCCCGTATGTTTACACCAGAACATGTTTAGTCGAGTTTTAACTTCAGTAGAACTAGGTAAAGCGAGTCTTGAGCTAAAAACTTTATGTCACTAAAGTTGCTTTTAATCAAAAGGAGCGCTCTTTGATAGCTTAAGTGTTAAGTGCAGAATAATGGCAAGCTTTAAGAACACTTAAAAGTTTGCATAGATATACGGCACGCTTTAGTCTATCGATAAGAGCCTTATTACGTCTACTGATAAACATTAGCAATGTTCTTGGGATTGAAACAATCGTTTTTTAACACGCTTTTATTAGCTTGACATCTATGGCTTGACCTATAACTAACTAGAAGGAAAAATAGAGGCAAAAAGAAAAAGAGGAAGACCAAGAAGAAACTACATTGATCAGCTGAAAGAAAAAGCGAATATAGAAACATATAAAGATTTAAAAGATTTGGCATTAGATAGGACCGAATGGAAATTGCTACACCGACAAGTGCTTAGCACTTAAATTTTGGATGGATGGATAACTAACTAACTATGTAAGAAAATCTTGGAAGTTAAATTAGACCCACTTCCCGGTTTCCGATTGAGCTGAAATCTTGCATACACGTTCAGTTTGGATGACTAAAGCGTGTTCCACAGTCATTTTTTAAACATTAATAAAAAAAAAAGAATACTTTTTCCCTCACTAGGGTTTCTCCTGTATCGAGGGTACAGTTTATAAACATACATGTCATATGCACACACACCCAAACCCGGAACAACTATCTATAGGTAGATGATACAAATAATTGCTCCATCTGGGGATCAAACCCGCGGCACGTAGCGTAGAAAGCTAATCGCTTATCCACTGCGCCAACCGTATGTCATCTTGATACGCTATTATCATGATACTTGGGTAATAAATTTTCGCCCGATTACGCGGCAAACTCGCAGCGCACTCGCGGCGTACTCGTTACGCGCTCGCCTCATTTTCAACTCGCTCGCTTTCCAGTACGATAAGGCCCTGAGTACGTGAATATGGGACTTTCTTAGCGTTATCCATTTAAAGTTTGTCAATAGTGCCTGCCTTTCATACAATTCAATTGAAGACGATACAAAAAGTAAATTTAGGGATCATTAGACCCGAAGAAAAGCTTAAGAAAATTATATTTTGTTTTTTTTTTCTTGAAATAAAATAACTAGGTCGAGTTTCACGGAATATTTTTTTTTGTACTTAGTATCAATAGCGGAGGAAACACCTATTTATTCCTTCATCTTTATTCTTTTTTTTTAAAAAAACGTTGCGTCACTAATATTTACATGTATCTACAGTTTACAAAGATACATCTCACATAAACACATACACCCCCTTTTTCCTGCTGGTATCTTCTGGGACCGATTTCAATCCATTTGAAACAGTGCACATAGAATCATGACGTTTTTAAAGTGACTGCAAAGGCCCAGTAGAAATATTTTTTTTGACTTCCACTTAGAATAGGTACTTGAAGTATTGTGAGAAGGCAGAGAAAGAGTCTAACTTCACAATATTTTTTAATCGACCGAATTTTATCCTATCGTATATCAGACGACTGAGAAAGCCGTGAAATATCTTGAAGATTGATAAAAAAAATCTGGGCTGAAAAGAACGAAATTCTATAAAAATAAAAAAAACTTAAATTGCCTTAATCTCTTTAATTAATCAAGAGTAACTAACGTTTTGCTTTTAATAAATAAACTAAAAAGGCCGATATTCCAAATTAACGACCCACTTAACCCGAATAACCACGAAAGTGCAATTAAAATGAAACGCTAGCAGATCAGCAAACATTCAGATACGTTCAAAATCGTATGCAATCAATCATGTTTGAACAAGCTTACATATTCCCGGGATGCGGACATGTGGAGGGTTATCGAGAATACACTCGATGTTGAAGGGATGCGAGTGTTTGTGGACGGTGACTCCTTGTTCAAACATGTCTCAGACACAAGCTAAGGAGATGTACAAATCTAAGAAAGAAGAAGTTTGATGTTAGAAGTACTTTACGATGCTGAAGTAAAATAATACTTTATAGTGCGGAGTTGGGTTTATTAGTTCTTAGCTTAATTAAGTTTAAATTATTTCATAAAGAAAGAACTGGAAGTGTAGCTACAGGGACAAGTTGCCTGCAGGGGTGCCAACTGAAAATCAGCGCTGGGTTCTTCGCGCCCAGCAAATGCTGAGCTGGCTACCCTTTCGGCATGGGCATGCTTGACAACAATATACAATAGGATGACTATTTTACGTTTTTTTATTTTGTTCTTAGTGTCCTTTTTATTTTTTACCGTTTAAAGGTTAAGTTAATTTTTATTTTATTTCTCTCTCGTGTGTTGTCACTGTCCGTACTGAATAAATGTATTTTCTTTCTTTTCTTTCTTTCTTTCTTCTTTCTTTCTAAGTTTATTTCTTAGAAAATCTTAATCATGTAATTAAAGCTTTTAGTTTCTTGTGGATGGGCCTACAGACGAATGCTACGAATTAGTTGGATCTTCTGGTATCAACGAGGAGGTCCTGTGATGTATCGGTAAGAAGTGCGAGCTTTGGGATACCATCAGACGAAGGAAAGTTGCATATCTGGGACACGTATTTAGACACGACAGATACGGCCTTTTGAAACTTTTTATGATGGGCAAAGTTGCCGGCAAGAGACACGTTGGTCGCAGGAAGAAGTCGTGGCTGAGACAACTTCGGGAGTGGACTGAAGTCTCGAGTGCTGCACAACTGTTTCGCCTCGTAAGAGATAGAAGGAAATATGCAGAGCTGACTGCCAACCTTCGCTAGTCGGAGAGGCACTATAAGAAGAAGAAGTTTCTTGGCAGTGATATCCTAGCGGTTAAACGCTTGTCTTCCATGTAGGAGGGTTTGAGTTCGTAACCGGCCTGCACCTCTGACTTTTCGAATTTATGTGCGGATCAGAATTTGATTATCACTTGCGTTAACGGTGAAGTAAAACATCGTGAGGAAACCTGCACACCCGAGGGAGCCTGATAAAGTTCTCGACGGTGTGTGTGGTTCGTCAACGTGTATCAGGCCAGCGTGGTGGACTAAGGCCTAACCCTTCTCTATCTGAGAAAAGGCCCGTGCTCAGCAGTGGGACAGTAATGGGCTAGATGAATTTTATTTAGGTATATAGTTTCTTGAACGAACTGTGTTTTAGAATTGATGGTGGATTGAAGTGTAGCACCCAATAGATTTCTGTTGTGTCCACTTTATTTCGCTTGGACATAGACAAACTGAAAATAAGACTCGTCATCTATTCTTATACATCAAAATTCAGAGGATCGATTAATTTTAGTAGTAATTGGGTGAAAAAGATTATGTTATTCCTCAGAAAGCATACTACGTATCTATTATTTACTTAATGAGCATCGATTTTCCATATGTACTTACTAGGACGCTGCTCAGAATTTTCATCGAATAGTCAATTAGTTAGCTTTGAGTTCGTAATCTTCTTACGTGACTAATTTGCTTTGACCTGAATAGTCTTCATGGTTAAGTTTTAACTAGATTTTAATTCTGGGTATTAATTAATAATGTTCTTTAAATTTATCAATGGAAGCGTCATCATCCGAATTCACAAAATTCTATTGTTGTTACATATAAAAACCGACTTCATAAAACTAAAAAGTATAAAATAATTTTCTTAAAAAACTTAACAGCCTTCTAAAGGCTTCAGAAGCTGTTAAGTTTTTTTAATTTTTTTGAAGTCGTTTTTCACTTTTTTTTAAGGTTTATTTTATTTATCTATTTTGAGTGGCATAAACAATACATAAACGTGCAAATCCAGCAATCACGAGTATTTTGCTGTTACTTCCATTGTCTATCTCCGAAGATCTTCATCAGATCTTCACCAAATTCGTGATAAGTGAAGATATCGTTGAACAAACATACAAAAAAAAGTACAATCCTTGAGAACCCCTTTTTTTTCAAGTTGGTTAAAAAGTACTACATACATCTGTTGTATATAAATAAAGCATTTGATTTAAATATTATATTATAAACTGTTCTTAAAATATTAAATAACAAATTGTCACGCGTCACTGAGTCGGTGAGAGAGAAACAAAAGACGGTAGCACAGACACCACGCACAGACAAGACAAAATTCGTTGTAATGGCAGTGCTAAAATTATGCGTTCATACTTACAACATCCTCGCGCTACCACCATAAAAGTTAATTAGGTCTGGCGCTAACTCCATTAATTATCCATATACTCGGCTGATTAAGTGTAAATCTATAATTTATACGGGTTGAAATCCAGTTGTCTATTATCGATGAGTATCGCAATAATTCAATTTCCTCTACGTTACCTTCGAAATTCAATAATTCGATTTCTGTTTCACATGATTAGAACATCCCAATTTAATTTGTTTCGTTCAAAATCCGAAGTGCGTTTTGAAGCGACAAACGTCATTTGTTGATTGAATATCGTAATCGAATGCTAGCGTGTTAAAAACAATGACAGTGCTGTGATCAGCATCACGTTTGTTAGGAAAGGAGATAAGGCGTGCCATTGCTATGTTAGGGGAAGTTACTATAAATATTTTTATTAAAAAACGGTTGCAGTTCTTTTTTATTTATCAAACTGCGAACCCGCAGCAACATCCACATATAATAGGTTCTCTATTGTGTCTACTTTAAGTCGCTGGGATTTAAAAATAATGTTAACTAGGCATGGGCAATAAAAACGCCAGGTCAGAATATCTCTAAGTTAGTTACGATATGATATTTTGACAACCATCACACATCTGGTCTGGAGTAGGTAGGTACCCAAATAGTCAGTTAGGTCCATCATATTTTAGTACAAGACATGTCTAATTTGAGAAAACCGCAGACATGTGGGACCGAACATACTGACTCCTGTAGCACAGGTCTTTGTACCTAGCTCAGGAGTTAGGGACTTCGAACAGATTTGTTCTTACTAATAAGTCAATAAAGATTTTTTTTAATATTTTGTTTATTCCTCCATGGCAATTTTACCGATCGACGACGTGTATGGAATGGTGAAGTATTGAGAAACCAAGCTCTTGTTCGTGTTGCTTGAGCGTAAATAATGGATTATATGCTTGACGGAACATGGTGTTGATTTTATATTAGTTGTCTTTGTTGATGTGTAACCTTTTTATGAATTAGCAAAGGTTTTCCTCTGTCGTGTGAATTTCCAAATTAGGTATTACGTAAAGATTTTTTTTAATATTTTTAATTTACCTACATCATAATTTTCTTTTGCAATCAGTAGTCATTTTTTAATAAATTATTAAACTTTTATATCTGATCTGATGACGTCACAGAATAGTCTAAAGATTTAGATTTCTATAAAATCTAAAAAACAGAAGTAAAATCCCTATTGCTTGATTTAGCTATAAACATTTTTTGGTGTTTGCTGGCAACAATCTTGGCTGGTGTAGAAAAGACATTGAAATCTTCAGACTATTCTCTAGTTTACTCTCTGCTTCAGTGCACCCTAAAAAAGGTGGAAATACTCAACTTAACAATAAATCTGTATCTTGTGATTGAGAATTCGGAATTATAGTCGTTACTTTATATCATATCCAAAAATTGGGAGCCATTTCTTGGGTAGCTATTGTGTAAGAACATCTCGTATCTCGATTCGACTCACTCTTAATGTTGGTTTATATTTTACTATACTGTGACCGCGAGCTATACCGTTCAAGTATAGTGCCACAAACTTATCTGACCCAGTCATGGCGTCGCTGCCGTCGCTTTTACCAATGTCATCTCCGTACATAAATGATATTTTGATGTCCTTTTTGTTCCGTAGCGACGTTAGTTCCAATTTTGGTCACCGGGTCAGATAAGTTTGTGGCACTATAGTTGCGTGGCGAGACGCGAGAGAAGCAGCTCGCTCTATTATACTCATGTCATGTCACCTTCCACGACGTTCGCGGCGGTAACACGCGTTATTTGCACCGAAATGTGTAGCCATGCGCACATGTCATTTGTTTTTTTACCTCATGTGCCTATGGCCTATAGCGGTACAGCGCTCGCGGTCACACTTTTTCACTGACAACTTAATAATGGAGCTGTGAACATGCTCTAGTCATCATCTTCACAGCCAGCAGCAGCAGCAGGTCATGTTCACAGCTCCTTTTATTACAGTATGTCAATTCCATAGGTAGGATGGAAGCGAAAATATTCTAAGTCAATGGTCAGTTCGTCAAAATATCAACCGACAATAAGAGTCGGATACAAATCGAGAATTCGAGATACGATATGATCTTATGGATGGCTATGCTGTTTGTTCGCAATGTGACAAAAAGTTGTCTCAAAATCATAATTATTTTAAAACGCTTTTATTAGCTTCACCTGTAACTATGTAAAAAAATCTTGGAAGTTAAATTTGACCCACTTCCCGGTTTCCGATTGAGCTGAAATTTTGCATACACGTTTAGTTTGGATGACAAAAGATTTTTTTTTAAATTATAATATTTATTTCTAAATTCACAGAACCACATTTCAGACACAATAGTTGCAAATGTGCATTTTTATGACATAACGATGTCATAACAAGTGGCACAGGTAGTAATGTAAGTAAAACTGTTAGTAATTGCTAAATCGGAACAACAATTGTTATGTTAATCTTTCGAAAGTGTTGACAAAATTTTCGGTTGTTTGGGTTGAGGCATTGTAAGTATGACCCAGTTTTGAAGTGCTAATTGTTTATTGTTTCTACTATTCTATGATAGAAAAATGGATCAGCTGATTACCATCCCCGATTGCTGCAACAATTTTTTCTTATACCATTTATCTGCTGCATACAAGCTTACGGCCCGCCTAATGGTAAGCGGTTACTGTAATCTATGAACGTTTGCAATTGCAACGCCAGGGGCATCACTCCCGCGTTGCCAACCATGCTACTGGTGTCAGACCCCTACTGCCAACACGCTGCTTCCCCAAGGAGCACTGGTGACCTTGCTCACCGTTAGTAACACTACACTGCAAAAGAGCAGTGTTATTTGGCTACGATATTCTGCAAGGTGGAGGAACTTTCCCAGGGCAGCTCCAATTGTGAACGGAACCCGCTATACCTCTCGTAAAATCTATATCTTATCTATATATCAATAATATTATTAATTATTACTCTGCATTGTTGACCTGAATGACGTAGTAGCAGAGCATCCGTCATCGGTGTTCATGGTCGAGGGATTGATTTGCATCGGAACATTATATTTAAAATTGAAATTGAAAATATAATGTAGGGATTTATGAAAGTGTTTATAGTGGATAGAAATAACTCCATAACATACTGTACCAGCATTTTGACTTATTTTTTAAGTTGCAGTTTCTACTGCACTTTTTATATTTGATTGGTTTAATTTTTTCTTTTGTCGTGTCGGCCGTAGTGGAAAGCTACTTTGCAGAACTTCGTTATCATTTTAAACAAACACTTTGATAAGTAATTTAACTTCAATGAACCCAAAAACAAAAAACAAAAATATGTACTCAATCTCACTAACCTATGAAATATTTAGTCTATGAAATCTCATGAAACAGCCAAACAAACAAAACACATCAAATTATGTAAAACAAAGACATTTATTTACAACGTCCCGAATAAATTACATAAAACATATTTGGAGGTTAATACCGAACTGAAAACGATTCACAAACATTGAAGAACGACATTGAACAATAAATTCGTTTGAAAAACGGTATTTCTGTATCACGGTATCGGATCTGGCATAATCCTCACAAATCTAAATTGCATCCGTATCCGTTTGGGGGTACAGCACTGGTTGAAAGGGTTGGAAATTAGTATAATTGTACGTAAGCCGCGGACTGGTATTGGGGTACAGTTGTGTAGACATACACTGGGGCACGATCTTCATTCCTGTATTGAAGACGGGCAGTATACGCCATGTTCCTGACGTCATTTTCTGTTTGGAACTGCACTCTCTGCAGTTGAGCACTGGGCAGGAGAACATAGTACACTCCTTGAGAACTCACAACTTCAGCATCACTCTTAGGCTCCTCTTCTAGCTTTTCCTTATCAACTTCAACCTTTTCATCATCCGTGCCACTGCCTTCTTTTTCTTCCACCTCTTCTTCCTTCTGTTCAGCTTCATTGTTTTCTGGAACTCCGTATTCGGTTTCTGGGCTCTTTTCTGGGACGCCGTATTGTGTTTGAGGAGCGGTGTACGTCCTCAGAGGAGCACCGTAGCTGTCGTCAGGAACACCATAAGATGTGGCCGGAGGAGAAACTTCTTGGCGAGATGGCAAATTGAATTCTTTTGTAGGTCTGAAGCCAGCTGGAGCGTAAGGTGCCTCTTCATTTCCTGTCGTGGTCCCCTCATTTTCAGGGCCTGATTCAAGTTCTTGTCTCTGGTATCTGAATCTTTGTTGTTGTCTAAATAGAGGAGGTTCGGCTGCGACAACAGCTGCGAGCAGGAGTACGCACACAAAGGACTTCATGATGAACTGTTTCCTTCAACTGTTTGAAGACGAATGATGCTGTTGTTACACTGCGTTCCGCTTATATACATTTCCCTTTTTCAAAGTTTCCGTGATCACCGGAGGTGTCATCTCTACACCATGATCGATATTCTAGACGAGTGGACTGCGACATTGGCCCACGTGAGGATCATTGGTTGTGTAACAGCCGTCGATTAGGACTTGTCATTGTGCGTACGTGATTTGCGTACTCCATACAGCTGTTAACTTAAGAAAATGTTGCATTATCAATATTCATGAATTTCGGGTAAACCGATTTCGTTTTCTTTGCTAATTAGTGAATTTTCAGCAATTGTGTGGTTAATGGGCTGGCTCGTATAATCACCGCCCAGAAGGACTGTATTTTCAGTTAACTGGCGTAATATATAATGTCTTTATTATGTAAATAGCGATTACAGGGTGGTTACAAATCAAAAATCAAATAAACTATTTTGAATGATTATTATTATAATAATTAGGTAGACAGGAAAAAGTGGAAAGAGGAGAGGGAGGCATTTTCCCCACAGTGAGACATGGAGCTCATAATAAACAATAATAATCATTATTATAATGCTAATTTAAATTAGCAATAATTTTCAATAACATTTGTGAAATTCAATGTTGCTAATAGTATTACTTACTACTAGGTACTTATTGACTGAATATAATAAGGCGAATTTAAGAAAATAAAATATGATCACACTGTTAAGAAAATAGAAAATAATTTATAACAAACCATTAAATATATTTATCATTGTTTATTGGTTCCAATTTCTTCGTTAAGACCAAATATTTAATTCTTTAAGCTACGAACGTTGGCCTTCAAATACAGTGCGACACTACTAAGAAGTCGTATCGCCAAACTTCGTAAAACCGATCACTTCCAAACTGCGCGCGTCTTTGTTTATTAATACTGCAGTAAAACATGATCTTTACGCTGACGCAATAAGTTGTAAAATTATCTAAGCGAGCGACTGCCGGTGGTTGTTCGATCAGGTACATCGATATAACTTCTTAGTTGTGTCGTACTATACTTGACGGGTTTAAAGAACTAGAGGTCGCCAGGGGTCAAAATTCGAACGTTATTTTAGCTTTTTGCACTCCTTCTCCATATAAACTTTAGGTAACTATAGGTACCAAATCTCACACTCCTCCGTGCGCGCAATATGCTTAAAAAGGGGTACAAAGTTTTCTTTTCACGTATTAATGTATAGATTATTTATGATAGACATTACTCTTCAAGACCTTATAATAATCCTCACTAATCACCAAAAACCACTAATCAAACAATCAGAACCATAACTAAACTAGCAACCTTTACACAACCAATGCACAACAGTCGCTGGGCTGAGTTCTACAATAGCTTCAATTACTGTTACGTCGCGGTCAGCATGTATTATGCATGATGCACAGTTCCTTGGCGGTCAATTATGGCGTTAGTTGGTATCAGGTGCCAATGTTACTGGCAACACTCGTGACCGAATTTGAAAACTGTGATTCATTTGCCGTTTTGTTTTGCAGTATTTATACGTCATAAGTTCGCTACTGTCCTAGATATTTAACGTCTAAATGTGAGCTTGGAATGGAGAATGATCGATAAGAAATCTCTACATAGTATAAAATAAAGTCGCTTTCCGCGTCTACCTGTATATCCGCTAACTCCTCCTAAATGACGCAACGGATTTTGATGCGGTTTTCACCATTATTTTGAGCATTTCGTTTGTTGCATTTAGGAATAGAGAGTGAATCACTCTGCAAATTATGCGCACGATATAAAAAAATATCGTGTTGTGTATCGTAAATAATAATTTTCGAAAAAGGAATTTTCTGAAAAAAATTTTAATACGAAGTTTATTTTCTTGCCACTGCTAAAAAACAAACAACGCAAAATAAACTTATTCATTCCAAAATTCAAAGCCAGAATATTATATTACGGATTGATCAAACGAACTTGCAAATATACTAGGTACCTACTCTCTTATCTATCAAAACCTTTCTTTGTCAAAGTACTAGAAATAATAACATCTCGAATGATCTAGAAGCCAATTTGTAAGTTCAAGCATAATTCAATTCCACATCATAAATCCACAAAGGAATTCTGAATTAATATTCGATTCGCATCCACGAATAAATATAAAAAGGCGTTAAAACATTTTCGACGGGCGACGCGATTCCCTCATGCATGTTTATACGCAAAATGGTTGCTTGACGTTTAATTACGCGGGCAAATGGCGTCTGGCGGCACATATGGCGGGAAAAGTCTGCGTTGATATTACTATTGATATTTTTGTGTACGCTGTAGTTTAATATGTTCGTATACGTAGACCTTTTACCAGCTCAATAGAGAAATTCTGTTTCAGTGAAATGAGTAGGTAATTGAAGCCCAATTCTCGTAATTAAAAATGTTCAAAATCTAGTTCCAATCTCTTTCCGATCAATGTCATAAATATCACAAATGATATTCTCCTACACTAACAAACAACGTTAAACGCGAAACGATATTGTAATGAGGTCGAAAGTTGATTGAAGTCAAATCGGTATTCTGCCAACATTTTGAACCGACACAGATAATAAAATCTGTATTCTCATCCATACTTAAACGTCAAAAATGAGATGGAAATGAGTCCGTAAGAAAATTGAATTCAAACCATATCTACTGAAATCGGGACTGAACTTTAAGAGGAGTAGAATACCGATTTTTTGGCAATTCATAATATAATCTCAGTGCGGTCAACTTTCAGTCATAGTGTAAATTAATTAAGAATTGGGCTTCAGGCTTCACGGCTTCAGATCAATATTTAGATGTCAAATGACGTCACAGCAGGTTGACATTTAATTACGCGCGCAAATGACGGCCATCGCGTAACATGTCAACAATACGTGCTCAAAAACAATAATTATTCTTATTTAATTATGGTTCTAATTAAACATAATTATACACTTATATGCTTGGTACTCGCAAAGTGTTTTTTTGCAGTCTCTGTTACAATTTACGACGATATAATATAATAATAATGACGAGGATATAAATGAGGAGGTTAGGAACAAAAAATGATAATTCAATATTTTTACTTTTTTTTTTTTGGATAGAAAACAATAATTATAGTATGAAAAAAAAATGGCAATTTGTCACTTATTGTTCCTAACCTCCTCAAATATATGCCTTTCTTTTGGTGTATCTTAACAATATCTTTTGCTTTTAGGATTACAAAAGGTTAGTGAACTTCTGTGTCGTCTATTGATTCGTCTCAATGGCATACCTATTATTGATGCGAGGTTAATAGGACACCCATTGTGGTGGGTCAGTAACCCGCATTATATTTTTGTCACATTAGTTTTTTATGCTATTCGCGTATTCTATGGATAGGTATGTATTGTGGTTATCCTATGGTTATGGCTGCTGTTGCCCAGGGTTTCTCTTGCATTTTAGGAGACCTACTTCATGTACCTGGATAAAAAGTATCCTATGTATTAATCCAGGAGATGGTGATATCATTCAAATCGGTTCCGCCGTTTATGTTAAATGAGTAACAACATCCAAATATTTTCACAAAGATTGACATTACTTTTAACCCCCGACAAAAGAGAGGTGTATACACAGATACACAGATACACACTAGAAACTTATAGTTTCTAGTGTGTATCTGTGTATCTTTCTGTGCAGCTTCAAAACGGATGGACCGATTTCAATGCAGTTTTTTTTTTAATTTAAAGCTAGTTTAATCGGGTATCATCTTAGCTATGTTTCATGAAAATCTGTTCAGCCGTTCAAAAGTTACAGCTTGTAGCGACTTCTATAGCCACATAGAAGAACTACACAACACACACTACAATATTACTTAGCTATTTGACCAATCGGATAACGAGGCCTGCATCACGCAAGAAAAAAGATAATCATACATACAACTGTCCGACATCAACCGTCGGGGCTTCGGCCCGCCAGGTAATATCACCTCGCCTGGTCAGAGGATCCTCCCTTTTCAATGGAGGAACACCATACCTCGTTCCTCTACGCAGTTCATTTTCTAGTTGGAGTCGGGACTTTTTGACGGTTAGGTTATTTATTAAAGTAAGAAGAATAGATTTACACTCTAAAAGAACAAAATGGCTGCACATCGTATAATGACGCCGTCGTGTACCTGCGAAGAGAAGTTATTGAATAAAATAAAACAACAAAGTTTTCCGACAAGATATTAATTATTTCCGGGAATAATAAACAAAAAAACGGGAATGGTTTTCTGTTCAACATGCGATTGTAACATGAAATCTAAAAAGAAAATCACAGAATAAAGCTGTTTTTCATAAAAGGGAAGCTTATAATTTGTAACTAGAGATACGCGCGGCCAAACCCTTTGCTCGTTCGGATTTAATAAATACTTTTACGAATAAAGGCCGTATGCGATGAAATTATCCGAAAATGCCTTTAATATCGCCGAATTTTTTCGTTTACAAATTGGAAAACTCCGTGAGATCCGATTGTATTTTTATTTTGACTCCCGAGTTTCTAATTTTATTTATCCATTTGGGACTAATAAATCGGGTTTGTTATTTTGTATATTTTTGATCAAAAGTTTTAATTGTATTTTTTGAATGTTAAATAAAGGCTGTTCTGTTTTTTTATTCAATCTCCGATTTCGACGAATTCCGGATGAAATTGGAAATCCCCTAATGTTGTTTTTTAATTTTAATTGGTACTTCTAAAAGGTTGTAGGCTCAGTATAGCTCAGGTATTAAATAAAATATTATAGTTTAAATAAACTATAGAACACGCTTCAGTCATACAAACCGAACGTGTATGAAAAATTTCAGCTCAATCGGAAACCGGGAAGTGGGTCAAATTTAACTTCCAAGATTTTCTTACATAGTTAGTTAGTTAGCTAGTTAGTTACAGGTGAAACTAATAAAAGCGTGTTAAAAATCGGGTTTAATGTCAACCAATATATTCTGGAGTAATATCATGGCTTCAAATATTTATAATTACTTGATTCTTTCAAAGTAGGTAGACGTTTGTGGATTCGTAGACATTTCGATCAATATTTACAAGGAATATGAACAGAAAGAAGGGACATGAAAGTTTTTGTGGATGTACAGGACGAGCCCTTCTGAGTTTTGGTTTCTAATACGTAAATACGACCAACAAAGAAATCGTAAAAAAGAAAATATCTCTTCTATACATTTAGTCGGGTAATATTGAATTATTTTTATGGAACCGCAGATTTCGAAGGGTAAGATCTTATTTAGAGGAAAAGCCGACACCAGAAAAGTAAAAAAAAAAAAAAAAAATACCTTGCTCTATGAAAATAAATCAATAATTTTTGAATTCGTTTTGTAGTTCGCGCTACTAAAATATGTAGTTTTCAATCACTTTTCGCCGTGGACAGTTGCAATGCCAAACCGGTGGTGAGTCTATCGTTGGTTGCACTTTGCATACATTATCTTTGATTTATTGCAATTTAACGCGGGGTTGTGAACAACACTATCCTGAAATTAGGGGGCTTAATAACGTCATGTCATACTAATCAGTGATGTGTGGAACGCGTGAAATAGACCTAATGAATTAGAGTCAGGCTAATTATAGTTGGAATTGTATTTTCATATTTGATCTGGTTCACTGTATACCACAATATTTTATTTCTCGAATTTCAAAACCGATAATGATGTGGTGTGTATAAATTAGTACCTACACAAAAAAAAAAATGACGAAGTTCGGAATTGTATGTGCATATTACATATGGAGCTTTTTAACGGCATCGGCGAAGATGAACAGCAGTAATACACCCTTCGAAGAGTAAAGGTTTTTGTTGTAAACTTAAATTTTTTTGACAATTTGTTTTGTTACATTGTCGTTAGATAATTATTTACATATAATTCTACTAAAATGAAATGCACAGTTCACATAACATAACACGAAAGATGTAAGCAATGTCATTTAGTACGTTTATACATTAGTTCGTTTTAGTCATTCGGATTGAACATTCATCTCAGAGTAAAGTTGTGAAGCATATACAAAGCTATCCAAGAGTAAATATGGAGAGTTAAATAATTCCTGGTATAGTTATTCTCGAGGTTAAGAAAGTTTCGTGAAATCGGCGCTAAGAAATTTCCATGCAACGTTCCTACTACAGGTAAAACCTAATCACCCAACGGACATCAATCTAATCACGATTTTACCACACGTACGCCAAGGCTACCCTATCTACGTTTTGTTCTTCATGAAGGAAGGTTAGTAGCGATGAGTTATAATAGATCAATTGTGATATCTGTTGTCTCTGTTACTGTTATTCAAAAATAACAGGACGAAATATCTGTTACTAAATAACAGCCTGTTATTTTCATACTACCACTTAAAATAGTGACAACTAAAGACAAGACAACGAGTAGTATTTGTTAAAGTGTTAAATACTAGATGCCTTTTTTTAAGAAAACATTAATCCAGTTAGTAGGAATGGAGCAAAATTGTTATTATCGCGTCGACCGCGTCGTGTAAATGAATTTGGATCTATTAATTGTAGTAACAGATAATTGATATTGGAAGGAACAATTGTTATCTGTTATCTTTAAATATCTGTTATTTTTAATTGTGACGATAAATTCGCCTCACTTCGGTTAGGTCAATACTTCCTTTTTGGTAACCTTACGTGCGGGCGTGCTGTGAAGTCACCGGTAACCTTAGATAAATTTAACTGACTCTTGCGGTTACGATGGAATATTTTCCGTGACTTTTGATGAGGATAAGGAAAAATGATTTGTTTTTTATGCTTTTAGATGATCGTTTTCCCTGATTTTTGCCAAGGTTTGTTTGACAAGGTGTTTTCGTGTTCTAAATATAAAGTCAATCCAATTTTTTCTCTGTCATATGAGGTCATATGCTAAATGTTTTCTTTTTAATCATCAAGTGATGAAAATTAAACAAAATAAGAAATCTATTGTATGAGGGCGCCTGTTTCTAGGCCGTTAGCTTCATAGACTTACTATCTAAGGGGAGCCCTACTCATTATTTCTATGGTTAGCTTAGAAACCAGGGGAGCTATTCTGTAAGAATATCTCGTATTTCGATTCGAATTGTCGGTTAATATTTGACGAATTGACTTACGATACTATATGTGTAACCTAATAACAGGTCAAAGATTTTTATTTCAACTGGGCCTTTGCAGGCTTTTTCAAAACTTCGTGATTCTAGGTGCACGGTTCCAAGTGGGTTGATACCGGCAAGAAACTCCCTATACTCCGACTGGAGTTTCTTGCCAGTGCTAGAGGAGCTGCGAACATGACTAGAACATATTCACAGCTCCGTTATTATTTAGTCCGAGCCATAGGTTCGTACAGTCTGTCAAGAAAGTCATGAAAAGGATTTTGAAGGAACTAAAATTCTTCTTCGCTCGCAACCCTAAATAAGTACCGTAGGTGTCAGTTTGGGTACAACGATGTGTTTATTTTACTATTCAGTGTAGATTTTTTGTGATAAAAAATGTTTTCGGCATTAAATATATTAAAAATAAACAAGAGAATATACAAGTGGCGCCCTCAATCCTTTTCATGACTTTCTTGACAGACTTATACTACATGCGTCCGTTTTCCGCAAGAACCTTTTGGTTTTCCGTCAGTTCGGAGAGGATCAGGGTTCCCAACTTAGGGATTTTCCCCCCAAATTTAGGGGGTAAATAAGTGTGATGGGATTTTTTTAGGGGTTTGATTTGTTTAGGGGTATTTTTAGGGATTTTTTTACTCTTGACTTTTACTGTTAAGTTTATAATGATTGTGACGCAGCTGGCTGTAAATGTTTCAATTATTTTATATTATTACAATTTATATATTAATTCTACAGAGTTTTTTTTTATTTGGGGGATTTTAGGGGTTTTTAACTTTAGTTTTGGGGATATATATTTTTGAGAGTTGGTAACACTGGAGAGGATTTTCTCCATTAGCACGACTACAACCACCCAGAATATCGCAGGTATTATACTAGAAGTAACACAGAGCATGCCAGGTTTCTTCCGGCGGGTCTGGAAAACGTAAAACAGATTAATATAGTCCGACCCTTATACTATGGTCGCTTGATATTGACACAACGGCTTGTAAATAGCAAAATTTAGTCGTAATGAACGGTTCGAAGTTTTGTTTTCTTCGTAAAATAGAGTCATTTTTCACGAAAGAATAATACATTATTTAACCGCGTGGACGTTAGTAATTTTTCTTCTTCGCTCAATTAGTTTTAGTCATTAATCATTTTTTTTTCTTTGTGGCTAGGTAAATAAGTAATCTTTTTTCTCTACCACCTGTACACCTTGTTAGGTAATTTATTTTAGCTAGGTAATATTAGGTAAGATTACCTCTACATACTTAGGCAATATGCTGAATGATGGACCCATATCTGCACAGATGCGACGCAACCTTTTCTTTTAGAGTTTTTTCAAATTCTTTTTTTATATAGGTATATTATTCTTTTAATTTTATATGTTTTGTATTTTTTATATTATTATTTTTGTCTTTTGTCTTTATTTGTGTAGAAATTAAATATAAATGTTAAACCAGGTCTTATGTTAATTCCTTTCTGATTCGAGTTGCTGAAGAAGTTATATAATAAGTAGATACATTTTGGCATATGGCGACCGAAGTCAGCTCGCGTTAAAAAAAATTTGGATAACTTTATCCAAACCAATTATTAAAAAACCCGTTTAAAATAAAATCTGTGTTGCCAATATAAATGTAGGTACATAATATAATATGCATATAAAACCGAATCGCTTCTGTCCAACAAACCGTTTGGCTCGATTCGTTAAAATATAGAATTGAATCGGTCGATTCATTATGCGTGTCGCGTCTGTGCGAATGTCAGCTGATTCGTTTTAATGAAAGTGAACGTTATTTTATAATGTATGAAGATATTCTTTTATCAAGATTGGATAAAAAAAAGGTAAAAGTAATATGTAAAATTATGCTTAGGTTCAATGAAATATCTCCATCAGTTTATAACATGTTGAGCTGTGACCTTGATTTGCCTGATTTTAATAATTTGTTATTTGTCTATGCTGTTTATAAAAAATTGCATTCTATTTACCTATATTTTCCGACAAAAAAGAGGGAGTTTTAAGTTTATAGTGTGTATCTGTTTGTGGCATCGTAGCTCCAAAACGGATGGACCGATTTCAATGTAGTCTTTTTTATTGAAAGCTAGTTTAATCGGGTATCATCTTAGCTATATTTCATGAAAATATGTTCTGCCGTTCAAAAGTTACAACCCTTTTTCTAGTTAGAGTCGGAGGTTTTTGATGGTTAGGTTAGTACTTTCACAATCTACCATAAATGCATGAGAAATTAAGAACGAATGTGTAAGTACGTATGTACTGTACTTCTACCATGAGTTTTCCGTGCCGTCTAACGTTCACGTTCACATGCAATATTTGTATAGTGACTTTAGTTCACTATTTACACCGCTAGAGGCGCTGAAAAAATTCCCATACAAATATTGCATGTGAACGTGAACGTTAGACGGCACGGAAAACTCATGGTAGAGGTACTGGAACATAGATTGAGATCTCAAAATTCAAAATCGAGTTTTCATACAAAGTGACTGGTCACGTTACTCATGTTTGTATGAGAAGTTGAAGATTTCGACCTATGTTCTTTGGGAAAAGTTGTTCAATACCATGGACCGAAATACGTAGGTACTTCCTAAAATATGGCAGATATTTTATATTTCATCCAGTACAATAGAATCACAATAACTGTAAAACTTCTGAAACCAAAAATTGGCAGTAATTCATACAAATGACTCAAATGAGGTACATTTTCGATCTAATTTCCGAGAATCAGAAATCATACCCAAACGTGGATTGACCGCAACCCTTTGATAATAATAATGTTTTCATAACCCCATTTAACTTACTGATATTATGGATATAATAGTACTTATAACAATATTCCATGAATTTGGGTGCTTATTACAATAGTAGTGTAAAAGCACCATTGATAGCCTAGCGGCTGAAGACTCGCCTTCTATGCAGTACGGTTTAAGTTCTACCCGGCCCGCAACTCTGACTTTTCGAATTCATGTGCGACTCATGTTCGGATCAGAATTTGATTATCACTTGCGATAACGGTGAGGGGAAACATCGTGAGGAAACCTACGCACCTAAGAGGGCCTCATAATGTTCTCGATCGTGTGTGTTGTCCGCCAACCCGTATTAGGCCAGCGTGGTGGACTAAGGCCTAACCCTGCTCATTCTGAGAAGAGGCCCGTGCCCAGCTGTGAGACACTAATGATTTACTAGAAAATATTAAAGTGTTGCGCTTATATTAATAGTGTTATTTATAGTATAGATTGAGTAGACATAATAAGCTGATCAAGTAATCAGAATATAATTAATGAATCCTGTTAGGTATAACATTTAGTTTAATACTTTATACAACGCGGTTATATTGATCTAAAAACTACACAAATAAAATCAAAATCACAGTCCATTTAAAATCGAATTAAATAACAAAAGGGAAGTCCGCAAAAACGTTAATAAAGCGTTCTCCCCTATCTTTTAGCGGGTAATCGGGCCAAATCGTAACATCGTAAGACGAAAGATCACAAATAAAGTATCAAATTGATTCCTAAGTCTGCGTGCTTCGGCCGATTCAATTTGAAAGTCAAAGAGGGGTCCGGGAATATTTTCATTGCGCACCCAATACGGTAGAAAACGGGCCAGACCGTAACAAAGTTAAGGGTTGTCAGTATGACAAATAACTTTTGACCCTTAAACTTAGTTTTGTCAGATCAAATTGGTTTTATTTAGAAATTGTGTGACGAATGGTAATGTGACCACGTGATTGGAATAATGAGAGACTTTTTGAGTAAAGGATGCCAAAAAATTTAAAATTTATAGCTTACATGTGTATAATTAGGTCCAATTTAGGCATGTGAAATTGATATCTGAAAATCATACCTACGTACGAGGCAGGAGAAATTGTGAACCATCATTTTCATCAATATTGACGTAGAAACACATGGAATTCGAGTCAGCGCTCATAAATGTCCGAACCGAATGTGGACTAAAACGCGAAAAAGTAGACTAATCGCGCGTCATTCTTCATTTGGGCGAGCAAGCAACCACACGTCAATGTGTGTGGTGCAGTAGAATCTTTGTATTGTAAAAAAATTATGATAGGCACTGTGATGACGACATAGAACTTAAATTTTGGATGGGGGGATCTCGTTACAATTAGTTCATTGATAAAATATTCAAAAACGTATGAATATTACAAAAGAGTAACAGAAGCAGGAAGAAAACAACAAAAAGCAGCAACAAGTTGCATACAACATGTTTTTACCAGCCCACTGGCATTGGGGCCAACCCTACACCCGTTGGGTTCCATTTGATCCCCAACGAATTGTTCACTGTATTGTATACGAATAAACTGATTTCCTACTATCACGCACCTACAATTTATTTTCGTAGGTTTTTAAATAAATAATTTTATAGATTCTGGTACCAACTAGCAACTGGTTTATTTAAATAAACAGTTTAATTTCGGAATTGAATGGAATTGGGATTCGAATCGAGACGCGAGATATTCTTACAGAATATCTTTGCAGGTCATGAACACAGTCGCTATTGACTCTAAAACACCATATTCAATACAATAATCCTATTACAGTTTACTGTTTGCTATAGGCACCATTTACACCTTCGTGGAAATGGTAATATTGGAAATCACGATGCGGTCAGTGTGTCAAAAGCTTAATTTCCTCATGTAAATTACTGATAGTCGTAGCTGTGAGTCATGTTCCACTTTGAATGTCAAAGGTATGTCATATTATGGTCAAATGGATCACCCAACATCCAAACAGCCTAAATCTAAACTCACGTTCCAGTAATTCCGTTCATCAGAAACCGACACCTGGGGGCCTACCACGAATGTTTTCGACTCATCGTAACGTTAACGTAAGCAAACTTTGAATCAAATATACACGTTAAATCCATGATATTTTTTGGAAATACATGCAGTATTTTTATATTTTCATGAAACAAGCGTGTAGGTTGCAAAAAATTAAACAAAAATGTTTTTTTTTTTTTTTTTTAACATTGCCCCTCATTGGGATTTCTCCTGTATCGAGGGTACAGTTTACAAACATACATGTCACACAACCAGACCCGAAACAACTATCTGTAGATCATACAAATATTTGTTCCGTGCGGGGATCGAACCCGCGGCACGATGCGCAGAAAGGCTAATCGCTTAGCCACTCCACCAACCGTGTCGTCAAAATGTCGTCGTCGTCGTGTTGTCATGTGATAGAATTATTGTGCCTTTCATTCTAAATTTGCTTACGTTATCGTTACGATACGTCAAAAACATTCGTGGTAGGCCCCCTGATCCAATCTGAAGAACAGATTGGTCCTTTTAATTTGTCAGTCCGGTTCGGATCCGGTCTCTGAGTAATGGAGTGCGAGACAGATTGGCGCTGTGCCCCGTCACACGGGGCTCTGACTTGACCATTTATTTGGAAAAAGCCTTTGTTAGGCTCGGCTTCGGGTGAAAAACGAGGACTCGCTGTTTTTATGTCAGTGTTATTAGGCTTTTTTGTACGTTTACATTTTTTTTGGTTCGTTAGTTACCTAGAACTAATTTAGATATTGTTTTTCAGTTGCATGTTATGTCTTTTTTTATTGTTTTTTTATTAAATATATTTTTGTTGAGATTTCAGTGCACCTTGGTGGCTGCCAGCGTAGTAGGTATACTCTTATACATTAAGGTCCAATTTCACCAAGAAGAAATAAGTCAAAAGTAAATTAGCAGTTATTCCAAGAATAAAGAATTTTAACATTTCACTATTCGCGAGTAAGTACTCCACCGCTTTTATAACCTTTTGGTGTGCAACGGTCAACGGTGCAAAGGTTACATTACAAATAACATATAACCCTACTAAAATGAATAAATACACACATACCAACACACATAACAACACGAAGAACGTAATTCATTTAATTCTATCGGTTGATCATTCATTTTGTTCATTCAGATTGAACCTAAGTCACAGAGTAACTAAAAGAGATTAAAATTTTATTCTGGTGTACAGTGGTGAAACATAAACGAAGTTATTCAAGAGTAAATCACTCACACACACATCACTGTGTCTACGTGTCTATCATCCTTATTTCCAATCGCGGGACTACTGGAAGAAATTTCTTTAGAAATAAGTAGTTCCATTGTGCTCATTTGTCTGTAACATTTTTATTACCATGTTTCCTTGTGTGTACATAAATAAATAAAATAAATAAATAATAAATAATTATCGCGAGATAAAAGTTTGCTGTAATCGCTTCTAACATAGCTTAATACCTATCTATATACCTACTCTCTCTCTGTCTCTCTTAATTTTTATATTTACCTACGTAAATTAATAATAAAAATAGAAAAAAGTACATATGTGTTTGTCTTACCTACTATAAAAAAAATCTGAAATGTTTTTTATACGTAACATAGGTAGGTACTCATGTTATCTTTTTTTATATTATTAATTTTTAATTTACTACTCCAACGATTGCAATACCTATCTTGTAAAGATTAGCGGATACATTAAACAAACTGATTATAAAAAAATAAAATAAAATAAGTTAAAGTGGAAATTAAAGAAAATTTTAAATTCTTTAAATAATACCACTACCCAACGCTCATGACAGAGTGGCTAAAAAAAGGATCCTATTATTATTATTAATAGCCCGTAGTATCCCACTGCAGGGCAAAGGCCTCCCTTCCTTCCTTCCACTTTTCCCGGTCTAAAGCAATTTGGGGCCAATCCTTTAGACAGACGTCCAGCTCATCACGCCATCTCCTTCTGGGCCTGCCGCGTTGCCGTTTCTTGCTATTAGGGACCCACTGTGTGGTTGTTTTTGCCCAAAGCTCCTCCGGCATGCGGCAGATGTGACCTGCCCAGTTCCATTTTAATTTGGCAGCTGTGTGGCTATATCCTATAAATAAAATAAATATTACTCCAGCTCTTAAGTTTCATTTTTGAGCCAGCTAGTATAAGCACAGTTCGCTAATGGAGTGGACACAGACAGATGGGCGCTACTGCCGTACTTTGAAACAAGACTTGCGCTTTCATTTGGCGCGAGCCTTTGTGAGGACAAACGTGAAATTTTCTGTAACAAGCTTGAGTAGCTCCTCCTTTGAGCACTTCTTAGGAAATGACGAAATGAGGAAATCAATTTTGTCTTGTCTTCGGGTTTCTTATGAGTTGGATTTTATATGTAGTTCCGATTTTATTGTGGTTCTATTATGAAATCTGAATGTGAATTAACTTGATCATCATGACATTGTGTTAGCAAAATATTTGGAAATCCAAATTAGGGGTTAATTCGTCGCCATGTTTACGCCTCGTTAATTGTAAATCTGATGACGTTGTTAATGAGGTATTATCTATGTACCGATTATGTAGTTCCCTTGAGAATACCCTGAACCAACGAATCCATTTTATATAGGTACCTTACCACAATTGCCTGTGAGTCTTTGTCTGTCCAAATCAAACAGTTAAAATGTTGAACAGAGCTAATATTAACCAAGGTGGAGGGATTTGTATAAAAGCTATAAACCTATAGGGATTAATGGTGGATTTAATACGTGTTCGGGACCTTCATTCGGGAGCAATGTGGTGACCGGAGGCATCCTCAATAACCCTCGACCTATTACAATAAAATATCCTAACATACACACGACAACGTATTTACAACTTTAGGGCGGTATGCTTAAGTTCTTTTTCCATTGGCAGATTTGATGTAAGGAGTTTTGGGATACGTGATTTTCAACTCTATGACTGAAATCGTAAGGTCTAACGTCGGTCGACGTCTTGAAGATATGCAAAAGAAATATAAAAATGTGAGATTAAAAGGTTATAAGTTTAATATCTATGATATGAAAAGCGCTTTTCTAGGAAGTTCAAATGGTAAACAAATGCATGTTTGTAATATTTTAATACTCTGGATATTATTTTCGATATGATAAGATGTTTTCATTTTAATAAACTGATATACCACTCAAAAAACTAGGTCGGAGGCCATTCAGCCTCGCCGAAAGTCTGGTAAACAATAAAAGGTCAATAAGTCACTTGTAAGAGACATTTTCCAAAAAAAAAGCACTTCTATATCTGTTATAGCAACCCTAGGTCAGGAGAGAATCTAAGACATGACTTGTGTAATGTGCAGCTAATATAATTTACATTCTATTGGAGCATTCGTAAAAAACATCGGCTGTCGGCATGCCAGTACTGAATGGGTGCCAACATGCCAACCCAGCGCTGGTTTTCAGTTAACCCCCTACCGTGGCACACGGACGGATGAAACAAATATTCATATTCCTACACAATCATTGTCATCACTATCATCCTGTTTCTACCCACTGCTGAGTATACGCCTCCTCCTTTTCATGCCATGTTTCCCTGGTCTATGCTAATCGCATCCAGGTCTTTCCCGCGATTCTTTGCAGGTCATCTGTCCATCTGGCTGCCGGTCTTCCAACACTTCTTTTACCATCTATCGGTAGCCATTCTGTTAAGGCTCTACTCCGCCTACCATCATTTTCTTGCCCATAGCCATTTCAGATAAATAATAATAAGCAAAAACTGTAATAATTTCTTGCAAAGTTTCACCAAAAAAAGTGCAAGCGCAGCAGTAAATAAATAAATAACAGCCCTTTCTTCACGTATTCTCAGTGCATAAACTCACCATTTATTTCCACCACGTTACAAAATTTAATTCACTCGCCAGCGAGAAGCCGAGAGGAAATAAAATTCTCTTTCAGTCATAAATCAAGAATTCAAGAAGTTTAATTACCCGTGCTTTTGATAAGGTGTGTTGGAGAGCGGGAAGCGGCAGCGGGTTTTTTTTAAATGTAGTATTTCTTCTCTCTCTGAAGATATTCACTTTACTGGGATCCGGGTCTCCTATAAACTATCCAATACAATAGTATCCTAATTGATGATATTGTAGAGATAGCAGGATGAACAGTGGATGAGACATTGAGGGCTACGGCCCTAAATACTTGGTATGGTATTTTGACGTATGGTAACGTTAACGTAAGCAAATTTTGATTATAAAATGCAATGAGTAAGTGCCATAAGTTTAAGTAGTCTAAAGTAGTTACTTTGTAATTTTTACACACTGTGTCTACGTGTCTATCATCCTTATTTCCAATCGCGGGACTACTGGAAGAAATTTCTTTAGAAATAAGTAGTTCCATTGTGCTCATTTGTCTGTAACATTTTTATTACCATGTTTCCTTGTGTGTACATAAATAAATAAAATAAATAAATAAATGAATCTATCGCGTTTCTGTTCAATTTTATGCAACATAGACATGTTTCATGAAAATGTAAAAATACTGCATGTATTTTCAGAAAATATCATGGATTAAACCGGTATTTTTAATTCTGCTTACGTTAGCATTAGATACGTAAAACATTCGTGTTCGGCCCAATGAACTATCGTGCACGGTGCGTGTTATTTGGTTGATAATAAAAGAATTAAAACTTATAGGTAATTAAATCATTTCATTTCATTAAATGTATGATTACTACAAAACTGGTGTACAATAAAACTTATTACTATTTTATTCAATAGTGTGGCAGTCAGCAAGCTTTCTTTGATCGTCAGATTAACAAGGGATTATCTTAATTTTCTATTAATTAATTGTTCAGCCGCCTCGCGCCAATATAAGGACGGTATCTTCACATGTACGGTGCACAAATTAAAAAGCTCACTTAAGCAAGAATAATATGGCGCTAGAACGACGCGTACTCCTGCATTCAACCTGCGCTTTTCTTATATGTAGCGTCAGAATAAAAACGCCTCGAAAATTTTATTAAAAGTTAATACGATGCAGAGCCCAAGTACGAAATATTTCGTTGAATTATTACTTGATACGGCTAAATGCACCGAGAAAAAAATCTCGTTTAAATTACAAAAAATCGAGCAATAAATGTGACAACAAAAAGCATTTAATAAACTTTACGATGTTGTAACGCAAAGGATTTATTGAAAAATATAATATTCACTATGGAGTTCTGACGTTTAGTTGATACAACAAATTAAACGCTGATAGTCTGGTTATCTCAACATTTATCTCGGTGTGCACCCATTCTTAAAATATATGCTCAAATAAAGAATCAAACAGTGAAGAATGAAGTGAGTGAAGAAGTAGACGACACGGTTGCCGCAGTGGTTAAGTGATTAGCTTTCTACGCTACGTGCTGCAGGTTCGATCCCCGCACGGAGCAAATATTTGTATGATCTGCAGATAGTTTTTCCGGGTCTGGGTGTGTGTGCATGTGAGATCGCACTTTTGTAAACTGTACTCTCGATACAGGAGAAATCTTAGTGAGGGGTAATGTTTTTTAAATAAAAAAGAAGATAAAAGATAATGATCAAATAAAAATCTACAGCGCCCTAAATCTCTCAACCAAAAAGTTTACACAAGCGTAAACTCTTACAACTAAAAACATCAAAATTATCTGCATCATAAAGCAGAAACTTTCCCAAGTTCGATTCAGACGATGTCAGCGGATTGATCGCAAGTTTTCTAACTTTAATTAACTGTAACTTTTTCGCTGACGCTATCGCATGTCGGCTGAAAAGAAGCCATTAATGTCGGTTGTGCCTTTTATTTCAGCAAAGCGTGTCAGTCTAGGCTTTTGAGTTTCAAACCTTACGTCGGTTTTGAGGATCTTGGAGAACGGAATATTTTGTAAGAAATAAAGCATGAAATGGTACTGTAGCGCTGAATGTAGTACCCAAGTTGCGCGTGAGTGTTCTTGATGTTTCTAGAAAACTTCTATTGCTATTAAGTATGAGTTGTTTTTATTTTTAATGACGCTTCCCTTGTTTTTTATAATTGTGTGGCTTGACTGTTAAGTATGTTTAAATTATAGTGGTACTTAATATGATCTTTACTGTTCTTTTTTTTCTTTTTGTAATATTGTGTTAATTCATGTCCTCCTGCGGCCTCAGATATTATTGTAAATTTGTTTTGTGAAAAGAGTTTCCATGGAGTTTCTTGCCGGTATCTTCTCCAGGACCAACCCACTTGGAACCATGCACCTAGAATCACGAAGTGTTGAAAGTGCCTGCAAAGGCCCAGTTGAAATAAAAAACTTTGACTTTGACTTTGAGTCTTTGGAAAAATGTTTTCTCTCAAAGTTTGTGGCAATTTTGACGTTGTCTGTCTGTCTGTCTGTCTGTGAAGACCCCTTTCCTCAGGAACGCATAGAAATATCAAGTTGAAATTGATATCAAGTACTCAAGTCTGCAATCCCTTGGAGCTGTAAAAGAATCTAATTTCTAAGTCAACGCAGAAGATACGGCTGTTTATGGCGCATATTTTTACACTCGCAAGGGAATCAAAACCTATAGGATACTTCCCGTTGACCTAGAATCATGAAATTTGGCAAGAAGCAATATCTTATACCAAAAATAAAGGGAAAAATCCGAAAACCGTTTTGTACGGAACCTTTTGGGCGGTTTTGTTTCTTTCTTTACTTTGCATATCCAAGAACACTGCGGATTAAATATGTCAGCTCCGAAACTATCACTCTAAACACATAAGCCAGGTTACATAAAGGTAACTTACCTTCCAAGTTGTCACTTAAAACTACACTTGTCAACTTCCCTGCCTATCCCTAAGCTCATAACACGATAATCCCTGGTCCTCAAACTATAACACTCATTATAACTTGAGCATTATGAAGCACAACTTTAAAATGTCATTTACTAACGGAGCTCTACCGGCTTGTTCTAACTTGAAGTTAAGTTGTAACTTAGAACCAGGGGTGTAACGGAAGCATCTTAGCGGATGCGGATGCGGAAGCGGAAGTGTAGGTTCAAGACTTGACATCCGCGGATGCGGAGGTTTAACGGAAATGAAGGCGGAGGTGGATGAAGGAGGGTTGTAACGGAAGCGTCTAAGTGAATTAGGATGCGGATGCAGAACCGGAACTGGAAGTTCAAGACTTGACATCCGCGGATGCTGAGGTTAAACGGAAATGATAGGTGGATGAAATATGTAAACATATTCTATGTATGTGTATACCCTAAATATTTTCATAGTGAAAATAACTAAGAATCTACATAAATTTTATCTCTTATTGAAAATGTCTTCAGATTTCTATTAATCAGAAACTAGGTAAGAAAGAAAGAAATAAATAACTTGAGTTTTATTCTGGACCCGTCAGCAACAAATCAAAGTACAAAAAAATTGAAAAAAAGAAAAACAAAAATTAAGCAACCTGGACGAGACCAAAAATGTCCCTCATGGCGGTACGGGCTTCTTTCTGAAATCATGAAATCTAATGAAATGACGTAATTACCAAACCATAAACAATTAATATTGCAAGAGAAATAAATTAAGTTATAATGTATACACATAGAAATAGTACATACATGACTTGTGCGGGACAGCGGGACCCGTGTTACTTTATTTATTTACATGTTCTATCACAATTAAAATCTCCATTAAACATCTGTTTGAAAATTTGTGGAAGCGGATGCGGATGTAAAGGTATGCTTTTATACGGAAGTTCCGCACTTACGGATGCGGAAGTAGAGCTCCGTTACAACCCTACTGAGAACTATAGCTTAAAGTAGTAGGTAAGTTTCAATTTAGAGGAGTTTCAATTGAATTCATGTAGTTTTTATACAGTTTAATAAATTAATCTGCTCAGTTAATTTCCTCTTTAGCTAAAATTCGACGACAGAGCGTCAACAAAGCGTGTATAAAGTCGAAAAGGGGTCATTATGAACAAATTTTACTATTTGAGAAAATATGAAATCGCGAAAAATAAAAATCTGCTGTACCATAAGGAGGAGAAAAGTACGAGTTAAAAAAAAAACAACCGTTTACGGTACTACAATTCGCTACAAAACATAATAAATTTTGATTTGGTATGGCTTGCGCACAAATTATGCGCACTATATTTAAATTATATTATATATAATATATTGTCTCTTTTAACCTGCAAATCTGTCCAATGTCCATCCTAAGGTTGTCTGGTAGAAATCGCCACGTGCGATAAGACCGCCCTTTGTACATTTCTTTTTCTAATTACTGTATCTTTTCTTCTATTACTGGTGTGCAATAAAGTGTATTGTATTGTATATTGTATTGGACCCCTTGTTCATACCTGTGTTCATACGATTATGAATAAGGGGTCCAATACAAGAATGCTCTAATAACTAAAATGTATTTAAAGTCTCTTTTCATTTATATGAAATGATTGATACTTTGACAGCTATAATTTATGAACGGCAGTTTTTAGGGTTCCGTATCCAAAGGGCAAAACGCGACCCTATTACTAAGACTCCGCTGTCCGTTCGTCCGTCTGCCGTCTGTCACCAGGCTATATCTCATGAACCGTGATAGTAAGACAGTTGAAATTTTCACAGATGATGTATTTCTAATGCCGCTATAACAACAAATACTAAAAAAGAGAATAAAATAAATATTTAACGGGCTCCCATATAACAAACGTGATTTTTATTTTGCCGTTTTTGTAGTTTTTTGTTTTGTATACGGAACCCTTCGTGCGCGAGCCCGACTCGCACTTGGCCGGTTTTTATAAATAGGGTGATAATTTTTTTAGGGATGTTTCATAAAATTCTTTTGTATTATATTATTTCAGTCCTATCGTAATTATTTTTTACGTTCATATAGGTTTGTTGCTTCGTTGTGATATCTGTTATTAACGCAGCTTCGAAAAGTTGATTTTTTATTCATATTTCATAGGTTTATTTCCAGCCCGGTCACGAAATTACCATTCGAGTCATATGTTCAAATGCCTATCTGTTCTGTTTCACTGAATCCTAGCTTGAATTTCAGGCTTACTGTGCGCTGAATCTCGTAATTTATTCATCATGTTGCATACATTAACGGGATGATCTTCAGATTAAAGCGACAGCAAACAGATTATATTAAAGTGGACCGAATGAGAGTAGAGAGCATTCGATATTCAAAGAGTTTTTTTTTTTTTAGTGTACCCCTCTCTATTTATGCAGGATATTTTTATGTAGTGCGCAAAATTAGCAAAGTGATTCAGTGTCCATTCCCAAATGCAACCGCAGTAGGTACTAAAATTCACTCCAAAACAAAACAAAAGTTTGATTTTGTATGGCTTGTGCTAGTAAATTATGTGTGTCGCCCATACCAAGTCGAATTTTCGTTTTGTTTTAAAGTTTATCCCAATACTGCGGTTGCATTTAGAAACAGAGACTGAATCACTCTACAAATTATGCGCACTACATACAAAAATATCCTGTATACATATATCTCACATGCACACACACCCAGACCCGAAATAACTATCTGTAGATCGTACAAATATTTGTTTCTTGCGGGGATCGAACCCGCGGCACGTAGCGTAGAAAGCTCATCGCTTAGCCACTGCGCTAACCGTGTCGTCAAATATTTCCGATCCTACTGTGACCAGGAAACAGATGTTTTGCGAAACTTTGGGAAATGTACAAAGTTAAATGAGATGGGAAATGTGCTAAAGTTTTTCAAATTAATCTAATAAAATTGCGTATGTATTTATGTGTCTAGTTATAAGCCACATAAGTTTTAAAATGGCCTTTGTATGAATTACGGTCATAAAAGAAAGAAAGAAACTAAATTTATTAACCACAACAACACACATACACCCAATTATAAATAATATGCAATAACGAATAAATAAATAAACAAAGTTATACAAAAACAAAATCCAAAATAACAACAGATAACAGATAAACATTTTTATTCATAATTAATTCAAAACTCACACAAAATACACACATGAAAAATAAAAAACTAAACAATTAACTATCCTAACATCGCACGCCTCCATCCCCGTTCATGATGCTACACGATGCGTTGCGTTGACGCAATGCAGAAAATTTGCATACAAAAGTCATTCATTTAATATGTTACTCGAAGCGTTGCAGCTGAGGCGATGGCGTCGCAATATTGTATATAAAAAAAGTCTACGTTGCGTTGACGCAACGTACCGTATGGCATCAACCTTATGCTGGCCGAGTTAATTTATAAATATTCCATATTTCTGATATAAAAACTATCTATCGGTGCAAGGGCCAGAAGTTCTAGAAATAAGATTGGACTATTACAAGACAACAATACTAACATTCTATTAAGATGTTTGAAAGCTATTCACCTAGGTATTAGAGTTTATAAAAAATGTTAAAACAAAATATACTTGATGTATAATATACATGAATATTTTGCCAAAAAGTGATTGTAATGAAAATTATTTTTAGGCTAGTGTATACTTGTAGTGTTAGCCCTCTCTAAGGTACTATTGCAACCCCCGATTGGGTAGGCTGTTGATACCTATGTATAAAAACAGCTTAGTACATAGTTTCTGCAATAAATGTCTTTGTGTATCATTAATTTCTATACAAGGTGGAAATTACAATATGACAGTAAAATTATACGACGTATTCTAAAGTACGATCTACGACACAAAATAAATCTTATCATTATCAGCTGTGTGCTCATTTGACCTATATTACCAAATAAGTAAATAGGACTGAACTTCAGCTATGTCTATTTTGGTACACGCACACAAAAATCAAGATCACATACGCTCACAACATCCACATACGTGAGATATCAAAAGAATACGTTTCCCCATTTCAATACTAATTTGGAGAAAGGAGGTATTTCTTCAGATTGTACAAACGGGCTCAAGTGAGCATATTAACTGACGAACAAAGGAATCATTCGGTGCGAGTAATCTGATTACATGGAAACGAAATTTACAGAAATGGTTTAGTGTGTCGTGGGTTTTATTCTACCTCCTTTGTTAAAGTTCTAAATTATTGTCTGCTTTTCCTGTGTGTGTCAAGTACCCCAGGAGCGTTATTCCTTATTTTATTTATTTAAGGTCAACGTCTGTTACAGCAATACATGATAAAAACATAAAATAACATTTTAAGATTAGGTACTGCACAGTCAATTATGGTAAACACAGCATGCAATGTGTTTTATTTTTTAATAATAACTCAAGTGAAAAGACATTGAACATGGGTATACACGGATTAGTTTTTACTTTGTATTGTGGATAAAGAAAATAACGCGTCATAACCAATGACATTTTACAAATAGACGGGTCATACACCAACATTAATGTACTACAAAATGGCGTAAAGTTTACATAGCTACATAGCAGTACATATAATTATACAGTGCGCGAAGAAAGGGAAAGAAAATGAAAGCCACGCCACCATACGCCATGTCGGGCCATGTCGGTTGTTAGAAAAAGATGAATATAGACGTTTAGTTACGTGGCATTAGCTGCTGCATGCTCATTCTCTCAGTCGGTGCAGGGCATTTACCTTGCATTAATCTTGCCAGTATAGAGCGCGGGCAACGTGTCTATTTGTAAAATGTCATTGGTCATAACACAGTTAAATCACGCTGATCTGTGTCATTCATATAAAATTTGACAATGCATCTGTGTGAGTACACTTAATGGTATGAAACAATTACTCTGGTGTATAGCTTTTATTCCACGTACTAGATACCTACATCATAAATTATTTTCCAGACGGTTAACTAACCTAACCGTCAATATGCCCCGACTCCAACTAGAAAATGAGCTATAACTTTTAACAGGCTGAATAGATTTTCATAAAACATAGCTAAGATGATACCCGATTAAACTAGCTTTCGATTTTAAAAAACTGCATTGAAATCGGTCCATCCGTTTCGGAGCTACCATGCCACAGACAGATACACAAATACACCGATACAAACTACAAATTTATAACACCCCTCTTTTTTCTCGAGGGTTAAAAGCAAGGACAATATCTCTTTACAAAATCCCCCACTTAAACCGTTTTTGCATAACAAATTCGTTTAAAACGATTGGCAAACATCTTTAAAAGCTCAACCAAGATTATCAGTATCCGATTACAAGGTGTTCAATAAAAAACTGCTTTTCTAGAGATGCTAAAGCTTCGGATCGGTAACAATCGATTAGCAGTCGATTAGACGCGGCTGTTGGTAACGACTGATCGTGCGATGCAGATTGGAAGAAGAGTATTGTAGTGGTAATCGGAAGGAAAGAAAAGAAAGAAAGAAAAACATTTATTCAGCACAGACATATTAACAACATAAGAGAGAGAAGATTAAAGATAAAAAAATAAAAATAACACACTTCAAAAGTTGACAAATAAGAAATAAAATATTTTTAAATAGGTATATAGGTATGCTGTTAAGCATGCCATGCCGAAAGGGTAGCCAACTCAGCATTTGCTGGGCGCGGAGACCCAACCTAACCTAACCCAACGCTGATTTTCAGTTGGCACCCCTGCAGTGACGCACGGACGGAGGCAAAGAAATAGAAACAAAAAGGGGAAAAAGAAAAAGAAAATATATATACATCATACAATTAAATATGTGTTCAAATATAAACATACTCGTAAAATAGGATAAAAATCTTTATTAAAAAAATAAACAAACAAATAGAAGGCGCAAACAGTTTGAGGCTCAAGCTCTCCGCTCAATTAGGGTCCGATTAAATAGATAACATAAAAGATTTCCAGGAACTGGTAGTCAAAGGGTTAAGTGTCGTGATGGATGTGATGTTATGTATTACCGGATTCGATCGACTGGATAAGATTGCCCGGAATCTCATGCAGGGTAATCTTCGAGCGTGTACTGTGGAGAATCCTGGTCTCTTTACAGTCCACTATGGCTTCCAATTGACAACTCCGAGAAGCTGTGACTACCTAAACTCGCTGCAACAAGCACCGTACCCTTACTCCATCCAAGCCAATGTTTCAAAACCAAACACGGTAGACGACATCAAGTTATTCTGACATGAATTAATTATATTGACGGCAAGCGATTACATTGAACATGGCTGAACATGCCGTGCAAACGTGTTTGTGCAGATTGTTGTAATTAGCGTGCTGGTTTAGTTTCATTAGTCGATCGCTGCGGCTGTAACACGCAAGCAATGGATGGGTGAGATGCTTTGTTTGAATCGATGTTTGGTGTTTTTGAATATGAAAGAAAGACAGAAAGAAAACAGTTTTATTTTGAAATCGCACAGAATATAACAGAAGAAAAAAAAATCTAAATATGTAGTATAAAATAATTTTCTTAAACAACATAACAGCTTCTGAAGTCGGTGCCACTGCCAAGCTAGGTGTATTGAAGAATTAAAGGCCCCGACTTCAGTTTACTTTTTTTAAAGTTTGTTTTATTTTTCTATTTTGACTGGCATAAACAATACATAAACATGCGATTACAGCAATCGCGAGAGATTTGCTGTTATTCATTCAAGAGTTCCATTGTCTATCTCCGAAGATCTTCACCAAATTTAAATGGGACAACATAGAGAGTAAATCCTTTAAAAAAAAATCAAAATCTTTCTGCAATTGGCGAAGTAATCGCGTAACAAAAATACAAAAAAAAACATACAATCGAATGAGAACCTCTTCCTTTTTTGAAGTCGGTTAAACATTAAGCAACCTATACTAGACCAAAAATGGCCCCCATTTCAGCATCATTTATTCGGGAAGTCCTCTCTGTAATGTATGTTGGATGTACTAAAAGCAAGTCAGCTATTTTTTGTCGTTCGTTTGCCATCCACCTTTACCTTCCAACTAACTTACTATTGCTATTAGATACGACTTTAGTTAATCTTTATTGAAAAATAAAAAATATTGTAGTTATAAAAAAAACTAAAGAAAACGCTTTTGTCATCCAAACTAAACGTGTATGCAAAATTTCAGCTCAATCGGAAACCGGGAAGTGGGTCAAAAACTTCCAAGATTTTTTTACATAGTTAGTTAGTTACAAGTGAAGCTAATAAAAGCGTTTTAATAGCACCTAGATAAGCTTCAGATGTTCCAGCGCTAGATATACCAGGAACATACAATAAAAATACAACCTATTAGCTGATTGCTCTACCTCTAGAGAATATTGAACGAGCAATTAGCTTTCATTAATTATCAACGTACATTGTAATTGTACTTGAATTCAACAGTATTCCAGAAGCTATAGGTTTAATTCTAGTCCCGATCCCTTCAAGGAAAGAAAGATAGAAAACATTAATTAGACAGCACAAAACCACACACAAAAAAATACATAAAACAAATTAAGTAAACATAAAAAGTAAAAACGAAAAATAAAAAGTTACTTCTTCTTATTCATTATTTCATTATTTTTAAGGGGTAATTGTACTCATCATTATGAACAACTATTACAACGAGACCAACCATGACCCATAGTAAAAGCTGTTCATAATTATGGGTACATGGGTCATTAAAGGTATCGGGGCTAGACAGGTAAAACCTTGTATACAGGCTTTTAGAAACTTTACAGTAACAAAAAGTTTTTTAAAGTCTTTAAATACTTTCAAAATGGTTTTATTGTTTGACTAAATTTTGTGAAAGACCTAAGGGGAGAAAAACATGACATCACAAATTTTGAGGAAAGCCTAGGTCGGAGTCTAATTGCATCTTAAACTAAACATACGATAGCTACCTCCTCAAATAAAGATCAGGCGAAGAAACTTTACCAGCAAAGTGACAATTTTCTAGACAAAAAAATAGCTTAAACACAAATGAAATAATTTACAAAGAAAATAAATTCATTTTTAACAAATTAGTTCACACTCTACAAAAACGTGTTTTTAATTAACAATGAATTAAAATTAAAAGCTTGTACCTTTGTATTCGCTAGAGATTCAGGATAATTAAAATATTTGGAACAAAATATATAAAGATAAAATGTGACATTCTGACTCAAAGGCCTTTGGGACAGCATTCAATTACTAGATGTGTCTCGACCTTTTCTTATCTAATTTGTGTGTGTACTAACCCTTAGATATATATGAAGAATTGTAACGTTCGGGTTATAAAATAACTTTTGTAATTACAAAATTGCTTTTGGTTGCTGTGGGTTGATTCGATCAATCGTTCACTGGTTTCTGGTTCGGTTAACCGGCTGTGAAATAGTATATATGTACATAGTGTACCTACTACTATGCCGAGTCCAAGACTTTTTTGTCTTTTACCTTCTTGTATGATATATTCCCTTGCTACCTATGTAATTTGAAAGACAAATAAAAATATTCTATTCTATTCTATAATTTTTTATGGGATCAATCAAACGGCAGAAATTCACATTTTAGTAAGATGACAATCTTAATTAAATGTTTCTTCAATACTATTAACATAGGAACATACTTTGTACTTGTAATACGTTCATACTTCAATTTCGATATGACGTCATATGACGTAATATCCATTCCAAACAATACGCCCCAGCTCGTACGAAGCTGAATTTAATCTGGTCTTAGCTGGCGCTCTTCTATGCTCTTAATGAATATGAAGCCTACTTTAGAATGTACTAGATGTCGTATGTACTCCGGAATGATAGAGAAATAATTTATTAGGATTCTCTTGTGTTTGATAGTTGCTTGACTTCATTATTAATAGGACACGATTCGGAGTGGTACTATTGTATACAAATCCCTTCCTAATCCCGGTCCCTATAAGTGTTATTGTATTCATCGCTACAAACAATTTTTACTATAGGACCAACTAAGAAAACACGAAAATAAAAGTCTGCTGTTCCATACAAATAATTACCTACCAAAATATTACTCGTGATTTTTTTTCGCGATTTCAGCATTGGTCCAATAGTAAAAGTTGGTCATAATGATCCCGAAACCGGGACTAGAAAGGTAGAACCTTGTATATACACCCAGATTTTGTCGATAGCCTTCTGTCGGATATGTGTTTTGTTGAAGCAGTGTTCTGTCGAATTTATGTTCTGTCTGAGTAGTGTTCTGTCGAATTTATGTTCTGTCTGAGTAGTGTTCTGTCAAATATTTATTTTTAACCCGCGACAAAAAAGAGGGTTGTTATAAATTTGTTGTGTATATCTGTGTATCTGTCTGTGGCATCGTAGCTCCAAAACGGATGCTCCGATTTCAATGTAGTTTTTTTAATTGAAAGCTAGTTCAATCGGGTATCATCTTAGCTATGTTTCATGAAAATCTGTTCAGCCGTTCAAAAGTCACAGCTCTTTTTCTAGTTGGAGTCGGGGTTTTTGACAGTTAGGTTATGTCCAAACAGTGTTCTGTCGAATTTGTATTTTGTCTAGTTTGTGACTAGTCGGAAAAGTGTGCGTCGAAATTCAAGAATGACCTGGGATCGATTGGTTGACAGTGTGGATTTCGGGTATGTGGGTCTGTACGTAGCGTTTTTAGTCGATAGTAACATTATCTCCTCCCATTCAAAACAAACAAGAACATTATCGCTAAGTTAAATAGTCATAGTCTCGGCGTATCAAATATTAACCTTCGGATGTACGAAAGTACACATCTAACCCTTCACGAACTCTCCCTGTTGTAAATTTACACGTTAGTATGCGGTTGATTCACGCCAGACGTATTTGTATAACTAAAACACGTAGTTCAGCGTTCGCGAGTGGGTACGATTTCACGAACGGTGTGATTGTTAGATCTAGCTGTGCGGTGACTATGTTCCTGTTTTGTTGTTTGGTCCCATTGATCTACACACATGGACATGGGACCCGCGCTCAAAAGTGTCCGAGCCAAAAGAGTTCCAAAACTGAAATTGAAGATTGACCTGATTCAGCTTGTGTGCACTGTGTTCACAAACTTCGCTAAGTATGGGTAAGTGATAGAATAAATTTATTTGCTTTATGTCCATTGACCTACTGTAACTACTACATGGACATTGGGTCCGCGCAAAGTGTCCGAGCCAAAAGAGTTCCAAAACGAAAAAAGAGTTCCAATCGCGCGCCAGTCTTTGTTTTGTTAACCGACATAATACACGTCAAAGCCGTACCGTACTGTGAAAAAGTTGAATAGGCTGATAAAGGATGATTCCAGGATTTGTATGAACTCTGGTCCCACCCTCCAATAGCGACGTGTCATACATCGTTGGATAGGTATTTTTGAGCTGAACAAAAGTTACTATTGCGCCAAGTTTCAAATCTTAGTCCGTTCAGAGTTATTCATTATTAAACCAGGATTTGTCTGAACTCTGGCTCCACCCCCCAATAGCGACGTGTGATTCCTCAGAGCTCGCGCGCGGACTATGCCTTACCATCGTGTTTTATTTCTAAAAAAACCTCCTTACGACTCTGATGATAACGGTAGATAGGTATAAAATACTAGTATTAATTCAAAAACTGTATTGTATTAGGGAAAAGACTTATGTTTAACTATTGTTAAACTGACATGTTTAATAATGAATAACTCTGAACGGGCTAAGATTTGAAACTTAGCGCCACAGTAACTTTTGTTCAGCTCAAAAATACCTATCCAACTATGTATGACACGTAGCTATTGGAGGGTGGGACCAGAGTTTATACAAATCCTGGTTTAATAATGAATAACTCTGAACGGACTAAGATTTGAAACTTGGCGCCATAATAACTTTTGTTCAAGTCAAAAATACCTATCCAACGATGTATGACACGTCGCTATTGGAGGGTGGGGCCAGAGACCTAGAGTTCATACAAATCCTGGTTTAATAATGAATAACTCTGAACGGACTAAGATTTGAAACATGGCGCCATAGTAACTTTTGTTCAGCTCAAAAATACCTATCCAACGATGTATGACACGTCGCTATTGGAGGGTGGGACCCAAATTGGCATCATCCTTTATCGCAAGTAAAATTAAAATGTTTACTAATTATTACCTATGCTTACATAGATTGACTCGGGACACATTTTTCGTGAATTTTGTTCTACATAGAACCGCCGTCTATTGTAATAGGTCAATGTTTGGCCTCGAATTTATTTTGTAGTGGTTTCGGTGATACAAGCTATTATAGGCGTATTTGTATAGCTAAAACATGGCGTTGTTCATCGTTCGCGAGTTCACGCGTGGCGTGTTTGCTAGATCTAGTCGTGATGTGTTGCTGTTTCATGCTGGATTTATTTTGTAGTGGTTTTGTCGTATCACGCTAGACGTATTTGTATAATTAAAACATATGTTGTTCAGCGTTTGCGAGTACGCATTATTTCACGGATGGCGTGATCGTTAGATCTAGCCGAGGCGACTGTGTTGCAATTTAACAACGAATTTATTTAGTTACAGTGCTTTCGGTTATGCATCACACAGTAAGTTTAATTGGCCTAGAAGAATTTCACGTGTGTGTGTTCACGGCTTTTTGCATCCGAATTACAACTTTTCGTACGTTGAAATAAATTTACAGCACCTACTTCAAAGGCATTATATTTAGTGCTATTGGGTCGTAACGCAATAACAACGTAATATTTTTGGCATAGTGGCCAGAAGAAATACAAAGAAATAAAAGTATTATTTAACAAAAAAGACACGATACGAAATTACATTATCAAGAAGAAACAATTGAATGAACGCCAAAGTTTCAACATTAATTCACTTTTCCTGACCATAATTCCACCGGGAGCCATTTCATTTTAGTTCCATTTTCTTCAAAAAGATAATATTACCATTCAATAGAAGACTTTTAGCATGAAAAGCGCTCACATACTAGGGTATTGTCTTTAATAAAGTGCTCTTGAGTTCGTTGTCGGCTCCGGTCCTCGTCAAACTCATTACTGGCCTCTTACCGAGGACGGCCTCTTGCTGGAATGTACCGCTGAGTATTGCGTAAGGACCTGTTAGAGACTTAGTTACCTCTTACAGTAAGAATTGAGTAGTCTTTTAATTAATTGAGTGATGTAACACAGAGATTAAACATTTTGAACGCCACCGACGTCTATACACGTCAAGCGATGGCGGGCCCTGTGCGTCCAATACGTCTATACACGTCAATGAATACGATATAAAGACATTAAAATAATTCGTTTTGTGAGATATTTGCGCTGAATTTGTGGCTTGGCGTGGCACGGTGATGCTTTTATTAACCGACTTCCAAAAAGGAGGAGGTTCTATGTTTGTCTTTAGGTACTTTTTTTTTTTAGTTCCAGCACGGCTTTCTCAGCGACTGGACAAACTCGTTTTCTCCACTTTTTGTCTCCTTAACAGAAGACAAAATGAAAAATCGAGAACACAGACAATCGAGAATGAAAACAGTAATACCGTAAAAACCTCTGACTCCAACTAGAATAAGAGCTGTAACTTTTGAACGGCTGAACAGATTTTCGTGAAACATAGCTAAGATGATACCCGATTAAACGAGCTTTCAATTAAAAAAACTGCATTTAAATCCATTCAGTCGTTTTGGAGCTACGATGCCACAGACAGATACTGTCCAACTACCACCAATACTAGATACTAGCAAATACTGTCGCTTTTATTTATTTATTTGCGTTGTATTCCCCTTATAGGGCCTGTAATGTGCCAAACTTTGTAATGGGCTATATAAGTTTATAGTTAGAAGATTATGTTTTCGAACTTAAAAGCTGTAAAGTTTGCAATATAAATAAATAAATACACAGATACACACTGCAAACTTATAACACCCCTCTTTTTTGTCGGGGGTTAAAAACACAGCGGTGCCGCCATCGATACAGCGCCGTATATTTCCAAATAATTTGTCGTAAGGACTCGGCTAATGTTTCCGCTTGTCACAATGGCGGAATGCGCGGCTGTTTATCGCGACGGGCTGTAAGCAGTAAAGGCGCTTAGTAACGCCTCACTTTGTATTGTGTCGGCACCAATCTGTTGGGTTTTAGAATTTAACTGTCTTAATTGTTGTGCCTTAATTTTGTGTAAATTGACTATGGGAATATGGTCACCATTGTCTGTGGAGAGACTGTATCGCGTGAATTGTGCATTTTAATGATTGCGTTTTAATTGTAATTGTCAAAAAAAATTAACGTTTTTTTTTCTTGTTTCAGAATCATTGGCAGTCGCGCTAAAATTGGGTAAGTTAGACTTTGGTACTAGTTCATACAAATTAAGGATTTTTTATTTCTAGTGCCGATTAGTGGTAACTTAATATAATTTACTTTAAACCTACAATATAATCAATAATATTTTAACACTGACTTTACGCGACTGCTATTAAAACGCTACGAAGATTGCTACGTCAGCGAACTGCGTCGTAGCACTTGTAGCATACTGAAAATTCGTACAAAATCGTGTCAATTAATTATACAGGATAATTTTCTATGTAGTGTGCATAATTTATCGAGTGATTCACTCTCTGTTCCTAAATGTAACCGCTGTATTGTTTTAAAGTGTACTTTAAAACAAAACGAAAATTCGACTTAGTATGGTGGAAACGCATAATGTACTAGCGCAAGCCATACAAAAATCAAATTATTATTTTAATTTAGAGTGAATTTTAGTACTGCGGTTGCATTTGGGAACAGACACTGAATCATTCTGTAAATCTTGCGCACCACATAAAAAAATATTCTGTGTATTAAAAAGGGAAAAAAAAAAACTCCGGGGTATACAGGCCCTTAAGAGTTCCTTTAGTATTGTTAACTTGATTTATGAAAAGAGTGTCCATGGAGTTTCTTGCCGGTATCTTCTCCAGGATCAACCCACTTGGAACCGTGCACCTAGAATCACGACGTATTGAAAGTGCCTGTAAAGGCCCAATTGAAATAAAAACTTTTAACTTTGACTTTGACTTTCCATGAATCCTTAGCCTTATGTAAAAATAATTTCTTATGTCAAGTTTTGATAACAATTTATCATGCCATAATAACTAGCCGACCACGACAAGCCTTACTAATTCAATATAAGGGCTAATCAATGTGTAAAACAGTGATTTCCGTCCAAGGGTGAGACGTCGGAGGGGATGTGCGACGCAGGGGAGGCAATCAGGAAATTGGATGAAATTACATATAACTTGGCGATGACATATATTAGATATTTGCACATTCATCTGATGTTATATCAACACTCGTTTCTGATTTGATTGCAGATTGAGTCTTGACTCAATTCTTCTCACAAAAGTGCCTATGATTCTTTAATCATGGGCATTTGCCTGAGCGACTCACGTATATAAAACAAACGCATACCATAGTAAAAGGTATTATATCTAAGTTTATTTATTAGGCTAATAGCTGCAGACAAGGATAAACCACTTATCCTAGGCATGTACTTATATTATGCAAGGCAAAAGCCTCCCTCCCCATTTTCCACAAAGAGGGGAGGGAAGCTTTTGCCTTGCAGCAGAGCTATAATAGCACAGCGGATAGGCAAACCCGTTTCTTCCACTCTTTGTCTCCTTGAAAGAAGACAAAACGAAAAACCGAGAGAGAAAACCGGTAAACAGATGGTTTTGTCCCCCATTTTTGTTCCCCCCCCTCCATTTTTCCATGCGAACCCAGCAGTGGGACACCATAAGCTAATAATATAATATACAAGTGGTCGCCCAGTGGTCGAAAATCGACCGTAGTTTTAGCTTTTTGCACTCCTTCTCCATATAAACTTTAACTATGCCAAATCTCACACTCCTCCGTGTGTGCACTATACTTAAAAAGGGGTACAAAGTTTTCTCTTGACGTATTACTAAATAGATATACATATATATATAGATATATATTATACAGGGTTATTTTTAAAACACCGGCAATGCTTTAAGGGGTGAAACTACTCATCAATATGAACAACTTTTACTACGGGACCAACCATGAAATCGCGAAAAAAAATTCAAACTTTTCATACATTTTGATGGATCAAGGTTAATCTTTTGTGTGAAAAGTTTGAATTTTTTTTTCGCTATTTCATGGTTTGTCCCATAGTAAAAGTTGTTCATATTGATGAGTAGTTTCACCCCTTAAAGCATTGCCGGTGTTTTACAAATAACCCTGTATAATAGGCTCAGATCGATATCCTTCTTTTCTTTGCTATTTAGTCATGTTCTTATTAATTATAATCTCAAAAACCAAACTATAATAATCTGTCAGCAATCTCGTACCTAAATACCGGAGGTTATATAGCAAAGAATTTGTATTATTTTCTATCCGGACAAGACAGTAAATACCGGCCGTCCGGGTGAATACCGGACGCGGTTCCCAAGGGATGCTGACACCCGTTTAATTTACTGAGGAAAATGCAGGACGGCGCCTTCTCACACTTTTTACGGGATCACTTGTAAAACCTTTCCTGTGCAAAGACATTTTCTTTCATGAAGAAAAGAAAAATGTGCGACAAAAACAGGAAATATTGCAGTTTAACCCTATTCTTGGCACGGAGTATAATTTGATACGTTGAACTTTTCAAAAATCTAGCGGTGTTCTGAGCCGTATTTTCAAAACTTTTATTATTTAATATGCTAGAAAATATAATCCCAATTCTACAAAAAAATACAATTTTATTACTTGCATCGCCAAAAATGTAGTAGAACGCAAGATTGCGGATCGATCGAAAGCGTCTGCGCGTCGCAAGGAAAAAATAATATTTTTTTATTATATTTTGGTCAAATTGTGTTCAAAAGCGGTTTAATTCGAATAGGTTACAATATTTGCTAGTAGGAAACGCTATTTTCGTATATCAAAATGGATTTCAATCGTATGTAATCCAGTGTTTTTTTCGAGTGTAACAGATATGCCTCACTGCCAGATAGCCAATACTCTAGATATTTTTTTATATGTATCAAATACGCGACAATGCTTGATTTGTATAGCAGAGTCACAGGTGCTTCATCAGCTTTGTATGCAGCAATGAAAAAGAGGTCGGCAACTTTCCAACAGCAGTTCACTGCCTCCATCATTGCCCTCTTCTATAGAAAATCTTAATATTTTATCAGATGACGATAAAGAGGTAAATCAGGTGGTTGCTTCAACATCTTTGGTACTATCAGCAATCATCGCAGTCAATCAACCCTTTCTCGTCATAAATTTTATCGGTCAATCCATCTGCAATAAGGCAGGTCTACATTGTACTGAGGCCAGTCCATTATCTCCGGAACCATCTTTATTATATTAAGTAGGTTCACCTTCTCCACTGGCAACCTCCTCGTAAGTACCTTCACCACCAGCCAGTAACTTAATGTGCCTAACCAGGTGCCGTCTCCATTGTTTGCATCTTGTCCCTCAGCGGCTAGTCGGCTACTCGATTATCGCGATAAAGCGAAAAGTAATAGGTACCAGCTAAAATATTAGAACCTACTTGGCGTAGCTCTAAATTCACCTATTCTGCAGAAGTAAAAGATAACTCTTTTGAGCCACGTGATGAGAACAGTGCTATTGAATACTTCAAGCAGTTTTTTCAGGTGAAATCAATTTCCATAGTGCAACAAATAAATATGTAAGCTAAGTATCGTACACAGACAACTGGCAGCTCAATAAATATTACAGAATATGATGATGACAAATAAACTGGTGATCCTTTTATTTATGGGGGTCCTAAAATGCACGTTTATACAGATTATTGTTCTTTGAGTATTCTTAGAGTATTGTTATGGTGTATAAGCTGAGATAATGAGCCTGAAGAAGTTCCAGTTACTGTGGCGATATTTTCAAGTTCACTTTGTGATGTCTTTCGTCAAATAACAATTTGAAAGATGATGGCGAAAGATATCACAAAGTGAGGCCACTTCATCAAAGAATATGTGAGAATTGTCTACAAGTAGAAGAAGAGACGCGTATTGATGAAATGATGGTTCCACATAAAGGAACCAAAGCAGGCAGCTGTAAACAATACAGGGTAACTGAAAAAATACCCGAAATCTCTTAGTACCAGCATCGTATCATGACCCAGAACAACGTTAGTTCTATGTTATGTCTTAAAATTTATGTTATTTCATGTTAGAATGTAATATTTCAGTTTTTTGTTTTGTTAAAATAATGTTTAAATCTCATTGAAAGCCTGGCAGTGCGGCTTATATGATACATACATTTTATAAGGTTGATTGTCAAGGGTCTGGCAATGTGCCTTATGTGATACATTCAATATATCATAAATTAATAAAATTATATTTTTTATTTTATTTTTTCTCCCTTCTATTAACACCTAAGACCACATTTTATGTCAAATTTACCAACATTTCTAAGAAAAAAAGTCCTGCCAAGTATAGGGTTAATTTTACGATCTTGTGAACGTTTTTTTAATTATAATTAAAAAGGATTGTTATGTGTTCTATTATATTTTAAAATATACTTTACGGGTCATTTGACCGTTCATGATCGGTGTTTATTTTTAACCTCCGACATAAAAGCTGGGTGTTATAAGTTTGTAGTGTGTATCTTTTTTTGTGTGTATCTGTGGATTTGTGTATCTGTCTGTGGCATCGTAGCTCCAAAACGGATAGACCGATTTCAATGCAGTTTCTTTTAATTGAAAGTAATTCAATCGGGGATCATCTTAGCTATGTTTCTTGAAAATCTGTTTAGCCATTCAGAAGTTATAGCTCTTTTTCTAGTTGGAGTCGGGGTTTTTGACGGTTAGGTTAATAGATTCTGATTCTATAGTGCTTGCTACGAATATCGAGCTCACAAAATAAAAATGAAATTTTGATCGTACAGAACATAGAAAGTAATTTCTATTTGTGGGTTTGACTGGCACAAATTGACACAAAAATGCTAGCGGGCAGACTTCGTTATTTTTACTTTTATTCGAAATAAAATACACTTTTCATTTTGCTTTTTTCATATATTTATTTATTTACAAATGCTTTTCATACAAATGTGTACAAAAGCAGTCTTAATGCCTGAGGTATTCTCTGCCAGACAACCTTAGGTGATGGAGAGACAAAGACATGGTAGATGCACTAGTCATTATTATTAGGTGAGGTTAATATACTTATGTAGGACCTAAGTAATTCAATACACATATATCTCTATAGTTACCTAGAATAATAGATACATACACGTACTTTCATACAATAAAAATAATAATATACATACATATTATTATGTTAAATATCAAGATAAATCAAAGCACCATACCTATACATTAGCACCACGTCTGCTGCCGTGTACGCACATTTAGCCGATGCTGTTATTGAGACCCATGTAATGAGCGAGCCTATTGTCAGCCACTGAGCACACTTCCAAACATCGGGCTACGATATATCTACTACATTTCCTGAGAACACTTAGCAGTTATGCTTGCGACCACTGGATTAGTGAGGCGGTTTCATTTCCAACATCCAATAAACGAAAAAATAGAATAGAATAGATCTTTATTACATGTAAACCAGATACAGGCACTTATGAAATGTCGAGACGTGCACGGTTTCAAATAGTAGACCCTATGGAGAAGAACCGGCAAGAAACTCCATGGTAACTCTTTTCAAATAATAGATTACAATCTTTATCAGTACAATGTTGTGGTAAGAGCTGCGAGAATAATCTAATTTAATGTGAATAAAAATAAGATTAGGATAATAATGATTTGCCTGTGAATAAGATTGCCATGGCAGCAAAGACAACAATATAATTCCTGGCAACATCATATTTGCCAAACGTTCACCTTATTTGCGAAGCTCTATACACGTAAAATTATATTTGACAAACGTTGGCATGTTTACAAAAGGTATTTGATCAAACTAGGATTCTACAACAGTGGAAAATCACTTGTATAAACGATCTGCAATTATTCTTTGAAGAATTTTTACGAGAATAGACCCTCAAATGTCAAAACGTCCATATTATATCTGATAGAGGCCATTTCTGCAGTGAATGTTTACGTATAAGATGCTTTACGCTTATTCTGATACTTCATACGATGACTAAATCAAGTAACTAGGTAAATGAAAAACCTCTTTGTTGCGAAATTCCGAACATTAGGATGACAAGCAATTCCATTACTTGAGTTTTTGAAATTCGAATGTTGGGTTTATAAATTCTTCTCTCGGACCAATAAGAGAAATCCTATGTCTATGGTTTTTCTATTTAATTCAGATTTAATTCATAGTCTACTTTTAAAGTTTGTTCCCGCTTTTTAGTTGTTACTAATTGTACACAATTTTCGTCGAAATCAAAGTTTTTTATTATCTCAATACATCTGACCCTGTATACTCTTTAAATAGGTACCATCAACACCTTTTTTCAGTACCATTACAAAGAAGTACAAGTATTTACGTTTATCCTTTGGGAAATGTGACCTTAGTAAAGGGCTTTCAATGCTCCCATATTGCTCTCACGTAGGGTCGAGATCCTCAGCTTCCTAAATAGAGATTTATATGAGATGCGCTGTCCAAACAGTTTGTTGACAAGTTAGGTAAAGTCGGGAAGAAAAATGTGTGTGTCTTATAAGTAGCACAGTTTTGTGTGGTATTCATGGTTATAGACATTTATTTTATATACCTATTTTATTTTGATTAAAACGAATCTATTATCTAGTAGTAGGTATAGCCTGCACACGAGCTCCGAGGAATCGGGGGCTGTGGAAGCGGGCACTGTGCGCTGCGCCCGACTGTCGCTCATACCCCGCACTCTCCGAGTACTATTGTCTCGGGGTACCACTGGTACTGGGAGGTAGCGACAGGCGGGCACAACGCACAGTGCGCGCTTCCTCATCCCCCGATTCCTCGGAGCTCGCGCGCCGACTATAGATACATTAATAGCCAAACAACGCAAAAAAAAAGACGTAGAAAATGTGCAATTCTACGAGACTTATTGAGTATTCCGAATTCAAAAGGGTTTCGTGGTATATTTTATTATTATGTTGGCAATAAATTTAATGTAAAGGTGAGCTCATACTAAAGCAACATACGAATGATACAATACAAGCAAAAGCTCAATTTAAAAAGCATGTCCATGTAATGTAACTTTCTTGCGAATGCTCGACGCTGTGTTTGACATAATGCTCAGACTTTCCTTGTAATATTATTTTCTGTTTTGAATTTACTCTTCGTTGAAATTTCATATTTGCTGATCGTGTGTGCTACGTTTTTCTCGATGAGATGTATTAAAAAAAAAAAGATTAGAATAGAAGTTGGTGGCAAAAGAATATTTACAATAATAATTTTGCTCAATTATTTAACTTTGCTCAATGAATTAATGTTGCACAAATTCGCTTGTTGTTTCTTACCTAAATCTTCGAACCGATCGTGTCATCGCCGTCCAATTAGAGCGTAGTGTAATCACGCGATAAAGTGCGCTGATTCTTCCCAAACCCCTCTTCCTCCACCGCTGTATTTAAAAACAACATTACATTCGCTAACGAACATTCATACCATAACATTGCATTTTTATTTAAATTTTGTTCCGTAGTAAACCGAGCAAAGTAGCTACTAATACCCGAAGCTAGATCACGCCGCTACAAAGTTGTAACAAAATATCGAGCGTTGTGTTCAATGTTCGGTTCGGAGCGGCTCAATGTTCTGTTACAAGTAAATGCTCTAGTGTGTACTCACCTTAAAAGAAGCAAAAATACTGTAGATATCAAAATTTTATTTATTGAATGTAAAATTCCTGCGTTATGTTACATTTTACCGTTGGCCGATGGCCAAACGGTGCGCCATTTTATCATGTGCCAATATTTTCATTCGACGCCGGTGTACTCGCCAAAATTTTATTATAAATCTACGAAGGCCATTTTAATATTTACATTGAACATGGAAGTAGAACCGGAATTTATTATCATCTTGAGATATCTTTACATCAATACGTGAAGAGAAAACTTTGTACCCCTTTTTAAACATATTGCGCGCACGGAGGAGTGTGAGATTTAAGATTTGAGGAGTGCAGAAAGCAAGAATTACGGTCGAATTTCGATCACTGGGTCACCACGTAATAATAATAGTACCTAATCCCAAAAAGGTCAGGTAAAATATTAGTATATGAATAGGTGTTGCAAGCGTCCCTAGGTTACGGTAACCGCTTAGCATCGCGCGGATCGTAGGGTTGTTTCCCACTTCAGAGTAATAAAATAATAAAGTTGTTTTTTTATATTATCCCCTATACAACCCATATATACCAGACGAGCTTGTGGTTCACCTGATGGTAAGTTATCACCGTCGCCTATGTACATTCGCAACACCAGAGGAATCACCGATGAGTTGCCGACGTTTTAGGATGGTGTTAGGAAAAAGAGAGGGAAAAGAGAAGGAACGAATTGGGCCTCCAGCGCTCCACACTGACCGAACGAAACGCAACAGTATGCGTACTGCTACATAACGTCGATATTTTGTGGGAGGGTAGTACTTCCCCGGTCGTGCCGACCCATTCATGCTGGCATGCCAGCGAGACACTGCTCCCACCAATTCGGGGGCTTCGGGATTGCGTAGTGATGCCAGTCTTATGCTGTCATCTACTGCTGGCAATTAGTTGCTATGCAGTTAACTATTCCATATGGGGCCTTAGTATTACCTAAATTTAATGTCCCATATGCAATAGTTGACTCCACAGATTCAATATTCCAACTGCTTGCAACGTAAGGTCATTTCACCCTAATGCTCGGCGGTATATTAGCGGCATTATGCGATATGTCACCGGCAGTGACCGTGGCTTGCTTGGGCGCGGTCCAACAGCGTGTTCGCTCAATTATGTACATAAGTTACGTCATCTATTATGTGGTCTCATTGCCACGCGATCTTAGATTAAGGTCAAGATGTGACGTGGTTCGTACGTCAACTGTGTCACCTTCCTTTGTTGGTGTCATAGAAATATGATAAACCTAGAAGAGTAACTATTAATTGAACTTTTCAAATGTAGTGGTACTACTTTATCAAATACACGCGCTTACGAGATTGAAAGAGACAGCTAGCTGTAATCGACTTGTCATTCAAGTCCAAATGAAGCCGGTTTTTGAAATATCATAACCAAATAACTTAGCGATTTTCCTTAGGAATTGGTGACCAGACTGGTGACCATTGATATCGTAATACGGCTACATAATGATTCTGTTCTATTTGACGAGTGCCGAGATTATATATATCTGTCTCTTTTTAACTCATTACGCTGCATATTAGATAGAAAAGTCACGCTAGCGCGTTACAGTTCAATTATATGTCAAAAAATTGTTACTCTTCTAGGCTTGTAATATTTCTATGGTTGGTGTTATTACCGTTTCCTGTATTCTAGATGATTTCACTGCTGCCTGTTCCGAAAAGGAAATAAAGCCAGGCCAGACAAGTTGAAATCTATAATCGTTGGGAATAGAAAATGTCAGCAAAATTTATGGGATTTACACTTACGAATCATGAGAATATTCGAAAGACAAACGCCGTACGCTTATTATGGGTGCTAGAGGGAGAGAGAGAGAGAGTTCAGAGCTCAGTTCAGGGCTCATATAGATTTTCGCGTACTATACCTTTGTATTTATGTGTTCTTTATTCTATGTACTTTTGTTTTTGTAGCGTGTACATAAATAATAAAATAAATAAATACTAAAAAAGATGTACAAAGGGCGGTCTTATCGCACTAGGCGATTTCTGACAGACAACCTTGGGATGGACGGATTTGCAGGAAGAAAAGAAAAAGAAAGAAAGAAAAAAGTATTTATTTGACACAGCACAAAAACAATTTTAAAGATAAAGTAACAAAAAATAAAAGAATAAAACATGTAAAAGAAAAAAATATCGCAGCAGGAAGCAGTTCGCGGTGTAACAATAATTATAGGTACTATCATATCAGAATGTTCGTATAATAAGTACGGTCGAAAAAAGCCTACGAAAATACTGTCACTTTACCTAACATACTCGGTCATCGAACCGAAAACAACTCACTTTTATGGAGACAATAACTTCAATCAGAGAAGTGCTGTATCATGTCGTGGCGCTCCCATAACCATGGGAGTGACTTACGGGAACTCCTACGATATAGTTTGGCTATAGAGGAAAGTTGGGCATTATTGGGCAAGTCTTCTTATAGTTTAACTTTTGATGGGCGGAAGTTCGCGTTTATAGTAGTTTTTATCTAAGGAAGGCAAGATTTACAAGTAAAACTGTCAGTGACATCTTACCTCGCGTCATGGGAGTCAGTAGTCGAAATATATTATCATGCAAAGATGGAACCTAAAAGGGCACACTGGTAGAATTGCGCGTTTTCGCATACGTTATTCATTTTTTGTAAGCAAAAGGCAGCCAATGAACGTGAAAACGCACGATTCTGCTCCTAAAAGTAGCTAGTGTGATAGCCCTTAATAAACAAACAAATCTTAATTGTTTTAAGTTGCTACTGATGGTGAAGACCTCAATAAATAAATTAAAAGGATCTTTAGGAAAACTTATTAACAAGTTTAAAAAAAGAAAGCCTTCTATTAAAATTACAGTAAGAAATCTTGCCCATTTTCATTCTATTGCTAGGCTCGGATCTCAAAATAGGTTTTAAATTTTAACACGCTTTTATTAACTTCACCCGTAACTAACTATGTAAGAAAATCTTGGAAGTTAAATTTGACCCACTTCCCGGTGTCCGATTGAGCTGAAATTTTGCATAGGTACAGGTTCAGTTTGGATGACTAAAGCGTGTTCTATAGTTGTTTTTAAAACTATAATATTTTATTATTTATGTCCAAATGCGCAAGTTTCTTGCGAGTTGGCGGACTATATTATACCTACTATATATACCAGTGTACCGCTGGGCTATCACTGCTTTTGTATATTCTATAATTATTTTCAGCTTTATCCGGGTAATTAATATATTTTATGGAATTTCAATTTCACATTCACGGAATTATTAACAATAGCTGTGGGCGATAAATGTAATATTTATTGGGCCTGTATTTACTTAGTATCGTTTTCGTATAATTATTCATGATGATCCGCGGCGCGAGTTTATCGAAATTTTAAAGCCATTAAGAAATGTCCATTAAGCGGCTTGATTGGTTTTTAATTATGATGTTCAGTGTCTTTGTTTATTAGTTATTTAAAAAATATTTGTTATCATCTACGTCATATAATAAATATTGCTTAAAATGTATCATATTTGTTTAAAAAGTAATTACCAACGAATTGTACATCATTGTACTTCGCCATTTTTTTTTTATTGAGCGTCCACTGTTATACTATCAAGGAATAATTTCTTTTTTGTCCAGTTTACTGATATAATAAGTGAACTATCGTAAAAATTGTCATATAATATAGGCCAACAGCTATAAGCTCGGCCTTCTCGATAGTCAGCGGGACGCGGGGCGGCGAGTGTGCATGGATATACACCTATATTGGTTTCCGCGTCCGCTCCAACCTTTCCACCTAAGAAAAATGGCTCCTTGAATGCGTCAACTCGCGTCAACTCAATATCGTACTGTGTATTTATAAGTATGCGTGCGTGTGTGAAGTTTTATAGAGCAAACGACACGTCAACGTCATCTGACTTACTCGAGTACGCCGACTTCGGCGAAGTATTGTTTGCCGCATTTTACTAGTACACCGGCACCGGCACCGGTATCGGTTGGTGCGGCAGCGGAAACCAATCAATTTATCTAAGGCAATATTTTATTTCGATAAAAATATAACGCGTAGGTGAAACCATGAGCAATATTTGGTATACCTAATACATAATTACTTCATAATTGGGAAACATACACAGTGCTACGAAACCAGAATTCTAGAAAAATATACTCTTCGTTTCCAGTTTTGGTTTTGGATCTAACATCTGGAATAAGCCGCTTATCTTTTGGCAGCAGTTGTCAGCGTCAACGGAGAGAAACAGGTCAATAGTTATCATAAGCAATGGACTAGAAAACGGGTTACCATTTTATAGTTATATTTGCAGTTTTTGAAACCTTTAAGTTATTGCTATATGTAGCGGAATCGGTATCAAATGCTATGGGAGAACGTAAACAGCGAATTCTATCTTTATGGGGGTATTGTGGCTGTTATGGTTTAACGCCATGCCATTGGATGGTGTAGCTTGGTACAAACTTTTAAAACCAAAAGTGATTTTTTTTTTTTGGATAATCTTGAAAAATATTGATTTTCACAATTTCACTAGGGATATTATAATGATCCAACGAGGTCTCATAAATAATCCTCTAGTATTTATGTGTATGGCGTTGTGCGTACTACGCTGACAAACTATCCTACCTAACTAACGTAACTAATATAGTGCCACAAACTTATCTGACCCGGTCGTGGCGTCGTTGCCGTCGCTTTTACTAATGTCATCTCCGTACAAAAATGACATTTCGATGTCATTTTTGTTCCGTAGCGACGTTAGTTCCAATTTTGGTCACTGGGCATAAGTTTGTGGCACTATAACTGATCTTGACATTTTCACAATATGCTCTTTGCGGAAATTCACGGATACTGCATTTAAATGTATTCGTTTATAAGAATACTTACGCTGTCATATTGCTTCACTAACTGTAAAGGTGTTGAAAAAAATATAAAATAAATATAAATGTGAATTCTTTTGAAATAATAAGGTGTTTCATACAATTTAAGAAATTCAATATTTAAGGCGATCAAACTTAAATTATATTTGTCATTTATTCATTTACAGACATTTTAATAGCTGTATTGTTATAAAAACATATTAATGGATGTTGAACAAACGCTGAAATACATCAAATGTTAACGATAAAATAAGTATTATTTTTTGGTCAGTCTACCGAGAAAAGTCCTTGTAGTCTATAAGCTTACTAAGAACTCCATAATTTTTGCTCATTTGGGACAAATCCTTTGTCCCGTCGCCACTAAGTGACGTCACATCGTCGAAGTTTCGAGACAGCCGCATACAATTTGTTGTCGCCCAAAACTTTCGCGTCGTTTCTCTTCCGCTTTGCCGAAAAAAAGAAAAGTTTTTATATGAACCTTCAGCATATTATTTTACGTTTAACAATTGGAATTTTCTACGAATGTTAGGGTGTGTTAGTTATTTTTATGAAGATATCTTGTTTTTTACACGAAAAAAAACTACTTTGTAGACTCCATCCGAACCAAGTTATTCGGTTGGGAACAGCAATGACTTGTTTATTTCTAACCACTACGATATTTTAGTGTTGCTATTATGCTATTATACATAGACTTACTTACCACCAGACAAGCTTACCTACTTATTTACTTGCATAGCTCAATTATACAGACATTTTTTGTATTTTTTTTAAGTCTGTGAAAGATTGAAAAAATGAATGAAAGAAGATGAAGAATTTTTCCGACTTTGCGTGTCTGGTATTTTTTATTCATTCGTATTTAGCTATTGTTAATCGGCGAGGACATTTCCGTGCACCTAAATAAGCATGATCGTTCCTTCACAGTAAGCCAATCATGATATTAGGCTTTATTAATGATAATAGAATAGAATAGAATAGAATAAATTTATTTTGTAAAAACATTGGTGCACAATACAACGTTAAAAAAAAAATAACATGCATGTCTGGTGTTAAAAAAAAGCAATGTAGCTAAACAATGTTTGCCAATGGTGGCGCACAAAAATATAGAGAAAAAAACACACAAAAAGAAAAAAACATTCTTGAATGATTTCTTCTTCTAAAAAGCACACAATAATTGAATTTATAATAATTCTTCACTACATTCAATTCACCACAGCAGATTAAATTTATGTTAATGTAATATTTAATAATTTATGTTAATTTAATATTTAATAATTTATGTAATAGAACCAAATATCGTGATCGGTGATTTAAGTTTAGAGTTAAAATTAAGTTCGATAGTGGTATTGGACTTTATTTGATATTTTTTCTATCAGCATGACCCAATATCAATGACCCAACAAAAGAATCAAGGAGAGTTTAAATAAGGCTCTCATTATTATTGAAAAATGAAATAAACACGCGTTTCCACATAAAACAATAGTAAATCGAGTTTAGGTCAAGTTTAACAAAGAACAAAATCTAGACCATTTGTTCATCGCTGACGAATTCCCATCAAGATGTTTTTTTATATTTTACATTCAGGGTAATATAGACATCGTTGTCATGAATTTCATGACGTAACACTTGGTGCTGCAGTTGCACTATGTCGAAACAGACATTAGTGCTGTAACTACATTTATATGCAGTAAGCACGATGCCAGGATGCAGGATTGATGCCTCTCTGGGATCCTCATACTATAAATTATACTTGGAAATTGCTCAAATGCTACTAATGTAACGTACTCGTGGGATATTTGCAAATTATCTCGTGTTTGTAGTAATTTATATGTCGCTGTTGCTGATTGGTACGCTGTTGTTCTTATCAGTTTAATAAAATTATATCTACAGGATATTTTTTTATGTAGTGCGCATAATTTGTAGAGCGATTCAGTCTCTGTTCCTACACTGAAAAAAAGAAATAACCGAACTGTTTCGGTTATTTCAGGAAATAGCCGGATTTTGTTTAGTCATTAACAAAGTTTATTTGAAATAGCAAACTGGCTTACTTAATAGGCACCAAACTTAATAACCACCTTTTGTTATGTGTTCGCATATAGTTTGATTGTCATTTAATTTATGTAACTAGTAGACAAAGTTTTGCGAAATAGTTATTTGTTATACAAGAGTGCAAAGTTGCTTTTTAACCGCGTGTTCAATTTTGATGACCGAGCAAGCGAAGGATTCTAAAATTGAATCACGAGCGCAGCGAGTGATTCAAAATTAGAATCCTGAGCGTTAGCGAGGGAATCAAAAGAGCACGAGGTGAAAAATCTTTGCACTCGAGTGCAACACGTAACTTTTCATTCCACCTCAGCGAGGAAATGACTAAATGCAAAAAAAAAAACGTTTAATTCACAAACTTAGTGCACACGATGTTCTAAATTCAATTTACTTTATCCTCTAGAGAATAAAAACGGCTTTTCCACTCAGATATTGAAGATTAAAAATACTCTTTCCGAGATGGTGGGATGAAAATTTACTTTATCCTCTAGAGAATAAAAACGGCTTTTCCACTCAGATATTGAAGATTAAAAATACTATTTCCGAGATGGTGGGATGAAAAAATTTTTTCAGTGTAAATGCAACCGCAGTATTGGGATACGCTTTATAACAAAATGAAAATTCGACTTAGTATGGGACACGCATAATTTACTAGCGCAAGCCATACAAAATCAATTTTTTATTTTGTTTTGAAGTAATTTATATTTTAGTACTGCGGTTGCATTTGGGAACGGACACTGAATCAACCTGCAAATGTTGCGTACTACATAAAAAAATATCCTGTATACTACCATAATATCAGAGTTTTATACTTTGAATTAAACTTTCCCCAGCTATTTTCTTCTGCCCTCCTTCCGTGCTGATGGAAAAAACCTCTTCTCCCCTTTCCGCGTCAGAATGCTGAAAAGGGAGAAGAGTTTTAGTGCTACGTGGGGAAGCCTTATATCTACCAATGGACTGAGACTGTCTCATTTGATTTTATGAACTTTGTTCAAATAAACTTCAAATTTTATATAGTCCTCCTCATCGGTTTCGATGACGGCGACCCTGCTATAAATTATTTTCTGGCGTGAGCCCTAATATGGCTCGCTAGACCAAACTTAGTTTTAAAAACCCGATCACAAGACACGCAATATAGTTGGCCCGCAGAGTTATAGGTGTATGTATAGGAGGGCTTAGGTCTCTCCTTGAGTGTTTTGCGTCTATCGTCAAGAGCCACGAGACGACTTTCCTCGAACGTCTTTACCTTTTTGTAGATGGTAGAACGCCAAGACGACCTTTGCGAAGCGAGCTCCTCCCAGCATGTAGGGTCAATAGCGCAAGCGTTTAGGTGTCTCCTGAACACATCCTTATAGCGCAAATGCTGACCACCATGCTTCCGTTTCCCCTCCGCCATCTCAGAGTAGAAGATTGCTTTGGGTAACCGGTGGTCTTCCATGCGAAGAACGTGACCACACCACCGAAGTTGTCGCTGCATGAGTAGAGCTTCCATGCCATACATTTCGGAGCGACGCAAGATCTCAGCATTGGACACACGGTCTTGCCATTTGATCTTCATGATGGATCTAAGACATCTCAGATGGTATGTGTCAAGCTTCTTTATATCTGACTTATAGAGGCACCAGGCCTCTGCGCCATATAAAAGGACAGGTATGATTAGCGCCTTATAAACACTAATTTTTGTCTCGAGCTTTAGATCATGAGACTTCCAGACACGATCAGCAAGTCGTCCAAAATTGGCAGCGGCGTTTGCAATGCGCGATGGTATCTCCGAAGCTAGGGTATTATCATGCCTGATATTGCTTCCCAGATATTTGAAGTGTGATACCTCCTCTAGTGGTTTCCCATCTAGATTCAGTGATGCTTTGTCACCTTCGCAGCCCCGTGGTGGTTGCTTAAGGACTTGCGTCTTGGAAGCACTGATAACCAAGCCAAATCGTTGACAAGATTGATGTAGTGCGTCAACATAGCTTTGGAGATGCGCCATACTGTCAGACATGAGGCACACATCGTCCGCGTAGAGAATCTCCAATATAGTGATCTTTTGCACTTTGGACTTCGCCCTGAACCTTGCCACATCAAACACGCCTTTTTCAGTCCGGACATTAAGTCGAATTTGGTCGTTACAGCACTGGAGCGCGTCTCTCATGACAACTGCGAAGTATATGGCAAAGAGTGTGGGCGCCATGACGCAACCTTGTTTAACTCCACCCGTAACATGGATCTCCTCAGAAAGTTCGTTTTCATGCTGAACCTGCGCTTTCATGCCTACATGAAATTGGCGAATGAGGTTGACGAATTTCTTTGGGTATCCAGACTTCTGGAGAACAAGCCAAAGAGCCTCACGCGGAACCCTATCGAATGCCTTTTCCAAATCGACGAAGCACATGTAGAGAGGCCGTTGATGCTCAAGACTCTTCTCCTGGAGTTGCCTCACAACAGTTATGGCATCGATAGTACCTCTTCTGGGGCGAAAGCCACATTGACTCTCTGGCAGGCTTCTCTCTGCCAGTTTGCTCAGGCGGGTGTTAATTATGTGCGCAAGGACCTTGCCAGCACTGCAGAGAAGCGATATCCCTCGGTAAGAGCTGCAATCGGAGACATCTCCCTTCCCTTTGTACAGCTTACAAATCACAGCATCTCTCCAGTCTTGTGGAACCTGTTCATTCTCCCACACTCTTTTGGCAAGATCATAAAGCTTACAGGTAATGTTTTTTCCACTGTATTTATATACTTCAGCAGGGAGTTGGTCCATACCTGGTGTCTTTGCGTTTTTGAGACGATTGACTGCTCTCACGAATTCTTCAAAAGTCGGTGGATCGTCTAAGTTTTGGCAGACTGGGAGTTCCTCAAGTGAGTATATATAAGATAGATCAACACTGAGCGTATTGGGATTCAATACATCGTTAAAATGCTCTGCCCATCGCATAACTACATCAGATGTACTCGTAATTCGGTGTTGTTTGTCTTTTGAGTAGATCGGTGCCGTTTTCCTTAGTCGAGGGCCAAAAATCTTTTGAATACCCTCAAAGAACTTGCCTGTATTATGAGTATCTGCGCAATGTTGTAATTCAGCAGCTTTCTCCCTCCACCACTTATCTTTCAGTTCCCGAACCTTTAATCTAAGCTTCTGCTGCGATTCCTTTTTGCTGTGGGCATCCACTGTCTTTGAGTTCAGTTCATGTCTGTACCTTTCTACCAAGACTCTGATCTCTATGTCTGATGCGTCAAACCAATCCTGGTTCTTCTTTTGTTGCCTTCCTATGGTATCTAGAGCACAGCTATGAAGATGTTTAGCAACAGATCTCCACTCATCATCTGTGGTAGAGAACTCAGTCTGCGGAATACAAGCAGCAAATTTTTCATCCAATGTGATACCTAGCTCTGATGAGGTAATTAGTCTTGAAAAGGCTAGTTTAGGTGGAATTTTGTGGGGTGCTCGTCGTGGAGTCTTTAGCATCAAGTGCATCTTTGACCTGATAAGACGGTGGTCAGTCCAGCCAATTGCTCCACGCATTGCTCTTGTTATGAGTACATCACGAAGATCTGTCCGGCGAACGATGACATAGTCTAAAAGATGCCAATGCTTGGATCTTGGGTGCATCCACGAGGTCTTGTATTTCTCAGCAAGTCGGAAATATGTGTTAGTGATGCTAAGATCGAATTCAGTACACAGCGACAGCAGCCGTAGTCCATTATCGTTGCATTTTCCTACTCCATGTTTGCCGAGTACTGTGTTCCAAATATCATGTTCGGTGCCGACACGAGCATTAAAATCCCCCAACAAGATGACCTTGTCATGTTTTGGTATTCTCTCAAGAATTTGGCGAAGGTGTTGGTAAAATACTTCTTTATCCTCATCTGGTGAAGGCAGAGTAGGGGCATAGGCACTAATGAGATGGGCGTACTTATTATTAGTTATTGGGAGGCGTAGAGTCATGAGGCGGTCATTGAAACCCTCAGGTAGTTCACTCAGATCTCTAGCCAAGTCATTGCGAATAGCAAAGCCTACACCGTTACCCGCCCTTTCATCAGAGGGACGCCCGCTCCAGTAATAAGTATAGCCGCCAAGTTGTTCACGAAGCTCTCCACTGTCACTCAAGTGGGTTTCACTGATTGCAGCTATATCAATGTTGTAGCGAGCCAACTCTCTTGCTATGAGAGCAGTTTTTCTCTCTGGGCATAAGTTACGGTTGTTATCTAGTAGAGTCCGCACATTCCATGTAGCAATGCAAAGTCGTTTTGATTGTATCGTCAGAAGTTGCTTTTGTTTCTTTCGACCGCATTTATTCGATGTCTAGGCGCCCGCGGTTTGGCACCTAGATGATGGGTGAGACGGACTATTTTTGGGCCACCTTTTCTAGACCCCTCCTCTATGCAGAGGAAAGCAGAGCGATCCTAAACAGGGCTGCTTTGTCACCAGTTGTGCTGCCGAACCCAGAGTCCCATCTCTGTCGACTCCGAGAGCGACCACTCTCTCCTGGCCGCCTACGTGCAGGATATTAACTAAAGCCTTGGTACACCAATACCTCAACCCCACCGCCAACACCCCATCGCCGCAGGGCTTCTTAACGCTCGAATCCGGGAAGAATAGCTAGGGTCATCTGCGCGTGAACTTATTTATAGTGGACAAGCAGTTGCGCGGGTGCAAGTCCACTCTCTCGTCCCATCCTCTGTAGTCCAATGGACCGGTAAGCCGGTACGATCGGCAGAGGATGGGATGCAGCGAAAGGCCGTAAAGCACTATACGGATCCTAATAAACGCCCTTGAGGTTCTTCGCATTACCTTGCTGCATCGCCATGACAGTCGGAAAGTATAACACAATTACCATGCCGAAGCAGACTTTATGTACGTCAGGGGATCCCCCGATTTACTACGATTCAAATTTTATAATAAGTTTATTTCAGGACAGTAATAATAAAAAAGTTTTACTTCAATGTAAACTAACTTGATCCACAAGTTATAAAGTGAAACTTCATGACTCTATAAAATTGTTTCAAACGATACAATGAAAGAAAAACTCATCGCGTTTATCGTTTCTTAGAAAAATCCAAAACAAAGTACTGCCGTAGACGTAAGAAATACAGTTACAAAAACTTTCCCCTCTTGCAAAAAACAGTAAAACATTTTCCTGTTAGTTACATTCCTATTAGAGATGTCCCGACTAGTAGATAAAGCCGACTATCCGGCCACTTTCGTAGTCGGCGACTATTCGGCAAAGAGCGCCGACTATCCGGCTTCATACTTTGTATGTATTTCTCAATAAAATAAGCCTAAAAATAAACCTAACTGAGGTATCAAGGTTGGATGTCGGTATTTGGTATAGTTGTTCATACTCGTAGTATTTGCTGTTTTTCCCTGCCCACCACGAGAAATTATCATTTGGCACTGGTTACACTTGACCTTACGGGAATCATTGTCCAATTGGTCAAAGAAAACCATACACGAGACTTTCTTATAGCTCTTTCACTTTAATGTACTATAACGGTACCTATTGGCTTCATTTTTTCACACAAAAACACCGCTCTGACCAATGCAAAAGCAAAAATCAAGAAACAATGCGAAGTAAACAAAATATTTTCCGACATGCTCGCAGGCAGCGGTTGCGACTTGCGCGCTAATCAGCTGTAAACGAAGCGTCACGGAAATTTCCGAATACTCCCGAAACCGTGATCGGCTCGCCCGACTAATCGGCTAGTCGGCCAAAGTCATAGTCGTCACATCCCTAATTCCTATCATTATAATAGTAGGCAGCTATCATTCTTATTTACAGAGATAAGCGAATGACACATGTTACACGAAGCTCTCCATTATTGTGAACACACCCTTACGGATGATCCGGCTAGATCCAACCCGGAAAACTCACAAACTCATATTTACTGGTTTAAGGAAATATTATTATATCTTTTTTCTCTTTAACTTCTTTTATTGCTTCCCTAACTTTTGCTCTTTAGAACTTAATCCCCTTCTGTTCGTTTTGATCAGGCTTTGTATTAGCCTGTAATGATGAAAGCTGAACAAAGTTTTAATTTATGAATTGCTTATTATGATCTCCTACTTTGTAACTGTTTAGTTCTGAATCAATGGAGCGGATTTTATTGAAAAAGAGTGAGAAGAAAACATTGTTTTTTAAAATGATTTCAGCCCCAATTCTTTTTAACCCCCGGCATAAAAGAGGAGTGTTATAAGTTTGTAGTGTGTATCTGTCTGTGGTCCAAAACTGATGGACCAGTTTCAATGCAGTTTGTTGTAATTGAAAGCTAGTTTAATCGGGTATCATCTTAGCTATGTTTCATGAAAATCTGTTCGGCCGTTCAAAAGTTACAGCTCTTTTTCTAGTTGGACTCGGGGGTTTTTAATTTATTGGCCGGAATTAATAATATTTTGACAGTTATTACGATTCTTACAAACATCGTCTAAGTTTAAAATATTATTTCTGGCAACCTGTAGGAAAAATACGGAAAAATATCAGCTTTTTTTTCTCCTTTGTTGACGTCAAACTTTAGCAGAGCAAAATAGAGGCTTGAAACTAGGAGTCTATTATGTCGGAAGCACTCTCGACTAAATTACTGAAGCGAATTCCACTAACGAAGTGTTATCGGATTTGTCACAATTTTATTCCACACACGGCATGAATCGCGTTGAATTAGAATTTAATTCAACGCGATTCCTGCCGTATATGATATACTTGATATTCTAGAAGAATATAGAGCACCGTTATTTATTAAAAGTGGGTATTAACGGTCTTTAGGCGTTTCAACCACGTTTGGTTGGGACCATGGTGTCAATCGCCCAATTGCTCCTTTTGAATGGGGCTTTTGGGAGCACGGTGTCAATCGCCCATGATCTTTTTTGTAATTGGGCGATTGGGACCACGGTGTCAAACGCCCAATTATTCTTTTTTGATGGGGCAATTAGGACCAATATCCAAAATTTTAAAAATCTACTCGATTTTTTTTTATGCAGATCGGTAGAAAAACGATTAGTGAAAAATTTAAGTTTATTTGCCACTAAACAAGACACACTAGAATGATTGACATAGGTAATAAGAAGAGGACAGGTGCACAGTGGCGTGCACAGACATTTACAACAGGGTAGACAAAAAAACTTTTATATGTTACGGTCACGATCGACTTTCGCATTATGTTTGTTGATATTTATTTTTAACTGAGAATTTAAACGCGTTTCGATACCTACGATTTTTCCCAAATAAAATATATTTTATAGAAGCTTCTAAATGTTTTTCAGATCGTTCATGTTTTTTTGCAGCTGTAGTGAAATTATGTACGTCCTCGTAAACAGAACCGGTCCACACATTATGCCAATTTGAAAATAATTACATGGAAAACAAGAGACGATTGCTATGTTTGTTTACAACCTGATAACCAACCATAATATGTCTGATATTGTATAGGATTGAATTTTCTTGTAACTTTACCTTTTATTTGAAACAATTCTAAATCCGGTACGCACCGACCTTTTTTAATTACTCAAATTTTATCGTCAAACTTATGTGAAGTAAAGACGCCTGTCTTAAATTTTTGCAAAAACACATTTCCCGGACAGCTCTCACATGTGACCTCTTCCATTTTCGGCAATAATTAATAACGTAATTCACTTGATATTCACCACAAACGATAATAAAAACAAACAAAAACAATGCGTAATTGCGTATGACAGCTTCTGCGGTTGCTAAATTATCATTTGTCGAGGTGGCATGAGCTGTCGCTCATGCTCATTGGCTAATACAGATTATCAACCAATAGGAGCGCCGCTAGACCGATTTACGCCTATAACGTCAACAGAAATTGAACGACCAAATTGTAATGTACTTTATTCTCTATTGAAATGACATCGAACATGCGTATTTTGCAATTTGACGGTTAATACAGATGCATATCGCTCAGAGCCACTCAGAGCCCCGCTAGACAGAGAACGCGTATACGACTTATCTTGTGGTCGCGTCGCTCGCACACCGAGCGTATCTGTCTCTTTCACGCAAAAACACGCTTAGGCGAAAATGCTAGTGTGCGTGTATTGCACCGATAAATTGTGTGTCGGTATAGGATATAGATGTTTGAATGTGTACATTTGAAGAATTTTTAGGCTGTCTTGTTATTATGAGTGAGCGCCGCCGCACTGCCGCCGCGCGGGTATATTTGAATAGAAACCGCCGCGCCGCGCAGCTATAAGAATTTATAGCAACAAAATAAATAATATAGTTTTATAAAAACATACATAAAAGAAAAATAGCCATGTATTACTTAATTTATTAGGGTAGGCAGTGTCTTTTTGTCTCTATGGAATGCACGCCACTGCAGGTGCATAGACAGAGAAGACATTTTTCATAAGATGGCAATAGTGTAAAACAAAGTAGAAAAAAAAATGTGGGTATACTGTGCTGACTGATTCGGTGCGTGTCCCGAGATGTAGTAAATAGGTGTCCAGCTCAGCATGTGCCAGCCTATGACACCTGACGCTGATATTCTGCTAGATAGACATACAATAACAGTACCCCTCTGTCTACCCTTCAGAGCGTTCAGGCGTAATGATAATATTTTATCCTTTAACGAGACCTCTGTATGATTTGTTTATCCTTTTACATTTCATGTTTTTTCAGACAAATGAGTTTTATTTTGATTTGCAATAACATCAGAACCCAAAGCCTATTTGCGGGGCTTATAAATAATTAATGTATTTAAATTAAAAATAACAGAATCGATCTCTCACCCCATATTATCCTGTTTCATGGTAAAAAATCAATTCCATAACAAGACAAAAGAACATTAATTATGTAACAGTTCGCGTGCAGACTGCATCGATCGGAACCTTAATAATTCATTGTTGGATTTTCCATTGACTCACTTTATGGTGACCATGAAAATGTAGAGACGTCGTGAAAGTCGTCGTTAAAAGATTTTTAATGGTAATAAATATTTTTTGATACAGCGTTGATTGCTAATATATTTAATGGATTTTCTGTCTGGCTTGATATTTTGTATCATGGAAATAGTTTTAGATACTTTGATTAGTGATGATTCGACGACACGGTTGGTGCAGTGGCTAAGCGATTAGCCTTCTGCGCTACGTGCCGCGGGTTCGATCCCCGCACGGAACAAATATTTGTATGATCTACAGATAGTTGTTTCGGGTCTGGTTGTATGTGCATGTGACATGTATGTTTGTAAACTGTACCCTCGATACAGGAGAAATACTAGTGAGGGGCAACGTTAAAAAAAAAAGTGATACGTTCTATAGTTATTTAAATTTGTTTTAATTACTTCTCGGTAGCTAAAGTTTGAATAGAATACGTGGCTGGAATAAAAAGGATCTTATGTTAGACGTGCGTTATTTTTTAACCCCCGATAAAAAAGAGGAGTGTTATAAGTTTGTAGTGTGTATCTGTGTATCTGTCTGTGGCATCGTAGCTCCAAAACGGATGGACCGATTTCAATACAGTTTTTTTGATCGAAAGCTAATTTAATCGGAAATCATTTTAGCTATGTTTCATGAAAATCTATTCAGCCGTACAAAAGTAACAGCTCTTTTTCTAGTTGGAGTCGGGGGTTTCTCTATAGATCGAAAGTATTTTCTAGTGACCAAAATTGCTGTAAAAGTGAAATCAAATCGTTTCCAAAGCATGCAAATGACAAAATAACAAGTTTAAAATTTTATATACTGTGTTCTAAGGATAGATAGCTGTGTCGATTCTAATAGTATCTCGTACTCTTCTACCAATCCCGTAAAATAACGCGTTTGATAATAAAAATACACGCGTCTCTCATTATTTTTAACGTCTAATTAACATTAGCGAGTCTCCAGTGTCTGTTGTTTAAGGAAAACGTTTCTCAATCGCATAGCATATAATTAAGAATGTTTCACTTCCCAAAAACGGCCAAAGGTGAAAAGCAGCCTTTTGTTATCGATAAATTAGATTAATGTCCTTTGAAATTTTACATTTTCTATATAAGAAAAAAAGGGCGCGAGTTTTTTAAAAATAGGTATGTTTTTGTTATTTTTTTTTTACTAAGTTTTGTAACGTTTATTCTTCGAAAATCATTACTTTAGAAGTTGTGATTTTAGGACACTTTATGGGCACCTTGTATATATAATATTATTTTTTAAGTAACAGAACTAAAAAAATAATATGAGACAAGAAATACAATGAAAGACATTAATAAAAAGGCTGATAAGCATCAAAAAATATTATTTATTTAATTTACGTACTATGTATTTCATGGACACCCCAAAATACACCCTGTATTGATAACGCCTGTACAGTAACGAATGGTATAATCACGACAAAAACATGTTTCGCTATCTTATTCACGGTACAGGTAAATACAGAAGTGTTTCTCGTTTGTTCACACTCCAACGCTTACAGATAAATAAGAACAATAAAATTGCATAAAAGATCTTTAAGTTCTAGTAATAAGACTTAAATTCGAATGTCATATAGTTTGGTGTAAAATAGTATTGTTGATTACAATAATTTGAGATAGCAATTTAGTATGAAGCTTTTGTCATCTCGCATAAGGTTTAAATTGGAATGATAAGCATGTTAGTTTCAAACGTAAATTGATAATTAATTGTTTAGTAGAACACTAATTTGATTTGCCAAGTAAATGTGTTAAATTCAATCTCACATGTAATCAGGAAAATCTGTAATATTCCTACATTCGTCATTAAAATACTTCATTAGAAGCTGTCAAAAATATTATGCTATGCCATTTTAATCGGTAGGAATGTTACAGTGAATGAATAAAATTCTAGTTATTAAAATCATCGTGTGTTCTACATACTTTGGAAATAAATAAATGCAAGAGAAAATCGTTTTTTTTTGTATATCCATACAAAAAACTGAACTAAGTAGTAATAAGTACAACATGTATATAATAATAAGGAGAACTCTTAAAGGTTTTACACAGCCAGTAAAACAGCTCATTTTATATTTGGATGCAAAGAAAATAATTGCTCTATGCTGTCTCACATAAAAATGATTTTAAATTATTATTAGTTCCTTCTCTTTCACTCTAACTCTCACAGATATGACATAACCCGCAAGGAAAGAGCCACAAGTACCCTTTCAGCATGGGTATACTTGACAACATAATGCAATATTTTACAATGATTAATTTTATTTTATTTTTTCTTTTAAGTTTGTTCTCTCATGTGTCTGTACTTTTGTTTAAAATTTTATATTGTCACTGTCCGTGCTGAATTAATGTATTTTATTTCACAACGAATGACGAAACATCAGATCGTCTGATGCACCCTGGGCAGTAAGCCTCGGATACGACCATTGATAATTGGCAAATCTTTCCACTACGATTTTCTTGTCTCACGACAGAAGAAATACGACGTTCATTAACTAGACAGACATTAACAAAGAGTAAAGGAAGCCAATCAAATGACAAAGGAGTGAGGAAGTTGCCGCAAAATTGATATTGGACTTGAAAAGTCAGTCGTAGAGAAAATGGACGTCGAGTGGTTAATAAGGAAGTTTGTTTGAGAGTTCAGAAATCATGGCTAATGTTTGATTTTCAATTATGATATTCGAGTAATTAAGGCTCAATGTTATCTGTTGGTGGTCAAATACTTGCAACTTTATTTTGAAAGAACTCCTTATTATTAAAGAGATTGACATTAACAATATGTTAGTAGCGACATCTATCGCCACATACGATAACTACATAGCAAGACAGCAAGCTAACTACAGTGGCGCGTAAATATGATTCGACCAATCAGATTACGAGGCCTGCATCGCGCAAGGAAAAAGATTGTCGTATTTAACATACCTATATACAACTGTCCAACATCAACCGTCGGGCTTCGGTCGGCCAGGCAATATCACCTCGCCTGGTCGGAGGATCCTCCCTTTTCAATGGAGGAACACCATACCTCGTTCCTCCACAGGTTTATTTACAGACACGCTGATTGAGAAGTTTATATTTTTTCTAATCAAAGTAGAAAAATTTTCGTAGGTCTCCTTGTATTTATTTGTTATACACTCCTACTTGAGAAAAGAACTACACGGTTTATATCTAAATAACTAGTAACCTAACCGTCAAAAACCCCCGACTCCAACTACCAACTAGAAAAAGAGCTGTAACTTTTGAATGGCTGAACAGATTTTCATGAAACAGCTAAGATGATACCCGATTAAACTAGCTTTCCATTATAAAAAACTGCATTGAAATCGGTCCATCCGTTTTGAAGCTTCGATGCCACAGGCAGATACACAAACTTATAACACCACTCTTTTTTGTCAGGGGTTAAAAACTGATTCAAACAACAAAACGATCATTAAAAAATAAAAATAAAATCAGAGATTCCTTTCATAAAACGCTGCACGTCAAAATTGTGATTTTCATCTAAAAATTCATGAAAACTCGTTTATTCAGTGCGCTATGAAAAATGAAGGTTGTAATTTGGCACGACAGATCCCTGTGATGAATGAGTGACGTCACGGAATGGGAGGATGACAGAGGAGGGGATAAATAATTGATAATCTGCAGATCAAACACTTTTTCTTGAGACTGTACTAATGAACAAGGCGGGTATAGATTTTATTGAATGAATATAATTATGTATAGGGTTATTTAATTTTCATGTGGATATTTGCTGCCTATAGATAAATTATTTTCCTTTGTTAATTTATAACACATATTTACATACTATTTAAATAATTTAACAAAAATAGATTTTTTTTATTTTAAATTGTAGCTAAATTTTCAAAGGTCGGGTGTTAAAAATATCCATGCTGATCCGACTTTAAAGTCTACTAACCCTTAAGAGATAAAAAGAACACACAAAAACCTTTTAACCCTCTAATGTTTCAATAGAAAGGATTTTAATAGACCCCAAAGTAATTTCCATTCAATCATGAGTAAAAAAGAAATCAATTTTCATTTTTTCTTTTATACTCGGGGAATTGAATTTCTATACTTAAGTTGTGAAACAATATTGAATTCTGTCGGGGGATGAAGGTATTACTTATAAATATTTTAAAGGAAATCTTCAATTTATGTTATAAGTAAAAGGATTATTTTATAAGTAAAGAAGGTAGGTATATAAAGATTTAGGTCATTCATTATAATAGTGCCAGATACATTTTGACGTTTTATGACATACAAAATTGTTTTTAAAACGCTTTTATTAGCTTCACCTGTAACTAACTAATTATGTAAAAAAATCTTGGAAGTTAAATTTGACCCACTTCCCGGTTTCCGATTGAGCTGAAATTTTGCATACACGTTTAGTTTGGATGACAAAAGCGTTTTCTTTAGTTTTTTTTTAAACTATAATATTTATTATTTATATAATCAGCTGTTTCATACATTTAGTCGAGTAATATTGAATTATATATTATGTATGAAACAACAAATTTTTTTTCGTGGTTTCAGGATTGGTCGCATAGAAAAGTTGTTCATAATTATGAGTACAAAACTCCTTTAATATGTCCATTCTTCAACTAGCCACCCTGTATTGATTAGCTTAAGGATTTGCGTGCAAGAAAGCAAAACATAAACACGTACAAATCGCATTGCATTAGCATAGGAATTTACTACGAATTACAGCTCCCCATAAAATCTCCATTGCCACCACCTGGCAAATAGCCACCATCACTGACAGTAATCGAAAACAAAACCGACTCTGAGAAAATTGCAAGCGAATTGGTAATGCTCCCAACTACCCTATTTGTACCCTGAACGAACTTCACTGAACAACCCTCCGTCTTTTGCCAATGTACCCCTAGACTCCCCTGTGATTAGGGCTCGGACATATTACGACAACTTGCAGTACCTACCCAACATTATGTTATTACGTATTTTGTTGCGTGAAATACCAGCTGTGAAATGTGTTTATTGAGTAGGTATTGATTTTTATTTTTAAGCACTTTTTTATATTTGATACGTGATTACTCCGCCAATTGAAGGCCGATTTTGAAAATTCTTTTTGTTTGAATAAATATACTATTGAGGAGGTCCCATTAAAATTTTGTGAAGATCTTCGGAGATAGACAATGGAACTCTTGAATGAATAACAGCATATCACTCTTGATTACTGTAATCGCATGTTTCTGTATTGTTTATGCCACTCAAAATAAAATAAACTTAAAAAAAAGTAAAATCCGCCTTCAAAAACGTATAAAATAATTTTCTTAAAAAACATAACAGGTTCTGAAGTCGGGGACTTTAATTCTTCAATGCACGTAGCTTAGCAGTGGCCGACTTCAGAAGCTGTTAAGTTTTTTAAGAAAAATATTGAACACATTTTTTTTTGCCGATGAATAGGAATTCATTTTGACAAGCTAGTTAAATGGTAGTGGAAGCGATATCTGTATTTCCGCCAGTCATGACTCAAGCCAAGACCGCCGGAATAAAAACTTGTTTGACCAAATTTTTCCTTAATTACTACAGAAATTAGTAGATAAAAGTCAAAAGGGCTTCGATTGAGAGTAGTTCTTCTATAATAATATCTCTACCAACAAATATTTAAAAAAATTAAAGTGGGTAAAACTTTGCAACGTGGCATCTAGGCTGAGTGAGGTCTATAGAGAGTACCTTAAGGGGGTATTTTACAGGAATGCCGCAAAAACCGATTTGTATTTACAATTTTTTGAATAGAAATTCTTATTTCTTTGTCCCGAAAAAAATATATATCAAACTTGAAGATGTGACAATCTCTGCACGGTTGTCCGATACATGATTGGATGAAGATGGCTCGATAAAAAAAAATCGCAAAGTTACCCCTTTTAAAAAAGTGTTTACAAGATTATTTCTAAAACATGATATTATTTCAAATAATTTTTACATCACAATATTGGTCGCAAATATACCAACGAAAATCGGTTGTTATTTTTTTATAATATTACGTATATTGGTCACAATTTGATAAAAACCACAAAATTCGTGATTTCTGTCATCTCTGCCATCAATCAGTCGCGTTTCGGCGCGCATCGAGGTCGGACCTGTGCAATTTTTTTTGACTTTCCTGCGCTTACACTTTATTCAAAACCAAAACAAAGAATGACAGTAAAATCATTAAAAAAATTATTAAAAAGCAACAGGAAGTATAAGTAACTTGCCTTTTATTCAGAAAATCTAAGTATTTCGTTTATAAAAATCAATATGCTAAAATAATTTCTTGACATCTCCGTCAAGAATTCATTTTATAGGATGTAGTATAGAAAAATCAGTACGACAATTTGTAGTGTTTAGAACAAAGAGTATGAAGTTTTATATACACCATGTCCCAAAATTCAACGATAAGCGGGCACCAGAGGGTTGACCAGCTCATGACTACTCGAGAACAAAAAAAAAATTTAAAAAAATCTCAATTTTTAAGAAGTTACATAAAAAAATTGAAATCCTTCAAAAATTTACACCCCTTAAGATATTTTTAATTACCATGACCACAATGTTTCAGATATTTCTGAATTTCTTTTTGTACCGGCAACCTAAGTAGCACTGCTATCCACCACAATCGTTAAAAATCCCAGAATGCCTGTAGATTTGACACAAAAATCAATCAAAATTATTTTTCACCCTAAAATTTTGAAAGATTTTTACTTTTGGTCCACTTTCACTCATCGTGGTGTAAAAAAAAAGTACAGACACTACCATGGCAAGTTTTTTTAAAAATTGACGCAACTATCCAAGGTTCCAAAATGGTATAATAATCTAGGAAAACTAGCCACAAAAAATTGAAATGCGTACTATTTCTGAACAAGAACCAAATTTCATAACTTTTACTATGTGGTTTTTTGTTGTAAATTCTTCGAATTTGAATGATACATGTCCGTAGTTAATAAAATTTAGAAGTTAGAGAAAGATAGATAGATAGTATGTAAAGAAGGAAAGAAAACGTTTTTAAAAATTATACCTCGTTTCTCCACAACTACAACAGTCTGCTAGTACATCTGTGGCATACCATCACCTGTCATCCCACTTAGGATTTCAGGAGTGAAAGTGGACCAAAAGTAAAAATCTTTCAAAATTTTAGGGTGGAAAATAATTTTGATTGATTTTTGTGTCAAATCTACAGGCATTCTAGGATTTTTAAGGATTGTGGTGGATAGCAGTGCTACCTAGGTTGCCGGTACAAAAAGAAATTCAGAAATATCTGAAACATTGTGGTCATGGTAATTAAAAATATCTTAAGGGGTGTAAATTTTTGAAGGATTTCAATTATTTTATGTAACTTCGTGTGCGAGTCCGATTTAAATGTTTTTTCTTTCTTTCTTTCAATTTTGAAGCTCTTCATCTGCATACATAGCGAGGAATCTGAACTAGGAATATGGTTTTGATCTATGAATATGCAATTTCTTTTTTGGTCAAAAAGCAACCCTGTGAACATACTTAACACTTTCAGCGGAGCAACGTTATAATACGTCAAATTTGATAAACGCTAGTTGACACAACGTTTAATCACGTCAGCAAAAAATATATCTTGCTTTAAAGAACGTGTATAAACGGCTGCGGCCTATACTAATTCCTTCAAGCTACGTCATCGAGCCGTATCACAAAAAAAATTCGGACTGCTAGCGCCACTCCACGTTAGTTTTTTTGTACACTTTTTATGGTCACTCACACACATACATTCTAATTACGCATATATTCACAACGTCATAATACGTCACTCGGTGCCCCCGCTCCTATACTTTTCGTCCGGTGCGCCGCCGCGCCTTGAGCGGGAAGAAGGCCGTGGTTTTTCGAAATTACGCCTTCGAATTATCGTAAGTATTTGATTATTTTGTGTAGATTTTTATCGTAAAGTTATTTATACTTATTGTTTGCGTCTATATTTGTAAAAAAAATCATGATTTAATAATGATATTATAGGTTTGTACTGTAATCCCGAGCCACCACCGCTTCTAGACATAGAAGGCAATCCGGGAAATCCTGAGCCACCACCACTTCTAGATATAGAAGGCAATCCAGGGAATCCTGAGGCACCGCCGCTTCTAAACATAGAAGGCAACCTGGGAAATCCTGAGCTACCACCGTTTCTAGACATAGAAAGCAACCAGGAAAATCCTGAGCGACCACCGCTTCTAGACATAGAAGGCAACCCCGGCAACCCAACAATTCCTGAGCCACCATTGCCTTTAGATGGAGGGGGTCACCCCGTAACTCCTATTCTAGCGTTGACGCTGTTCTTTATTTATGTACTATACGTGGATTGCATATGACACAACATGGATAAACGTCGACGTGTAGTAACGGTTGTGTCACATTTCATATTATCTTTGCTTGTATGAAAAGCAGAACGTCACTAATCGTCATTTATTTTGTATGAGAAAATAGTGCGCCGGGCAACAAAAATTGGAATACCTAGATGCTCCGCTGAAAGTGTTAAGTACGACTAACGGACGACTCCTACAGGTGTGGGTGAGAGTAGGTTATTATCTCAAGGCATGGATTTGAGTTGGCTTATTCTTCTAACATTACACACACATTGGCAGTGTCATCAGGTTTGTCATGCCGATATATCGGTTTCGTTACGGCATTATTGGCTTAGTGTGAAAATGCCCAATGTTGGTCGAGACAATTATGTGCACTTGCATAAACTCATACACAATAGGTATGACTGATAGTTTATAAGTAGATAGTTAAATAGGTATAAAATCTACAAATACAAAACGGAGGTACAGATTTTCTAGCGTAATATAGGACACTGGGTATACGATATTATGAATTTATATTTTTCAAGTATTTGCTGGTGTCATACTGCATGTTGCTAATTAATATTGCTATTCTGTGACACGTGTGTCACACAGTCTGATACGTCAATTGCGTAATTGCGAGAACGGAGCTCCCCTAGTGGGTGGGGCTTAGGCTGATACTTCACCCCCTCAAAAGTAAGAAATCGTCGTAAAATACAACCTTAATAATCTTTGCTCAGACTTTGCTTTGGAATAAGATAAGTTTTTTATTAACTATTACACTTTGTTTATCGATTTCTTCAGTCTAGCGTATGCTCAGTAAAATTTCAGTGTGTTATGAGTGAGAAGAATTGAGAGTGCGCAGAATTTGCAAAGTTTTCAGTGTCCGTTTCTAAATGCAACCGCAGTAATAAAATTCACCCCAATACAAAATAAAAATTTGATTTTGTATGGCTTGCGCTATTAAACTCAGGCGCCGCGCAGCGAAATAGCGAAACTAAGTTGAGCGCCGAGCGTCAAAAGCTGCCACGCGGCACGCCGCTACCCCTGTGCGTTAAAACTATGATTTCTCGCTATTTTACTATGAAACCTATAGGAACAAGTTCTTGTTTCGTAATCTAGATTAAATTGTCTATCTGATTATCTAATTGTCATGCAATTTGGGCCATCGTATAATTTTCAAATAATTGCACAATCACAAACTGAACAATGCAACTAACTGGCCCAATTTTTTTAAAGTAGTTGCCCAAATATGAAACCTATGGTAATTGACAGATCTTATTGCCACTAGTAACTTTTACTATGGCAACAAAAAATCTACCCGAGTAAAAAAAAGATACGACCATCAGAAGGAAAATATATTGACTATATATAAGGTGCTATAAAAATATCTGCCACGGCTTTAATGGGAGGTAGTATTGTGTTTATACATTACAATAGTGAAGAACTTTCGAACCCCGGAACAGTTAATTCAATTTGAGAAAATAAAGTAGTTAAATTAACATTGACTCTACTCTGCATAACGTGGATCACAAATTACGCGCGATGTGTCGCTTCGACAATGAAAACAACTGCTATCTCTTTCCATCTGTTCTGTGAATGAAAACTGATATCAGCTAACTAGTTCGTCACGACCTAATCTACTAGGTACGCAATAATACGCCACGTGTTTTAAAAGTGCAATTACTTACCAGCTACCGCATTCTTCCAAAAAACTGACGTAAATAAGATGATAAACTTCCCATCACACTTAAAACAGGCTTTGGACTGTCAAGTTAGTGTAAGAATCGCAATTTTTTTCTTATTATTTTTAAACAATAGGTACTTAGATTAATATCAAATAACGATAAATTACAGTAACTTGGCGTGTTTAAAAGTTAATCATCTTATTTACAATAATTGCACCGTATTTACAGTTATTTATACACTCCCTACCTACTTATCTACAAAACTGTTGCACAAGGCCACCTTCGCGTTGCACACAAATGTAGGCACGCTTACGTACATGTCTCTTCACTTTATTTAATGTTATGTGATGTTATGTATCCTTGATTGGAATACCGTCGTCTGGGAGGCATTTTTATTAAAAGCGCGCGCGATATTCCCGTCGCTGACCGCTAAAACTAACTTCCGAGCGGGCGGGGGGTGACTGGCAAGCAGGCGGTCGGCTGGCGCGTGCGACGAACGGGGTAGTGCGGGTGAGGGTGGGGGCGCACGCGGCGCGGCGGGCTTTGACGACCGATTGGCCGCCGCGCGGCGGCATTGTTTGATAAGAATGGCAACAGTGAATGAACGTCGCCGGCGTTTTTGAATTGAATTCGGTGCGGTGCGGCAACAGCATATTAAGCCTACGGGATGGTTTTATACTATTAAATCAATTCAAATTTATACGTACTATTTTTTGTATGAAAAAAAATATGACAAATAATCAATAATTTATCTTTACTATTGTAATCTATAAACACAAATACCGTCTCCCATTGCAGCCGTGGCAGATATTTTTATAGCACCTTATATATAAAGCTTTATTTATTATAAAATTCGTTAAACTTGTTTTTGATTATGAGAAAAACTATGGTAGGTAAGGAGGGAGGCATTTATAAAGAAAATACGAAGGAGTAAGTATTTTTGGTATAATAAAATAAAAAATCATGTTATTCAAAAATCATTTTATTTATTTTCATTAATATTTTTACAATCATTATGTAATGAATTTATACTTATTAATTAATCATTACCGATAATTACACTATCCAAAAAAAAAAAAAACATACGCGTCGAATTGAGAACCTCCTCCTTTTTTTGAAGTCGGTTAAAAAAGTGCGGCGCGATGAATCACATTTTGGTGTCCGGCCCATGCAAAGGACCATTAGATATTATTTATAAGTGGTAGGGTCCTAAGCCCCTTTGTCACTGCGACCTGCGAAGATCTATTGAGGCACAAAGTACCATACGACAGTAATAACATGGGCTCAAACACCAATTGCTCATCTACCAGATATACAACTGCAAAAGCAATTATTTATACATCTATACCTGTAAGGTACCGTTAACCAATACATGGCAAAAATATTTTTTCGCACTGCTGTAGCGACTTTTAGTTCGTGCTCTTATAAATAAAACATCGGAATCAGGCAAATCCGCTTCGGCATAATTATAATATTTCAATTATATAGTCGCCACCGCGTATGTGCTCACTATAAAGTTTTGATTATGAATTCAAAAATAGTACCATAATGACAGACTTTATGCGAGTGCATGCGTGGTTGACTGCTGGGTTTCGGCGCCATTATTGTGTTTGTTTTTATATCTATTGCAGTGAGTATAGATAAAGTAGTGTATGAAACTGCAAGCGTAGCATAACCACCATAGATGCGGGTTTCTTCTACGGAAGAATAGAAAAATAGACCGGTTATGGAAATATTTCTACTCGTCGGTAGGATTTGGTAGCCAGCTACTTCACTAACTACTTACCCGTTGCTGTGGAATAGTTGTTTGTTATGCAAGGCTGCAAAGTTGTTATTTGGTGCGAGTGCTTGTATTGAATACCGAGCAAGCGAAGGATTCTAAGAGGGAACCATATCCTGAGCGTAGAGCGAGGGATTCAAAGGCACGAGACGCAAATAATTTTGCAGCCATGCGAAACACACAACTTTTCATCTCATTAAAGCGAGGAAAATGTTAGATGCCTAATTATATTTGAGTTATTCTTCTTCACCACTGTACACTTGTCCAACGCGCCAACCCTTCACTCGCGGCAGAATGCTCTCGTGATTAGAAGACTTGGGGCCCGGTCTGTGCTCTACACCATAGTTCGTCACGTTCGAATTTCGAATAACTTTTCCACGCTAGCGGATAAAATAGACTTTTGCGCTCGGATTTCGAAGAATAAAGAAAACCTTTCCGAGCTAGTGAGTTGAAAAGAATATTTTATCTTTGTCTACGTAGAAATCTGAGTCTGGATGTCGAGATGGATAGAAAGAGCTTTGTCTATTCTTTGAAGAATAGAAATAGAAACGGTCATGCTACAGGTGCTACACAGGTACCTTACTAGATATTAAAACACTCGTATGATACTATTAAAACCCTTGCCTCAGCTCGGTTTTACACACACTCGTATTTTAATTACCCCTTTTATGCAGCAGTTTCTTAAACTACTATTATTAGACTGCAGGTATTACCCAAATATTCTTTTCATAGGAATCTAATGTGTAAAAAAGATTTTGTAGTAAATATATTTTTATTTCACTAAACAAAAATGACCTCCTACTTTTTTTCTTTTTAAATAACTACTCACTATACCTTATACAAAAAGTAAATAAAAGCAATAAAAAACCCGACTGCTTAAAAAGTGAACTTTAAATTAATAAAAAATCACTTTAAATAAAAACTGAAAAGAAAAAAACTAGTATTAGTAGTAGAATTCTAATGCGGAACATAGCGAACCCATTAAAAATTGCGACCGACTCAAATCTTCCCAATAATGAGTCCCGAACTCCCGACTGTTATAGTCGCTAGTCGCGTTTTTTTCAGTTTTTATTTAAAGTTGACATTTTAAGCAGTCACTGTATTGTTTATTTTTTTTACACTTTTTGTTTAGTTTTAAGTGAGAATAGTTGCTAACCAACTTTAAATCGTTATAGATCCTAAATGGTCATACGAAATGAAAAATGATAACAGAAACCTAAAGATGATTTTCAAATACCTATTCAATGACACCCCACTTAACATAGTTTGTTGGCTTTCATTTCTATCTTTTCCACAATATGGCGTCTACTTGTCGCCATATTGAATTTTAATTACTTTCAGGTCTTTCGTGATACTCGCAAGAATAAGACAAATCTATTGACGTAAGAATCATTAAAATCGGCCCACGCATTTGGTGTCTAGAGCGCCACAAAGGAATAAACATACATACATAAGCTGATAAACACATTACCCTCCTTTGCATCGCGCAGTCGGGTAATAAGCAGTCACGGCAGTCACTAATTATACGTTTACTTTGAATCAATATCGCATAATCAAATCAAGTTTAACCGATGTTATTATAAATATTTTATTTTGTCTCATAGGGCCGTATCTTTTTTTTACTCGGGTAGATTTTTTTCTTGCCATAGTAAAAGTTACTAGTGGCAATAAGTTCTATCAATTACCATTGGTTTTAACTCTGGGCAACATGTTTCAAAATATTGGACCAAGCTTCTATGGAAGAGTTGCATTGTCCTTTTCACTTTATTTTCAATTAAAATAGTTCGGAATGCGAAAATAACTAATCTTTATGTAATAAATATGTTTATTTACAATGTTTGTTTCATTAACTACGAGATTTAATCATTACAATACCTTCACACTACGATAAACATAATCTAAAAAATCGAAAGTCGAAACCAGTCGGAACGTGAATTTCGGCGCACGGACGGCCGATAAATTAATAATTTAATTTAAGGTTGTATTTTACGACGATTTCTTACTTTTGAGGGGGTGAAGTATCAGCCTAAGCCCCACCCACTAGGGGAGCTCCGTTCTCGCAATTACGCAATTGACGTATCAGACTGTGTGACACACGTGTCACAGAATAGCAATATTAATTAGCAACATGCAGTATGACACCAGCAAATACTTGAAAAATATAAATCCATAATATCGTATACCCAGTGTCCTATATTACGCTAGAAAATCTGTTCCTCCGTTTTGTATTTGTAGATTTTATACCTATTTAACTATCTACTTATAAACTATCAGTCATACCTATTGTGATTTGTGTATGAGTTTATGCAAGTGCACATAATTGTCTCGACCAACATTGGGCATTTTCACACTAAGCCAATAATGCCGTAACGAAACCGATATATCGGCATGACAAACCTGATGACACTGCCAATGTGTGTGTATTGTTAGAAGAATAAGCCAACTCAAATCCATGCCTTGAGATAATAACCTACTCTCACCCACACCTGTAGGAGTCGTCCGTTTCCGTAGTCATACCTACTTAAGTATGTTCACAGGGAGCAACCCTGTGAACATACTTTTTACCAAAAAAGAAATTGCATATTCATAGATCAAAACCATATTCCTAGTTCAGATTCCTCGCTATGTATGCAGATGAAGAGCTTCAAAATTGAAAGAAAGAAAGAAAAAACATTTAAATCGGACTCGCACACGAAGTTACATAAACACACAAAAATTCAAATAATGATAACAATAACCTAACCGTCTAAAACCCTCGACTCTAACTAGAAAAAGAGGTGTAACTTTTGAACAGCTGAACAGATTTTAAGAACCATCCCGATTAAACTAGCTTTCAATTTAAAAAAACTGCATTGAAATCGGTCCATCCGCTTTGAAGCTTCGATGCCACAGACAGACACACAGATTCACAGACACATAGATACACAGATACACATTATAAACTTATATCACCCCTCTATTTTGTCGGGGGTTAAAAAAGTCCTGCAAGAGGCCAAAGAAAGTCCCTATATCAGCATATCCTGACAGTTAATCCTGACAGATAAAATAAATACCGCAGCGCTGGTTTTCGGATAGGACCGTGGTGACGGACAACCACGATAACTAAAAATAAATATAATTTTTAAAAACGTTTTCTTTCCTTCTTTACATACTATCTATCTATCTCTCTCTAACTTCTAAATTTTATTAACTACGGACATGTATCATTCAAATTCGAAGAATTTACAACAAAAAACCACATAGTAAAAGTTATGAAATTTGGTTCTTGTTCAGAAATAGTACGCATTTCTTTTTTTTTGTGGCTAGTTTTCCTAGATTATTATACCATTTTGGAATCTTGGATAGTTGCGTCAATTTTTAAAAAAACTTGCCATGGTAGTGTCTGTACTTTTTTTTTACACCACGATGAGTGAAAGTGGACCAAAAGTAAAAATCTTTCAAAATTTTAGGGTGAAAAATAATTTTGATTGATTTTTGTGTCAAATCTACAGGCATTCTGGGATTTTTAACGATTGTGGTGGATAGCAGAGCAACTTAGGTTGCCGGTACAAAAAGAAATTCAGAAATATCTGAAACATTGTGGTCATGGTAATTAAAAATATCTTAAGGGGTGTAAATTTTTGAAGGATTTCAAATTTTTTATGTAACTTCTTAAAAATTGAGATTATTTTTATTTATTTTTTGTTCTCGAGTAGTCATGAGCTGGTCAACCCTCTGGTGCCCGCTTATCGTTGAATTTTGGGAGATGGTGTATATAAAACTTCATACTCTTTGTTCTCAACACTACAAATTGTCGTACTGATTTTTCTATACTACATCCTATAAAATGAATTCTTGACGGAGATGTCAAGAAATTATTTTAGCATATTGATTTTTATAAACGAAATACTTAGATTTTCTGAATAAAAGGCAAGTTACTTATACTTCTTGTTGCTTTTTAATAATTTTTTTAATGATTTTACTGTCATTCTTTCTTTTGGTTTTGAATAAAGTGTAAGCGGAGGAAAGTCAAAAAAAATTGCACAGGTCCGACCTCGATGCGCGCCGAAACGCGACTGATTGATGGCAGAGATGACAGAAATCACGAATTTTGTGGTTTTTATCAAATTGTGATCAATATTCGTAATATTATAAAAAAATAACAACCGATTTTGGTTGGTATATTTGCGACCAATATTGTGATGTAAAAATTATTTGAAATAATATCATGTTTTAGAAATAATCTTGTAAACACTTTTTTAAAAGGGGTAACTTTGCGATTTTTTTTTATCGAGCCAATTTCATCCAATCATGTATCGGACAACCGTGCAGAGATTTTCACATCTTCAAGTTTGATATATATTTTTTTCAGGACAAAGAAATAAGAATTTCTATCCAAAAAATTGTAAATACAAATCGGTTTTTGCGGCATTCCTGTAAAATACCCCCTTAATTGAAATATGAATATATTTCGCATTATTTGTGTGCTATATGTGAATATATGTGGACTTTAGACGTTTAATATGTTTATTTGTAATAAAAACAGGATATTTGCTTATTTAAAATCCCAACTTCCCAGAGCGCCGCTTGCCGCCAGGCGGCACAAACGGGATTTTATTTTAGTTTCTTTTGAATTGCGAGCTAAAGGTAGAATCTACAGACATGGGAGATGTTTTAAATGATAGCTAATGATATTGTGCACACAATACAGCAGTATTTCACTAATAAACTGAAAATAATTAGAACAAACATCCACATTGTACGTAACGGTCTTAGCGGTATTCTTGCGACTGAACGACATAAAACCACAAATAAAACGTAAAACTGTGTGAACAACCTCAAAAACTTATTATAAAATGGACTAATAATGATCATTCCATAGATTAGACGTACGCCCGATCGGCAACTTCAAAATTATTAGTCATTTCTTAGAAATATCCGTCAAGCGTTGAGAGGTGACTACCGCACAAGAGATTTCCATTTTTCAAAAATCGATATTTTTGGTCTATATTTATCAATGGTTACTAAATTGATATCAAAATGTTGCCAATATTATTAGTCGTCGTTTAAGACATCCCCGGCCCTAATCGTTGACTAGTTTTTGAACAAAGACAGTAAGAACACGCGCCGGCAGCGCGCGTCAGTCCGTGCCGCCAGGCGGCACGCGGCGCTCAACTATGATTTCATTTGTGCCGCCGGTTGGCGTTCGGCGCCATAGGGGGCGTGTCCGCCATACTAAGTCGAATTTTCGTTTTGTTTTTAATTGTATCCCAATACTACGGTTGCGTTTAGGAACAGAGACTGAATCACACTGATATTTTACTTGTTAGTATGCAAAAAATTGACAAACAACTAACAATTAATTATTTGACAATTTATTTTTTCATGTAGGTAGATCAATTTTATATAAATATTTAAGATAATCTATAACTTATCAATTAAAATTTCGCAATACAATGCCCCAAAAAATTGGTCGCGACCGTACGGCTAATCTAGTGACAAATATATCAATAAAATAAATGAAATCGTCTCGCCAAGCGCCGCGGGGGCTGACAACGCTGCTTAGTTTCCGACGTGGTACATACTACACTACAGCGACGACACGTATTAGATTGAGCAGAGAGTCTCCCTCTGTAATAATGTGGATTTTTAAAAGAAAACGGTATGTTTTTCGTAAATACACGTAGATTGTATTTATGATCGCCAGCATTAATTTAGGTACTTGCAGTCGTATCGCGGCTATATATATTTTTAACCGACTTCCAAAAAGTGAGGATTGCTAAATGATTTTAATAAGTTATTCTTTTTTTCCTTGTATTCTCCCGAGGTGGTCCTATTTAAATTTGGTGAAGATCTTTAGAAATAGACAATGGAACTCTTCAATTGATATCGGCAAACCACTCGCAATTGCTGTAACCGCATGTTTATGTATTGTTTATGCCACTCAAAATAGAAAATCATTTTTAAAAAAAAGTTAAAGCCGACTTCTAAAAACTAAAATAAATATATTTTATATTGGTAGGTAAATTCAAAAATTAAAAATAAAATCCTTTTGAACTCAGTTCATGTCAGTTCCATCGTAAATAAAACAAATGCTATGACAAAAAAAGATGGGCCTTATATTTGAAAATCGAATCCACTGAAATCCAAAACTCACTATGACGTTCCATTCTCTTTATTCGTTGTAGGGGGGAGCCCTACTTATTATTTCTATGCTTTATTCAACAAGTAAACTTCAAATTGCATTTCAATCTAAATCCTAAAGCATTTTTATTTACCTCTCTATAAAAATCCAACATCTACGAGTATCAATGATGTAACTGCATTAGGAAAAGTCAACGATGAAGACATAACAGTTTCTTACATTGATAAAGTTGTTAAGTGTAACTAAAGGCATTCAAGATGGCAATTTCAACAAGAAACAAATACTTTCATAAATCGTTACGAAGGAAAGAAAAGCATCAGGTGTACAGAGTACTTTCCTGTCATTCAATAGCGACGGAAAGGAATTGCCAAGTTAATGGTTGTTGCATTTTGCCATCAATTTCACCATAGTAGTTTATCCTTGAGCTGTGTAGTACAAGAAACGAACGGAAGGCGGATTGGCGGACATTATACCACTAAACTCCAAACTAGCCATTTTGGCTACTGCGCAAGTCGACCAATATAAGTTAAGCTACGCTATCCACGATCAGTCCTTGGAATGGGGACCATTCACATAGTCCCTTTTGAGTCTTCGAGAGTACTGATAATCAGCCCCATTTAGTAAGTTTGGCGGCTGGTATCGACGTAGTAAGACACAATAACGCTGAACAAATGAAGATCATTACGCTTGCTTTTACTAACCTCTTAAATTGGTTTTTATGAACATGTGTGGCCATGATAAGCTTAATTTTGTAGAAAAAAATATTCACGAAAGAGGACGTTAAAACAAAGAAAGATTAATTGTGTGAGCAGGCAACACGGTAGCTCAGTTGGCAAGAGCAATGACACGGTTAGCCAGAGTTCGTAGATTCAAACCCAGCTCGTATCAACATTTTTGAAGTTTTTTATAAGTCCTTTCCTCTCTACACTTAGACCACAGTGTTAGCCGCAGAGGAGGGGTAGACTCGGGGGTGGGGGGTGTTTATAAAAGCTTCAATTAATTATAGCACAGGTGAAGCGGCGAGAATAAGCATGAGGGATTTATTATTAAAGTGCGCGGTTTTTCACATCAAACCGATCCTATTTGGTTTGTATTTTATTAAAACATTTTACAAGTAAAACGCTTATTTGAATTTCTAGCATCATAAATGCAAAACATGGTTTGGATTTTTGGATTAGTTTAAAATCTTGAGCGGATTTAATATTTGTTAAAGTTTAGTTTTATATTTGTGATGTTTTCTTCATAATTTGTTTGGGGTTGCCACTTTTGTTTTGGGGTAAATAATAAATTGCGGCAGGTAATAATAGGGAAAATGCATCTAAATTATAATGAGAAATCATGCTAAAACATCTTTAATAAAAGTCGTGAAAAGAGATTTAATTATAGATTTATAAAAATTAAAAATTATACTTTTTTTACAAATTATCTTTATTATAAACTAGCGACCCGTTCTCGGCTATGAACGAGTGCAATTGACTATATATATAAAGCTCGATTACCACTGACTCACTGACTGACTCACTGATTGACACAATTGTTCTCCCAGAAGGAGCCGTGGGGGGTTAAAGTCATGTATGAGGGTCGTATAGAGGGGGGTCCAGTGAGTCCGGGAAAAATCCGAAATGTCCTGAAAGTGGAACGCTGACCGGAACTGCCCTACGGATCTCGAAAATGGCAAGTCGAACACCCACACCGCCGGAACTAAAAATGTCAAGAACCGTGGGCCGTTTGACGAGCCGGTGAAAAAAAGATGGCGTCCATACAAAAAAAGATGGCGGCCATACAAAATTGAAACGCTCACCGTTCCGAAACCGTTGGAGATAGAGGGAGGGTGCTCGACCAAATGTCATAGAAGACGACGGGGGCTTTCCGGTGGGGGTCATAAAAATCCAAGATGGCGGATTCAAAATGGCGGCCAAAAAAAAATATGGTCCGAGCCGGCTGAAATTTGGCGTCGGGTGGTTTTTGGGGGTCACCGATTCATAATCCGGGATCAATTTTTTTTTTCCGCCATTTTTCAATATGGCCGCCATACAAGTGTTCATTTCGGATTTTGACCCAATTGTTCTCCCAGAAGGAGCCATGGAGGGTAAAAGTGAGGTATCGGAGTAGTATAGAAGGGGGTCCTGTGAGTTTAGAAAAAGTCCGAAATGACCTGAAAGTGGAACGCTGACCGGAACTGCCCTACGGATCTCGAAAATTACAAGTCGCAATGCTATACCGCCGGAACTAAAAATGTTAAGAACCCTGGGCCATTTGACGAGCCGGTGAAAAAAAGATGGTTTCCATACAAAAAAAAATGGCTGCCATACAAAATCAAAAATCATATTTTTTTTAAGTTATGTTCAAGCTCCACCTAAAATGCCCTCGCGGGCCGCATGCGGCCCGCGCACCCGCGCGACCTCTAGTTTCTCTTCTATCCTTACATTAAATATCAAAGTATTATAATAAACCTTCCGTGAAAAATTATCTAACTAATGGTGAAAACCGCTTCAAAATCGGTGGCATGGTTTAGGAGGAGTTACCGGATGTACAGAAAGACAGACAGACGCGGAAAGGTACTTTATTTTATACTATGTAGAGAAGAGAAGATTATGTAAAACGGAACATTATTTCAAACACCGTCATCGAGTTTATGACGTCACTCCTGCGTACCTATTTCTTTGGTAACCATATTCACACGTTATGATCGAGCAACGCAATGACATCATGACTGTGTTTTGACATGTGTGTGTTTGTTTGTGTGTTGCGCGACCATTAATAATTGAAAGTCATATAGTTTTATTTGTGTTATTATAATTATACCTACGTGCATTTTTTTTTACTCTATTTATTTAATTTTAAATCTTTACGATAAACTCAAAATATAAATATTATACCAAAAAATATGTACTGAGAGTTGACAAAGATTATGGCCCCTTATCTCGAATCGCCAAGTAATAGGAACGTCATAGAAACAGTTGTTTCTTGGCGATCAAAGATTGTAGTTTTTGTCTAAGAGGGCATAATATGTAGTTATGCCTTTTTGCCACTTATCAGAATAATCAGACGAACTCAATAAAAACAGTTTACTATTTTCCCTATATTTTTATTATATTGTTTTTTAACACGCTTTTATTAGCTTTAGACCAGGGTCGATATTTTTTGAAACCAAAGAAAATAATAGTAGGATGAAACCCATTGGAAAAGGAGGAGAATATTATAAAAATGAAAGGAAAAATAATTTACGGGCGATCTGAGGTCGGGAAGGGGGAGAGGGGGGGGTTTTAGGGTAAAAAACGGTTTTTCTAGATTTCCGGCAAAACTAAAAGTCCTATGGAAAAAAGTCAAATGGCAAAGTTGTAGGTAATAAAAAGATCTAAAACTTTTCTATTTACACTTTTTTCACATAACCTCAAAATGTATGTGAAAAATTCAAAAAACCATGTTTTTGGTTTTTTATTTTTATCTTTTACAATTTTGTATTTTTTTTCATGTTTGGTGAAAACTTACCTTTTTATGTGCCAAATACGCTGTAATTTATTTGATTTGAAATATTTATTTTTTTTACCTTATTTTGAATTAATATCGAAAAAGTACCCTAATTTTCAATCGAAAATTCACCCGTCAAATTATCAGCTTTTTTCTAAAAGTTGGTGTGCTTTCTGTTCGTTGAAATCTCTACATTCCGATGGTGAAAAAAAATAAAATATTACTATAGTAAATCTTCTCAGAAAATGCAAAAAACCGAAAAAAAATTTTTTTTAACCATTCCCTCATAACTTCTAAACTGCTTATCATAATTCGACAAATGAGGTGTTGTTGGAAGCGTCTTAATTGTCCGCTTGTTATAGGCTATGTGACGTCACATTTAATTTAATATGGCGCCCTCTAGAGGATATAGAGTGATGAACTAAAAAAATTTTTTTGTTTAATGTTGTCGTGTAGGGTGTAACGTTGTAGCGTTACATACATAGCTATAGACTCATAGGTTTGCGAATGTTCTAGTCGAGCGTGCGACTCAGGCGCGCTTACATTCGTAAACCGGTCTAGCCATCCCTACCTCGTTTTGTCACCGCTGTATCGTCGCGGCGCAGCTGATGATTTTAGATTCATTCGGTCCGACAGTCGGGATTTGCCATCACCGGGGGAGGCACGGGCGCGTCGCCTTCCCTACTTTAAGGCGGCGTGACTCTGACCGTGACCTCTCCCGTTGTCCTAGGCAATCCCACTACTCTTATTGGTGCAACTATATTATCAATATGTAAAATCAGTGTTTTAAACCCCATATTGGGTAAGTGTTGAACAAACTGTATTCGTGTATAACATTATGTTCTTGCAGGTATATTTGACTTGTAACGCCTTATCATTTGTGCAAGTCATGTGTTATATTTTACGTGTCATTTATAATAATCTTTGAGCCTTCAGCTACATTTCTTAAATGTGTAATTCGCTTCGCTTACCCTCAACTTAGAATCTTTTTATATTATTAACTTTAGTGCTTCTCACATTCTTATTTTTTTACTCCGTTCTGATTGTGACGATCACGCACCACCATTACTAGCGCAATAGTACTTCTCGCTTTGCTTACGCTTCGGGTGGTCACAATCAGAGGTGACGGTGAAACTTTTATTCACACGCTGGAATGATTTTCCAGGGTGCTACCTACCGGATTACCGGCTTCTTCTTTCCGGCTCCTGTTACTGGCTGCCACCTATCGGCTGCCCTATACCAGGTGCACTATACCGGTATCTTATCCGCTGGTATATACCAGTGTGACATCGGCACCATCACCACCTCGGTACCACCTTCCCGCGTGACACGGCTCACCGCGTGTCACCATCTCTGCGGGTCACCATCTGCGGGTCACCAACTCCGCAAGCCACCTCCTCGGCGGCCTACACCACTTCGAGGCTGAGCCAGGAGAGTACAGCGCATTCACCTTAGGAAGTGGAATTATAGTGACGGGCATACATGTACCTACGACTTAATAAATTTTTATGTTGACAGGGTTGGGGAGTTTAATTCGCATACTTTCATTATACTTCCCCCAACTCACCCTACACTCTTTTAGTTGTCACAAGGGTATCAAATGAAAGGGCATAATTAGCAAATTTCAAAAATATATATATTAATAGATGTTAAAAGAGGCTTTGAAAAAAAAATTAAGTTCAAAATCTAAAACCCGACTACTGAAAAGTATGAAACAAGAAAATATTAATACATAGGTAGGTATTCATTCATAGTGATGTTCAGAGATAGCCGTGGTCGTATGCCACTTTGCCCTAAAGCTTATGATCGCTTACTACTGGTAGACTTTGTTTTGTTAGGGTAGGTGGCATACGACCACTTAACATAATTTTTTTTACAAAGCCGCTTTTTAATTCTATTAATATATATATTTTTGAAATGTGCTAATTATGCCCTTTCATTTGATACCCTACACGACATCATTAAACAAAAAATTTTTTTTAGTTCATCTCTCTATAACCTCTAGGGGCGCCATATTAAATTAAATGTGACGTCACATAGCCTATAACCAGCGGACAATTAAGACGCTTCCAACGACACCTCATTTGTCGAATTATGATAAGCGGTTTAGAAGTCATGAGGGAATGGTTAAAAAAAAATATTTTTTCGGTTTTTTGCATTTTCTGAGAAGATTTACTATAGTAATATTTTATTTTTTTTCACCATCGGAATGTAGAGATTTCAACGAACAGAAAGTACACCAAATTTTAGAAAAAAGCTGATATTTTGACGGGTGAATTTTCGATTGAAAATTAGGGTACTTTTTTGATATTAATTCAAAATAAGGTGAAAAAATAAATATTTCAAATCAAATAAATTACAGCGTATTTGGCACATAAAAAGGTAAGTTTTCACCAAATTTCATGAAAAAAAATAAAAAATTGTAAAAGATAAAAATAAAAAACCAAAAACATGGTTTTTTGAATTTTTCACATAAATTTTGAGGTTATGTGAAAAAAGTGTAAATAAAAAAGTTGTAGATCTTTTTATTACCTACAACTTTGCCATTTGACTTTTTTCCATAGGACTTTTAGTTTTGCCGGAAATCGAGAAAAACCGTTTTTTACCCTAAAACCCCCCCTTTCTCCCCCTTCCCGAACTCAGATCGCCCGTAAATTATTTTTCCTTTCATTTTTATAATATTCTCCTCCTTTTCCAATGGGTTTCATCCTACTATTATTTTCTTTTACTTTTTATTATTTTTAAAGGCTTCTACCCTGGTCTACTTCACTTGTAACTATGTTAGAAAATCTTGGAAGTTCAATTTGACCGACTTCCCGGTTTCCGATTGAGCTGAAATTTTGCATACACGTTCAGTTTGGATGACTAAAGCGTGTTCTATAGTTTTTTTAAACTATAATATTATTTATTTATAAATTAATTGATGCAAAAACAAATTAAGAGCAATTATGCGTTAAGATTTTTTAAGTAATAAAATCAATTAATTTGTTAGTCATGAACGTGTTTAATCTTCATATAATGTTGTTATTATACACGAGGATAAGTTGGAAGAAAACTAACAAATTTTAATTGAATAAACAATTAGTAAAGATATGTAGCTGATATATAAACTGTTAAGAATTGAAAAAATTCAATATTGTGTCATTGGAATTGAACCAAATACAAAGGTAGGAAATCTTGACTGAACAATTTTTTAAAGTACGTTAATTGTAAAAAAATCCACTTTAATTAATTTTTAACAATAGTATCTTACCTCAAAATATTAGAATAGAATAGAATAAAAAAGATCTTTATTTCATGTAAACCGGATACAGGCACTTATGAAATGTCGAGACTCTAGGTGCGCGGTTCCAAATAGTAGATCCTATGGAGAAGAACCGGCAAGAAATTCCGTGGTAACTCTTTTCAAATAATAGATTACAATCTTATATATTCAAACGGATAGACTCGAACTTCGAATACGTCTTCTTCTTTGTCGGGTCGCTCTTGACAGAGCGGTCTTGGTCGTCATTAGTCCAATTATCAGGGGTAGATGTGACTCGCCTCACGATATCTCGCCATCGGTTTCTGCTGGCACAAATTCTGGTGCATTCATGCAAGGTCCCGCCTACACAGGATTTGATTTGGTCGGTCCATCGCATGGGTAACCTTCCACCTTTCTTTGCACGACAAGACGTTTTATCGAGTCGTATTCCCGTCTCGAGAAGTGCCCAAAGAATTTCGATATGCAAGTTTGGACTATGGCAGATAGGCGCTGCTTGTTGCCGAGTTCTTGGAGTATGGAAATATTGGTACGAAACTGTCCACAGAATCCCAAGCATTCTTCTCCAGCACCACATTTCTAGGAATAGGGGGTAAGATTAAATAAATTATGAAAATGATTAACTGTCAGTTTCACGTGTTCCATTTTCAATTAAACATTTCTATTTCTATTTCTATTTCTATTATTTTTTGAACGAAGACAAAAATAATTCTTTTGATTTAATTTTAATTCAGAATTAACACCAGAGGGCACTTGAGACGCTTGGGTACCGTGTGTCTAATTATGATGGTCCCGCTCACAAAGACCTCACTTGAGTTTTTAATTATCTCCTCAGACCATATAATACTTAATCATTACTTGCGAACGAATTAAAAGGTCTTGAAGGAATAGATTTTCTATTTTATTTTCTTGAGGCAAAGGCTTTTTGACTAAATTAAAATTTTCAAGTAAGTATTCCAATAAATGTGCTTCAATGGATTTTTAAGATCTTAGGCACATCAATGTAGATAGTGATTTGTTTTTAAATTGGTTTATGATCGTTAATTCAGTTAACAGATTGTCTAACTAAAAGATTGTTTGTATAAAACAATGTCCAAAATTACAAAAAAAAAAAAATAACTTCTTATATTTAATTTCATACACAGCGATGATAGCTTAGCGGTTGAACACTTGCCTTCCATGCATGAGGGTCTAAGTTCGAACCCGACCCGCACCTCTGACTTTTCGGATTCATGTGCGGATAGAAATTGATTATCACTTGCGATAGCGGTGAAGGAAAACATCGTGAGGAAACCTGCACATCTGAGAGGGCCTGATAAAGTTCTCGATAGTGTGTGTAGTCCGCCAACCCGCACCAGACCAGCGTGATGGACGAAGGCCTAACCTTTCTCATTCTGAGAAGAGGCTCGTGTCCAGAAGTGGGACAATAATGGGCTAGATTTATTTATTTTATTTTATTTCAGATGAAACTAATACTCATAACACTTTGCATCTTCGCGGTGACTCACGCTGAAGTGCACTGGGATCGGAGTGGAAAGTACAGGATCATAGTGACGGAACCTTTAGAAGAGTACAGGCCTAACCCTGCCGAATATACTATCGATACTAGCCCCATTGAAGAAAACGATATTCAGACTGACCCTATCGAATACACGCATAACAAACTCAGCGAGGACCATCATCCGGAATATGACATTAACTCTGCCTCCCATTACCCTGATTCCCATTACCCTGATTCCCATTACCCTGATTCCCATTACCCTGATTCCCATTACCCTGATTCCCATTATCCTGATTCCCATTACCCTGCTTACCGGTATTCTCACACTTACCTCATGAACCCTGTATTGCGCTTCACTATTCGAGGTAGCGCACCTTTTTATTATGACTACAAACAGATTTATGACCAAAGATGAATAAATAAAAAAATTATGAATTGATTTTGTTGTTTTCTTTTTTTGCTTCTCCCCAATGCTATAAATTAAGCTTGTAACAAGTACTCGGGCCAAGGAGACACGTAACTAGAAAAAGAGCTGTAAGTTTTGAAACGCTGAATATATTTTCATGAAACATAGCTAAGATGCTACCCGATTAAACTAGCTTTCATTTAAAATATATTGCATTGAAATCGGTCTATCCGTTTTGGAGCTACGATGCCACAGATAGATACACAGATATACACTACAAACTTATAACACCCCTCTTTGCCGGGATTAAAAAGTAAAGTAGAATATTCTGGAACACAGAAAGTAAATAGAAATGTAGGTACAATTTAATACGCGACCATGCATGAAACTATTTTAGAGATGGGATCGGGAATAGAACGGTTGGACTACATTTTTAAACCCAAACCCTTTATGGGGTACTCATTATTATGAACCACTTTTACAATGAGACCAACCCTGAACTTGCAAATAAAATATCGGTTGTTCCATACAAATATGATTCAATATTAGGTACTCGACAAACTGTATGAAACAGCAGATTTATCTTCGCAATTTCAGGTTTTGTTCGATACTAAAAGTTGTTTGTAATGAGGCGTAATATAACCCCTTTCTTTTATGTCTGTAGATACTTTAACACACATATACTTCTGCGGACACAAAAAGTAAATGGTAATTTTAATTTAAAAGATTACAATCACTACTTTTCATAAAACTCGCTTTAGTATTGTGCTTAATGTAAGTACACAACAATTTTGTCTTTGACTGCACAAAGTAGGTACCTATCTACAAATGATTTAATATTCGGTTTCCCCTACAAAAATAACTCGTCCAATCTCTCTTGCAATATTTACGAAGTCTCAAGTTCTCATTACGTGAGGCTTCGCTGCAGACAGGGATTAAAGGAGCCTATTTTATTTATAATACTGCATGAAGGCTGCAGTAAAGGTGCTTTAGATACGTCTAGTCTAGATAAAGCTTTATTTTAGTACAGTTTCATTATGTACTAGCGTGGTCAAGTTAATATTATTTGCAGCAGTATCCTCCTCATTGTATTTCAGAATGTCGAAGTTTAAAATACCGATGTACGATATGCCTGCAGTACCGGTCAACCGACCCAACTTTGCCCACACTCCTAACTTTGCCTGGCATAGAAAATCTTTAATTGCTTAGGTACTTATCATAAAAATGGCAGCGCTTAGTCCAGAAATGTTGTAGGTGCTACAAGGCAAAGTGGCTCCTAGCCCAGACGCACAGATTTATCGATATTATACTAGGTAATATTATACTAGGCGATATTATACTAGGCAATATTAGGAGTCTAGGCAAAGTTGGGGCGGTCGACGCCACAGTAGTCTGTTATACGTTAGTTCGACAGTATGATAAAGCGATGTACTAATCTTCGAATATTTACCATTGCAACGTACACGTTTGGTCGACAGTTTGTTTTTGCGATATACGAGTACTTGGTATACCTACTTGATATACCTACTTAATTCTAATATTGGTGTCAACTAGGAGTGGTTCCGTTTTCGTTCTCACATAAACAAAATTGACATTAGTATTGGTAGATCAAAGATCATATCTATTTTTAAAATGCTTTTATTAGCTTCACCTGTTACTAACCATGTAAAAAAATCTTGGAAGTTAAATTTGACCCACTTCCCGGTTTCCGATTGAGCTGAAATTTTGCATACAAGTTTGGATGACAAAAGCGTTTTCTTTAGTTTATTTTAAACTATAATATTTATTAGATAGTAGGTATTAAGATGATCTTGGTTTTTAAAGTTATAAATGAACAGTAAGTAAGAATAGATCAAACTAGAATCATAATAACAAGTAAATCGGAATAGTAATTACGAAATTAGGTTGATTAATTTTTAATTATTATTGATATTATTTGATGGATCAGACGAAGTATTTATAATTTTTGGTCATATATTATTAGTTGTTTGTCTTGTGTAGAGTTGTGAAGACCTTTTGTCTTAAAGGTAAGATTATAAGAAATTAAATTTTTCTCCTTCTGTCATGTAAATATCAATATCAGTTCTTAGATTTTGTATTCAAATATCAATATAATTTAAAGTAGGTACGTAAATAAACTATGAATCTCTCTTTTTCTTCCTTTTCGATGCATGCTCAACGGTATTTTTTTTTTATTTATTTTTTTATTACAAGTGTAACTATTTTTCTTTTTGTGTTTCGTTTATTGTAAATGTTGCGGCGTCATTATCCCGTACGGAATAAAATTATTTATCTTTCTTTTTTCATGTAATTAAACATAGTTTATTTATTTGTAGATGAAATTCTTAATCCTAGTGCTGGCAGTTGTCTACGCTTCCGTCGAGGCTGAAAGGCAGGTAATGGAATGGAAGGCTGAATACGGCGGGTATCCGATAATATCGCACCGGTACGAATATCCGACGTATCGGTATCAGTATCCGCTGTACCGCTACGTGTCTCCGGCACACCGCAATGTGTATCAGCCGCAGTCTGTAAAAGTAGTGAGATCTTATGACCCGGAATATTTTTATAAACTATACAATTACTATCCATCATTATAATTATTGTTTAGATTAATAAAGTGATTGCCATTATTCAGTTATGTTTTATTATACATTCTAACCATAGAAAAAGTTTTTTTTTTTTCTTCTTTGCTAGTTTTGTTAATTCACATTCTAAGAAGAAAAAAAGTTCAATATTTTCAAATATCACATTTTTTTCTATTTACGTCCCTAACTATAGCTGTTTTTAAGTCTAGCTGAACATGGGACAATTCAGACACAACTGCGGGACAAATGAGACTTCTTTGTACTTAGATAATACCATTGGCTCTTACACATGTTATGAAGAAAAAACAAAAAATTACAAGTATGCCTTAATTGTTTTTATTAATCGCCGAAAAGAGAGAGAGAACTGTGACTGATGAACTGAGATGAAAAATAATGAACATTTTTATAAAAAAGTATTCTGTTGATTTTGAATGAATAGAGCAATGGAATAGAGAAAAGACAACATGTTATCACAAACACTAAAATTAGGTAGGTATTATTTTAGTCTGAGCATTTAGTCTCCAATATTTTAATATTTAGCAGAGACCCATCATGCTCATTCTTCAAGCCGACCGCGACGCGACGGTGTAGACACAACATGCATCTCCGCGCGCATACTTGTACCAAAGTTTTGCGAACACATATAAATTCTAGCACAACTGAAATTGCTAGTCTGAAAACTTTCAGTTCTATGCGACAGTTCGTTTAGAATACATTAAAATTCTTTGGAGATTGTTATGTTATCCCTCTAAAGTTTGTCATGCAAAATCGGGATGATGGCCGCAGAAATTCAATTCTAATTGTGGATGTGTTTTAAAATACGTATAATGCCGCATTTTGGGCACCTGCAAAGGAGATTCTATTAAATACTCATATTATCTACTTATTATTCTTATTCGTTGACAACAAAAGAGGGAAAGATTAAAGATAAAAAAATACTACAAGAAGAGAGGAATAAGAAATAAAAAATAAAATTCTTAAAAAAAAGAACAATCTCAAAAAAAAATTAAAAGACGGGAAAAGACCAACTTGTAATTCTTAACATTGAGTCCCAAATTATATACTAAATCCATGGTAAGTACTAGTTTTCGATACTATGTCACTTACACCCTGTAACTTTTAATCTAATAAAAATAAAATTATATTGCTTACTCTGATTTCTACTATAGAGAGATTCATAACAAAGATCCGTCGTACTCCATTAATTAACTTTAGCAAACTACCTATACGATTTGGTAATTCAAAAGGGTCCTGGCCAATGAGAAGTAAGGGACAAACTTGGGGCCCCAAACTAAAATGCTGACAAAGGAATAGAGGCACGAGACATCATATTCAATAAATTATTATACCTCAGATATGTGGAGCCATTCTTATCTGCCCTTATAGTTGACTACCAACTTACAAAACCAGTGCTACTTTAGTTGCCTTATTAGTAAGTATTATTTAAAATAATTCCATGATCACGTTTGACAGATTTCTGATATTTATAACTAGCTGTGCCCGCGACTTCGTTCGCGTGCTGTAGGGGTACTCGAATTATGTTTTGAAAATACATGTTACTAATAATATAAAATTTTGTCAATTAGTATTAAATACAAAAAATACAAAACACGGGGACCGGATTTGAACCTGATATTTGTCGGCTTCTATTCTACTATTTACCGCTCCACTTAGCTAGTTACGATGGGTGTCGAAATAAACATATCTAATGTTGAAAAACTATCTAGTTTCCTTCATATGTATAGTAATTTGCCGTGATGGTTTTTTACCGAAAATGTTAAATAAACTCGTTTAAATCACAAATTTCTTAACTATCGACCTTAGTACCCACGGATACATATCGAGCTATAACGTTAATTTAGCTATAAATTTTCAGTATAATAAGCTGACCCGAATAAGGGAAGCCTATACAATACGTGGTCAGCTTTTACTGGAATTGTATAGCTTGATAGTAGCCGTGTGTATACAAAAAAAAATGTTACACTGTTCAGTTCCTGTGTACGTAGCGTAGCGTGATGATACAAATTTATGTTAAAAAGTCGACCCCTTAGTAGCGCTACTGTGAAAGTCCTATTGAAATTGTTAAATTCTTACGTTTCATCACCATCATACATTATTCACAAAATATGTTACATTGCTCGACTCCTATGAGTGATAGTGCGATGAAATATGTTTACTATAAGTCCTCGATCCCTAATAAATTATACTACAGTGAAAGTCGCATCAAAGTAGGTCCAATACAACATTATTTTGTATAACCAATCAATCGTGACCTCTGCTTTGTATGGGACTGCTTACAATAGAACGATCAAGCTGTATCTACGGATCTAGTCAACTGTTGCAAATGAAAGTTGTTAAGTTAGACTATTATCTATATGATTACTGTAAAGTTTCATTGAAATATTTTTCGGTGTTTTCCTGAGATGGGGTAACTTTTTTTTTTTTTTTGGCTCTCAGACTTTCATCCCATAAATACAAAGTAGGTGATCTAGCGATACCTTTATTTTGCCTACACTCTACTAACGACTAACAACGACAACGACGTAGTCCGTGAGAATTCGGTGACCGTTACTGCCCCTCGTAATGATTTTATCGCCTTGAATCTAACAATAGTAGCTAAACATCCAAATTATAAACTTTACATTTTCGTAAGCACATAAACCCAATTAAAAGAACAAATATTTCGATCCCAACGCTATCTAGGGAGACTGAAGACAAATTTAAAGAAACACAATAATATTTAATATGAAATGAAAATGAAAAAATGGAAGAATGAAATGTGCTGAAAATAATAAAGAAATAGGTAATAATTATATTATTCTTTTCACTGAGAAATTAGTAGCCGACAGATTATTCTAGTCATCCTCAAGTCAATGAATTTTCAGCTGCCGTGCATTAGGCAAAAGGCTATGTTGTAAAAAGAATGTTCTATAAACTTAATTTGCTGTTCTCCAGAATGCAAACGATGTTAGCCCTTATCAATTTGCAATGGTAGCAGTAAACAGCAAGCACACGTTGTTATAATACTGCCAATAAGGCTTTGAAATTCCTAATTACCTATTCGATTCCAAAAAGCCCATCCTACAGGATTCCGACAACTTCTATTGATAAAAAAAAATCTACCCAATCCTAATAAAATCTTAATAATTATCTTATCTCAATATTTACTGGAAATAAAAAATCTCGGTCTTGGTTAAAAAGTCTATTAACGCCATCTAGTTTCAGAAAAATGTAATAAAAAAATAATGAAATCACAGTTACGTGGAAATATCTAGTAGCGCATTTAAAAAAGTAATTATCTCGTGAGTAAGGTATTATGTCGTATGCTATCATCACGCTTCACCTTTTGGAGCATAGCAGTCAGTGAAATACGTACCTTAAAGTAAGATGCCGAAGAAAGAACGTTTATCAGTAAAAAAAAAATACTGCGCATTACTAAATATACCATTTTACTAATTTAAGAACTGGATCAAGTGAGGAGTTAAAATGAAAACAGGAACTGTGAAACTAAAACGAAGATTAATTTTGCTTAGCCCCCTAGACGAATAGGGTGATGATTATTATTACATATTTTGACCGGACCTATGAATTATAATAATACAATATTTCATTAAGATTTGGCTCTTAATAATGAAGTGGTAGCTCATAATAGTACACAGGCATAATGCACTTTAGCTCACCCCCCCATAGATAATAGCGTGATAATTTATAGCCTATATGTTGACCAGCCCTTTGACAGATATTACTGCAAAATTTCATGAAAGTCTGTTCAGCGGTTTGGCCGTGAAGCTCGGACAGACAAACAGACAAACAGACAAACAGACAAAAATTCTAAAAACTATATTTTTGGCATCAGTATCGATTATAGATCAGGTGGCGGTTTTTTTTTTTTTTTTTAATTCAATGTACAGTTTTAGCTTCGTTACGATTTTATTATAAGTATAGATATTGTATAGTACGCGCAAATCTTTATGAGCCCTCGAACTCTCTCCCTCTCTCCCTCTAGCACCTATAATAGTACGCTTATTATAGGTGCTAGAGGGAGAGAGAGTTCAGAGCTCATTTCAGGGCTCATAAAGATTTGCGAGTACTATATAGGTAGAGGAACACAAATTACATATGCATTGACGTAGTAAAAGTAGGTACTGTTTTATCTAAACTAATATTATAAAGAGAAAAGTTTTGATTTTTTGTATGTTTGTTTATTTGTGTGCAAATGGATGAACTAAAACAACTGGACCGATTTTAAAAATTCTTTCACCAGCAGAATGCTATGTTATCACTGAGTAACATAGGCTATAATTTATAAAGATATCCCGCGGGCGAAGCTGCTAGCGGAAGCTAGGTTTTCAATAATTGCTTTCTTGATTCGATTTTTTTTAGATCATGTTTCTAAGAAGTGTTATAGAAATAAATATAAAATGTTTTAGTAGGTATGGATGCTGCTATTTGTATTGTATTTGTGTCGTTTTTGCTGCAGAAATAAAATATTTTTCTTTGCGTCTTTCTTTCTTTCTTTCAAAGAAGAAAGAAACCATTTATTTGTCAAAGAAGTATGAGATGACATATTTGTAGTATTATTCTTATATTCCAAATATTATATGCATCTGTACTTTAATTACTTAGAAGCTTAGTAGGCATAAATCATTTATAGTGGAGGGAAAACTCCAATAATATCTAGGTACATTATGTTAACGACAAAATGTATAGGTAACAATATTGATAAAAACAATTAAATATCGATCATTCGAATAAAGCAAGAATTTAATGCACAAGCATTCACAAATATATACGTCATAGTCTTACACAATAATGTGAGCTAGTGGTAGCCCCGTGGTCGCGGGACTTATCTCATTACCGTGACCCCGGAACGTAAAGGGCTATTGAAGGAACACCGCGGATTTTAGTCAGTACAAGTCTGACAGTCCCTCCCGCCCTGCCCGGGGTGGGAGGACTCATTTGATGATTTTAACACGCTAAAAAAAAAAAAAATTGTTAGCCCCGTGGTCGAAATTCGACCATAACTTTGCTTTCTGCACTCCTTCTCCATGTAAAATTTAACTATGCTGTACTATGGTATACTGCGGTTGCATTTAGGAAAAGACACTGAATCACCCGGTAAATTTTGCGCAGTACATAAAAAAACCTGTATTTCTTCATGCTTCTTATTCGCCAGGCACACGGCCCCACTAAACACAGCTGTTAGCATTTCCTCAGCGACACACGAACCATTATAGATTTTCGATTTAGCACTCAAATTAAAGAAGCAGGTGCGGGAATTGAATCTTGCGAAACTCAAGGTATTGCGAAACTTCTCAGACTTGCAATCTGAGTTTGTAAGATTTCGTAACGAGTGTTCGATGCGGGATTTTTGGTACATACAATATTACAAGAGATTTTCTTCTACGGGTGTTTAAGATGGCATGAATTTCGTGAAGTCAGAAATAGCTTTAAAGCTTCTCATTTTTTTTAAAGCAAGGTTTTTTTATATTGTTTAATGACATTCGTATGATATTCGTGTTTTTGGCTATTGGTAATATTAACTAGAAGCGCTATAAGAGTTTATTGTACTCATCAGTACCTATAAACAACTTTTACTACAAATGAAATCGCAAAAAAAAATCTGCTTTTCCGTCTAAATAATTCAATATTACTCGACTAAACAGCAATTTTTTTTAATGTGATTATCCTATATCGATTAATATTTCATTAGGTCAGTCACTGTTGGCTTGTGTGCGTGATGTAATTACCTTCGGCGAATAGAATACCTTAATTATACTAGCCGTTAATTACAACCACAATCAAATTAAATCGGTATCACATTTTAATCAATACGGTTACGTCTCTAGTGTTAGTGGCATCTAAATTTACTTTAGTAATAAATTGTCTGAAAGTTTTCCATAGCTGCCCAAAATACAACGCTGGAGTTTATTTTATACTATGTAGAGATAATTATGTGCTGTTTCCAAGATTCGGTGTTTAATTTCCTGGCCGAATCCTGTTTATTTTCGGCTCTGCAGTTTACTGAATAGAGACTACACCAGAACAATTATATACCATGTTTTAAGTTTACACCCAATCTTTTAAGACTCTTTCATGTCTCATAATTGCCTCCTTATACTGTGGGGCTTAATATTTCTACTAATTCTACTCTTCTTTAATAAGTGCTAGGAAAGAAATGCTATCATTTAAGCGTTTTTACCCGACTATTATTTTACTCTGTCATTATTCACGTCTCTAACGTGGAAACATTAATCCCCTTTAATAATAATTACTGGAGTGTACAATACTTAATGAAGTGGCAATAACTTCTATCTACCAAAACTCAATTTTACAGGAAACGAAAAAAACATTTCATTCTTTAGAAAATAATGTATGAAAAAAGGAAACTCTGTTAATATATTACTTGCAAAAAATTAGGAAATAAAGTTAACTGCTTTTGCTAGCTTACGCAAATGATTATTTTAAAGTATATCGACGTTAAAGGCTTAAACTATAAATAAATAAGTAAATATTTAATAAATATTTTATTTCTTATTTGTCAACTTATGCAGTGTGTTATAGTTTTATCTCTCTCTTGTGTTGTCAATATGTCCGTGCTGAATAAATGTATTTTCTTTCTTTCTTTAAAATGGCCAGAATTTCAGTTAGGAGTTATTCTCACATCACTGAGCACAATCATCATCGTCGATTTGGATTCTCAAAATTAATTTCAGATACCTACTCAAAGTAAGGAAGGTTGAATATTATTTATATAAATTTTAATATGTCTAGAAATACTCGTACGATAGTATTGACATTAGCAGCATCTGTCCCGAGGGTGCAGGCCGAATATTAATTCATTACATCCACCGGAATTTACTTAGAACTGCTATTACTGAGACGAATATCAGGCGGATATTAAAGGAATATTTGGAGTATTAGGATACTCTAAAAATAATGACGTGTATTTACAATCCTGTTGGGGATTGAAATGTTTTGTTGATGAACGAGGGTTTTATTTATACCTTATAATTTACGAAGAGAAGTGTTTAGTAAAGAAGAAAAGAGCATTAATAAGAAATGGAATCCTTTTTTTCCAGATTTATATCCAACTATAGCGACCCGTCCCCGTGAAATAAAAAACTTTGACTTTGGCTTAAATATAAGAATAAGAGAATATTTATAAATGTTTCTAACTTTACCGATGTACAGAGTATTACATAGTAAGTAAATATTTGCTCAATACCCAACTATGCAAGTAAAGTCAGGCAGGAAGGTAGTACAATACAAACAGAATTAGGGTTGAACTTAGTAGAGAGCTCCTCGTTTACTGAGGCAGATAAACAACAGACCCTACTAACCGTCTGTTACTGAGAAAACTATAAGGGCCATGTTTACCGACAAAATAACAGACGGTTCAAATAAAATCAACCGTTTACCAATACAATTAATTAAAAAATCTGAAAACCCGACTATTTAAAAAATGAACTTTAAAAAAACTGAAATGTAAAAACAAGTCCAGTAGAATTCTAATGCGGAACATAGCGACTTTAACAAGTTGGGACCCATTATTGGGAAGATTTGAGCCGATCTCGATTATAACCAAATATTAGGCACTTTTGGAACGATAAAGACTGTGCATGGTTCCAAAAAAAGTTGGTCCTATGCAGAAGAACCGTTAAGGAACTTAGAACCCGTCGGTACGTCACTTGATACTAAAGTATCTTTACTCCAAGGCCAGAGCGACTGAGAATATCACCACAGTTTAAATATATAGTAGTATATATATAAGTACTGTGATATCACTTACATAGAAATCACTTAGTAGATACCGTCAATACAATCACTTCCATTCTGATGTCAACTCATCGGGACATGTGTCACCTATTTCCGTAGGGAAGTATTGGAACGGTTTTCTTATTTCTAAGTATAAATATAATAGGTACTTCGATGATAGGATATATTGTTGGACTTTTTATACTCAATAGTACATTACCGTTTATTGTAGTGGTTAGGTTAGGAGGCCTATATTCAGCAGTAGCCTTTTAGTAGTAGCTGGTATTGTGATGATTTTTTTATTTAGAGCGTATCTGTCAGTCTTCTACACATGCAGAATGTAGGTCAGGTATACGCAGAAAGCTAGTTTACAGTAAAACCGAAGGAATCCACCATAAAACCTAAGCGGGAAAGAAAAATATTAAGTATAGCATAAATGAGTAATTGTTTTGTGCCTTTAAGAAGTAGCTTACTATACAATATTTCTTAAAGTAATGACTTATTTTGGTTTTGTCAAAAAGACATTTTGATGCATTATTTGATTTTTAAATCATCCACTGCTGACAAAACCTGAGCGTTTGACAAAATTGGTGTTCATTCCTCTTCATAAACGTCGTCATCAGCACTTGAGGTCGCTTTTTGGGTTCTATTCGCATTTTCAATAAGATCTTCGATTGAATTGGCTTCGTAGGTTGCAACATTCTTATCGGTGGAAGAATAGTAAATAGCTTATTAAGCGGGAAGGCGAATCGTATTAAGCGTGACAAAATGTATGAAAACATACTTCAACTTGCAGGGACCGACGTAAAATGGCGTATTATGCGGGAAATCGTATTAAACGTGATCGTATTATGCGGGTTTTACTGTATTCATTTATTTATTTATACTCCTTCTTGTACAGCAGGTAATAAAAACAGAATTGAGATTCACTTAAGCTAATGTACAATGTGCGGTCCCATAGTCGGCTTATAGGGCCTTATGGCTCCAGTATAATAACGGTTACTGGGGACTGTTGATGCCTCCCCTACACGATAGGCCATCACGATGGCAAGTAGTGGCCTCCATCATTATGCCGTCATCCACATGGGCTGTGTTCATTCGTCGTATTTCCGAGCGTCCACCGTATTAGAACAAGGTTTTTTTTTATAGAAACTGAATGATGTGCAATCGTGTGGATGCGCGCTTTTACACACCACTGCCCTTTGAAGTGCGCCCCGAAAACCGACAATCACAGTCCGACGTGGCCGCCACTACGCCACTATGCTCTATACATGATGGACTATCGTGATGGCCCATTCTTCCGTAGGTATGGCAATCATTACGGTTGACAATCAGACTCTTTATCTGTTTGTGTGTATTGTTTCTAGAAATTCCGCCCTATAAAGGAAGCTTAACTGCTATTCTGATTGACAGAAGTTATACCATTTTTTCTAGAGTCTTATTTGTCACAAACAATACATTTCACAATTATAACTACAAGAAAACATGTACAAAGGCGAGCCTAAGACATTTTTTTGTATCTTTCCCGTAATCCTTTTCTTCCTGTATCGTGATTTTTTTCGTACTCGACGAGGATCGAACCTTCGGCACGTAGCGCAGAAACCCAATCCATTAGCATTTAGGTTTGTAGGTACTTATAACTATCTCTGCCGGTCCAATCCGAAGGATTAAAGCAGTACGCCAAAATGGTATCCTAATTCCTCTAGAAACGGCCATTCATATATGTTTATGTAAATAATCCTGCGGCTCTCGGGACCGGGGTCACGTTAAGCGCTCTTCAGACTAAGCAGGGCTGAGACCTCTTGATAGGTATCTATCGCGATCATTAAGTACATGGATGTGTGTAAATTTTGAGCTTATACAGGCTATAACAAAAATCTTGACAATCCTATTGTTACTTATCCTTCAAAACACACAGCGTTGTTTGAAGAAAAATGTCTTTAGATTCGCCTGTAACTTTAAATAAATGGAGTAACTCACCAAATTCCTTAGACTTTTTGTTACTTTTACCTTCCTTCCTTTCACTATGGCTTTTGTTTTAATGAAAAACAGTTCTATTATGAATGTTTTGTACTATGGGACTAACTATGAAATCGCAAAAAAAATATAAAATTCTCGATGGTGTGTGTAGTCCGCCAACCCGCACCAGGCTAGCGTGGTGGACTAACGCCTAACCCATCTTATTCTGAGAAGAGACCCGTGCCCAGCAGTGGTACAGTAGTGGGCTGGATTTATTTATTTATCATAAATGTATACGAATGGGAAGATTGAAATGTTTTGTTTGATTTTTAAAGAATATATTTCTGAGCTGAAACTGGAATAGTATTTCATGAAATGAAATTTAATAACATAATCATATGTTCATAGGCGGTTTACGATGTTTTATGTCAACACTACCACTACTACACAATTCCATGGAAACTTGTTCTGTCAGCCACCTTAGATTTCAGCTGAAAATCAGCGCTGTATACTGTTACTGTACTGTTACCGTACTGTTACTGTACTGTTACTGTACTGTTACTGTACTATTACTGTACTGTTACTGTACTGTTACTGTTCTGTTACTGTACTGTTACTGTACTGTTACTGTACTGTTACTGTACTGTTACTGTACTGTTACTGTACTGTTACTGTACTGTTACTGTACTGTTACTGTACTGTTACTGTACTGTTACTGTACTGTTACTGTACTGTTACTGTACTGTTACTGTACTGTTACTGTACTGTTACTGTACTGTTACTGTACTGTTACTGTACTGTTACTGTACTGTTACTGTACTGTTCTGTTACTGTACTTTTACTGTACTGTTACTGTGCTGTTACTGTATACTGTTACTGCAGCATATGCTGAGCTGAGGCCTTTTGGTCACGCAATACCACACCGAGCCTAATTTAATGTCATAGAGTCATAGCTTACTCGTACATTTATGTGCGCAAGTGGGCATGCTGCAATGTGCAATTATTGCTGTGTCACTCCCGGCTGTTCTGTTTCTGTACTGTATATGGTGTGATTTAAGCATGTATTGTGTTGACCAATAAACCTTATTTCTTTCTTTCTTTTTAACCCCAATCGTTTATAGAGTGACCACGAGCGGTATACCAGTATAAGTTACCGTATAAGTTGCGCTCTACTCTGTGACGTCGCCTTCGACGACGTTCGCGACGGTAACACGCGTTATTTGCACCGAAATGTGTAGCCATACGCACATGAGATATTTTTTTTATCTCATGTGCTTATGGCGTATAGCGGTACAGCGCTCGCGGTCACACTTATAACCAAAGATGTCAGAACCAACAAAAATTAATTAAACAATTTATCAGGAAATATACATAAAAGTCAGTTTGTAAGGTCGAACGAGTGCCAGCCCTAAGGTTATCCCAATGTTGAGAGACAAAACGGTGGGCAAATGTGTTTGCTTAGGCCGCGAATATATGATGTAATTTTTGTAGAAAAGCGATGAGGTGAGGGTACTTGAGAATAATTAATTATTAAGGCAATTCAGCGAAATTAATGGGTTTATTATGTGTGTATACTTATAATTGTATAGAAATGAAGGTATTACATAGCTAGGAAATACAAGGTCCTTCCTACCTTTCTAGTCCCGATTCCTTAATGCGGTTATTGTACTCGTCAATGAGAACAACTTTTATATAAAGAACCAAAAAAGAAATACCTAGCAAAAAAAGAGTATTGTTTTTAGGTAAATTTGGTGGAGATCTGATGAAGAACTTCGGCGATAGACGATGGAACTCTTCAATGGATAACAGCATATCACTCGCGATTGCCGTAGCTCAAAATAGAAAAATTAAATTAATTTAAAAAGAAGTAAAAACCGATTACTTAAAACTAAAAAGTATAAAATAATTTTCTTAAAAATCTTAACAGCTTCTAAGTTGGAGCTTTTAAATCTTCAATGCACTATAGCAGTGGCATCGAATTCAGAAGCTGATAAGTTTTATAAGAAAATTATGTTCACAGATTTTTGTAAATTTTATTTTGTTTTCATATTTAAAGTTTTAAGATTATCACAATCTTTCAACACAATCTCAGAAGCGTCTAACAAGAACACGCATCCCAAAACAAGTGAATCCCTCACAAACAAATGATCTAGTCGGAACTACGATAAACTTTACTAATAACTGTAGGTCAGACTTGTTCCTTGAGGGATAGTCGGCGAGCGATTCAATTTATTATTCTGTTTATTCCTCATATTGGCTTATTGCCAGTGTTCACTTAAATTAAAAGGATTGGTTATCTGACACGGTCACGATACATTATGAACTTTGAATACTAATTCATTTCCGTGCAGTTGTTTTTATGCACTCAAACTGAATGGTTTACGCTAAAACGATGTCATGGTACAAATTACCAGGTGCCTTGAATAGACAGCTCTAAGCTGGCTGGCTATGAGAACTCTAGGAAGCTTCTTGTTCAATAATCGAAGAGATAATCCAAGTGACAACTTCGCTTTGAAGCCGGTCTTGCTAATAATGTAGTTGAGGAGTCTATTCGCGTATTTGTCACTTTTATAGAAAAAATCTACGTTATTATTTCGGATGTTAAGTAAAATAAATATTATAGTTTAAAAAAAAAAGAAAACGCGTTTGTCATCCAAACTAAACGTGTACCTATGCAAAATTTCAGCGCAATTGGAAACCGGGAAGTGGGTCAAATTTAACTTCCATGATTTTTTACATAGTTAGTTACAGGTGAAGCTAATAAAAGCGTTTTAAAATACGGCATATTATTGCATAGATCTCATATTTTGTATTATTTTGTATTTGTATGCTATCTTCACATTTGCGTTGAGGCTAACTATATTATCTTAGATTATCTAGTCTAAATATTTTGTCGTGTACGCAAAGCCGCGGGTACGCACGGCTTATCATGAGATATGTAGCCGTGCGTACTATACCTACGTGCGTACTACGCGTGCTATACCATTTTCAGTACCTATAAGGTGACCTCTCGCTGTGCGGAAAGCAATGCGACATCAGCTTATACAGGAAATTTATAGCTTGATATGTACCCGTATGTATACATCTCGACCAAAAAGGTGTTTCGATCTCGTAGTTACCTCTATCTATACCCAAAGATAAAGTAACCTCCATTTAGCCCGCAACTGCACTACATAATTAATACATCAGCTTCATTACTCACTCCCTCTCTTCCCTTGCACCACACCGCCACAGTCTATGAGATATGGCGTCCACAAATCAGCAGCACATCTCGGGGGCAGGCAGAAGTTCGGCCATTACTCAGCGCATCACGGCCGCATCAATATCACAGTCGCGTACTTTAAACTGTCCGACTGAAGTGCACCGAAATATTAGTACTTTTAAGATCTAGCAAGTAACTATATAATATATATATTTTTATTGTTATATTTAGCAATAATCCTAGACAACGAAACTAGAATCCGAGACAAATCGGTATAATGCTAAGTTTTGGGCGTTAAATATCAAATAGTGAAGTTGTTACCCTTCTACGTTTGTATGAAAAAAATAACCGGCATACGTAACCTTATGAATATATAGAGTGGTAAATACTACGTCGCGTTAGAGTGAAAAGCCCGGAAATGCACTTTGGGTAATTTTTATTTTATTACATTTTTGGAAAGAATCTCGCGACGCACGCCCTGAGTTCTTCATCATTCACCGTTCAAGAAAAATCAGTTGATTATAATTTAAATTTCATTGCTATTCAGGCATATCTATAGACCGGCCACCTGATTACGAATGATAAATATGACAGTTGCTGTCGCAAATAAACGTCCTATTCCGTATCCTCTTATGAAAACGTCTATAAGTGAGAAAGGGATGCATTGTTTGTTAGTCACTGTGGCTGTCAGATTTTTCTTACGTAGTCAAGGCGCGGGAAATTGTTAGGGTAAAGAAGAAAAAATATTAAATATACGCTCTTTCCCCTTAGAATTTTTTTATTTTGGTATTGTTTACGGGCTCCTGTAGACTTTAACAATGGGGTGCATTTATAAGGAGGTTCGATGTAAAGGAAGGAGGAGATATATGTAGATATATTGAATTAATTGACGATACTTATGCGTATCTTGAAGAAAAAATGATTTTTATTTTTGTTTTTATTCTCGGTTTGTTTATTTCAGCTTCTTTATTTGAAGCAAAGAGAGCCTTATTATTTTAGAATGGAGATTCTTATGAATGAATCGACCACGTCTATCCTCTAAACATCACATCATAATATTGTAGGTATTAATATCTATTATCTTGTTTCATATATTTTCAGTAGTCGGGCATAGTTTTAGAAATTTCTTTTGTGTTTGATTATTGTGCTCCTCCCGGTCTAATTATACCTAATTACATAATTACGTTCGATGACACTCTCACGGAGTCAGTCGTTAAAGCCGAACTTGCTAACTGAGTAATTTTTCAATTATGATATGAGCAATTTCTGTGATTGTGAGAGCACAGACACTATGTATACCTAGGTACACGGTTAGTGGGAAAGGGTATGGGACCAACCCTGAACTAGCGAAACATATTTAAAAATTGTATTTTTTGTTATTTCTCTACCGTATATAGGTACTTTCATAAGCATTTAGTAACTATAAAGCTGTTATTTTGACATTACAGACGCTTCAATTTTATTTATTTGTAGGGATTTTACAAACATTGTTTCAAGGAGATAGCACCCATCACGTACATATCCCGTCATAAGCCGTCAGTCTGACGCGAGAACGTACAATGACGTGACCCGCGTCAAACTGACGGCCGGCCGACGCCAAAGCGGCTCGCGAAAACAATTTGTCGAATGCGATGGGCTTTGGATGGAATGCCGGTGGAATTTACTGGTTTTGGCCACGAAATCCTCATAAAAACGTTAAATAAATATTAGCACCTCTATTAATAAACGCCGTATAACGTGCGGATCAGAATTTAACTGTCACTTGCGTTAACAGTGAAGGAAAACATCATGAGGAAACCTGCACATCTCAGAGGGCCTCATAAAGTTCTCAATAGTGTGTGTAGTCAGCCAACCCGCACTAGGCCAGCGTGGTGGACTAAGGCCTAACCCTTCTCATTCTGAGAATAGGCTCGTGCCCAGTAGTCGAACAGTAATGGGCTGTTTTATTATTATTAGATAATTAATAAGATTAAACGTCAAAAAATATAATTATGGTTACAATTCTTTTATATATGACATAAAGTTTATACAGCGCTTATTAGTAAGAGGCCAGATGTTTTGTAAAATATTTTATATCTCTTCTCTTACAAAGTTCATTTTTCATTTGACTTTTTATAATTATAATAGTCAAAGTCATTTTTTTTTATTTCATCTGGGCCTTTGCATGCACTTCTAAAACGTCGTGATTCTAGGTCCAAGTGAGTTGGACAAGTTCAATATTTGAAAGCGCTTGCCATCTATCACACCAATTACTCAGACCTCATGAAATTTTGTGCTTGAATTGATATATTTGTATTAATCAGATTATTCAAGTCGACTCTACAAATACAATACAAATACAAAATCATTTTATTGTTACGTAACTATTCGATATTCATATAATGAATCGAACCCAGAATCGAACGACAAAGTGTACGATTTCCCAAGATTTCCCTATATATTTGACACTTATTTGACATTAGACGGTACCGCGTAAGAAAAAAAAAAAAAAATAAGTGGACTTGAGCCCAGAATGTAATGTCAAATGAAGTCGGTAGCGAAAGAGCTTCGGACATCGGTAAAATTTGCCTTATTTTTAGCTTTCCCCAACAAAATATTGCTTTTTTAAGTTTATTTTGTGTAATTAACTTGTAAATATTCACTGTAATTCCTTGCCTTCGTGTTTTTTTGTCTGTTTTTAGAATTTCGAGTGCGGGATAGCGGGATCGATCTTATGTTTTGCATCTTTTGTTCCTAACGTATTTAAGGACGTTGTGTGAAGTTAAAACTACCAAAAGAATCACTGCAGTGCATCCAGAAATCAAGGTATGTATCAATTGAATCAAAGTGATTATGACATTCTAAATATCATTGTCAATGAAAGTGTTGTGTGTTATAATTATGACTGTGTGATAAATAATAAACTATTTCTTAAAATAACTCTAAAATCCCAAGTCCAATAAGGTGGCCAGTGCTGCATATCTATGTAAATGTTCAATGGAGCACCTGGAGCACCCACATAGAATTTGCGAATGCTGACATTTATGTTTTTTACAGATTTTGGCAGCATTGCAGTTGTATGGCAGTGGTGGCTGTCAAAGCCCTAAATATTTCACAGGCAAAAATGTCTGAGTGTCTAATGGAAGTCACGGCAGCCTTGAATTCTGAACATATTTTGCCAAAATATATCCATTTTCCAGTATCTCAGGCAGAACAAAATGAAATATCAATGAAGTAAGTTTAATAATAAATACTAATTATTAGTTGTGATGATAATAAACACCTTTATTCTGCTCACCACAATATAAGGCTTGTAAAGAGGAATAATAGTCTAGATAGGTACATAGTATATGAAATTTATTTTATTTTATACTCATGGAGAAGTTTGGAATTCCTGGGCTTTTGGGGTGTGTTGATGGTACACATTGTGCTATCATATGCCTTAGAGACAATGAAGAGATATACTTCAATAGAAATTATTACCATTCACTTAATGTCATGGTGGTATGTAAAAACTAAACAAGTCTTATTTATCTTTAATTCTTGTTTAAGAGACATTGCTTATAAAATATTTTTGTTTTTTAGGTTTGTGATGCAGATCTACGCATATTGCATGTTGATCCATCCTTCGGTGGTGTGAGCCATGCTGTCACTCCAGTCCTGTAAAGTGACACATGCAGTATCTAGTAGGACAGATCTTCTGGTTTTTGGATAAATTATGTTTTTAATTATGCAATAACTGTTAGTTCTTACTCATCAGTGTAACAAATTCAGCAGTGAGATTATGCAATATGATTATGATGAATGAGTTTGTCTGTGTAAGACTAAAGATAAATCCAGAATTATGATATGTGAAGAGAAAACTTTGTACACAAAGGTGTACAACGTTTTGTAAAGACAAGCATATTGTGCGCACGGAGGAGTGTGAGATTTGTCACAGTGAAAGTTTATATTGAGAAGGAGTGCAGAAAGCTAATTTAATGAATTACGATCGAATTTCCATTATTGAGCGACCATTAGTATAATTAATTACACTAAAAAGTGTTTTTTTCATATGTATAAACATTATTAAGTAATGTGACATTGCAGGTGACCCTGGATATGCACAGCGTCCATGGATGATGACACCAATCCTGAGTGCAACCCACAACTCACCGCCAGAATACTATACTAGCCGACATACTAGTACTCAGAATGTGGTGGAACGTTGCTTTGGAGTTCTAAAAACGGGCTTTCCCTGCCTCTCATGCATTATGAGCCTATAAAAGCTGCAAAAATGGTAAATGCTTTTGTAGTTCTACACAATATAAATGATCACCGCATTGCAATTGATGTGGAAGCTATCAACTTGGATGGCCAACGTCAGCCTCCAAGAGACATGGACCGTGGACCAATCGACGAGGGAAGAGCTGCTTTGGTCGGCAGGCTGTGGAGGAATCGAGGTTGTCTTCATTAGTTATAAAATAGTTTTAAGTAGTACTATTGTTCCATAACAGAAATGTAATTAATTTGAACTATTAAAAAACTTGTGATAAAGTACCTAATTTGTAATTAATTTATGCACCTTGTATTCTTTATATCAAGTTTAGTATCATATAAAGGGGCAATGCAGTTTACTGGATTACCACTGCAATTTCAATAGGTACCCATTGTTTTATTTTATAATATTATTTATGCTGAGTCCTAGTTAAGACGCATGACGCCTACAAAGTCTAATAGTTGATTAATTTGCACATGTGAATAGCGGGATATATAGATCTCAGTGAATCATAATATTTAAAGCTTTAATAATTATTTATGTCTATTTTCTTTGAAGAAATTGTGTGCGTGCTGCTAGCTCGCGTGTATATTTACTATGTTATACAGACGGCCAAGCACGAACGTAATACGATATATTACACGAACTTATATAATATTCTTGTGTTACTTTATTGAAACAACGCCATCTATAAGATATCGATTGAATTTATTAGAATCCAATAGATATCTTATGGATGGCGTTGTACCATAAAAAAACTATGTAAGTCTAAATCACATGCTTATGCTATGCAACTCGGGATGCTTCATAAATAAATACTATCCTATTGAAACCGAATTGGAATCACGCATACCTCTCTTTATTGTTATATTTAATAAATTATGATACGAAATATCCCTACTGGATAGTACCCTATCGATAGATGGCGTTGATTTCAATTATTTATTTATTGAAACACGTACCATAAAAAATACTATTTGAGCAATGTCCTTTGCATGAATCTCAATACAACATTTACATGAAGAAGAACGAGGGTATATTAATTAAAGTCTCATGGCTGTTAAGTATGACTTGTTTATTTGGAACAAGTAAGGATTTAAAACATTTCGTCACCAATAAACAATTTCAAAATACATGATCATGACTTACTACATTATCAGCTTAATTACAATTTTATATTAATTGAACTAGCTTGAAGAAAATCGTTATTAACATGATTTCTTCGGGGTAATAATGTTTTGTGATTTTTGATTTAAACATTTACATAAAGGATTACTTGTATATTAATTTGTTACAACGGAAGATTTTCGTCATCACAAAAACCATATGAATAACAAAATAAATGTATGTCTGCAAAAATATCAACTATGGTAATGTAAATAATATTTCAAAATACCCTTCTATTTATTAAAAATATAATCGAATAGGTGCATGAAAAATTAGTGGCAAGATGACATAAAAAGGTATTTGATAGTTAGTTACAAGTGAAGCTAGTGTACAAAGTATTGTATTAGTAGTGTGGGGCACCAATAAGAACTTTTGTTTAATGTAAGGATGTAATCAATTAATAATAATCGCAAAACGCATCGTAGACCGCACTACGCGGCCTATACAACATTTCTCTCATTTCTCTGCAGCATTTCCTCCATATCCATCTCGGAACTGGCACGGGTTCAACTGTTAAAGAAAATAATATTGTTATCAATACATGTAATTAGGTGTCTTTCTTTCGAAGATGTGAGGTTTCTGCCGACTTGGGAATCGAACCCGCGCGTCGCGCTTATGATCACTAGACCAATGAGGTAATTTTATCAAAATATAGATTACTAGCATCCGCCCACGGCTAAACCCGCGTGATATCTTTATAATTATAGCCTATGTTACTCAGTGTTATTATAGGATTCTGCTGGTGAAAGAACTTTGAAAACCGCTCCAGTAGTTTTTGAGTTTATCCATTACAAACAAACAATCAAATATTATCTCTTTGTAATAATAATATTATTATACTATATAGTATAGACTTATTTATAAAGGTTCGTAATGGGGCTGATTGCACAAGTTGTGCACAATTTTCATAGCTATCTTCACCTTAGGGAGGTTCTGTCCTCGCGGGACATGAATATATTATTATTATGAATAAAAAAATCTAAACTCACTCTGCAGACCTTTAGGGCTTGGGGGCCGTAGGAGGTGATGGCGGAGTGTCACCACCATAGTCAGTCCATTTGGCAACAATCATGGCAGAGAATCATGATAAAATATTGTGAAAACATCCAAAGCACACCACATACAGTACAAATGACATGATATTAAAATGTTGGTTAATAAGTTACTTACGTCTCTCCACTGTGCGCCTGACTTAGTAGTCCCCACACCAACAGCATTTAGCTGGGCCGCCAACGCATCCCACCGAGAATTGACCAAACGAACAACCGCCAAGTCAGCATATCCATCTGCTGTGTAGAGACTGAACTCTGTTAGCCAGCATGCTGAAATATAAATTACATTAGTCGAAACGTACAGTACGTGTATAATGTAGGCGAAAACACTTCCGTCCTAAATTCCGTTTTATGTAGTCTATCCTTCAGAGAGGTAAGAAATTAAGTTTTGTCTGTTCTACGGTAAAGGTAACCTACAATGTGGGGCGAGCGAAGCGACCTTAGGAGTTCAGAGTACCCCGACTAGAGCCCTTTAGGTTTGAAGTATATGACAGCGCGGAGGACTCGTGCCACCTTGCACATCATTTGCTGCACTCTGACCGAAAAAAACCACTATTTCACTTTGCTGCATCATGTTCCACTGTTAACTAAATCATGTTACGATTGCCCCGTAACTATATCTCACTAATTTGCAATGGTCGAACATGAATTACGAGAACAACATACTTACTTTATGAAGTTCTTCTATTTCTTCTATATAGTATAAAATATAATCTTCAACCTTCTTCAACGGAATTTTCAGTTTTCATTGTTTATAAAAGCACAAACCATAGAGTATCTAACCACTACGTTACCACAGACTAGGCAAATGCCAAACATCGTTTGCGTCTAGTTATTAATTTTCATTATTTTTTATATTTTAATATGCATGTTTTAAAATGTAAATAATACAAAAACAGTCGGTCAATCTTTATTTAACTCAAAAAAGTGTAAAGTCAATTTAATAAGCAGAAATGGCACGATTAAAATAACTTCAAAAACATTTCAACGTCTCGAAACGAAACGAAAATAACGTTCACTTTGGCCGTTCACCGCGAACTGTATAATCTGTGCCGCGAACCCCAGTTTCGGAAAATTTTTTACGCGGTACCGGTATGTTCATATTCTTTTAATCGTATGAACTTCACCAAAAGTGTTGTTGTTCATATCCACCAGAGTTACGCGGTAGACCCGCAGAATTTACAGCATTAGGTTTTGTATGATCGATGAATTATTGAAATCTAACCTAAGCTTTTCCATATATCGTCGGAGCATCGCCTCACTAACGTCCTACTTCGTTTCCAATTCATTGGCTGCGTCGATCAAGGCCACGGAAGCTTCATTAGTCCAGGCTAATGCATACCTACAGATAATAATATTTGGGTACCAAACACCACAACTGAAAAATCAACTCACCATATAATCACTACCAGTGGTCGCTCTTTGGTCGAAATTCGACCACACAATTAAATATAAATTAAAGCTTTATGCACTTCTTCTCCATATAAACTTTAACCACAACTTTACAGGAATTTTTTTATGTAGTGCGCATAATTTGTAGAGTGATTCAGTCAGGTTCCTAAATGCAACCGCAGTATTGGGATACACTTTAAAACAAAATGAAAATTCGACTTAGTATAAGGGGAACCCGCTTAATTTACTAGCGCAAGTCATACAAAATCAAATTTTTATTTTGTTTTGGAGTGAATTTTATTACTGCGGTTGCATTTGGGAACGGACACTAAATCACTCTGCAAATTTTGCGCACTACATAAAAAAATATCCTGTATTATTTTATCTGCTACACTACGAATAAGTTTACCAGCCCACCTAATGGCCGCATATAATTCGCTGGTTGGTTCCACAGAAAGATAATGATAATCCGCGCACGTCTCGCGGGATGCGCGCGAGATCATTTATAATGCCCCAAAGCAAACGTTTATGTTGCTGTTATATGACGAGTGTATGTCCGGTTGTTTGCTTTTGGAGGATGTAGCGATGTTTGAAATAGGAGAGTTTGAAACTAGTGTTATTACGTAACCTGGAACATCAGCGAGTTGAAACCATTTGAATTTACATTCAATTCAACCAACTCATTATAATCATGGTGTAAATCAAAAAACGCAAAACATGAATATAGTTTGTTTATGATTGACTACTGAATCGATTTCAATAACTTATAGAAATAGGTATTTAAAAAAAAATGAAATTCGCCATCCCGATTCGCAATTGAGACTTGAGACGAAAATAATTAAATCTTATGTCAGAAACATAAGGCTCAATTTTAAATGCAGTGAGTAATGCTAGCGCCTTAACTATAAAAAAAAATAGTAATAAAAATCTTAAGTTTTGGTTATTATATTATGTTTTTAACTAAACTTATTCTATGCGGTGTGTGAGGTGACGCGTTCATTAAATTACCGGAGGTCTTTTTAAGGGGTTATGGCACTCATAATATAAGATCAGATAAGTTTATTACTCCATAGGTGAAGGAATAAATTATAATGACACCAAAACGATCAACATTGAAATTCTAACATTAACAAGTCCAACAAAATCCTTGAATTAAAAAAGTTCACGTCCAATATACGGATATATTTTTTCTGGAAATCCAAAAACGTTGTCAAATATTTCTAATTGGTACAGTTTGGGCAATTTGTGCCCAAAGATTAAGCTTGTTACCCAAGTATTTATAAATGACGACCCGGGGCTGGTTCTCAAAACACTTTTAAAAAAAATCTCGACGTAATTGAGCCAAAGTGACGTTCGCGTGTTCTTGAATATTTTAGCAAGACAACAAGAACGTAATGGAACAACGCTGTTTATTTTCTTCTCATTTTGATTATAGTGGAAGCGGAAGTGTTTTAATATGATGATCTTTAAACAGAGTAAATCCAGCCAATTACTGTCCCACTGCTGGGCACGGGCCTTTTCTCAGAATGAGAAGGGTTAGGCCTTAAGTCCACCACGGTGATCTGGTGCGGGTTGGCGGACTACACACACCATCGAGAACTTTATGAGGTCCTATAAGGTGTGCAGGTTTCCTCACTAATCCGCACATGAATCCTAAAAGTCAGTGTTGCGGGCCGGGTTCGAACTCAAACGCTCTTGCATGGAAGGCGAGCATACTACCGCAAGGCCACTATTATTTTAAAAGAGTTTCAATGGAGTTTATAGCCGGTTCTTCTCCATAGGAACTATTATTTGGAACTGCTAGAGTTTCAACATTTCATAAGTGCCTGTATCTGCTTTACATGAGATAAAGAGCTATTGTGGAGGAACGAGGTATGGTGTTCCTCCATTGAAAAGCGAGGTGATATTGCCTGGCGGGCCGAAGCCCGATGGTTGATGTCGGACAGTTGTATATATGTTAGATACGATATTCTTTTTCCTTGCGCGATGCAGGCCTCGTAATCTGATTGGTCAATTCATATTTTCGCGCCACTATTGTTGTCAGCTTGCTGACTTGTAAGTAGTTATTCTATGTAGCGATAGGTGGCGCTACACTATTTTTCATTATCTGTCTTCACCACATCACATAATCCGAGTATAAAAATTCAAGTTTATATTTTCTCCGACGTGCGAAGAGCGGGCTATGGATTTTTTAATGAAATGCCTTTAAAAAATTCCCAGTTTTATCACGGTAGAGTTTTATTAAAACTATTATTAACAGTGAAATTTACTTGCTTAATTTAAATTGCTCGTTTCGCGTTCACGAAATTCCACCTGTATTAAATGTAAGACTCTCAGGCTATGAGGCGTTTATTTTCCGGAAAATTCCGGTTGGAACCGGTGAGTGCCGCTCTGTACCGGAACATAAATGCGAGACGTGACAAGTGTGTACGTGACTTTAGTCTTGTTATACACGTTTGTAATAATACCTTGTAATAACTAGTTATTGCACCTCATAAAGTTTCACGCCATGATGTAGGTGTTACAGTGTGGGTGGCAGATCTGAAGGCTTATTTATAAAATGGAAATGAAATAATACAGAATGAAATAAAAAAAAACCAAATGCGAGTCGGACTCCCGCATTAAGGGTTTCGTACCATTATCTATAAAAACGGCAAAAAAATCACGTTTGTTGTATGGGAGCCCCTTAAATATTTATTTTATTCTGTTTTTTTAGTATTTGTTGTTATAGCAGCAACAGAAATACATCATCTGTGAAAATTTAAACTGTCTTACTATCACGGTTTATGAGATACAGTATAGTGACAGACGGACAGACAGACAGACGGACGGACAGCGGAGTCTTAGTAATAGGGTCCCGTTTTACCCTTTGGGTACGGAACCCTAAAAACAATAATATAACCTTTCTAGTCCCGATCCCTTTAAGTTTATTGTACTCATCATTAAAAACAATTTTCATTAAGGGACCAACCATGAAATTCCGACAAAAAAAAAATCATCTGTTACATACAATTAATTTAATATTTCTCGACTAAATGTACACCAAGAGCAAATTGTTTTTCGCGATTTCATTGTTATTCCCATAGTAAAAGTTGTTCATGATGAGTGTAACACCCTCTTTCAATGTTTCCCTCGTTCAATCAGTCACCCTGTATCCTGCCATACACTTTACCATGTTTACCTACAGATAAGTAAGCCAGCCAGTTGCCATTTATTTACCTCAATCTTGGGCTATAAAAGACAATTTCCTATCAGAAAATCCGGATTTAACTCATACCAGTCTTGAAATCTAATTCACTCCTTACGACACCTATGGGAAATGATGGGTTTCTATGTGTCGAAATGAGTTTACAAAGACGAATGCACTGTTGCCTGAACTTGAGTGTTGTACGGGCTGCTAGTTGAATTGACATCTTTCTTATTTATTATTAAAAAAGTAAAAACCGACTTCAAAAAACTGAAATGTATTTTTTTTTTCCTAAAAAATCTTAACAGCTTCTGAAGTCGGTGCCATTGCCAAGTTAAGGTGCATAGAATTAAAGAACCCTTAATAAAAAAACAACTATTACGAACTTTGCGTAACTCCGCATAATGTGTGCGAGTGTGTCAAAATCTAATCCAAAACAAGGAAAAATGTTACAAGAATCATACACGCGTTAAAATTTTTTCCTTACGTATAGAAATCGTGTTGATTATGCAAATGTTAAATAATTCACGCAGGAATGATCCTGAATTACACTGATTGCGTCACATCAGGCGGATCTTATAGAAAGGCAGAAAAATCATGAAGTCACATCTTTCATGTTTCGATCAGAAAGTTTCCCCTTTTGTGAATTAATAGGGAATCAATGGGAATTCCTTTGTCAAACAACGATGACGGAGTCGAATAATCAAAGTGACGGACGCTTTGAGGCAGGCGGTAGTTACATCGAAAAATTGCAAGTTGAATATTTTTGGGGATTCGCTGGGAACGAAACTTGGACCTTTGCTAAATGTAAACAATTTTACCATAGGGTGATTTTACATTTAAAATGTAAAATAATTAAATTATTTTCAGAAATAATTTAATCGCATCACCTAGTACCACTGAACGTTTTTTATCTTACCGCTACAACAAAGTCAAAAGTCAAAATCAAAGTTTTTGCCTTTGCAGGCACTTTCAAAACGTCGTGTTTCTAGGTGCATGATTCCAAGTGGATTAGTCCTGGAGAAGATAACAGATCAACAGAGGTGATACCTAAATAATTACGCTTGTTAGGGATATTAGTGATCGCAGTTAGATTCTTTTGACTAGTAAAAATTCTTAGCTCTATCCTAAAAATATACTTTGTTGGGAACAAATCAATGTTTCCAAGTTTTCCTTAGTCACTTCTTATGATATTCATGAAAAGCTTGGAGTTTATAGCCGAGGGCTACAGTTCTAGTTACGGTGAAGGTACTAAACAATAAATACAGAAAAATATCATAGTACTTGTTCATAAAGTTTTCGTAAACTTTCACCCCAATGAATACATTTACAGTTTAAAAATTTAAAAACACAACATCAAGCGGAACCTTTGTTTAATAAAAATAGTTTTCTTTTTATTATTTCTTTACAAAATCCCGAGCTGTGGAGTTAGTAGAATTTTTCAAATAAACTTCTGTCCACGTCGGAGTGGCAAGTTGGAATGGAAACTGAATATTTTTCCGTTTTTAAAACCGCTGTTGAACTTTGGTGGGAGTTTGTGATAGTTTTTAACTTTTGCTGGTTGGGGTATAGCACACTTGATACGTTTAGTATCGCCGAATGTCGATTTTGCGATTGCATCGATGCTGGATCGCGTTCGGGCGACTCGCTGCATCTGACGGAGAAGTGAAGTGAGGGGCAGAGCGGGCGGGGGGATAGCATGTGAAAGCTTCAATATATCGCTACAACTGGCATCTGAATTTGTGCGGAGTATAGCGTTCAGTTGCTGTATCGAGCTTCCGAAAAGCGACTAAATCGCTCATCGCCGATACTATAACTATCAAGTGTGCTGGTCCTTTGATACGGATTGCGATCGGTGTTGTATTGCCTAGCCTTTTCGCGAGTGTACACTTCAGTCGAATCAAAAGCTGAATATTAAGTATTGTGTATGTTTTTCAGGGCAAGGGCCTTTTTCCTATCATGCGGATTTGCGCTCGCGTGCGTGTCCCATCCGCATGCGTGTCGCCTGCATCTTCTCATTTCAAACATGTTTTTCCTATCCTGCATGTAGCCCGCAGCGCCCAGCAACCAGACCCCATGGATTGTGTACAATCTCTGGGGCCCTAGGCCAATGGGTGTGGCCTGTAGGCCAGATACGCCTCCGGGCGTATTTTCACGAATTTCAGTGTGACAAGAAAAAGGCCCTAACCATCGTTGATGTAAAAAAAAACAAGATTGAATTTTCGCGTCTATTAATTGCCAGTCACAATCAGCTACCTACAGATGCGGAATATCAATTTGAATTTTTTAGTACATGCGCGGTCTATAACAATGTTGATTACGCGGCATGGGACTGTCAACGACGTAATGGTTTTTACAATAATAATGATAAACACGATTTTTGTTTTAGATTTGTGAAATGACAATTTAAGATTAATACCTACTTACAGTTTACTAAACACTCCCAATTAGTTTTGTCGCGTGTTTTCAACTTCATCCTATTTAACGTGTTTTATATTTGTTTCAGATCTGCCGGCGCGTGCACAGACGGTTTGATGGCGAGGTGACGCAGCATGCGCCGCGTGCCGCTTGCCGCGCTGCTGCGGCTTATCATCATAGCAGGTGGGTGTCAGCAACCAATGTATTGCGAACAATGCGACTAATTCAAAACTAGTATTGTTGCTCCACACTCGAATTTCTACTGTACGTATCGTGGGTACAGTACCATGAGTTTTCCGTGCCGTCTAACGTTCACATTCACATGCAATATTTGTATAGTGACTTTAGTTCACTATTTATACCGCTAGAGGCGCTGAAAAAATTCCCATACAAATATTGCATGTGAACGTTAGACGGCACGGAAAACTCATGGTAGAGGTACAGATTACAGACATAAATCTCACATGCACCGTAGACCTGCCGACTATCTGTAGGGCATACAAATTTGTTCGGTGCGGGAATCGAACCCAAAACAAGTAGCGCAGAAAGCTAAATGCTTAGGCACTGTACCAATCATCGTATCGCCAAAATACTATGACTATAGCGTAATTTCAATCTTGAAACAAACGACTTTGTCGCAGCCCTCCGAACAAAGTTATTTGGTTATAACGAAAGAAAAGAAAAAAAGAAAAAAAAAATGTCACAAAAAAAAAGACACACTAGAATGATAAACATAGGTAATAAGAAGAGGACAGGAGCCAGAGAAGACATTTTTCTTAGGAAGGTAACAGTGTAAAATTAAGTAGAAAAAATTATAATTAATAAAAGTTTATAATATGTGGGTATACTGCACCGACTGAGCATCACCTTGCCTTTTGACTATTCGGCGTGTGTCCCGAGCTATTTAATAGCTTGTGCTCTAAATTGTTTATTTCTAGCCATTACCTTTTTTCATTAACATTAGGTACGAAACTAATATAACTACGAAGGGTTTCGTATAATCTTTACTCTCTTTGTTCTGAAAATCTAATTACATTGTAACCACGTATAATAATGGGTAAGGGCACCTCATTTCCATTCCGTTCTAGGCAACCGCAAAACTTACGTGTGTCGCTTTCAAACGACGCCATACGAAGCAGGTGTGTAATTACAATTTAATTACTTCGTATTTTTTTAAGGGAATTCATGACAAAATATTTAATGCTCAAAATGTCTCGCTGATGGTGGCGTGGTGTGTCGGGTCGTTGAGTTCCCTTCATTATGGTCGAGCTTAGCGATGCTGACGCATGCGTCATGCTCGTGGACGGATGCCGTCTGTCGGAACTGGGCAGCTTATTTAGAGGCAAATCATTATTATCCTATTCTTATTTTTTATTCACCTTCATTATTCTCGCAGCTCCTACCACAACATTGTACTGATCAAGATTGTAATCTATTATTTTAAAAGAGTTTACATGTAATTTCTTGCTGGTTCTTCTGCATAGGACCTACTATTTGTAACCGTGCATCTTGAATCTCGACATCTTTTAAGTGCCTATATCTGGTTTACGTGAAATAAAGATCTATTCTATTCATAATAAATAAAACATTATAGTTTAAAAAAAACTATAGAACACGCTTTAGTCATCCAAACTGACCGTGTATGCAAAATTTCAGCTCAATCGGAAACCGGGAAGTGGGTCAAATTTAATTTACAAGATTTTCTTACATAGTTAGTTACAGGTGAACCTAAAAAAAGCGCGTTAAAAAAAGATTTAAACATTATAGTATGTAATAACTTGGTGGGCAGTGCTCTTTATTTTTCTCTATCAAACAAATTGACAGTGGCTATAAACCTTAGGATAATTCTTAGATCATTAATCTTAGGATGTTCTCAGTTGTATTAATAGGATCATTAATTATTTGGGATTACATTCAAGAATTTGTTTAATTATAAAACACTAATGAACCATCACTACTTGTACATAAAATACCTTTGAAAATAAATACTGAAATATCTGAAGCTTTCCATTCTAGTTTGATCTCTATCTTTTCACGTTAATTTGTTGCGTTTCATACATTTTCAAAGAACCTTTTAAATAGCAATGGATCTATTTACAGTGGTCGTTGAGGTAGCTTCAGACATTAATGGTTGGTTATTCAGGAAATTTTGAAAATTCGTATTTTGAGCTAAGTCGAGGTTTCTCATATCCATCGCTCTTTACAATTAGAAGCTTTTTATATACTTTATCAAGTTAAACTCGGTTTAAAGGTTGTTACACACAGGCAGATATTATATATTCTGTATAGTACTCGCAAATCTTTATGAGCCCTGAACTGAGCTCTGCACTCTCTTTCTCCCTCTAGCACCTATAATAAGCGTACTATTATAGGTGCTAGAGAGAGAGAGGGAGAGAGTTCGAGGGCTCATAAAGATTTGCGCGTACTATACCTAGCCGCATAACTTATGATATTGCTCTTCATACATATCTATCATTGGGAGTACACACACGGTGCAGATAATAATTATACAGGGTGTCGCAAAATTGTAGGGCATTGTGTAAGGCACAGTGATCTTAGAATACGTGCATACGAAGGTAGGTTTTCGTAGTAAATCTATAGGAAATAGATTTACCTAGTTAAGTACAATTTTGTCGGTTGTTTGCAGGAAAAATCTCCAAATCCTGTTAGGAAATAGAGTCGATTGAACCCCACTTAACTTTTTTGATAAATGTCAATTTTGTCGCTGACTGTAACTTTAAAAAAATCTAATAACAGGGTACGTATTTATTATCTTTAAAATTCATCTAAATTAAAATCGGCCTAATCCCCGAAACAGCTGGACCAATTTTGGCGGGACTTATACTGGCAGATAGTTGATGTTATATAGAGTAACACAGGCTACTTTTATTTTAGAAAAAGAATTAAGGGCACGTGAATAAAAAAAAGTTGTTAAAGTCGCGGGCACAGCTAGTTTTACTATAAATCTTCAGCCATCAAGGAACGCAGGCATGACCCAATCAAATCAACCCAATGAACATTTCTCGATCAGGGTATTATCAGCTCCATGCGTCACAGGTTTTATAGCACGTCATATCGGGTCCATAGCGACCCATATCTACGACCTTGCTTTATCGACGTTGACACGCTAAGATTAATCAGGAAAATAATTTGCTTTATATTAAAGTTACCACAAGGGAAATATGTTCAAAATAACGTCGCGAGTACTATGTTGTTTCGGGTAACAAGGTTGTGGTGGGAATGAAAGGTATATACATACAGGTCGTGATTTTACGAGTTTCAGCGGAGTTTTAGTGCCAAGAGAACCTGAAATGCTTTTTGGGAAGTATTTGTTATTTTTAAGGGATGTTTTTTAAGTGTGTTTTTGCTTTGGTTAGAGTTTAATACATAAATATATAAATGCATCGTCGTAAGTTAGGTATACATAATAATAATTATACCACGTGTATCTTATATGCGTGGTGATATTTAAGGGTGTGGATCAGATCATCAAACTGAACAAGTTTCTCAACAGGACCAACATCGTAGTCGCGAAAAAATAATCAGTTGTCTCATACAAAATTTCAATACATACTACTCGACCCAAACGTATGGAGAAGTTGACTGTTGACTTCAGAAGCTGTTAAGCTTTTAAGAAAATTATTTTATGGTTTTTAGTTTTATGAAGTCGGTTTTTACTTTTTTTAAAGTTTATTTTATTTTTCTATTTTGAGTGGCATAAACAATACACAAACATGCGATTACAGCAATCGCGAGTGATATGCTGTTATTTCCATTGTCTATATCCTAAGGTCTTCATCAGATCTTCACCAAATTTAAATGGGTCCACCTCCCTTTCAAATAAAAAATATTTTTTAAATCGGTCTGCAAATCTATTGGCCGAGTAATCAAGTAAAAACATACAAAAAAAAAACCAATCGAATTGAGAACCTCCTTCTTTTTTGAAGTCGTTAAAAAGATTAAAGTCGCGTCGAACCACACCAACAGTTGAAATATGTACCTTGTTCTTTGTTGTTTCTAGCCAAGGCATAGGTACGGTAGCCTGCCGGGGTCGCGGGGCTTATCTCATTACCGTGACCCCGGAACGTAAAGGGCTATTGAAGGAACACCGTGGATTTTAGTCAGTACAAGTCTGACAGTCCCTCCCGCCCTGCCCGGGGTGGGAGGACTCATTTGATGATTTTAGCACGATAAAAAAAAAAAAAAAAAAAGGCATAGGTACGGTAATGCGTTCGTATCCTAAAACATTCAAAATGCATGAAGCGAGATACACCATACATTAAAATTAACATATATTTTGCCATTAAATGCAAATGCCGGATAACTTTGTAAACATAAAGAGCTTTTCCCTCATATTATGTTTGCAAGAGCTCTAATTACAGCCCTTTGTGTTAAACGATATAATGAAGTTGAATATTTTACTGTAAATAAAATAATTCTTTACACAAATTCTAAATTCAATTTCGACTCGGAATGGACTGACCACAAATTCTAAATTCAATTTCGACTCGGAATGGACTGACCACAGAACACTATGTTCTGTGGGACTGACAATGCTGCAATGTTCTAATATTTTATCTAAGAATTTTCAAAATCGGTCTTTAATTGACGGAGCAATCGCGTAACAAACATACAAAATAAAAACATACAGTCGAATTGAGAACCTCCTTCTTTTTTTTAAGTCGGTTAAAAAGAAAATGTAATGAATTTCAACTGAGTTCCTAATATTTCGACGCTGTTGCATGCACCTAGAAAGCGATGTGACTGGAGAATTGCGGTGGATTTATAATACCTAAATTATTAAAAGCAGATAAATCTGTCTTTTAAATAGGCCTTCCTATTTAAAACCCCTTGGTTAACAATATTTATAATCTGCCATCTTTGTCCCCAGGCGGCGCTAACTTCGTCAACCCATACGTGAGTGAAGATCGCGTCGACCTCAACCAAGTATGGGTGGAGATACCCTCAACCCTCGTGGCCTTGGGGGGCGACGTGCACATCCGCGTCCACGGCGTCTCCGGAGGCAGCCTCAAAGTCCGCATCGCCCGAGAAGACGATGACGGACGAGCACTCCTCGCCAGCATGCCTCTAGCACTGGACGCCGAGAACCGCATGACCCTACCCTGCGGCTACTTTTCCAGAGGAGGCACTTACTACCTAGAACTAATATCTGATAAGGATCCTTTCTTACCAGAATACGAGAATACGACTGAAGTCGACCGTGATACTACGAGCAACAGGGTGAAGAGAGATGTTAGTGACGGAAGTCTCATGGAGACTGGTGATAGTGTGGTGAAGTCTTGGAAGTTTGACGTGTCGTGGCCGACGGCGAATCTGGATGTTACTCCAGAACAGATCCAGACGTACCCTGAGAGGCAGGTGATGGCTATACTGGAGTTTCCGAGGGTGGTATGCACTCCTATAGAGTCGAGTGCGGACTTTTGGCTGGAGTTGCTGTATTGTGGTCATTCGAGTGGTGGTGCAGTGCTGTGTGATGGCAAGAACACCAGCTCGCATGCCCACGTTTTGTATTCGGAGCAGGTAATTTTATATTTGTTGTTTTCAACCCCCAAAAAAAAAGGGGTGTTATAAGTTTGTAGTGTGCATCTGTGTATCGGTGTGTCTGTGTATAGTGTATCTGTGTATCTGTCTGTGGCATCGTAGCTCCAAAACGAATGGATCGATTTCAATGCAGTTTTTTATTGAAATCTAGTTTAAGCGGGTACCATCTTAGCTATGTTTCATGAAAATCTGTTCAGCCGTTCAAAAGCTACAGCTCTTTTTCTAGTTGGAGTCGAGGGCTTTTAACGGTTAGGTTATTTTCTTTTTCGATCCGCCATGTTCTTTGCTTTCCCGCTAAAAGCGGCATCTTACTTGGTAATTGGAAGCGGTTCCATATTTTGCTATTTGTTAAACCCTCGAAAGGTATATTAGGGGGGGGGGGGGGTATTTTAGTTATTCCAATAACTACTTCAAAATAAACATTGACATTAAGTACCTATGTGCTGAGTTTTCTTTGATAAATTACGCCTGATAAATTACTACAGGCAATAAGTCTGAAAGATGAACGGTGTGCTTGTAACCGTCGCGAAGTACCTACTCAAATCAATCACTATAACATCTAATAGTAGATTGATAAGCAAGCGTTGAAAGTGATTATTTTTTACATAATAAGACATTTTGACTATGGTTCGTATCTGAAATGAAAGGTGAAATCTTGTGAAATGGATAAGAATAAGTATTTAAATAAATAGATTAAATCAAAAACAGAATTCATAATTAGCCGGAGTCCAGAGAGTAAACAATTGAAAATATATTTCAATTTTCAAAAAAAAAACTTTTGGTTCTCTGTCTACGCTTTTGGTAGACTTTTTATGTTAACAATTATGACACTTTCAAAAATTAACATACTTATACATACATGAAAGTAATAATAATTATAATATCGCATTATCTCTACGACATGTAGAAAAAAAAGCAGTTTACAAAACGTTCACATTATTGGCTGTATAATAATGATGATCATTGCCTAACAAAACGAAGTAAGCGTCGAAGCATAGAAAAAATAAAAAAAAGCGCGGGTAGCAAGTTTATGAATAAAAACAGATTTTTATTGAGGTGAATAATTAGAAATATAAAATTATTATTGCTTTATTAAAATGGAAAGCCATCGGGCGAGCCGTGCTTACGGGGCGGTCTAACCATAGTTTGAACGAGATCATTTTGTGAGTCCTGTTACCAGTAATATGTAACTGTAATAAATAAGTATTGTGTAATTATTTATAAACTTCAGTTTATTGAAATCAGTATCTCCCAGTAGTTGGGGCGGTTGAGGTCCAATGACAGTGACAATCGCTCCGTTTTCTGTCGAGTTGGCACGAGGTCGAGGATGGGAATCGCTCAAGTCATAGTGGAAAAAATTGCCTTTCACTAATGGTGGTATATCGAAGCTGACTGCCCAAGGAGCGCCAGACAATCATAGGTTTCGGCCCTCGTAGAAGCTTTTTCCTTGAACCTCCGTGTAAAATACTGATATTCAGGCTTATTTGGCTAAACTGGGAGCTGACTCCAACATAGTTAGGAAAAGGCTAGGCATTAAAAACTTTTGTTTTCTATTTTATTTTATTTATTATCTTTATTTCAGACAACCCATAATTTTTTCAAAGATGGCGTTAGTAAGGGTTGTTAATAGTACACATAAAAAATACAAATAAAAGGTGTTAGTAATTTGTTAGTAAACAAAACAGGTTACACAATAATTACTAAAACCTACTTTCTATTTCTGTGCAGGTGTACACCTGCCCAGTACACATTAAAAGGACTGTCGATCTTGCATGCTAACGCTCTGAGGACAGTGTCGGTGCCACCACGGACTCTGCTATTATTATTTTGCTTCTATGACATGTATTGTATGATTCTATGTCAGATGCACGGGTTTCCCGGTCGTCGGACCATGACGCTGCGCTGCGAGCTCTTTGGCCAGGCTGGAGACTACGCGCTGACGCTGAGACCGGCTGCTGCTGCTGGCCCGCAAGACCTTGCCACGGCTTTTATTAAGGTTTGTAAGAAATTATTGAAAGAGAAAGTAGTGCTGTAATGGGTTGCTTTATAGTTTCTTGCCATCTAAGAAGCTTAAAAAAACGATTTTAATCGTGTAATGTGTATCTACTTCTGGGATTTTTGTGTTGATTTGTTTGAGGTGTGAATCACTTTTATGAACAAAAGAACAATAGCCAACCTTTTGACCTTCTGGGGAAAAACAGCACAGATTTTTTTAAATATAACTACCTATCCCTTATCACATAATAATTTATTTATTTTTATTTATCTAACACTACATCAACACTAACATTACATGTTACATGGCTTCCCAATTTCTTAGCATGGTCCATAACTATTACTACTAACTACGACAATAAATTCATTTCATTTTTTTTAAAGAAAAAAATTATAACTGTCGGCTATTTTTAGAAATAAAGTGTAAAGCGCCGCCCACAACACCGCGGTAGCGGTGGCGGTAGCGGTTCGGACGTACCCCACTGCCACCGCGTGTGTTTGAAGTGCCCCATACGAAATGGGCCATTGTAACTGTCCGCCACCACATACCACGGCGGTGTGGGCAGCGCCTTATGCTAAAGGGTTATTTTTATAATATTTTTGTTTATATCCTATGTATAGGACGCCAGGGAAAAGTAAAAAATATGGAACTAATTTATTGCCAAAATGTTTATTGATTCGTATCACTCAATTGTTTGAATCTTTTTTTTTTTTTTTTTTTCTTTATTTTAGGGAACCACATTAATATAATTCTTCCCTAGATCTTTATAAACTGCGAGTATTTTTAAACTGAACAGAAAATTCTAATAATAATAATTCCTGTTCCCTTACAGTCAACGTTTTTAATAATTTGTGAAAAATGTTTGTTGGCCGTAATCAAAATGGACCCGTCTGCCTCTACTCTCATAAAAAGCCTTTTCAAATGAACACCTCCATAAATATTTACAGAGGCGCAGGTCGGCAGGTTGGCCATAATGCCGAAATTCGGAAGGACTGTCTAAATATTGAGATACGTAAAAGATCAGCCTTAGAGTTTATTGGCTCGCTCATACTGGCTGCCTGCTTTACTGTGTACTTTTGGAAAACCAGGGTTGACTCCTCAGTCCTGTACCTCTACCATGAGTTTTCCGTGCCGTCTAACGTTCACGTTTACATGCAATATTTGTATGGGAATTTTTTCAGCGCCTCTAGCGGTATAAATAGTGAACTAAAGTCACTATACAAATATTGCATGTGAACGTGAACGTTAGACGGCACGGAAAACTCATGGTAGAGGTACTGATTGACACGTTTTGCTTGCGTTCCGACTGCTTTCTCTGAGTACTACCCATGGGCATCTACTTAGAGACTACGTATGATGGGCTTGAGCAATCCTGTCCACTTCCTCTGTCAAGTCAGCACGAGCAATGGAGTAGTAGAAAGATAAGCCAGTCGGCTGTTGTGGTACCCGAGATGACTGCCCAGGTTGTGTTAGACGATCTCTTGTTTGTCACTCGTGGGAGCTCTTTCCTTGCACCAAAAAATTCTGTTCACTGATATTAACATAATATAGGGCAATCGCTGTAAGCGTGTCCCTCCCGATGTATGCGGGACGCGGGGCGGCGGGTATTCACAAATGTACACTGTATTGAGATAATGGCTTTATGCAGGGACTGATTGAACAAGGGAAACAATGAAGGAGGGTTTGAAGGAACCTACTCGTTATTATGAACAACTTTTACTACAGGACCAACACAGAAATCTCGAATAACTGAACTGAATCTATAATAAAAAATCCTTCCAAACATTGTGGTGTATCTACCTATTTCATATTTTATTGAGCTCCTGGCGAAACGTAAAGAGATTGTATATAATTTTCACAAAACAATCTGAAAGGGAAGGCCCTTGATAGAGATTGATAGCATCTCAGGTACAATATTTGTGTTTGGACTTCAATATTCCACGGTTTTGAGATGTATTGGATATGAATTTTCAATAGGTATTCGTCTCTAAGCAGTGATAGCCTAGCGGTGAAACGCGGTAAGCGTTCCATGCAGGAGGGTCCGAGTTTAAACCCGGCCCGCACCTCTGTCTTTTCGAATTAAGTGCGAATCGTAATTAGATTATCACTTGCATTAACGGTGAAGGAAAACATCGTGAGGAAACCTACACACCTGAGAGGGCCTCATAGTTCAGCCACAAGTAACAACACGATAGCTGCAGCCAAATCATGGTCTGAAATTGTTGTATATAAATAAAGCATTTGATTATAATATAAACTGGTTTTATTAATAGAAGAACATAAATAACAAATTGCTACACGTCACTGAGCTGGTCAGAGAGTAAAACAAAAGACGTTAGCACAGACAAGACAAACATCGTTGTAATGGCAGCTTATAATTTATGCGTTCATACCAACAGACATGCTCACGGAACACTAGGCAAATCTTGCTCACGCGAAAATATTAACGGCTCGTAAGCGTCAACGTTTTCGCGAGATTAATTTCGCGTTATTGCGTCAATATATATCGTTTGAGGGCAAGGGGTGATTCAAGTCTTGCACAGTAAAAATATTGCACTATGATATTGTAGGTCCATAACTACCTACTATAACACTGTGCATGACTTTTATTGTGCAATAATATTGAATTGACCTACGGCCCGCTTTACAAGCAATCATCTGACAAAGTGACAACAAACAAATCGGTATTTTAAGATCAGTTCCAAGAGTTGTCTACTTTATTATTCATAGGCTGTCTATCAAACATCTTTTATCAACAATTTGCATTATTCCTAACTTAAAAATAAACTGCCTGAGTCTTTGTCCGCGCCAAATTAACTAGAAGAATTCCCTTTTGATCTCAATTGAGAAACAACATTTTTACAATATTGTTCCTTATTTTCTTATATTAAGACGAGTGGAGGGTAAAAGATTATACTTTAAAACAGTCGTTTCAAACTTCAGTGTTACAATCTACATAAAACTTTATGTGTTATAAATGGCTCTGGTTTTAAGTGTAGTATTCCATTATTGCGCGTCGACAACGTTTTTATGGCGCAAATGTATAAAATTTTGTCTGTGGGTACAATATTTTTCTAACAAGCTCTTTGGAATTTTACCGTTTTATGATGTGATTATTTTGGTACTTATTCCTATCGATATGTTTAATAAACACTAATTATTCTATAATTAAAAATGACTAGTGGTCGCCCAGTGGTCGAAATTCGACCGTAATTTTAGCTTTTTGCACTCCTTCTTCATATAAACTTTAACTAAATGCCAAATCTCAGTTACTCCGTGCGCGCAATTCGCTTAAAAAGGAATACAAAGTTTTCTCTTCACGTATTATTATCTATATAGATAAAAATATTATAGTTTAAAAAAAACGAAAGAAAACGCTTTTGTCATCCAAACTAAACGTGAATGCAAAATTTCAGCTCAATCGGAAACCGGGAAGTGGGTCAAATTTAACTTCCAAGATTTTTTTACATAGTTAGTTACAGGTGAAGCTAATAAAAGCGTTTTAATAATAAAAAAGAGAAATGAAGAACGAGTTCGTTATGAATTATTTTACCGTTAGCCGGGCTTCCACTGGCAGCGAAGCGGGCTCCGTACGGACTCCATTTACCTCGCAACGGTAAACTTCATAGAAGTGCTTCCACCAAAAAAGAGTCTAGTAGAGAAGACTGACCGAGTAAATAACGAAATCATTCTTCATTTCTTCTTTGCAGTGGAAGGCAATTGTCAAAACTCTTTCTTAATTGAAGGTAAAACCTATTTCAGCTAGTTGGGGTCCGTTCCGTCCAGTTATTACTTGCTTATTACCCTTTCGCAGTGGAAGCCCAGATTTAGGATGGTCGATCTGATAAATTGCCAACTGTACATCGGTAAGCCATATAAGTTGTGTCATCTACTAATGTTTCCTTTTCCTGACACAGGCGGACTGGTCAGAACAATTCGTTTTGAACGTCCACGGTGGCTCCGTGTTCCCTTGCGGCGATGGAGTCAGGGTGCTGTTCCAGTACCCCGAGTGTGTGCTGGAGGGTGCTGACAGAGTCAGGGTGTTCGGGCGAGACGCTGACCGACTGCGGTACGTCGCTGAGAGAAGAGTGCGAAGGTGAGCCTTAGATTTATTGTTGCAGAATAAACATAAGTAATTTTAAATTAATTTAAGTCTTAGGGTGAGAAGGTGGACAATCACAAACAGCATTTAACTTTATTACACTAACGCCCGATTTCACCGACAACATAACTGACGATTAGAGCAATATCAGTTTTTGAATGGGTAATCCGCCGTTTTTTTTTTTTTTTTTTTATACACATTTAAACATCTGTTATTTAGTTGGTGAAAATGGCCCTAAGCTGTTTTGTCTACTCTGTAAGAAATATCTGCGCACGCCACTGGTTGATGGTACTAGCAGTTAGACAAAATAGTTCGAGAAATTGAATATTGATGTCTCGAAAATTATGATTTCAAGAAAGACAAAAATAATTATTTCCTTTCGTAATTCGCATAACCACATAAAACAGTATATAATTACATCAATAATTAATATCGTTAATTAATTTGGTACCGTAATAATCACGCGGGAATTCCCACCAAATCCCGCCATGTTTAATTAGTGATAGATTCATAATTTGTGCATTTTGGCCCTAATTTGCGGTGACAATAATCGGCTTATTTGACCGCACTATTTCTGCTCTGGTTTTCGTTACCTATGTTTAATTCAAAAAACGGCTTTTTCATGTTTTAGATGATAAGAAGGCTTTTGTTATTCATAATTTAATTTTTGATTGGCCATTAATGAGGTTTTCGATTTTGATACAATTATTTAAACACGGATTTTGCTTTTCAACGTTTTCATTGACCTAATTAATCGGTAGAACATAAAAATTGTTTTACAAAAATATCTCATAATTCTTTGCTACTTTCTAAAGTCTTAGGATAAAGCTAATTATATTTATCTATTGAGTAAACAATGATGATACGTTTGGCGCAGTGGCTAAGCGATTAGCTTTCTACGCTACGTGCCGCGGGATCGATCCCCACACGGAGCATTTATTTGTATGATCTATAGATAGTTGATCCGGGTCTGGGTGTAAGTGCATATGACATGCATCTTTGTAAACTGTACCCTCGATATACGAGAAAACCATGAAAAGGACCAAGTTTAAAAAAAGAAAAACAACTTAATTCTAGACAATTTTATTAGAAAAGATGGAAGAAATAGTAGTTTCTGAAACTGTTGCATAATAGTTATAAGCTGCAGGTGAGATTTTTAATTGTATCATACAATTGTTAGAATACGTAGTTATGTACAGTTTCATACACTACTTTATGCAATAATTTAAATGAAATACCAAAGTTAAAACAAAATGAAACACAATAATGGCGCCGAAACCTAGCAGTCAACCGTGCAGGCTACATCGCGCGCCACTAAAGACAAAGTGAAGCCCAATGCAGCTGCTAAAAAAAATTGAATTGAAAACTTGATCGCGCCAAAGGGTATTTAAAAAAGTTTTTTTTTTGCATTGTTAACATACATCTTTCAACCATAGGCAAACGGTACAATAAAGAGTGTTTCTTTTCTATTCTATTTTATTCTATCTTTGTTCCAGGGGTCAGCACACAGCGTCGTTTGACTGCCGTCTGTTCAGCGAGAGGTACCCGGAGTACTGCTTCGTGTACGTGTCGCAGGCTGTCACTGGAGCTGTTGCTGACGTCAGAATGGACTGCCTTCCGACATTGCCACTTTCAGGTATCGGGAATAAATTGTATAAATTAATGTGCGAAATATTATTCATTTACCTCAGCCTATAGTAGACCATTGCTGGACATAGGCGTCTCTCAAGTTGCACCATAACACACGGTTCTCTACTATCCACATCCAGTCTGACCCAGCTTAGCCCTCCTTAGGTCGTTAGTCCACCTGACTGGGGGGCGTTCCACACAACGTTTGTCGATTCGCGTTCTCCACTCAAGGATTCGTCTGCTCCAACGGCCATCGGTACTTCGACAGACATGGCCAGCTCACTGCCACTTCAACTTGCTAATTCTGCAACTACGTCGGTGACTCCAGTTCTTATCCTTCAAAGAAACTCCAAGCATAGCTCGCTCCACAGCTTCTGAGAGACTTTTTTGTGGACTAGCCCAATTGTCAGTGTCCACGTCTCGGCCCCGCATGTCATGACTGGCAGGACTTACTGGTTGAAGACTTTCGTCGTCAAGCATTCTGGAATAGGCGATGAGAAGACTCGGCGAATTTTTCCAAAATATAGTCGTTGAAATATAGGGAGCTCAATTTATTTACCAAAAAATCACGGATAAAATTATATCCCTCATGGGACAATAAGATTTTGTTTAAGACGGCTTGAATTGTCTTGTAACATAATCTATTTGTTCGGGCCGCAGCAGACGGCGGCGCGGGCGGCTGGGGCGCGTGGTCGGCGTGGTCGGCGTGCGCGGCGCCGGCGCGCTGCTCGCCGCGCACGCGCAGCCGCCACCGCTTCTGTGACTCGCCGCCCCCCGCCTACGGCGCTAAGTTCTGTGAGGTAACCTGCATTTATTTTAATTGGTATCTTTAATTTCAACTACGAATTTAATTATCATTACTTAAAAAATGTTGTACTGAAGGTTGCAGGTTCGGGTCTTGTTTACGAACGAAATTTCTCTTCTCAGGAAAATTGTTGACTTTTACTTTTTTTACTTCTACTCTAGCGTAATGCGATTATGCAATATTTAAGTATAATTATACTCCTTCCATGCAGGAGGGTTTGAGTTCAAACCCGGCCCACACCTCTGACTTTTCGAATTTATGTGCGGATCAGAATTTGATTATCACTTGCTTTAACGGTGAAGTAAAATCATCATGAGGAAACCTGCACATCTGAGAGGGCCTCATAAAGTCCGCGATCGTGTGTGTAGTCCGCCAACTCGCACTAGGCCAGCGTGGCGGAATAAGGCCTAACCCTTTTCATTCAGAGAAGAGGCCCGTGCCCAGCAGCGGGACAGTAAAAAAAAGAAACTGTACAATAATAATGGCGGCACGTCTATTCTTTTCATTATTTGCCTTTCGTTTGAACTTTCATGATTCGCGATAGTTTTGTCGCACAGTGAATGGCATCCTTCTGTTGCATTTCCATGGGCCACTGGATTTTATCTGCACTCCATAGTTCGTCTAAAAAGGACGTGTGTCATGGTTGTGATAACCTTTTTTATTTATGAGTACCAGTTGCTAGGAAACGTGTTACGTAGCAACCACATAGCAACCGAGTTATCAATACTCTCCCAATCCAACACATTTTATACGGTTTTTCTTTTTGTAATTTATTTAACTTGCATACATATGCATACTTGCATAATATACATTTTTTAAACAATGGCACCTAAAAAAGATAAAGGCAAGAAAGATGATGAGAAAGCGGGAACATTTAATGAAGTGGAACGAACATTTTTGGAGCTTCAATTGGCTGAGAGCAACAGGAAGGTAGCTAGACTTAGAACTACTTTGGATGAGTTCGAAGTCCGCCATGAAGATCTGCAGGCAGCCTACAACAAGTTAGATGAAGACAGAGCTGACATCATCGCCTACTTAAAAAAGATGCTCTCTGTAAAGACTGAAGAAAATATCGAGCTTAAAGAAAAGGTTAAAGGTCTTGAAGAAATAAGAGATATTGAAAACGAGCGTTTCAATGAAACGACCACTCGACTGGAAAATAACTTCATCATAATGAAGGATCAGCTTACTTCTGAAAATAAGCTATTAGCGGGAAAACTTAATACTTTAGAAGAGTTTCGAGCTATAAGAGACGATTTGATGAAGAAGTTCGAACAACAAGAGCAGGAGTTTAAAGACCAAGAAATGAAATATAAACGAATTATTTACAATTCTGAAAAGAAATTTGTTATTGGAAAAGATAATCTGAAAAAAGAAATGGAAGCCAGGCTTTTACAATTGGCACAGGATTTCCAAGACGCAACAGAACTGAGAGTGGCAGCATCTACACATAGAGTTATTAGAGAAAATATAGCTATAAGCAATGAGTTGGATCAAATACTAAGCACACAAGCGAAATTATCTGATCAAAATGAGAAATATAAAGAACGAATGAAAGATGCTCAATTAAATCAGGAGTTGGCTGAAGAAGAAAGAGATAAAGCGATTTCAAAGAGTGTAATTCAGCTAAAAGTGATTGATCACCTGACAATTGCTTTTGAAGAAATAAAGAAAGAAAAAAGTTTATTTGAGAGAAGAAATTATGACTTTGAAGTATTGCAAGCAAAAATACAACGACTGACAAAAGAGAATGACAATCTTTCCCTAGAAGTTCGTATTCTTGAACAAAATTTGCATGCTAGGTTGAGCGATCAAAACAAAGCCGTCGTGGAAGCCTCGAAAATGTCCAAGGAGCGCGATAAACTAAGAAAAATTTTGAAAGAAGCTGCTTTTGCTATACAAGCTGCTTTAAAATTGGACGAATGGGCTACAATCGATTCCACGCGAGAAGTTATGGATAGGCATGTGTTGCTGTCACATTTGCTGGAAATTATTTCACAGTTCCGTGAAATTGAGCATACAGAGTCTTTAGGAACAATCGGTTCATTTAGTAAAGTTTATGAAGAAGGTGACCTTGGTTTTGTACCTAAACCAAAGATAAAGAAGTCAAAAGTAGCGGCTCCTGTCCCCGCCACTATTACACTCGCCCCAAAAGAGGTAACAAAAGGTGAAACGGGAATCCCATCATTTTCGTCCGTAACAACTTCTTCGATTGCTAGTAGCATAAAGACTATTCCGAGTATAAAATTAGTACCGCCGATTGCTGAAAAAGAGACTGACTTGGTTGCGAAGGAAAGTGCCGAGTCTTTAATACCGTCAACAAAATCAACGCAATCAACTGTAGAAGAACCAAAAACACCTGAAGTTGATATAGAGCAGCAGCTAGCTGCCAGTAAGATTGAGATGCAGAAGTCTTTTATGAAGGATTTGGCGTACTCTCAATTGTCTGTAATGCAGTCACAGATGAAGCTAGACATGGACAGAGAACAAGAGAAGCGACTAAGGTCTCAAGTAATATTGGAAACGGTTGATGACGAGGTGCTAGAGAAGATTGTAGAACCGGCAGAGGCAGAAAGAGGAACTGAGCTCGATGAAGATAATGAATCTGAAGTATTACAGCAAGGAATGATTGATGAGCAGATTGATACTCAAACATCTGAAGAGTTAAAAAAAGAAGAAAAAGGTGCAGATTAATACGGTAATCAGTGGTTTTTTACAAATTCTTTTGTTATTTTTATTTAGTTTTCTTTTGTTGACAAAGTCGTTTTCGAGTGAAATGATTAGGTTACATAAGTACTTAATTTTTTGACGACTTTTATTTTTTGATCGTTTTTTATTTTTGATATTTTTTATTTTTTTGATGATTTTATTTTTGAGGTTTTTTTATTTTTGATGTTTTTTTTATTTTTGATGTGTTTATTTTTTTGATGTGTTTTTTTTATTTTTATTGAATAATGGTTTTTGACGGGCGCAATAAATTGAATTTTTTATTTGTTTTTTTTTTTATCTTCTTACATAAGTAATTTACGTTATATGTATGTGTACTATATATTAGGTATCTATAGGTACTAATATATTAGAAATCTAATGTAGTAGATTTAAATATAGATTTCACCATGCCATACAATAATCTTACTTCGCAGTAAGATTATTGTATAGAATAGAATAGATCTTTATTTAGATTTAGATACTTATGAAATGTCGAGACAGCTAAGTCAATTATTTGAAAAGTAGGTATGACATATTATTATTTCATAATGTTTTATTATTAGCTACTTAATAATCTATCTAAAAATAACAAATATTTGCAGATACTTGAAGTATGTATCTGCAAATACATACCCTATTCTTGGCACGGTGGACAATTTGATACGTTGAACTTTTCGAAAATCTAGGGACGTTCTGAGACATATTTTCAAAACTTTTATTATTTAATATGCTAGCAAATATAATCCCAATTCTACCAAAAAATACAATTGTATTACTTGCAACGCCGAAAATGTAGTAGAATGCTAGATTGCGAATCGAACGAAAGCGTCTGCTCGTCGCAAGGTAAAAATAATATTTTTTTATTATATTTTGGTCAAATTGTTTTTAAAAGTACTTTAATTCAAATAAGTTACAATATTTGCTAGTAGGAAACGCAATTTTTGTGTATCAAAATGGATTTAAATCGTATGTAATCCAGTGTTTTTTTCGAGTGTAACAGATATGCCTCACTGCCAGATAGCCAAAACTCTAGATATTTTTTTATATGTATCAAATATGCGACAATGCTTGATTTGTATAGCAGAGTCACAGGTGCTTAATCAGCTTTGTATGCAGCAATGAAGAAGAGGTCGGCAACTTTCCGATAGCAGTTCACCGCCTCCATCATTGCCCTGACTATAGAAAATCTTAATATTTTATCAGATGACGATAATGAGGTAATTCAAGTGGTTGCCTCAACATCTTTGGTACTATCAGCAATCATCGCAGTCAATCAACCCTTTCTCGCCATAAATTTTATCGTTCAATCCATCTGCAATAAGGCAGGTCTACATTGTGCTGAGGCCAGTCCATTATCTCCGGAACCATCTTTATTATATTAAGTAGGTTCACCTTCTCCACTGGCAACCTCCTCGTAAGTACCTTCACCACCAGCCAGTAACATAATATGTCATAACCAGGTGCCGTCTCCATTGTTTGCATCTTGTCCCTCAGCGGGTAGTCGGCTACTCGATCAAAAAGACCTAGAGTTATCGCGATAAAGCGAAAAGTAATAAGTACCAGCTAAAATATTAGAACCTACTTGGCGTAGCTCTAAATTCACCTATTCTGCAGAAGTAAAAGATAACTCTTTTGAGCCACGTGAAGAGAACAGTGCTATTGAATACTTGAAGTAGTTCTTTTCAGGTGATATCATTATTTTCATAGTGAAACAAATAAATATGTAAGCTAAGTATCGTACACAGACAACTGGCAGCTCAATAAATACTACAGAAGATGATGTCAAAAAAACTGGTGATCCTTTTATTTATGGGGGTCCTAAAATGCACGTTTATACTGATTATTGTTCTTAGAGTATTCTTAGAGTGTTGTTATGGTGTATAAGCTGAGATAATGAGCCTGAAGAAGTTCCAGTTACTGAGGCGATATTTTCAAATGCACTTTGTGATGTCTTTCGTAAAATGACAATTTGAAAGACGATGGCGAAAGATATCATAAAGTGAGGCCACTTCAGCAAAGAATATGTGAGAGTTGTCTACAAGTAGAAGAAGAGACGCGTATTGATGAAATGATAGTTCCACATAAAGGAACCAAAGCAGGCAGCTGTAAACAATACAGGGTAACTGAAAAAATACCCGAAATCTTTTAGTACCAGCTTCGTATCATGATCCAGAACAACGTTAGTTCTACGTTATGTCTTAAAATTCATGTTATTTCATACTAGAATGTAATATTTCAGTTTTTTGTTTTGTTAAAATAATGTTTAAATCTTATTGAAAGCTGGCAGTGCGGCTTATATGATACATACATTTCATAAGGTTGATTGTCAAGGGTCTGGCAATGTGCCTTATGTGATACATTCAATATATCATAAATTAATAAAATTATATTTTTTATTTTATTTTTTCTCTCTTCTATTAACACCTAAGACCACATTTTATGTAAAATTTACCAACATTTCTAAGAAAAAAAGTCCTGCCAAGTATAGGGTTAAATTAAAGAGGTACTATTTGTGAAATGTAATTTTCCTTCAATTACCTACTTACACAAAGTGTATTTATGTTGCTATCAAGCCTCTTTCTCGGTCAATACTACCTTCGACTGAAGAAATAGAGCAGATTATCGGATTTTGGAATAAAGAGAACTTTCAGAAGCAATAATTTTAACTGGACTAAAGTAGACTTGAATAAAAGTTACTGCCCTTCGTGTATCTACCTATAATTATGACAGAAAAAGAAAAATGGCTAAAAAAAATTTTTTTTTTTGGGTCTTACTAACTCTTATCTCAAGAAATCAGGAATATCTACTTTTATTCGAATAAAGGGAATGATAAAACGTGCTTTTGACTGAAATTTCAATCAAAAATTTAAATACAATTTTTGTTACAGCCTGTATAGTCATATACCTACAGGTTGTAACAAAAATTGTATAATCCCCTTAACCGTGCGCTCTACCGATTATGAATATGAACAACATTTCGTGATTTCTACTTTAATTATGTATACATGGACACAATGGATGGGTACAATGGAACAGCTGATTTTCTTTTCCCAATTGCGGGGTTGTTCATAATAAACAGTAAAACGCGTCGTTTAAGAGATTTACACCCTGTATAAGTAAAACTAGACTGAGTGCCTGCGATTTTAATCCTTGATTTACTCTGTTATAATTATTATAGTTAATTTATTATGAGTAGGAACGGTATTATAACGATGAGAAGATCATATAATATTTTTAAATAGTTTGAATATTTATTATGTTTTATAATAAGACAATGATTCGTTACTTTACTACGAGTATAACTAATATTATAAAACTTATATTACCTACAAATTATATTAATTAATAAATATTAATTCCAACTATACCATGCATCTTTGCATTTCAAAATATCTGAACTTAGATTATTGATTGCTCTCGGGGTACAACTAGTATTGGAAGAGTGCGGGGTATAAGCAACGGTTGAGTACAGCTCACAGTGCCCGTTTTCTCAGCCCCCGATTCCTCGGAGCTCGCGCGCGGACTATCCGTAACTTTTTTGACGCAATAAATGCTGATTAGAAAATTCATCTTTAAATAGTAGCGGGAATATGATACTAAAATAATATGATAAAGTGCACGTGGCACGTGTGAAACCGGTACAGGTGTGGTGATACAGAAACAAATAAGTTCAAAAACTTAAACCCGACTACTGAAAAAGTATGAAACAAGAAAATACATATTCATAGTAATGTTTAGAGGATAGCCGTGGTCTTATACCATTTTTCCCTAAAGCTTATGATCGCTTACAACTGTTAGAATGTATTCTTTTGTTATCCCTATTACAGAGATTTTGCTTGGCGTATATTTATTACTTAAGTTTTGGAAAACTGTTAGGGATTTTGTTGTAAAAATGCACACATTGATACCGAAACAAATTGATTAAGCTGTTATATTTGAGTAAATGCTCTGAGGCTGTTGCACAGGGCTGATGTTGATCTTTGATTTAAAAACGTGATACAAAAGAGTTGATATATTTTACCCTTAGATAATTCGACCTCTTTGAGTTTGACCTTGTTTTATAGAAACCAAAAATAACATCACGAAAGACTAAACGTCAACTTCATGATCAACTGATTTCTTTTGTTATTATTCTACGAAAACGATCATTTATGTTTATTAATTATTTTTGTTGCTAAAAATAATATATTCCGCAAAAAATGGCTCCAAAAAAAAAGGACAAGAAAGTAAAGGAAGATGAAAATCTCAAAGGTGTATTTACCGAGGTTGAAAGAGCATTCTTTGAATTTCAGTTAGCTGACTGTAATAGAAAAGTAGCTCGACTAAGAACAGCCGTTGATGAATACGAACAACGCAATGAAGAATTGCAAAAATCATACAACAAACTTGATGAGGACAGGGCTGATATTATTGCTTATTTAAAAAAAACCCTTAATGTAAAAAATGAAGAAAATCTCGAACTAAAAGAGAAAGTCAAAGGTCTAGAAGAATTAAGGGAAATAGAAACATCACAATTCAAAGAGACTGTTACTGAATTGGAGAAAAATTTCACTACTATGAAAGATCAACTCACCTCCGAAAATAAACTGCTAGCGGGAAAACTTAACACGCTCGAAGAGTTCAGGGCTATTCGGGATGATCTAATGAAAAAATTCGAACGACAAGAAAAGTCTTTCGAAGAACAAGAAATGAAATACAAAAGAATGCTATATGAAACTGAAAAGAAATTTGTAATTGGCAAAGACAAGTTAAAGAGAGAAATGGAAGGAAAGCTTTTGCAGCTAGCACAAGAATTCCAAGATGCCAGTGAATTGAGAATTGCCGCTTCGACGCATAGAGTGATCCGAGAAAATATCGCTTTAAATAATCAATTGGATAGTCTATTAATGACTCAAGCGAAAGTAGCTGATCAGAATGAAAAATTTAGAGAAGATGAGAGAGCCGCTCGTTGTGCTAGGGAAGTAGCTGAAGAAGAGAGGGACAAAGCAATTAATAAGAGTATTGTCCAACTTAAAGTTATAAATCAATTAACGACAGCATTCCAAGATGTAAAACAACAAAAAGCATTGTATGATAAGAAACAATTTGATAACGAAAAACTGCAAACTAAAATGCAAAAACTGGTAAAAGAGAACGAGGGTCTCCTACTGCAAGTTCGTATACTTGAACAAAATTTACATGCTACTTTGGGTGAGCAAAACAAATCTGTAGTAGAAACGGCAAAACTATTAAGAGAACGTGAAAAGTACAAGAAAATATTAAAAGACGCAGCATTTGCAATACAAGCATCACTAAAATTAGATCACTGGTCTACATTGGATCCTTCACGTGAAATAATAGATAGAGGAGTAGTATTGAAAAAGATACTTGGAGTTATTAATCAACACGATGATGCTCATCGAGCTGAATCTATGGAATCATTGATTTCGCTTAGCAAGATATATGAGAAAGGAGATCTTGGCTTTGTACCTAAAGCAGCAGGCCCAAGACGGTCAATGATATCCACGGGTGGATTGTTAACTGCATCATTAGATTCATTCGAAGATAAACGCAGTTCTGTATCGGGTAGCACTATATCGTCGTCAATCGGAAGTATTAAGACTATACCAAGTATTCAACTAGTGCCAATGGAAGAGGAAGAAGAATTACCTACTCCTAAAGATAGTCTCCCGTCCTTTACTGTAACATCATTGCATTCAAGCGTCAGTAGTAGTGAAGTGGAGGGTGAAGAGAATCTTGAGGACTTGAATGATGTGGAGAAGATGCTGGCAATCAGCAAAATTGAGATGCAGAAATCTATGATGCAAGAGTTACTTTACTCTCAAATAAGTATGCAGTCGCGGAGTAAGTTTGATGATGAAACAATGAGAAAATCTCAGCTGAATTTATCTCAAGTTGAAATAGCGAGGAAATCTAGGATAAGTTTGATCCCTGAAATTAAGGAACCTGAAGAAGAAGGGCAGTCAGGTGGACTAAGCGAGGGTGAACAAGATGAGAAGGAGGGTAGACCTGTTACAGGTGAACAAGCAGAGGGCGCAGAAAAATCTGAAGGACAAGGAGAATCCTCTGAATCTGGTGCAGCCGGTGAAGAAAAATAACGCACTTCGGAATAAATTTTATTTTATTTTTAGTATCTTAATAAGTTTTTATTTTATTAAGGTAGGCAGGGAGTTTCAGTCCCTTGTATTTTTAGTGGTATTCTTTGTGTTGTCAATTAAATGTTATTTTTAGAATATTATTTATTTATAAAGATTAATTTAACTTCGGTCTTTCTTTTTCTCAGTAACAAAACTCGTAGTGCACCTAATTTTCCTTATAGGTGGACCACGATTCGAAGGATATGGTAATATGATAGCAACGCCGCGCCGCGCCGCGTCTTTCAATAGTACTAGTTTAATGCTTGAAAATTCGTTTATGACCTTAACAGGAAAGGATAAACATTCTCATTTAACATAATTTAAAATTTCCTTTTCACGGTGTAGTGGTTAGTGGCGGGCACGGGTTACGCACAAATACAATTGTTTAGCTCAATGACGTAAGAAGCCTCTCTTGGTTTCCTAACGTCACTGGTTTAGCTTAAGCGGGTTCTTCATCTGAGAATTATGGTGTGGCTTTTTCTGGCTGGGCCACTGGGCCACCATGTCTCATTTCAATTCTGATTGATAGGTACTATGTATTATCTCTATGGATTGAACAGAGAGTTGACGCTTATTTGTCTAAACTAGTCGTTTAAATTAGAACGTACAAAGTACTTTGAATATTTCTTTAGTTTAATAATAAGTCGACTGAATTATAGAAATTACATTACATTTAAATTATGATAATTATTGATAAAGATAATTTCCAACGATATCATACGTGTTATGAACTTGAGAGTCTGTTTACTATTGTTAAATTTCAAAATTTACATTTCACATTTCAAAATCTGAAATTAAATAAATAAATATTAAAATAAAGGTTTTTAACATAAATAGATTTTTAATGCGGTCTAAGTATAGATATTTAAAGTATTCGAAGCACTGACCTTTAATAATATAAGTACGTTATAATAGAGCTTAATTCAAATCAATTAATCATTTTTACGTTTTCCCGTAACATAAAATCGCTATTCGCGAGTGAATCAGTACTCCGCTGATTTTCAAGGAATTAATTTTATACCAGGGATAAATATGGCATCCGTGTTTGAATGCCAGATTTTTTTGATATTTCGTATTTCGCTATGCAACATTGACGTTAGATAAATTTTGACTTTAGATTAATGGGTGTGTTGGTGTGTTCAGTTATTACGCCGGACTATTATAAATCAAACACATATGAAACATTATAAAATCGTTGAAGAATAATATATTTAAGACGTAGAAGTTGACATAAGAATAGGTGTCAATTCCTATATTTTTAAGCAAGACCAAAGAGGTAGGTTTTTACAATGTAGGTTACTACATTCCTCCCCAGCCTCTTAAAGCTCCTCAATGAGGCGTCGCGGAGGTCTGATTGTTCTCACGCTCCGTCGGAGAGGTGGAGGTGACGTATCAATTACTGATGGTGATGTATTAGGTGTGGTCGCATCAGGTGAAGAGCTCAGTGTGCTCGTGTCAGGTGACGTAGTCGGTGTTCCGGCAGGTGTGTGGAAAGGCGTAGTGTTCTCCTGCGTCACTGTTGTTTCGTCGACAACACGTGGTCTCACATGGTCTGCGTGTCTGCGTCGTAATATTCCCTCCGGTGTTTTAATAACGTAGGAATATTTGTGTGTTCTCCTTTCGATTTCAGCTGGTTTCCATATAGGATCTTCTCTAGTCCGTACATAGACAGTACTGCCCGGACGATGGTTAGGTGTCGTTTGGTTTTCAGTTGCAATGTTATTCCGTACCTCTCTGTGCTGTAGCATTTTCTTGGTGCTAGGACGTGCGTTATCCAAAACGCAATTCAATTGTCTGCCAAACATCATAAACGCTGGAGACTTCAATGTGGTGTTGTGAGGTGTGTTTCTGTAGGTGAAAAGAAAATCTCTTAGTTGTTCTGTTGTTTTTTGTGAGCTGCTAGCCATGCGAGTTTTGAAGGTTCGGACGAGGCGTTCAGCCAAGCCATTGGTACGAGGATGATATGGGGATGATCTGATATGTTCTATCCCTCTGTTCTTGCAATAAATCTTGAAAGCTTCTGATGTAAATTGTGGGCCATTATCAGATACGATAATCTCAGGTAATCCAAATGTTGTAAAAATGTCGCTGAGATGATCACAGAGTTTATCAGTTGTTGTCCTGACCATTGGCCTCACTTCGATCCATTTAGAAAGGGCGTCACACAGCACTAACCAGTATTTGCCTTGGAATGGTCCTGCGAAATCTATGTGTACTCTCTCCCAAACGTTGTTCGGAATAGACCATGAAAATATTGGTAGTTCAGGGTTGTTTGGTCTATTTTCTTGGCAACCACGACATAATTTGACGTAATTGTCAATGTCTTCTTCTATGGAAGGCCACCAAACATAAAACCGTGCGAGTGCCCTCATTGCAGAGATGCCAGGGTGTCCTCTGTGGAGGTATTTGAGTGTTGCTTTTCGAATAGTTGCTGGTATAATTATTCGTCCTTGCCACATCAATATTTTGTTTTCTATAGAGAGTTCGTTCCGTTTTCTAAAGTATGGTTGTAATACGATATCGTTATATCGGTATAGGCTCCAATTAGTTTTAAAACAATGATAAACTTTCATTAGTGTTTCATCTCGTTTAGTATGTTCCTTGATTGTTTCTTCAGTAAGATAAATGTCTTCGAATTTTGTTCCGTGTAAGTGCTGTGTAATTTTATTTACTAAGCATTCGGCTTTGGATGGTTTTTCGTTAGGGTCGGGCATTCTCGACAAGTAGTCAGCCATTATGTTATTTTCTCCTTTTGTATAAATAATGTCGTAATCGTAGCTGCCAATCAATAATGCCCATCTGACCAGTCTATTGTTTGCCACTTTTGGTAAGTTTCGATTTGCTCCTAGTATGTGAATTAATGGTTTATGGTCTGTTATAAGAGTGAATTTAGTTCCTCTTAAATATTGATCAAATTTCTTGATTCCAAAAAATATAGCAAGTGCCTCTCGATCAATCACAGAATATCTGGATTCCACGGGTTTCAATTTTCTTGAAGCAAATGCTATCGGTTGTTCACTATTATTTCTTTTGTGGTACAAAACAGCCCCAAATCCTTTTTCTGATGCGTCGCATGCTAAATATAGAGGTTGTGATTCATTATACGCTGATAGGGGTTTGGATCTCACAATACATTTTTTTGTTTGCTCGAAAATATTGTTTTCGTAGTCAGTCCATTTCCATTGTTGTCTCTGTCCCGTAAGAGTATGAAGTTCGGCGCATATACTGTGCAAATGTGGAATAAACCGTTCGTAAAAATTTACCAGACCAAGGAATGATCTTAGTTCTTTGGCATCTGTTGGAGGTACTGCTTTGAGGATAGCTTCAATCTTTGATTTTGTTGGTTTGACGCCATGTTTGTTGATTGTATGTCCAAGATACTCGACTTCATCTTGTAGAAAGATACATTTTTTTAGATTTACCTTCATGCCAGCTTCTTTCAGTTTATGCAGTACGACTGACAGGGTTTTAAGATGTTCTTCGTCTCTTTTTCCCGTTATTGCGATATCATCAAAATATATAGCTATATTAGGTATATTTTGTAGTAGATTTTCGAGAAAGTGTTGAAAGATTGATGGTGCCGTTGTTATTCCAAATGGCATCCTATTGTATTGGAAGTATCCTTTGTGGGTGGCTATTGTTAAGTACTTTTTTGATTCTGGTGCAATTTTAAACTGTAGGTACGCATCCTTCAAGTCAATCTTAGAATATTTCTCTCCATCAGCAAGGCGTTGCCGTAGATGGTCGAACTGTGGTACTGGATATGTATGTGAAATTAGTACTGGGTTAATTGTTGTACGATAGTCGCCACAAATTCTCACTTGACCATTAGATTTCATAACGTTTACAGTTGGCGTTGCCCATTCTACAGGTGTTTCATTTGGATCCACCTTTTCAATTATACCTTCTTTTGTTAAGCGCTCCAACTCGATCTCCACGTTTTTCCTTATGCCGAACTTGATTGGCCTCGCTGATATATGTTTGGGTTCTGTCCCCTGTTTAACATGGATGTTTACCCAATAGTCTTTAACTTCCCCTAAATGCTCATCAAAAAGTTCCTTGTTTTGATCTATAATTTGTTTGAGGGATATACTTTGCGTTGTGATTGAGTATACCGAATTGGGGAAGTTCATATCAAACATTTCGCTCCATTGCAAGCCAAATAGCATTGGCTTTGCCTTCTTGATGACAACAACCGGTAAAATTCTTATTTTTCCCTGGACTTCAACTGTTACCTCGGCTAGACCTTTTGGCTTTAGTTTGTAGTTGCCATATGCTCGCAGCTTTGGACCCTGTATTAGTTCTGGTGAACCAATGGTTTTCCAGAATTCGGTGCTTATTATTGAATATATAGAACCAGGGTCCCAGTCCATGTTGCATTTGAATCCGTTGATAATGGGATCTATCTTTCTGCATCTGGTAGTGTTAGTATTAATTTTATAGACATTAGTGTCAGTGTCTCCATCACTATCGTCAGATGAAGAATATGTTCGGGTTGTTCTTCTGTTTATGTCTGCATTGTTTCCATTTGATAAACTGTTGACAGTCTGTTTCTGTTTTTGAAATGTGTGAAATGAGAGGTACGCTCGTCCACTCCTCAAGCAACAACTTTCAAAGTGTCCCTTTGTTTGACATGCTTTGCATGTATGGTCTTTGGCTGCACAATTATTAAATGTATGTTTTTCATATTTTCCACATCTCTTGCACTGGTTTTTGTCAAGAGGACGTTTGTTAGTGTCTGGTTTGATTGTCTTGCTCCTCATTTTTATGCGTTGCACTGTAATTTTGTGCTCAGTATTGTCGTTTTCTGCTAGCTCCCGTGACAGGGCAACGGCAAAAACTTGTTCAAACGTGATGTCTATGATCTCACCATTGCTAGTACGTTCCACTAGATCTGGCCATTTTTGTTTAAGGTCAATTTCCAGCATTTCATGGTTTAAACCTGTTGCGAAACGATCGCGTAATTGCCTTTCTAGTAGGTCACCTTTATACCCACAGTCTATACTTAGTTCTTTGAGTTTATTAGCATACTGTTCCATGGATTGGCCTTCTTGCCTCACACAGTTCCAAAATTCCGTTAGTGCTTTGAAACGTGTGGTTTTCTTGTGGTAGAAGCTATGTAATTTTGCCTTGAGGTCTTCGTATGAAGTTTTGTCAAAAGAGCCCAAGAAGGCAGTTTTTACCTTATGAAATACATTCGGTGGTAAGCATGTGATGAGAAGCTGCTTTTGTACTGCTTTGTATTCGTCTCCATATATGTTGCATTTTGTTTCAAAATATTCGATAAAGTTCTCTACAGATGTTATTTCTGGGTTAAACTTATCGTTAGTAAAATTTTTAATTTTATTGCTTAAATTTTCATGTTTTGTGCTTTCTTTTGATGTCGATGGTGTTGATATTGATGCTGTTGGCATTTGTTTTTGTGCAGTTATCACTCTCAGCAGCTCCGTTATTTGCTGCTGTTGAGTCATTTGAAGTTTTAAAAACTCTTCCCATTGTTGCGGGTTCATTTTCTCGTCGCCACTTTATTATAAATCAAACACATATGAAACATTATAAAATCGTTGAAGAATAATATATTTAAGACGTAGAAGTTGACATAAGAATAGGTGTCAATTCCTATATTTTTAAGCAAGACCAAAGAGGTAGGTTTTTACAATGTAGGTTACTACATTGACGCTCGACGACGCGGGCGATCACACTAAACCGTTCAGTTATTTGAGCGAGCGTCGTCGGACGATCGCTCTGGTCACTCCGTGAAATAGTAGGGTGAAAGTCGCACTGCTAACAACCGACCAATGACTGTAGTCATAGGATACAACAGCAGATAATTTGAGATCGTTCGATTGGTCCGGATTGGTCACTCGCGTAACGCAGTTGTGGATCGTTCAATTATTCCCGATGAGCGAGCGACATTCGCCCGAGTGCCTTTCGCACCGAAAACTGAATTACTGAACGTAGCCATTGATTGGTCGTCGCGGCGGCGACAACCAATCAATAATCTAAGATTTTGACATTATAACTCTACTAAAATAAATAAATACACAGTACACACAAGACACAACACGAAGGACGTGAGCCATTTCTTTAAGTTATACATTAGTTCATTTTGTTCATTCGGATTACACCTACAATACAAAGTACGAGATTTTTAGTGTGGTGTAATGTGGTGAAACATAAACGAAGTTATTCAAGAATCAAGAGTAAATGTGGAAAGTTAAATAATTCATGGTATAGTTATTCTCGAGAATAAGAAAGTTTAGTGAAATCGGCCCTTAATATAATTCCAAACCAAAACGTTAAATAAATATTAAAGTTATAAAAAAAAATAAAAATAAAACGCTTTTGTCATCCAAACTAAACGTGTATGCAAAATTTCACCTCAATCGGAAACCGGGAATTGGTATGTATAAATATTGGGTATAACTTCTAATTTTTTTTTTCATAGTTAGTTAGTTACTTACAAGTGAAGCTAATAAAAGTGTTTTAATAAAAGAGGTATATATGCTTAAACAATTCGACCTTGTTTTATTAAACCAAAAATAATACCGTGAAAGATTAAACGTCAACTTCACGATCATTCTATCAACACTATTGTTTTATAATTATTTTTGTAGTTAAAAATAATATATTCCGCAAACCATGGCTCCAAAAAAGGACAAGAAAGGAAAGGGAAACGAAAATTTCAAAGGTGTATTCACTGAAGTTGAAAGAGCATTCTATGAATTTCAGTTAGCTGACTGTAATAGTAAAGTATCTCGCCTAAGAACAGCCGTTGAAGAATATGAAAAACGCATTGAAGAATTGCAAAAATCTTACGACAAACTTGATGAAGATAGGGCTGATATTATTGCTTATTTAAAAAAAAACCTTCATTTGAAAAACGAAGAAAATACTGAATTTAAAGAGAAACTCAAAAGTTTAGAAGAAATAAGGGAGATAGAAACAGCACAATTCAAAGAGACTATTACTGAATTGGAGAAAAATTTTACTACTATGAAAGATCAACTCACCTCCGAAAATAAACTGCTAGCGGGAAAACTTAACACTCTTGAGGAGTTCAGGGCTATTAGGGAAGATCTAATGAAAAAATTTGAACTACAAGAAAAGGCTTACGAAGAACAAGAAATGAAATTCAAAAGAATACTATATGAAGCTGAAAAGAAATTTGTGATCGGCAAAGACAAGTTAAAGGGAGAAATGGAAGAAAAGCTTTTGCAACTAGCACAAGAATTCCAAGATGCCAGTGAATTGAGAATTGCCGCTTCGACGCATAGAGTGATCCGAGAAAATATTGCTTTAAATAATCAATTGGATAATCTATTAATGACTCAAGCTAAAGTAGCTGAACAAAATGAAAAATTTAAACAACATGAGAGAGACGCTCTTTGTGCCAGGGATGTGGCTGAAGAAGAGAGGGACAAAGCGATTAGTAAAAGTATTATGCAACTTAAAGTAATAGATCAATTAACTTTAGCGTTCCAAGGCGTAAAGAAACAAAAAGCGTTGTATGATAAGAGACAATTTGATAACGAAAAACTGCAAACTAAAATTCAAAAACTGGCAAAAGAGAACGAGGGTCTCCTATTGCAAGTTCGTATACTTGAACAAAATTTACACGCTACTTTGGGTGAGCAAAACAAATCTGTAGTAGAAACGGCAAAACTACTAAGAGAACGTGAAAAGTACAAGAAAATATTAAAAGACGCAGCATTTGCAGTACAATCATCACTAAAATTAGATCACTGGTCTACATTGGATCCTTCGCGTGAAATAATCGATAGAGGAGTAGTATTGAAAAAGATACTTGGAGTTATTAATCAGCATGATGATGCTGCTAAAGCTGAATCTATGGAATCATTGATTTCGCTTAGCAAGATATATGAGAAAGGAGATCTTGGCTTTGTACCGAAATCAGCAGCCCCAAGACGGTCAATGATTTCCACGGGTGGATTGATAACTGCATCATTAGATTCATTCGAAGATAAACGTAGTTCTGTATCGGGTAGCACTGTATCGTCGTCAATCGGAAGTATTAAAACTATACCAAGTATTCAACTGGTGCCTATGGAAGAGGAAGAAGAATTACCTACTCCTAAAGATAGTCTCCCGTCCTTTACTGTAGCATCAATGCATTCAAGCGTCAGTAGTAGTGAAGTGGAGGGTGAAGAGAATGTGGAGGACTTGGATGATATCGAGACGATGCTGGCAATCAGCAAGGTTGAGATGCAGAAATCTATGATGAAAGAGTTGCTTTACTCTCAATTAGCTACGCAGTCGCGGAGTAAGTTCGATGATGAAACAATGAGAAAATCTAGGATGAGTATGACTGAAGGTGAACTAGCGAGGAAATCTAGGGTAAGTTTGCTACCTGAAATTCGTGTACCTGAAGAAGGAAGGGAGACAGAGGACGAAATCGAGAGTGAACAAGATGAGAACAAGGAGAGTGGCCTTGCTACAAGTGAATCAGCAAAGAGCGCAGAAAAATCTGAAGGATAAGGAGAAGACTCTCATTCCGGTGAAGAAAAATAAAGCGCTGCGGAATATATTATATTTTTTGATTTTTTACTAAGTTTTTATTTAGATAGGTGGTGTTTTATTATTTTTTATTCATGATGGTATTCTTTGTATTGTCAATGAAATGTTTTTTTTGAAAATATTATTTGTTTATAAATAATAATTTAACAATAATTCTTTTATTCTCTCAGTAAAAACAAAACTAATAAAACTTGTAGTGCACCTAATTTTCCACCTAGGTCACTAGGTGGACCACGAAGAATACGGGAACATGACAGTAACGCCACGTCTGTCTATTTCATAAAATTATTATTACTAGTATAATAAGTTTATGGTCTATTTAGCGGTGGGCACATGTTGCGCACAAATACATAATTATATGGTGTGGTTTTATCTGGCTGGGCCACTATGACCGATTTCAATAATGCATGTTTAGTCTAGAAATCATAATCTAATACTGTGGAGAAAAAAAAAGAGAAAGAATGTGAAAAAATGTGATAACTCTACATTTATTGAAAGTAAATCGATGAAAACTTGTATAAAAAAGTAGTATTAAATGTATAATTATTTACAGTAATCAACACTCAAATAAGTAGTTTAATTGTTTTTAAATATTTTTTTTTGCCATTTTTAGGAGTCGGATTTAGGTTAACTTTGTGATTTCTTATAAAATAAACTGCTTGCCGTATCAAAGCCGGAGTTCTACTCTCGTCTCTCGTGCTCAAAATGTGTACGACTATCGATTTTTACAATAAAATCGAGATCCAACAAAAATGGGGTTTATAATACACTGTGCAACAGTCAACTGCTATAGGCTAAGCTGTTGTTAATCTTTGATTTAATCACAGGATTTAATATAATTCCAAAACATAATGTTATACAAAAGAGGTGATATATTTTACCCTTAAACAATTCGACCTTGTTTTATAGAAACCAAAAATAATATCATAAAAGTAAGCATAAAAGACTAGTAAAAGTCAACTTCACGATCAAATGATTTCTTTTGTTATATCATTCTGCCAATATTATTATGTTTTATAATTATTTTTCTTGTTAAAAATAATATATTCCGCAAAACATGGCTCCGAAAAAGGACAAGAAAGGAAAGGAAGATAAGGAAAATCTCAAAGGTGTATTTACCGAGGTTGAGAGAGCATTCTATGAATTTCAGTTAGCTGACTGTAATAGAAAAGTAGCTCGACTAAGAACAGCTGTTGATGAATATGAACAACGCAATGAAGAGTTGCAAAAATCCTACGACAAACTTGATGAAGACAGGGCTGATATTATCGCTTATTTAAAAAAAACCCTTAATGTGAAAAATGAAGAAAATACTGAACTAAAAGAGAAAGTCAAAGGTCTAGAAGAATTAAGAGAGATAGAAATAGCACATTTCAAGGAGACTGTCACGGAATTGGAGAAAAATTTCACTACTATGAAAGATCAACTCACCTCCGAAAATAAACTGCTGGCGGGAAAACTTAACACGCTCGAGGAGTTCAGGGCTATTAGGGAAGATCTAATGAAAAAGTTCGAACGACAAGAAAATTCTTTTGAAGAACAAGAAATGAAATACAAAAGAATGCTATATGAAGCTGAAAAAAAATTTGTAATCGGCAAAGACAAGTTAAAGAGAGAAATGGAAGAAAAGCTTTTGCAATTAGCACAAGAATTCCAAGATGCCAGTGAATTGAGAATTGCCGCTTCGACGCATAGAGTGATCCGAGAAAATATCGCTTTAAATAATCAATTGGATAATCTATTAATGACTCAATCGAAAGTAGCTGAACAAAATGAAAAATTTAGAGAAGATGAGAGAGACGCTCGTTGTGCTAGGGAAGTGGCTGAAGAAGAGAGGGACAAAGCGATTAATAAAAGTATTGTCCAGCTTAAAGTTATAGATCAATTAACGACAGCGTTCCAAGGTGTAAAGAAACAAAAAGCGTTGTATGACAAGAGACAATTTGATAACGAAAAACTGCAAACTAAAATGCAAAAACTGACAAAGCAGAACGAGGGTCTCCTACTACAAGTTCGTATACTTGAACAAAATTTACACGCTACTTTGGGTGAGCAAAACAAATCTGTAGTAGAAACGGCAAAACTATTAAGAGAACGTGAAAAGTACAAGAAAATACTAAAAGACGCAGCATTTGCAGTACAATCATCACTAAAATTAGATCAGTGGTCTACATTGGATCCTTCGCGTGAAATAATAGATAGAGGAGTAGTATTAAAAAAGGTACTTGGAGTTATTAATCAGCATGAAGATGCTGCTAAAGCTGAATCTATGGAATCATTGATTTCGCTTAGCAAGATATATGAGAAAGGAGATCTTGGCTTTGTACCTAAAGCAGCGGCCCCAAGACGGTCAATGATATCCACGGGTGGATTGATAACTGCATCATTAGATTCATTCGAAGATAAACGTAGTTTTGGGTCGGGTAGTACTGTATCATCGTCAATCGGAAGTATTAAAACTATACCAAGTATTGAGCTGGTGCCTATGGAAGAGGAAGAAGAATTGCCTACTCCTAAAGATAGCCTCCCGTCCTTCACTGTGACATCATTGCATTCAAGTGCAAGTGCTAGTGGAGAGGAGGGTGAAGAAAATCTGGAGGATTTGAATGATATGGAGGCGTTGCTTGCACTCAGCAAAGTTGAGATGCAGAAATCTATGATGCAAGAGATGCTTTACTCTCAAGTAAATATGCAGTCCCGGAGTAAGTTTGATGATGAAACAATGAGAAAATCTAGAATGAGTATGACTGAAGGTGAAATAGCGAGGAAATCTAGGGTAAGTTTGCTCCCTGTAATTCGTTTACCTGTCGAAGGAGGGCAGACAGATGAAGAAATTGAGGGTGAACAAGATGAGAAAAAGAAGAGTGCACTTTCTACAAATGAACAAGCAGAGAACGCTGAAAAATCAGAAGGACAAGGAGAAGACTCTAAATCCGGTGAAGAAAAATAAAGCGCTGCGGAATATATTATACTTTTTTGGTTTTAATTTTGTATTAAGTTTTTATTTTATTTAGATAGGCGGGGGTGTTTCATCCCTTTGTATTTATTATGATATTATTTGTGTTGATAATGAAATGTTATTTTTAGAATATCATTTATTTATAAATAATAATTTAATAATGAGTCTTTCATTCTCTCAGTAACAAAACTTGTAGTGCACCTAATTTTCCACTGTGGACCACGGAGAATACGGTGACAAGACAGCAATGCCGCGTCTGTCAATAGTCGTAGACAGAGAACAATAGTACTAGTATCATCTTCATCTACCCTTTATCCCACCTGCGTTGGGGTTGGCTCTCAGTCTAACCAGATGCGGCTGAATATCAGTAGTCTATGCAGCGCGTTTGGTTCTAATAATAATGCCTTCTTGTGATTTAAAAAGACTAAAAACCAAGTTAAAAGCAGTAAGTGTATTTTTTTGTCATCAGTAAATAACATTTTACCCGTACAAAATATCTTTTCCGTGCGGGAATCGAATTCGCAATAAGTAGCGCTGACAGCTATGTGCTTAGCCACTCGCATCGTCTAAAATTGTAACTGCCATCATCATTATTATTATCCTATTCCAATTTATTTTTATTCACATTAAATTAAATTATTCTCGCAGCTCTTACCACAATATTATACTTATCGAAATTTTAATCTATTATTTCAAAATAGTTTCCATGGAGTTTCTTCCTGGTTGCTCTCCTTAAGACCTACTATTTGGAACCGCGCACCTAGAGTCTCCACATTTCATAAGTGCCTGTATTCGGATTACATGAAATAAAGATCTATTCTATTCTATTCTGAAGTTCTAAACAAGTTCTTGTTTCCAGGGTCAGGCAGTGGAGTTGGCAGCCTGTGAGTGTACAGCCCGCCCTTGGGCAGGTGACTCGTCCATGGTGGTGGCAGAAGTCGGAGCGAGGTGTCGATGCGGCTGTGTCCTGCATCTGGCGCCGGCCGCGAGACTCCTGGCGGGATCGGCAAGGGCTTGTCCTGCTAGATCCTTCTGGTTGCTTCAGGTACGTCAAACGTTCCAAAATCCTTTATACTAAGAAAAAAGGACGATGCAAATAATTTTGGAAAAAAAAAATATTCCCATACTTTACATCCAACGGCGTTGGATATGCTACAGCTTAAATCTGCAAGTTGTGGAAATGTTTAGGAGCGGTGTTTGTCCAGCAACTTCATGCGGACTTCAACGGACTTCATGCGACTTATATTAGGGATTCGATTAGTGATTTTTTTATAAAAAAAATGCATTTTCTATAATACTAGTGTGCGTGTATGTATTATGATAATATCATAATACATAGATACATACATGAAAATAATATTATTATTTTCACTAAATAAAACAGCTTCTGAAGTCGGCGCCACTGCCAAGATAAGGTGCATACCCCGACTTCAAAAGTTTTTTTAATATGGTTATTCCTTTTTTTTTAAAGTTTATGATTTATATTGACTAGGCTTGCGTTTGATAGTGTTCAAATGCAAGCCTATATCACCTTGCTTACCATCAGGAAAGCAATGATGCAGTCGAAGGGTTGAGTTTATGTGAACGTATTTTGTGACGATACTACTTTTATCCCATGAAAAGGGTTATTGGTAATTAACTAATAGTACTAAGGGTTATTGCACCGATCATTATGTACAACTTTTAATATGGGACAAATCACGAAATTGCGAAAAAAATAATCTGCTGGTTCATAATACTTAGTCGAGATATTATATTGAATGATTTAAATGGAACTGTGGAGGAACGATCCTCCGACCAGGCGAGGCAATATTGCCTGGCGGGCCGAAGTCCGACGGTTGATGTCAGACAGTTGTATATGTGTTAGATACGATTATCCTTTTCCTTGCGTGATGTAGGCTTCGTTATCAGATTAGTCAATTGGTATTTTCGCGCCACTACTGTTGTCAGTTTGCTGACTTATAAGTAGTTATTCTATGTGGCGATAGATGTCGCTACAGAACAGCACATTATCTATACTTATAATAAAATCGTAACGAAGCGAAAAATGTACATTAAATATATCTTGAAAAAAAAAAGGCACGTGCTCTATATTCGACACGGATGCCAAAAATATAGTTTTTAGAATTTTTGCCTGTTTGTCTGTTTGTCTGTTTGTCTGTATCTCTGTCCGAGCTTCACGGCCAAACCGCCGAACAGATCGTCATGAAATTTAAAAGTAAAATCCGTTAATGGCCTGGTCAACATATAGGGTACAAATTATTACGCGCTATTGTCAAAGGGGGGTGAGCAATAAACCAATATGTCTGTATACAATTATTAGTCGCTACCTATATGACGGATCCATTTGAAATATTGGATGATTGTAGTTAATAGATCCGATTAACATTTTATATACAATAGAAATCAATTTGCATTTTTTTAAACGTTCTTTTTCATTTATTCTTTAGCCTTATATATTTTAATTCGTCTGTTTATACCTAGATGGCATTAGTAGTAATTTATAGGCGAGTTTTTAATTTCCAATATTTTTAAAAGCGATTTTTTTATTGATACGGCATCCAAACTCCTGTAGGCCGAGTTCTATATAATAATTTAATTTGTAACGTTCAAATATCTATACTTATAATAAAATCGTAACGAGGCGAAAACTGTACATTGAATATTTTTCAAAGAAAATGATTGCTGCGTGTACTAAGAACGATACTGAAGCCAAATCAGATGTTTTTAGAATTTTTGTCTGTTTGTCTGTATGTCCGTTTGTCTGTTTATATTATGTCCGAGCTTCACGCCTATACTACGTAAGGGCTGGTCAACATATAGGTTGTAAATTATCACGCTATTATCTATGGGGGATGAGCTAAAGTGCATTATACCTGTGTACTATTTATTATGAGCAACCACTTCATTATTAAGAGCCGAATCTTAATGAAATATTGTCGTATTATAATTCATAGGTCCGGTCAAAATATGTAATATAAATCATCACCCTATTCGTCTAGGGGGCTAAGCAAAATTAATCTTCGTTTTAGTTTCACAGTTCCTGTGTTCATTTTAACTCCTCACTTGATCCCGTTCTTAAATTAGTAATTTGGTATATTTAGTAATGCCCAGTATTTTTTTTTTACTGATAAACCTTCTTTCTTTGGGATCTTACTTTAAGGTACGTATTTCACTGACTGCTATGTTCCAAATGGTGAAGCGTGATGAAAGCATACGACATAATACCTTACCCGCGAGATAATTACTTTTTTAAATGCGCTACCAGATATTTCGACGTAACTTTGATTTCATTATTATTTTATTACATTTTTCTGAAACTAGATGGCGTTAATAGACTTTTTACCCAAGACCGAGTTTTTGTATTTCCAGTAAATATTGAGATAAGATCATTATTAGGATTGGGTAGAATTTTTTTTATCCATAGAAGTTATCGGAAACCTGTAGGATGGGCTTTTCGGAATCTAATAGGTAATTATGAATTTCAAAGGCTTATTGGCAGTACTATAATGACGTGTGCTTGCTGTTTACTGCTACCATTTGATTGCAAATTGATAAGGGCTAACATCGTTTGCATTCTGGAGAACAGCAAATTAGGTTCATAGAACATTCTTTTTACAACATAGCCTTTTGCCTGATACACGGCAGCTGAAAATTCATTGACTTGAGGATGACTAGAATGATCTGTCGGCTACCAATTTCTCACTGAAAATAATAATATAATTATTACCTTATGTTTCTTTAAATTTGTCTTCAGTCTCCCTAGATAGCGTTGGGACCGAATTATTTGTTCTTTTAATTGGGTTTATGTGTTTACGAAAATGTAAAGTTTATAATTTGGATGTTTTCTCCAAGTATTTTAAATAGCTACTATTGTTAGATTCAAGACGATAAAATCATTACGAGGGGCAGTAACGGTTACAGAATTTTCACCGACTACGTCGTTATCGTTGTTAGTCGTTAGTAGAGTGTAGGCATAATAAAGGTATCGCTAGATCACCTGCTTTGTATTTATGGGATGAAAGCCTGAGAGCCATCAAAAAAAAAAAGAAGTTACCCCACCTCACAAAATCAGCGAAAAATATTTCAATGAAAGTTTACAGTAATTGTATAGATAATAGTCTAACTTAACAACTTTCATTTGCAACAGTTGACTAGATCCTTAGATACAGCTTGACCGCTCTATTGTAAGCAGTCCCGTACAAAGCAGAGGTCACGATTGATTAGTTATAAAAAATAATGTTGTATTGGACCTACTTTGATGCGACTTTCACTGTAGTATAATTTATTAGGGATCGAGGACTTATAGTAAACATATTTCATCGCACTATCACTCATAAAAGTCGAGCAATGTAACATATTTTGTGTATAATGTATGATGGTTATGAAATGTAAGAATTTAACAATTTCGATAGGACTTTCACAGTAGCGCTACTAAGGGGTCAACTTTTAACATAAATATGTATCATCACGCTACGCTACGCTCACAAGAACTGAACAGTGTAACATTTTTTTTGTACACACGGCTACTATCAAGCTATACATTTCCAGTAAAAGCTGACCACGTATTGTATAGGCTTCCCTTACAATAAGAGGTCAGCTTATTATACTGTAAATTTATAGCTCAATATGTCTCCGTGGGTACTAAGGTCGATAGGTAAGAAATTTGTGATTTAAACGAGTTTATTTAACATTTTCGGTAAAAAACCATCACGGAAAATTACTATACATATGAAGGAAACTAGGTATTTTTTCAACATTAGAAATGTTTATTTCGATACCCATCATAACTAGCTAAGTGGAACGGTAAATAGTAGAATAGAAGCCGACAAATATCAGGTTCAAATCCGGTGCCCGCGTTGTAACTGTTTTTATTTAATACTAATTGATACAATTTTATATTATTAGAAACATGTATTTTCAAAACATAATTCGAGCACCCCTACACCACGCGAACGAAGTCGCGGGCACAGCTAGTATGAAAATAAGAGATAACCTCATAAAGCACTTCTAGTTAATTATTATTTTAATTTTTAATACCTTGCCTCCCCTTACCTTGCTTTGTCTTATTATTATCTTGTATATAATTTTATGAATCACCATTGGCCACTACCTCCTTAAATTCAAAGCTAACTCTCGGTAACTTGTCCCTTAAACTGCTCGTCCCAAAGGACCCGCATTAAACCCAGGAAATACCCCAAGGTCACCAGACCGCAGGATCAAAGGGTATCTAACGAAGTTGTTTGAAGCGGTCTCTAAACCATGTGACTATTACGACTTTCATTGAGGTATAAACAGATGAGGGAGCGTTTGATACGGCAAGTTCACTTGAGTAAGAGTCTCGTGTTGAGGAAGTAAGGACTTAGATTTCTTGTCATCTTGTGGATCCATAAACTATGGCGATGCAACATGACGACACGGTTGGCGCAGTGGCTAAGCGATTAGCCTTCTACGCTACGTGCCGCGGGTTCGATCCCCGCACGGAACAAGTATTTGTATGATCTACAGATAGTTGTTTCGGGTCTGGGTGGTGTGTGTATGTGACATGTATGTTTGTAAACTGTACCCTCGATACAGGAGGAGGAGGGGCAATGTAAAAAAAAAAAAAAAAAACTGAGAAATAGATCGGCGTACGTACCTATGTACGTAATAACCTATCTCAAAACACCAACGTAACGACCTCCCTCTAGCGGATATTTATTGTAACTATAATTAAGTCGAGTAATATTGAATTACTTGTATGGAACAGCAGATTTTTTTTCGCGATTTCCTATTTGGTCCCATAATATAAATTAGTTATAATGACGAGTACAATAACCCCTTTAAAGGGATCAGGACTAGAAAGATTGGACCTTATTTACCTTAGGTAAAGGTTTACCCCTCCTAACACTTGGTCTAAGGGCTATAGCTCACTAGCCGCTTTTTGCAGCCGCTTTTACCAGAATTGTGTGCTTGCGCGTTCTTTATTCGCTTTTTAACCCCCAACAAAAAAGGGGTGTTATGACTTTTTAGTGTATATCTGTGTGTCTTTGTTTAGTTGAAAGTTAGTTTTATCGGGAATCATCTTAGGTATGTTCCATGAAAATCTGTTCAGCCGTTCAAAAGTTACAGCTCTTTTTCTAGTTGGAGTCGGGGGTTTTTGTAAGTAAAAGACAGCCAACGAACGTGAAATCGCGCATTTTTGCTGAAAAATGTAGCTAGCGAGGCCCTAAATAGCTTTATTTATATAAGCAGAAATAACATAATTATATCGGATGTAAACGCTGCTCTGTCGAATTTGTATCACAGTGAAGTCATTAAAACTTGTCCATTTTCGAAGTAAGGTCTCTGTGTCGATAGCTGTTTAACAAACTAATATTGTTCCGGACACAGTTTACGGGACGTCCAAGTTACTGGCAATTGGCAATTAACTCACAATGTCCCGGTTTAACGAAATTAGTTGCCAAGCTATCTAAAAGTTGAGTGTTTTGAATTATTGACAGGCGAAATTAATAGACGGAGTAGGAAGTCGAAATACATTAGCGTTCGTTCACACTCGGTACTTTTAGCAGCAGAATCCGTTTTCACGTTCGTCGCCTGCCTTTTATTTCCAAAATAATGAATAACGAACGCGAAGACGCACGTTTCTGCTTCTAAAAGTATCGTGTGTGGATGGGCCCTTAGTGAACTCTGCTTGGTAGTTCAAACATCTGATAGATACTGGTGGGCTAAAAAGGCCGCTTTAGATGAATCATAATATGATTCATATTACGAATGTCAAAATATCTAAGCCCTCAACTCAATGCATGGCCGATCGGCCTTCGAACATAATAGATTTCCAGGAAATGCTGGTCAAAGGCTTTGACGACTCTTAATGTCATCCCCATAAGGTTCATATTCAGTAATCATCTGTTTGACAGTTACTAAGCAGATCATTAGATGAATTGCTCAATGTGGCCTTTTTAGGCCCCCTGTTCTATAATGTCAATAATATTATACAGGGTGGGGACAATGGTATGACATTAAATGAAACCACTTAAATGGTATCACGTTTCATGACCGTACATAAAAAATCTATCAAATCCAATCAGTAATTTAGCCACAGAAACTAATTAATTTTTTCTTAATTTTGCAATAAATCAGAGCTCTGGGCGCGGCTCTAGAAAAGCGAGAATTTTATATAATTTATTAAATGTAATGTCTGTAATTTTCCATATCCATAATCTAAATAAATAAAAAATGTTTAATAATTTTCTAACGTGTACCAATAAAATAACCTTCATTTACACGCATTGAATAGATAAATATGACATAAGTTTCTACTTCGATGTCCCTTCACCTAGACGAATGAGAGTAGAGTGAAATATTATGCAAAAATAACATGCGTAGATTTTTTGCCTCCTGATCAGAAGGTCTAAGTAGCACAACGTCCAACATCGCGAAACGTCTAATGAGCAGTAAGTCTAATTAGCTAAATGTCCATGTAGCAAAACGTCTAACTATCAGATGGTCTGTATCGCAGAAAGTCTATTTAGCAAATCGTCATTTTTAAAATGTGTACACTCATGATGGAAAGTAAAAGTCATTTTGTAAATTACATTAATTTATTTCTTAAAAAAAATATCTGGGCTAAAAGCCTAGTAGCCTCTTAAATATTATTATGATATTAGGCGCACAAATCCCCCTGCATTTATTTACCTAATATCCTTTTGATATGGCTAAGGTTTATCAAAAATTCAAATGGACTAACTTTTTGGCCCTCAAGCTTTTGCAGCTCTCTTTTGTATTTGGCATTAAACATAATATCGATCTTTCTTCTCTTATTTCCTTCAAATAACATATTCTTGTATTTGCGATCTTGCCAGAGCGCTTCTTTTCTAAGAGCATTGAGGAATAGTAGCAGGGTTGGCTTTGATTTTATATTCGTGTTTAGCCGCCTGTGCCACCCTTCGAGTGCATTGTTTGTGCGAAAATTATAATTACTAGGACAGTTTATTATATCTGCCAGAGACTGAAGCCATTGTTTTTTAAAGTAATTTAAAAAAGTCACCATTTCTTCACTTTTCGTGTCGTTTTCAACAATGCTAGTCCAACATTTCGTTATGTATGGAGAAGGTAGCAGAGGTAAATTGGAACATACTCTGACAATGTTTCTACACTCTTTGTTTTCAGGAAGACCCAATGTTGACGCTTTTTTCCAAACGGCCTTATTAAGATGATAATAACAGCCCGTTATTTGAGTGTTTGGAAAAGCGTCTTTAATTCCATTGATAAGCGCTATCTCATAATCGCATTTAATGGCCAACATGTCTATTTCAAAATGCTGCTTGATGAGGCCAAATAAGCGTTCGTAGGTTTCTTGTCTCTTGTCAGGTAGTAACGCGTATATAACTCCCATAACACAAGTTAAATCATCACAGCTATTCAAATCAACATGAACTGATAACAGGTGGTAGAATGGCTTGGGTGTAGCTTTGAATGTTCCATCAATGAAATACATCTTATTTTTCAATGTCTTAATGCATTGTCTACTCACAGGTGTTGAAAATATTAAGATTTTATTATTGTCACATCCATGTGTTGAATTTTGTGCCTGAGTATCCAAACATTTTGAGAATCTGACGATTTGCTAAATAGACGTTCTGCGATACAGACCATCTGATAGTTAGACGTTTTGCTACATGGACATTTAGCTAATTAGACTTACTGCTCATTAGACGTTTCGCGATGTTGGACGTTGTGCTACTTAGACCTTCTGATCAGGAGGGGATTTTTTGTATACATCTTCAGAACGTGATATAATATGGTTTCAATTTATATCGTACCGTCAAAGAAAGAAAGAAAGAAAGAAAAACGATTTATTTCTTACACAAATTACGACACACATAAAAAGTAAAAAAAATTAAATTAAAACAAATAAAAAAAAGTCAAAGGTATTTTTAACAAGTACCTAATAATCAATTAGGGGGGGGGGGGGGGCTCGTAGCTACATAGCTACCGCGCAGATCAGTCGATCAGCGAGGTTAAGCTGCGGTTGCCGCGGTCAGTCCCTGGATGGGTGACCATTTCTTCAAACATCGAGACCCCTCCGTGCCTCGGATAGCACGTTAAGCAGTTGGTCCCGGTTGTCATACGAATAACTATGACAGTCGTTACGGGAGTCAGCAACCCAAAAAGTCTGACAACCGGTCTAACCTTAGGGTATCAGTGTCTCCCAGTAATTGGGTGGCGGAGGTCATATGGCAGTCGCTCCGTATAAAATACTGTTACTCAGCCGCATCTGGTTAGACTGGGAGCCGACCCCAACGTAGTTGGGATAAAGGCCAGGAAGATGATGACCTAATAATCAATTACTTAACGACTATTTTTGAGAAAATTATTAACATAAAACAAGTACAGCTGTTTCTTTATCTATCGTGTCAAAACACAATTCAAGAGAAAGTGGAGATAAAGAATAGAATAGAAGAATAGAATATTTTTATTTATCTTTCAAATTACATATGTAGCAAGAAAGAAAAATCTACAAACTGATTAGGAATTATTCCTTATAACAGCATAAATTCTAAACTTACATTTAGTTGTTACAAAAGAGACTCAAAACTACGAGTATTTAACTTTTCCTAGGTAACTTAGTCTTTTTGATGTAAAGCAGCTTTAATGATCTTTAAAATTGTGAATCTAAATTCTTTGCAAAAATTCTAGGAGTTTTAATAGCTACTATTTAACGTTCGTTAACAAAGGCTGAAGAAAGTTCGCCTACTCAATTCTTTTGAGAAAATTACTCTTGAATAATAGTATAAAACTTTGATTTAGATTTTGTTTGAAAGATAAGTGCTGCTTAAATAACTTTTAGAACCTGTGTATTCTTTGAAAAAAATATAAAAAAAAGAAAAAAAAATATATTCAAATCAATCTTTTTTTTTTTCATTTTATTATTATTTATTATAAATTCTATGGCATATCAGTCAATATTGTCTGGCAGTCGTCAAATGCGATAAGACCGCCCTTTATAGCGTATCACGATCAGACCATCAAACTGAACAACTTTCTCCACCAACATCGTAATGGCCGGAAAGTAATCAGGTGTCCCATACAAAACTTTAATACCTACTCGACCCAAACATATGGGGCAACTGATTATTTCGCCTGGATAACGATATTGGTCCCATTGAGAAAGTCATTTAGTCTGATGGTCTGATCCACACCTTTAAATACGACCACGCATTTCTGATACTGGTTGTATACCTATTATAATGATATTAGATAATTACTTATGTACCCTACTCAGTTTCAGCCACAGGAACTTTAACTCAGAATTTTCCATTACATTAGTTTTTGACGACTTTTGCCAAAGCTAGGCCAAGTCCAAAATATCATAGAGCTAAGCAAAGTTATCAGAAACTGGAATTAATTGTTTACAACCCCTGTCAGCTGCAACATGACTCTCAGAAAAGAAACTTGCACAGTGTGTGGCAAATCTGAAAGCTTGCACAGCAAACTTGTTATGGCAACTTCAAATCGCCAATTCCCAAGTGTTCAACGTCCTCAATCAAAAGTTCAGAAACGATAAGGCTACGTTGCGAGATGACATGAATCATCTCTCGCTTAGCTCGGTTCTCTAGCTAGAATACTTTTTATCAAAAATATACAAATATTTAAATCGTATCTATTTTTACAAGATAGGACGATCCTATATATGTATTTACGTCAAAAAATACATTAATCACATTGGAAGCAGCTCCGATTTTAAAAGTCTTATGAAAGTATATAATTTTGCACTTTTACCCTAAAAGCTAGCTTATCGTAGCACTCAAATCAGCATGAATATATTTGAAATGCATTCGCTTTTATCGAGCAGAAACATTAAACTTAATAAAATTGGTAACCACTCCCTGACTATAAATGACCTATATTGTTGTCATTATGAATTAGTTTTGGCGCACAGCTAATACATTCTGTGCCAAACACACCCTACATTATCTGTGTAATATAATTTAGTTCATAGACTAATAGTTAGGCACCAACACGAATATTTTATGATACAATTTTATCATAATAGGAATGATTTCACTTCTATTGAAACATTTTTAGGTTAATCTCTGACCAACTCACAGAACACAGAAAAGAGGCTTCTGTGTTCTGTTTTTTCATTTTGATGCAGCTTGAGTTGGTCCACAAATAAAAAAGGCTTTTCTTTATCGTAAAATAAAATGATCATCTACTGTCAGTAAAATAAAACGAAGATGAACGAAAAGGACCCATTCCTCGTTCATCTTTTCCTGTAATCTCATCCTTACTCGGAACAGATTTGTTGAACGTTTTCCACTTCGAACTGTTCTACTTATATTTTAATTAAAAGTTGCTGTTTATTCTTCCAAATCTACGTTCAGATATTATTATTATAAGAGATTGTTGCCATTGTTAGATGTTCAATCAGTTCTCATAAATCTGTTGATTTTACATTGGAACTTCGGAATTAAAACATTTTTAAATTATATATATTTTCGTTTAATTAATCCTAGTTACCATTGAATGTGGCCTTGTGGGTCAATGAATAAAATGTTGTTATTCTCTATAGATCGAGACATCTTAATGCAGATATAATATAAGGTCTTGTCAGTCTAGTCTCGATTCCTTTACGGGATTATTGTACTCATCATTAAGATATTTTTTTATTATAGGACCAAACCTGAAATCACAAAGACAAAATCAGGTGCTCTATGTCAATAATTAAATATTAATTGACAAAATCTATGGAACAGCAGATTTTCATTTTGCAATTAAATTTTTGGTCCTATAGTAAAAGTTGTTCATAATGATGAGTACCTATAAAAACTCCATAAAGGGATTGGGATTAGAAAGGTAGTCCTTAGAATCATATCGAACTTCCAAGCTTGCCAGGCAAAGTAATTCTTAATTTCAGTATGACATCACTTAATATTTGCCGCTGCCAACAAACATAAGTCGCCTCGCGTCGTTCGCGTCTTCAAGGACCAACAAATTTTGGATATTCAATATAAATTTTATTTGCTTTTATAATATCATTTTTGTTTATTTCCTTAGGCTGAAGAAGGTCTGGTAGTCCGGCTGCGAATGGAAGCGGTCAAACTGCCTTGTGCTGGTCAATCATTAAGAGCTCGTGATGGCGATTCACTGGGTTCCCCACTGCTGGCATCCTGGGATGGCCCTGATAGTACTGCTGTGGTAAGTATGGAAGATTTAAAATATTTGAGATACTATTTCATTTCTTCTGTGTAGGGACCAAAAATGTTCTTAAAATATTGGGGTAATAAAACTCCAATGGGATAATAAAACTGAGGGAGGTAAAGGAGATTGCTAGGATCCGCAGCCTGATTACGGATGCAGCTGACAGTTTGCGACAGGCGTAAATTGTACAATTGGTGCTGTCAAACATCATTTTGGTATTACGTACAATACAAAAAATTCTGTTTGACAGCAGCAATTGTGCAATGTACGCCTGTCGCAAACTGTCAGCTGCGTCCGTAATCAGGCTGCCGGTCTAATTGCTACCTTAAATCAACGGAAAAGGAATTTAGTGGATCTTTTAATGTGGTTTGTTTTCCAGACAGAGTAGCAATTGGACTCAAGCTCAAATTCATTGATAATACGAGCATTATGATGGAAATATAACATGGTTAGGATAAAAAGCAGCTGTTTTATAGGAACTTTTATATGGGTAAACAGCAGTTTTATTTTAAGCATCTGTAAATTATTGTTGGTGAACTTGGTCCTTACTCCGATAGCAATATAGGTAATGTCCTTCAAAAAAAGTTACAAATGTCGTAACAATCCACTGAGAAGAATTTAAAATAAAACTTCGAAAATGAAAAGTATCTACATAAAATTAACAATTTCTGTAGTCAAAGAAGCCAAACCAAGCTGAAATAAAGAGTCGAAATCGATAAGTTAACATCGTTTCTTATAGACTGCTGGCGACGTGGAGACCACGACGGACGGCAGCGGCGTGATGGAGATAGCTGGCGGCCGCCACATCCTCGTGGAACTCAGGTCCGGAGACACCAGCGACCGATGCGTGGGTGGCTTCCTAGCACACGCCACACAAATTGGTAAGATGATCAAAAATATCCACTCAGCGTAACCAACATAGGTCGTTCCGAATTTCCGATAAAAGTAGGTAATGCCGCAGTCACTTTACTGGGCAAGCGGGCTGGTGATAATAAGAGCAGCATTCTAGCACCAGTGACTTTGATGACTTTTACCAGTCATTTATAAATTGACATGCCTTCTTTGGACACTGATATTGTGCACCACGGGAAGTTTAACGTCTGGGAAAGTTATATGAAAATTAAATGTAATCTTTCCCATAAAATGCAAACATTGTAAATCTACAATGACTTGTTTTTTATTTCTAATCGTGCTTAAATTAAAGTATTCTTATGAAGTATTTTACGTTCAGAACCGATCCGCAATGCGTCGGCCGTTTGGGCGTCAGTGAGCGTTGGTCTTTGGTGGCGCAGCGGCGGCGTGGCGCGCGCTGTGGCCGTGGCGCTGGCGGCCGCCGCCGCGCTGTCCGCGCTGTGCCTCGCGCTGCATTCGGCGCATCGCACCAGAGCGTACCAGCGCGCTGCTGATAAGGAGTCGCTCACCGACAGTGACGGTATGTATGCCCTTCTATCTCTTAATTTAGGCATCAACTGCTGAATCAGAATATGAGGCATGCAATGAATAATTTTCGTAACATACCATATTGTTAATAACTTAACAACACGGTAGGTGCCTTAATCCGTATCGCAATCACTGGGCGTTGTACAGAGGTTACAAAGGCATTAGCAGTGTACAGAGGTGTAGGTATGTACACACGACTAGATCGAGCTGTAGAATTCCAGTATAAGCTGATCTCGTATTGTATAAGCTTTCGGTACAGTGAGAGGTCAGCTTATACTGAAAATGTTTAGCTTGATATGTAGCCATATGAACATTGAACAACGCTCGTTGCACGTTTTCACAGGACAACAGAATCTACAGTAGGTAATGATTAAATTACAGTCTATAGATAGATGATTTTGTCTTCTATATTTAAAGTTCAATGAACTGAATTTAAAATAGATCTTCTCTACCAGCATGTTCAGCCTCACTGGAACTCGGTGGAGCAGCAACAGGGTCCCGAAGTACTCTCCTATCAGAGGTGGTCGGTGGGGGAGTGTCTCTGCGAAGACTCCTGCCTTCAGGGAAGACCAGGCATACGAGGCTCAGGGACTCCGATAGAAATTCTGAGAATGTGGAGCAAAGGTAAAGAGATTATCAAATAATATGGTTAGTTAGTAGGTACTATAAATCTAGTTGAACTAGTCTAATTTAAGTTAAAATTCTAATTTTCGAAGAGATCATTGAAATTAGTAGGTAGCTAGAAAGATAAATTGAAAAACTGAAAAGATTTCAAATACGATATTATTTAACAATTTTGATGAATAGACTAAACAATTATATATAAATACAGGCATTAAGAAAAACAGTAAAAGAAATGTTAAAGATTTCACTTAAATTATTTTACTTGGAAATAAAAATGTGTAAATAAAAGAAAGTATTTCTTTTTGTGCCTTAACTTTTGACTCAAACTAAGAAGCGTAATTTATTTCGCTGAGTGCCAAAAACAAGCCTCTTTACTTAAGAAATATCTAACTGAAAAGTAAGGGTACCATACTAAAATAGAAAGGTCTAATTATTATACAACCAAAACAGAGATATAAAAACATTTCATTAATTGACCCCTGAAGGATGAAACAATTAATCCGCAAAAAATATTACCTAAAAAGAGCCATGCTTACGTTGTCTTATTTAATTGATAAAAGTCACTAAGTAGAATTCTGGCCTTAGTGCATTTCTTGCTCACTTTCGTATATAATGTCAAATATATGTACCGATATATTTTAGTAAAATTATGATTTATTTACATCTAATTTTTATGACACCAATTTATAAGTTAACAAAACTTCAAACTCAATTTTCTTAAAAGTGATATTCTGATACTTATTGGGTTTTATCTCACACCCTTCGATATAATAATCATTATTAGTGAAAAAATTCTTTTATCACAAAAAAATGGATATTTTTACTGAAATTAATACAGTAGCGAAACCCAAACTGATAATGGTACTTTTTACAGTCGCAAGTGAAATAATTTCAGTTCCTTCAAACTAGACTACGATAGTATATATCCCTGTAACTCTTTTAACCTTCAGAATAAACAGTAAATTCGTTATTCAGAAAAACAGTCGTTAGATTTTTCTTTAAAATTATTATGTATCGCCTAATTCCAATTTAAAATATTCCTGTAGACTCTCAGTTCCTTTCAAAAATTCCTAAAGACCACTCGAGATTCAAAGAGAACCCTTCAATGGAGTGAGCGGAAAGAATAATTAATTAACAAACACTCCACGCTTTGGAAGGGCGTTGTTAACTGCGACTCCATTGTTTGAGCACGTATCGGTATCAAAATAAATGATGTTGTGTACTCTCGATAGTTTTCTTTGTTTTATAGCTGATTGGTGGTTTTGTTGACAATCATTGAAGGTGTTGACAATATTTGGTATGGAATTTTTTAAGTTTGTCGTAGCGATTTCGGTCTTAATTTTTTAAAGTAGTAGTTTTTTAGTAGCCGATGGTGATTTTTGATTTATTCGAAAAATACATCTTAAAATAAAGTCGCTTTCCACGTCTGTTTGTCTGTATATCCGCTAATTCTAACCACGCAACGGATTTTGATGCGGTTTTTACCATCAGGTAGATAATTTTTCACGGAAGGTTTATATGTTTAATACAATAATATTATATGTTTATATTTATATTTAATGTTAGGATAGGTATAGAGAAATTGCACCCGTGTGAAGCTGGGGGCGGGTCGCTAATATAAATTGCAACACATATTTCTTTTCGATTTTTTTTACTGCACCAGGAAATCTTGAATTCTATTCCGAAATATTGAATTCTATTTTATCTGTTTCTTCCTAGTATTTGTTTGGCCAACTACTGGGACCCCAATTTCGTCTAAGTATCATGTTGAAGAAGCAAAACTTCTATCCTCCATTCTCTTTCTAGCGTAATTAATTCCAACTCTTGAGATTTCTTTGGTGAATATGTCGCAACCGATAGTTGCTATTCAGTCGGTAAAAATGGCAGTTCTATTTAATGAAGCTTCTGTAACATACCCTAGCTTAACTGACAGTCGTCCTTGAGCCGTGAAAAGACCACTATAGGTTCCGAAAAAAAAGGCGACTTCCGACATCCGCCCATGGAATATCCGCCTTGTCATCAGGTTTGCCATATCAATCTTCTTTACTTAATTATCCACTTCCTAAAACTTATTAATAAGTTATTTTTATTATCAATCTTTACCCAGGGATGAAGAAGACCCCGGAACAGATAACGAAGTTGACGCCGCCGACAACACCAGCGTCGCAAGCGCGGAAAGTGTCGCAAGCCAAGCGACAGTAACCCCTGAAACAGTGTCGTCAAGCAGCGCGCCTGTTACTAGCAAGAATATTCCACCATCACCACTGCGGAGATCTCATACAGTATCAGTGACAAACGTTGCTGTGCCACAGGTAAAAATTAAGCTTATTGTATTGCTACCCACTCTTGACATAAATTTAGGCCTCTTCTAAATACGCCACACTGGACAAGCAGGTAATCACAAAGCCAGTTTGATACGGTATTTAGGCTTTCAAAATGTACCGTCCGTTGGAACTTTGGAACTGGTTGATTTACCCTATTTTAATTTTTTACACCTACTGGAGTTACTTATTGACAATATCATGGTAGTACATCAATGAGAAACTTTTATTTCATGCTATAAATACCGTTTCGAAGGACCAATTTCCTTTACTAAAGGACCAAACCATGTAATAAACAATGCGCTGGTTATTATAATTATCATAATACCCGGCTTTTTTTAGGTACTTGGTGATTAAATTTTTAGAAATTTCAGATTTTTCTTTCATTTAATACAAAATGATATTAAATCATTATAACATTTTTAGGTCTTATCACCCCAACCGTCATCATGCGATTCAATGGCTGTAGAAATGAGCACCAGCGTGAGCAGTGTAAGTGAAAGAGACAGCTGTAGTGAGAAAGACAAGGACAGCTTGTGGGACAAGGACCGAAGTGAGAGCCGAGCATCCTCGTCTACGTCTGCCGCAACTCTAACCAACGTGAGTGGTAGTGTAAATACAAGATCCTACCCTTCTAATTCCGATCCCTTTAAGGGGTTATTGTACTCATCATTAAGAATTTTTTATACTAAAGGGACAAATCTGAAATCGTCAAATAGAAATCAGCTTTTCCATACATTAATTAGTCAAGTAATATTGAATTGTTGGTAGGAATGGAACAGCAATTTTTTTCTGGCGATTTCAAGTTTGGTCCCGTAGTAAAAGTTGAGTACAAACTCAAAAAGTCTTAAAGGGATCGGATCGTGATGGGGATTAGAAAGGTAACACCTTGTATAAACCCTTATAGCAATTTGCGGATCATAGCCATAAGCACCTCAATTAGCAGCCATTTAGGATGATATAAATTCATGGGTGGATGTTGCAGGAGATATAAATTTAATCCTTTTAGGAAGTTGTTATAAAATTATCTGTCTCCTGGTAATTTTATAAATAATATTACCAGGAGATATTTTGAAGATACTGGAAGCAGTTTTGAAATAAAATTTTCTTAAAAAATGAACTGAGGAGTTTTCGATGACTTGGCACGAATGGATGATTGATGGGGCATGAAATAAAAATCTACTTATCTAATAGCATTCTACTGGTGTAAGAATTTTGAAAATCGTTTCTGTAGTTTTTGAGTTTATTTGTTACAAACAAAAATACAAATCTTTTCTTTTAGTGTAGATGTAAATAAAGTACCTCCGGTCTGGAGATTATGCTAAATACCAAAAATTTAAGGAAATTTTGCCCACCTTGGTATTTTAATTACAGAAATAAAGAAAGTAGAAAGAAAAAGTATTTATTTGACCGCCACAAAAACTACTTTAAAGATAACATAACAGAAAAATAAAAGACATACAAAAAAAAGAAAGAAAGAATTATGGGAAAATGCTAAAGAAAATTATTATTATAAAAAATATAAATTCTACTAGCATATTATACAATGTCTTAAATAATAAAGAACTTAGAAATAACTTTTAAAACTCTTGTGTTTTATCTCTAAGTATCATAGATATAGTACTTATTTAAAACCATTTTCTATTTCCTCAGGGTTGGTACTCACCAGCTCTTAGCGGCGTGTCTGCGGCCAAGATCCGCGACAATCCCAAACACACCAAAGAGTCCTGCAACCGTCGCCTGCTGAGGTCTGACCTCAGCCTTACTTCGCACCCTGAAATGGAAATAGACTATTATGATTATGAAGTTAATAATGCTGGTAAGATCGTCTCTAATACCTACTGTTGATACTACACAAGGACTGAAAACCAGTATAAGGGTACAGGTATCGAAGAATTATGGTTACTTCTAAGAATACGGTTACCGCTATCTGAGTAACCAAGATAAATAAACATGTTACCTAAATTTAGGTAGCCATTTTAATACCGGTAACCTAAAATGACCGGTGATATACTCATACCTACACGCACAGGCGCTGCCCGCCCTTTGTCACTACTTTCCCAAGGGGCACTGGCATCTTGCTCACCATTAGGGACACAACACTGCAAAAGAGCAGTGTTATTTGTCTACGATATTCTGCAAGGTGGAGGTACTTCTCCAGTCGGACACCTCCAATTTTGAGCGGAAAAACTGCTATGCTATACCTCTCTAGATTCTAAATAATAAGGTTCGAGGATACTTTCTGATTTTTTTGCTACAGGCGACAAAGAATCAAATGGTAGAGGCGTCGTATGTCCTTTGGTCCTTTGGCTGATTTCATTGTAAATTTAAAGAGACCTTGTTTTACTTCGATTCCTTTCATACGCAAAGCTCATAAACTGTATTAAAGTAATGTAGTTTTGACATAAGGTAATTATGTCAAAACTACATTACTTTAATACAGTTTATGAGCCAGTTTATGACCTTTAAATGGTAACTACTACGGGTAATGGAGGAATTAATTTAGGTCTTGGACAAAATTCCCTGTCTGCTTATAAAACTACCATAAAAGAAACTGAATTGTCATTTGTCACAGGTTCAGTTCCTGGCTCGTACTTGGGAATGGATCCAGCATTCCTGGTTTGGATACCACCGCTTGAAGAAGGCGACATTATGAAGGAGATCGATGAAAATAAAGCACCAATTTATGAGGTTTGTATCTGGAAATTAGATAAGAATATTTCAGTTTATAACTATACAACGTGTAACAGAAATGCGTGGTCATATTTATGGGTATAGTAGACCATCAAACTGAACAACTTTCTGTATGAAAATAACATCGTAATCGCGAAAAAATTATCAGCAGCTGACCTATACAAAACTTCAATACCTACTCGACCTAAACATAATATTATATGGGACAGCTGATTATTTTTTCGCTATTACGATATTGGTCTCGGAGAGAAAGTTTTTCAGTTCGATGGTCTGGTTAATTTCTGATACACGTATACATACGTGTATCAGAAATAAATATATATTAAAAAGAGGTAATTGTTTTTTTAATTTTTATGTAGGGGTAATCTCTGAAACTACTGAACCGATCCTAAAAATTATGTCACTAATGGAAAGATTATGATGGAAATATTACTCTTGCATGATATAAACTATACTACTACTACTAAAACCCGAATACATTACTAGCAAACAAGCTTAAACGAAAAAAAATGTTTCCTGGTGTTATTAGCAAGGGGCCTAATGTTTTCAAAGAATTAAAACCGAATATTCAAATAGTGACATTAATAACTTCCTCCATCAATTAGACCCGTGTAAATATCTATTAAAAATTATGTCTATTTCAGGAGGTCCTCCCGAAATGCCTTCTCCCGGATCCTGGGAGCAACACAGAATCACCAGAAGACAGACCATCATCAAGCACCCTCAAAAGAAACCTAGACAATCGCACCAACAGATCGAACGAGTCAATCAAATCGATACGCAAAGTCATCGAGAAGGGCAACATAATACACCCCCTGAACTTCAGCATAAGTGATTTGCAAAACTCGCCTAAACTTTCTAAGAGAAATAAGAAAAAGAAGGTCGAATGTCCCGTGACGATACAAATGAAAGATTTAACGCTAAACAGATCTCCAGTCAAAGTGCATAGGAAAGAGAATCGAAGTGACTTCGATACGTCGACTTTGAAAAGAGTTAATGAGGCCAAAGAAAAAGATTCTGACACGCTGAAAAGAAATGACTTCGCTGATATAAAATTTGCTGACGAGAATTCTGATTCATCAAACGAAATCAAATTCGTAGATGATTCACCAGATAGCAATAGGATTGTTGATAAATATAATGTTAAAACTTAATTAGGATACCTACTTCGTTTCGAAGTCACTTCGTTCTCGATGTTGAAACAGATAGATAGGAATATATTTCGTGTACCCCTTATTTATAAAAATAATACCATTTATAAATTTCCGAATACCGAATAATTCCGGTACTTGACTGTTATTTTTTTATCAGTAAAATTGAAACTTTTCCAAATAAAAATACTTAAACAATAATCTAATAATAAAATAAATGTTTAAAAATGTGCCTAAGTTATAAGTATTTTTAATTGCATATTAGACAGAGATGACACTATTGGCTTGTGACGTCATAAACTAGTAATATCATAGTCAATTGTGACAGTTTCATACACATTCCATTTTGTTAGGTGCTTCATAAAGAAAGTTCAAAAGCTTTATAACTCCGGCATTTATTTACCAATTTTAATTATTTGAAACAAAAAAAGATAAATAGTTTATTTGGTTGCAAAATTGAGGCTTCACATGCAATAATAAAATCAATCAAATCAATATTTAATCATGATTAATTGTGTTCTCTGCCTACTTATTGGAATATTAAATATTTATGCATTTATAATACTAGTCAACTATTATTTTAGAATTTTGAATCAATTACTTTAATATTGCAGAACCCAGAGAAATATTAAAAAATAAAAACAATAATGATTCAGAAATACACTCACTGTATAATATTTCACCAACAAATGATACAGAAAAACACTCACTGTATAGTTAATAATTCACGACATCACTAATAAAAATCAATCAAAAAATCATCTGTAATTAATATTTAGAAATCAACAAATAATCCACTCAAAAAACATTGTGATGAGCTGATAAAATTTTTTTCAACACACTTGCTCATAAAATGGCTCTAATTTCACCGCAATTAGGCACATAATGACACCTGTAATCAAACTGTGGCTTTTTCTTTACTATTATTCACAAGTGAGTTATAGGTTTTTTTTTTTAAATTGGTTGAGTTGCTTTGTTTTCAAAAAAGTTTCGAAACAAAAAAGATCGTATTCACAGTTAATTATAATTTTACCAACTGCACATTTACTAATTGTTTCTCTAAATAAACTTTTTACTCACTAAATAAAATGGCTTTTTAGTATTATTTTCTTCACAAGTGTGTTGAAAAACGTCGTATGATACACGTGTGTATTGATGATTACCGTCCTCGGCTCTCTTAAGACCCTCACCTAGCGGCTCGGGTCTCAATGGCGCCTCAGCGGTAATCACCAACATTACACACTTGTACCATAATGTACTATTGTATAATTAAGGGGTGATTTCATTTCATTACAAAATATACCCATTTCCGGATGATTCTCCAAAAAACTTTTACTATTCATCGTCATAAATGATACCATCCTTCCTTCCTTTGGTTGGAATTATCACAATATTTATGTTTGAATTGTGATTATTCTTATGTCATGGCAGTGACGTATTTCGGTTTGTCATAAAAATATTATGTGATTTAAATTTCTGCATTGATAACTTTGAGGTGACGGTAATGACGTACTTAATTGATTTTTTGGAGAATCACCCTTCCCATTATTTGAATGTAAGGACCAATCTGTGAATAAATCCGACATATAGCTCTCATATCATCAAATCGTATTTTTAACGTCATTGACCATATATCACGATGTAAGGTAGTCACACATATAGGTAATAGAATTTTATAATCAAAATAATATTTCGTAGTTAAGTAGAATTCACTTGGCCATCATTTACCTATAATATACTTGAAATTTAGAGAAAGGAATGTGTTATAATGTGTTTTAACTGTACAAAACATAATTGTCATCTTATAATTTTTTTTTATACAATATAAAAATATAAATAAAAACAAAAATGATTCATAATTTTTTTTTTGTACTTGTTTATTAATAGTGTTAATATTTAAGGAAAATGACATTCTTTTTTTATAGTTAGATACCTACTCACGGGTACATATAAAGCTATAGGTATGTATTTGCAACACTATCTTAAATAGTTATGAAATAAATTGAATTTGAATACACACTAAATAATCACACTTCACTTTCAGTATAAGATGACCTCTCATTGTACGGGAAACCTATACAAAGCGAGGTCAGCTTATACTGGATATATATAGCTTGATCCAGTAGCCGTGTGGACTCGTTTAATAAAATTATTCCCAAATGTGAATTTGGGAATAATTTTGGGTAAAAATAAACCTTAAGTAATTTATCATTCCTTTCTTCTAAATTCCAAGTTAATTGGTGTTACACGCATTGTATAAACCATTAAATTATCTGATTGTTCTCAAGTAACATATTTAGTTTTACCCATTAATAATGTAACATCGCTGTATTGCTGCCAAAGAGTAGATAATTATGTAATAACAGAAGTTTCAGTCGGTAAATACATATTACTTTTAACGTTTATTAGAAGACTGACTTACGGGCAGTGCAATAATCTATTTGGAATATCGACTCTATGTCACATCTTTAAAATTCTAGTCATTTGTGTCAAAGATGGAACTTTCGTTTTAAGTTTTGCATTTTAAACGAAATAATTTACGAATAATTTCAAATGGAAAACTAAAAAAATTAAAAACTTAAATAATAAATTTGAAATAATTCGTAAACATTACTTTCAATTTAACAGTCGCGTAAAAAAGCTTATTTGCATTTTGTAAATTAATTTTATTGCATTTATTTAAACTAGCATTAAGGTATTGTTTTTAATATTATTGTATATTTAGGTACCTACTATGTCCTGACGTTCAGTTGGACACGTTGTTTTAATGTTTATTTGTGGAAGCCATTAAATACATTTTTTATTTGTAATTTTTTGTTATTTTATTTGAATCAACCCCAAAGATAAAACCAGAGAATGACAATGTTGTATCAGGTCGAAGTCATGTTCACCTAGAACATTACAGCTATTTACACTAATAGTGGTCGTCCAGTGGTCCAAATTCGACCACATAATTTTACAAAATTTTAGCTTTCTGCACTCCTATAATAAACTTTAACTATGCCAAATCTCAAACTCTTCCGAGCGCGCAATATGCTTAAAAAGTGGTACAAAGTTTTCTCTTCACGTATTAATTACAGGATATTTTTTTATGTAGTACTCAAAATTGTGTAGTTCTGTCAGTTCCCAAATGAAGTAAAATGGATGCGATAGGCTATCATTATTGGTAGAACGGTGGTACGAAACGAAATGAGCTGTTACCAGCTCGTTTCAGCGTTATGAGTTATCCTTCATCTCTTCACCGCACAAGCGTGCCGCCTCCCAGTATTCGATTTATTTAAAACCGTATTTTTGTTACTAAGGATTCTACTATTGTTTGAACACTAGAGTCTACTATAGAGTAAGCCGTATTTTTGCTAGTATAAAATAAACCATTTGTATATATCAATGTGTTACGAAAACAGTATCAATTTTCTGATTTCTCCACTTTTATCTCCGAATGAAAGGAAAACTGCACTTATATACATACTTTTACTTGACAAGGAGTAAAAGTCAACCCAGCGAACAACTTTTGTGAACTAAAATGCTTCAGTGGTCCAAGAAAAACTTGCAAGTTATATACAAAGTTACTTTAAAAACTTACTGCAAAAGTTATATAAGAACAGTGTAGCTATTTTGTAAGAAAATTTCGCATCTCGATGCGAACCCTTATTCTCGTCAACCGCCATTAAGAGTGAGATTCGAATATAAAATTTGTGTATCTATTGTCGTAGCTCCAAAACAGATAGACCGATTTGATAGATAAGCTAACCATCAAAATCCCCCGACACTAACTAGAAAATGGGCTGTAACTTTTGAACGGATGAACAGATTTTCATAAAACATATCTAAAATGATACCCGATTAAACTAGCTTTCAATTAAAATAAACTGCATTGAAATCGGTTCATCCGTTTTGCAGCTACGTTAGCACAGATAGATACACACTACAATCTTATAACAACCCCCATTTTCGTAGGGGGTAAAAATAAAAACAGCCGCTCGTTTTCTAGTGCGATAACTCAGCCGTTGGGCTAGTTTCCCTTCAAATTGCTCTTCCCGGTTTCATAAATCCCAGCTACTGTAACATCCGAATAGATGGTATTTAATATAAATAATTCCTATCTCCTTGAGACCTTGTACCTCAAATTTACGACGGAGCGTTATGATGTAACCCTCTACTAGCCCAGTTGCATAACTTAGTAAAACTATTATAGTTAGGTGCCTCGATATTGCGAAACGGAGCAACTGTCTAATTGCTTTGAATCACATACAATGATGATATCTATTTAATACAGACGACCTTAGCGTCTCTCCACGTAATGCGTAGTGAAGGCGGCGCGGCGCCTGAGCTGCTTAGTGGAAAATAGGTCTTAGTCACAAACGGGTTCAATTAAAAATCAGCTCTGGGTGTGAATTTCTGGCATTAAGCTGATCTGAACCTTTTTGGTGCATGGCGTCGGCGTCGTGATGTCGTCATGAGTGCGAGAAGGGCATTATATTATAAGTTTTAAAAAAAATGCGCGAATTCCTAGTGCCTGTTTTGTTTCTTTTTAAATATCAGTAATTATTTTTTTATCAAATATTTTTTTACTTCCACTGTGAATTTGCTTATCATCGTTGTACGAGATTTTTATATACATACATAAAAATCTAATAATAATGTCATCCGGATTACTGTCACGTTATTTTCATCTGGGCTAAAAGACAGGAATTTAATATCGTTCGGTGATAGGCTAGCGAGCAATTAGGTTGCACGCCTCGCCCGCTACGTGAACTGAGCATGATAGTTTTACTAAATTGAGTAATTGGGGCAGGATGCTTTGATGGTTAGATGAGAGATTATCAATCAGCTTTGATAGCATATATTACACATTTTAGAGGCATCGTCCTAATAGGACGATATTACATATATACACTCGGAGGTCAGAAAAGCAAAGAGTGTGCAAGGATTTTGGGTCTTAGAATTTTTTCCCAAAAAGTCAAAATTCCTATAGGGTGCCAAACAGAAATTTGTATCTGGTTTACATGAAATAAAGATCTATTCTATTCAATATATCCCGCCGCAGGTCTGCTGACAAAAAAATCTTTAGGAATAAGCTGTACCTTTATAGATTCTAGCTTAAAAGTAGTGACAGACTCTTTCCCCGCTACTAGAGTCTGAATAGAGGCCCAAATCGAAAAAGTTACTTAAGAACAATTAAAGCACTTAGTACATTGTTTGGCTTAAACTTCCTAAACTGCATCTACGAAATACGGATGGAATAAAGATTACCCTAACTAAATCTCTGTTCTAAGTAAGTAGTTAGTTGCTTACACGAGATGTTAATTTAGTTCGCATCTCTGGGGACGGGGCGAGTAGTTCTATTAGGTACGTGCGCTAAGGGGAATTTTGTTTGACTGTTGTTGCTAGTTTGGCAATCAAGTGATTGCATTTGGACTTTGGAGTGCAAGCAATTTAAATGAGGTATTCATTTTTGAGCACCCTTGGTTTGAGCTCCTAAGGTAGTCCTCATTGAGCACCTGCGGTGAGGTATGGAGCTAATAATAAAAACATTTATCGATAAAAATATAGATATCAATAGTTTTTTTTTTTTTTTTTTAATCTCCTTCTCATTAAGGTGCGTCAGTGAGGTAACGAATTTGTCGATTTCGCTTCCTCCACCCGCGCAACCCGCGCGACCCCCTGTAATATTACGGAAACCGCTCGGAGCATGTCAACGCGAGCATCGCGCCAGACACTAAAAAACTATATAATAAATAGAGGTGGCAAAGTAAAATATATATTTGTAGATTGTTTCACTTATAGGTCTATATAGTAACAGAGTTACTACTAGAAAATTAATACCAATAACAGTGGTACAATCACTACAATGATGAATAATTTTATAAAAAAGGGAAATAAAAAATTTATGCTTCGTCAACGAGCTTCCGAGCAAAAAATGCCCATTACACTTGCCGAGTTGTTAGATTATTTGGTATTAACTAATTATAACTTGCTCTTTTATTTGAAGGATTGCTTGATTCATTTAATATTCACTCATATAAATATATCACGATTATTAGATATTAATACCTAGCATTAAAAAAAGTAAAAACCGACTTCAAAAAACTAAACAGTGTAAATAATTTTCTTAAATTCTTCAATGCACCTAGCTTGGCAGTGGCAACGACTTCAGAAGCTGATAAGTTTTTTAAGAAAATTATATGTATTATACTTTTTAGTTTTTTGAAGTCGATATTTTTTAACGTTTATTTTATATTTCTATTTTGAGTGGCTTAAACAATTCATAATCATGCGATTACAGAAATCGCAAGTGACATGCTGTCATTCATTCAAGAGTTCCATTGTATATCTCCGAAGTTCTTCATCAAATCTTCAACTCTTGAGAGTACCCTTTGAAATAAAAAAAGAATTTTCAAAATCGGTATGCAATTGGCGGAGTAATAGCGTAACAAACATACAAAAAAAAACATACAGTCGAATTGAGAATTTTCTTTTTTGGAAGTCGATTAAAAATGGGAATAGCAGTGTTGGTGAATAGTAATATATAAAGTATAATCGATAAGTATTAAAATAAAACTAGGTTGGTACATAGTATTTATTATTATATATAGTAAAGGAATAGTATAAAGAAAAACAACAGTAGGACGGCGCCTTTGATCTCGCCGACAACGTCAAGACAGTGTGGCGATAGTGCATGGAGGCTAGGGTTGTTACAAGTAGTGTAGTGGTTTTCTACGCTACGTGCCGCGGGTTCGATACGCGCACGGAACAAATATTAGTCTGGGTGTGTGTGCATGTGAGATAATGTCTGTAAACTCTACCCATGATACAGGAGAAATCCTAGTGAGGGACAATGTTAAATTAAAAAATTAAAAAATTTAGTTCAACGTCGTCATCAACATATTATTACTTACTATTTTAAACGTTGATTATGACAAATTATCAATTCATTAATAGAAGGTAGCTCTGAATTTTGGTCACGTAGTCACGTGGTCACGGTTTATATGAATAGACCTCACCAAAACATGAAGTTTGAATACCAACATGATGGGACTGCGTCCCATAGTTTGGGAGATATAAACTTTCAAAGATTTAGTCACGTGGTCACATAGATCTCACCAAAACATGAAGTTTGAATACCAACATGATGGGACTCCGTCCCATAGTTTAGAGCTTTCAAACATTCGGTCACGTTCACGTGGTCACATACTGAATTTGAATTTATGTTTATAGAAAACATCAAAAAGATCACCATCCTAAAATAATGTCTTCTCTGTCTATGCACCTGTCCTCTTCTTATTACCTGTATCTGTCATTCTAGTGTGTCTTGTTTTTGTGGCAAATAAATGATTTTTCTTTCTTTCTTTCTTTCTTTCAAAAGATGGTCTCTATATTTTTAGACAAAGTATATTTTAGAAGATGAAACACAATTTGTATTGACTTGACAGATAAAGTGACAGATCAGTAGACTCTATCTATATCTGATTTTACTAAAATAATAATATTTCAAATATGTACTCAAAAAAAATCAAAATATGTTTATAGAAGTACATGCCATACTACTGAGGCAAGTTATATAGGTTGCCCCCTCTACACAATATTGTGTCTAGAGAGCAAAATAAATTCTGAATTTATAAATCGAACGCGATAGCCTCGATCGACACGGGTATCACGTCCGAGAGCCAGCGGCAGACTGCCGCCCGTCGCGACCACGACCATTCAGCTGAAAATTGGCACAGATTTACGTTTAAATTCAAGGAAAAATTGAAAAATGACTTTTTTTTAAATGTTAAACGTTGGACTTATAAATAAAAGAATTATTTATCTATTGCTGCAAATCAGAAATAAATTAAGCTTCAAGTTCCGAAGAAGATGAAGGTTTAAATTCTGATTTAGGTGTTTTATAATCGCCAATTACTATAGTATAATCTACTTAAAAAAAATATTTGAAACGTTGGATTTGAAGTAGAGATCTTGAACTTTAAGACTGTATTTTTTTTTTTTTTGTATATGGTATAATTGCGGAGAAGATGGCGATGTAAAACGGCGTTTTGGTCAGGGTACTGCCTTAATGCAATCTGTCCTGAGACATTCAGCAATAGGTAGATCATCTACCTATTGCTGAATATCGATAGTAATAAACAATTCAGGAATACTTCAATCTTTTATATTTTTACTTTTTTTATTGTAAAATTATTTAAAAGTAGGTACCTATGTTGAAAAATTGAAAAAAGGTGATAAATAAGATAAAATTATATGGAATGAGATAGGCTGACAGTAACAGTTTAAAAAAAAAAAAAAATGCTTTTCATACAAATATGTACAAAGGCGATCTAAATGGCTAAGGCATAACAGGGTTTATATTTATAACATTAATAATTTTGACAATATAAGCCCTATTATGAATAGTTGAGATATTTTTAAGTCTACCCATTTTTTTGGTAATCCTAGTGCTTTACAATGAAATAGAATACAAAATGGAAAATATAAAAACAGTGAACTAACCTTGTCATAGTCATAAGTCCACCGAAGCCCGGGCTTATAAGGAGCAGTAAATTGTAATTTACATATTTTATCCACTATCAGAAACTATATACCCACTGAATAATTTCACGGCCAAGAGAAAAAAGAATGGAAATATTTATTTTATTTTATATCTTAAGACTTGTCTGTGGTTAAGACGTACAAAGTAGTGAAAGAACTGGCGGAAAAGAGATAAGAATAGAAAATGCTACAATACCAAGAATAACCTAACCGTCAAAAACCCCCGACTCCAACTAGAAAAAGAGCTGTAACTTTTGAACGGCTAAACAGATTTTCATGAAACATAGCTAAGATGATACCCGATTAAACTAGCTTTGAAATCGATCCATCCATTTTGGAGCTACGATGCCACAGACAGATACACAGATACACACTATAAACTTATGGTATTCTTCTATCGGTATTAAAGTTCAGTCCGATTACAGTATGATTTGAATTCAATCTTCCTTCAGACTCATTGTTAATGTTTATGTATGGATGAGAATACCAATTTTGTTATCATTTGTGTCGGATCAAAATGTTAGCAGAATACCGATTTGGCTTCAATCAAGTTTCGACCTTATTACAATATAATTTCACGTTTGACGTTGTTTGTTAGTGTAGGAGAATACCATTTGTGACATTTATGACATTGATACTAGATTGGAATTATATTTTGAACATTTTTAATTACGAGAATTGGGCTTCAAGAGTGTACTTAATCAATATTAAAGATCAATAAGACTTGTGTAGTACATTTCTATATACAATACGTCAAATTCTCCGCGCATCTTATTGCTGGCATTATTAATTCCGCAAAATTATTACGGTCATCATATCACATATTGGTCCAAAAATGCCAACAACCTTCCAAATTGTTTGCTGTACCGTAAAAAACAGTCCACTTAGTTCCTCCACAATTTGCGTTCTCGTCAAGGGATCAGTACTCAATTAGCTCCGTGAAATTGCCTTCGGAGCTCCAGCCGGACTTTGAATAAGTTAGGACCGTGTTAAATGTTCATCGGCCCATCACGTGGATAATGTAGTTCGACCGCGATATTGCTAATTAATTTGATCAGAAGCTTAGATTGTTGATTGGTCTCTAATGCTGCTCCAACTAGATACCACCAGTTTACTAGTAAAATGCGGCAAAAAATACTACGTACTCGAGTTAGTCAGTCAGAGGATGTTGATGTGTCGTTTGCTCTTTTAAACTTCACAGCCTAAAACAATTTCAGCCAAACACGAACTCTGTCACAGTAGGTTAAAGTGCGGCTGGGGTGGCCCTTGAGCCACGCGTACGCGTACTAGATACGAGTCCACACAAAATAAAGTTATGTTTATAGTTTGTATTAGTTATTTTATCATCGCAATTTGGTGAAGATTTATCCGTTTTGGCAGCAATTTTTTCCTAGTTTTTAGGTACCTACGTTTCTGGTAAGCGTTTAAATCTGGTTTAAATACAAGCCAATAAAAAAATCTATACACCAAGGTGTAGAGCAGCACTTCACTTATTTGAAGTAAAATGCCGGTTTGCGCAGTAAAACTATGCAAAAACAATACTACAAAAAATAAAAAAGATGCAAATAGTCAATACACACTACGATATTGAGTTGCCGCATTCAAGGAGCCATTTTTCTTAGGTGGAGCGGTATCTAGTTGGAGCGGGAGCGGAGACCAATTATTTATTAATCTAAGATCGGAAGTTAATATTTTAGACTCCATGAAAGCATAGCTATAGGTATTTGCTGGTCTGTTTATAATAATCGCAGAATTTTGTGTCTGTGAACTTGCTACGAGTCGCGTCGTGTCGCATCAGGATGAAGAGATGAGTGGGAGGTGGTGGGTGGGGGTGGGTGGTCGGTGGTGGGATGGATGAGGTTAATTTTGGGTTATTTAATGATTTCAAATTTTGAAACTTACTTCACGGACAAAGATCAGTGGCGAGTATAGCGTTAACGTCCTGATGTCCAGGGGTCCGTAGACACGTTACGATTTACCCATGATCGGGTCGCCAAATATCCCGATTTTGGGTGATTCTGACTTTGGTATTCAAAAAATATAAACTCCGTGCGAGCGCGGATATATTAATTTTTAAAATTCTTTCACCAGAAGTATGCTATTATCACTGAGTAACATAGGCTATAATTTATAGAGATATCACGCGGGCGACGCCGCTGGCGGAAGCTAGTTATAATATATTATAAGTATTAGTAATCCTAGATTCGATGACCGCACAAAATGGGTTCTTCCTAAAAGTTTTTAGTGTTGTCTGGGTTTGGAAAAGTGCCGGCATCGAATGCTCGAAACTAAATAAAACTTTGATTGTCAGTCAGTCAGTAATAGACGGAGTTCGAGTTAAAATTTCATTTTCTGTTTTGCTCGGTCACTCGGTGTTGCCACTTCGTTAATTTAAATAAGTTTTTGTTTAGCAGAACAATGATTGTTTTAGTATTATGTGGTCTTGATGTAAGGTTATAATTAAGTTTCGGGCGTCATAAAGGGCGTAAAAATAAAAACTTTTTCTTTCTTTCTTTTTTGTATGGCTTGTTCTCGTAAATTATGCGTGTCCCCCATACTAAAACTAATTTTAGTTTTGTTTCAAAGTTCCCATTACTGCGGTTTCATTTAGGAACAGAGACCGAATCACTTTACAAATTATGCGCAATACATAAAAATTTATACTGTTTAACTTAAGGCGCGTCAGTTAGCAAACGAATTAATTGTCGATTTCGCTTCCTCCACCCGCGCAACCCGCGCGACCCCCTGTAATATTACGGAAACCGCTCGGAGCATGTCAACGCGAGCATCGCGCCAGACACTAAAAAACTATATAATAAATAGAGGTGGCAATGTAAAATATATATTTGTAGATTGTTTCACTTATAGGTCTATATAGTAACAGAGTTACTACTAGAAAATGAATACCAATAACAGTGGTACAATCACTACAATGATTAATGATTTTATAAAAAAGAGAAATAAAAATTTTATGCTTCGTCAACGAGCTTCCGAGCAAAAAGTGCCCATTACACTTGCCGCGTTGTTAGATGATTGGGTATTAACTAATTATAACTTGCTCTTTTATATGAAGGATTGCTTGATTCATTTAATACTCACACATATAAATATATCACGATTATTAGATATTAATACCTAACAATAAAAAAAGTAAAAACCGACTTCAAAAAACTAAAAAGTATAAAATATTTTTCTTAAAATATTTATCAGATTCTGAAGTCGGGGCCTTTAATTCTTCAATGCACCTAGCTAGGCAGTGGCAACGACTTCAGAAGCTGATAAGATTTTTAAGAAAATTATATGTATTATACTTTTTAGTTTTTTGAAGTCAGTTTATACAATTTTTTAACGTTTATTTTATATTTCTATTTTAAAAAATTCATAATCATGCGATTACAGAACTCGCAAGTGATATGCTGTTATTCATTCAAGAGTTCCATTGTATATCTCCGAAGTTCTTCATCAAATCTTCAACAAATTTAAATGCCATCTTGAGAGTACTCTTTGAAATAAAAAAAGAATTTTCATAATCGGTCTGCAATTGGCGGAGTAATAGCGTAACAAATATACAAAAAAAAAACATTCATTCGAATTGAGAACCTTCTTTTTTGGAAGTCGATTATAAATGGGATTAATAAACACTTACTTCATATCTTTGTTTGGTAGCAGTGTTGGTGAATAGTAATATATAAAGTATAATCGATAAGTATTAAAATAAAACTAGGTTGGTACCTACATAGTATTTATTATTATATATAGTAAAGGAATAGTATAAAGAGAAACACCAGTAGGACGACGCTTTTGATCTCGCCGACAACGTCAAGACAGTGTGGCGATAGTGCATGGAGGCTAGGGTTGTTACAAGTAGTGTAGTGGTTTTCTACGCTACGTGCCGCGGGTTCGATACGCGCACGGAACAAATATTAGTCTGGGTGTGTGTGCATGTGAGATGTATGTCTGTAAACTCTACCCAAGATACAGGAGAAATCCTAGTGAGGTACAATGTTATATTAAAAAAAAAACAATATTTATTTATTTATTTTAGATCAACATCGTCATCAACATAATATTACTTACTATTTTAAACGTTGATTATGACAAATTATCAAATTATTAATAGAAGGTAGCTCTGAATTTTGGTCACGTAGTCACGTGGTCACGGTTTATATGAATAGACCTCACCAAAACTTGAAGTTTGAATACCAACATGATGGGACTGCGTCCCATAGTTTGGGAGATATAAGCTTTCAAAGTTTTGGTCACGTGGCCACATAGATCTCACCAAAACATGAGTTTGAATACCAACATGATGGGACTCCGTCCCATAGTTTGGGAGATATAAGCTTTCAAACATTCGGTCACGTAGTCACATACTGAATTAGAATTTATGTTTATAGAAAACATCAAAAAGATGGTATCTATATTTTAGACGAAGTATTTTAGAAGATGAAACACAATTTGTATTGACTTGACAGATAACGTGACAGATCAGTAGACCCTATCTATATCTGATTTTACTAAAATAATAATATTTCAAATATGTACTCAAAAAATATCAAAACATGTTTATAGAAGTACATGCCATACTACTGAGGCAAGTTATATAGGTTGCCCCCTCTACACAATATTGTGTCTAGAGAGCAAAATAAATTCTGAATTTATAAATCGAACGCGATAGCCTCGATCGACACGGGTATCACGTCCGAGAGCCAGCGGCAGACTGCCACCCGTCGCCCGAACACGACCCTTCAGCTGAAAATTGGCACAGATTTACGTTTAAAATCAAGGAAAAATTGAAAATTGACTTTTTTTTTTTATGTTAAACGTTGGACTTATAAATAAATGAATTATCTATCTATTGCTGAAAATCAGAAATAAATTAAGCTCTAAGTTCCGAAGAAGATGAAGGTTTAAATTCTGATTCAGGTGTTTTATAATCGCCAATTACTATAGTATAAACTAATTTAAAAAAAAAATGAAACGTTGGATTTGAAGTAGAGATCTTGAACTTTAAGACTGTATTTTTGTTTTATTTGTATATGGTATAATTACGGAGGAGATGGCGATATAAAACGGCGTTTTGGTCGGGGTACTGCCTTAAGGGTGTATGCATGGAAGTTCTCTGAATATAATAACACTTCGCCTACAGTAATAACGTGAGAGAAAAGACGAGCGAAGGATTTTCTTGCTTTACTTTATAGGAAGAAATAAGGATCAGCGCTAGCTCCGGAGTTTATACCATATTAAAATATTTTTGAAAATATTATGCGTCGTAGAAATTCTTGTGCAAGATTTAGTTTTACTTTGTGACTTTAAAAATACTTGGTCATTATGAATGTTTGATAAAGAAGTATACAAGATACCTACCTATTTAAGTTTTACACTACTCAATCTGAAGAATCGTGCGTAATCAATATCTATACCTACTTAATATTATAAGTTTGTTTGTTTGTATGGTATGTAGGGGGGTAATATCTGGAACTACTACTCTGATTTTTAACCGCCGACAAAAAAGATGGGTGTTTTAAGTTTTTTGTGTATAACTGTGTATCTGTGGTTCTGTATATCTAAAAATCTGTTTGTGACTCTACTCTTATTCGTCTAGGTGAAGGGACATCAAAGTGGAAACTAATGTCATCTTTATCTTTTCTATTCGTAAAAATAAATATCATTTTAGTAAAAACAGGTTACAGACTTTTCTTTCGCCTAGAGATCGTGATATATTATGTAAAATTAAGAAAATTTAAATTAGCTTCAGTGGCTAAACTACTGATTAGATTTCATTGATTTTTGTGTACGGTCACACAACGTGATACCAAACACGTGATTTTATTTAATGTCGTATAAGCCACTCTGTATAATAAGTTCCTTAACAACTAAGTTTAATTTCAGTGACCAGTGGTCGCAGAACTAATTCGAGCGCAGGCTTCCGGAATGAACTGCCTCTGGTAACTGATGGCCCAGGAATTAGAGATGTAGAGAATACTGGAAAGGCTACTTATGTTGCGTTTATAACTTATAAGATCTTAAAAGGACATAACGACCTCAAAGATTTTGATAAGCTGTTTACACGTAGAGATAGCGTCCATCTAAGAGGCCACCACCTTAAGTTATGTACCAGCTTCTCAAATAATAACCCTCACAAACACTTTCTGAGCAATCGAATAGTCAGGGCGTGGAATAAGCTCCCAGAAGACGTAGTCTCAGCCCAAAATATAAATCAGTTCAAGAATCGACTTGACAAGTATTCTCAACTGCAAGAATAAAACCAAGTGGTGAACAGCAGAATACAGGCACTTACCAGTTGTCTCAACTGCCTGCCTGATAAATAAATAATAATAAATAAATAAATATATGAATTGAGCACAGGGAGTAAGTAGGTAGTATACAGGTTGAATTTTTTTTAGGATATTATTTTTTATGCTATACGTTAGAGCACATATATTATATATCAGAACTGGTGTCCTGACACAGTAAGATGGGGTCGCGGCAGACCACGAAGGAGATGGCGGGACGAATTGGACGCCTTCCCCGATACAGCGCGGGATCGCGAGAAGTGGAGGAAAGGGAGGGAGGCCTTTATAGTAGTGGGACAGCATAGGCTTATAATAATATTAAAAATACGTTACAGATACGAAGGTTTGTTCTTTAAAATACATCTAGAGTTATTCAAACGTATTAAAACTGCATTCAAGTATTTTTAATTTATGTTTTTCTCGTTCCGATGTCGAAAAAACGTCGTTTTATTTGTTTTAAGTAAATAGAAAATGTTTTTCTAAAGTTGAACAGAGTCAGAGCCTATTCCAGTAGTTAATTTTGAGAACTAAATTAACTAACTAGAATTATTGGCCGTCGAATAAGAAACTACACTGAAAATACAAAAACTATTGACTACAATAAACAATGACCAACATAATAATAATAGTTAATTTCTAGGCCACTTCTAGTAATGACTATACATTTAAATTCTCTTTTGTACCCACCGCCAATTGAACAGCTCACATTTGTTACGCTAATTTATGTAGTTTTTGTTAACTTAATCATTATAAATATTAATGAAGGGACATTTGTTTTATAGATGTTTCAAGTTTATTTAATGTTTTGTTTAGCGTGAACCGAAAAGGCCTCTACGGCTCATAATAATAAGGCGAATATCACACGGAGCGGTGCGATATTGCATCGAAATTTAACCGCGCGAAGACGCAGTGCCCTGTGCCAGGAATCGGTTTACGTACAGGTACTAGATAGATACAAGATTCGTCTGTGCATTACCACGGCAGGCGGGGCCTTACCGCTTCGTGTGTTATTCGCCTAAGTACGTCCGGTGCACCCTGGGCAGTCCGCTCAGTTATAAAGCTTGCTGACTGTAAGATCTTTTCGCTAGAGCGCGTGAACAATACTCAGGTAAAAATTAGTTTAGACCGAGTCGAATGTTTTTCCTAAATAATCGACTCGGTTTTAACAAATTTCAAAGAAATGCATGGAATTCTGTTTCTCGGTTATCCAAGAAAATAATTCCAAATTTATAAATTATATATATTATTATAAATTACAAATTTTGTGTACGGTTTCAGAATGTGATATTGTTTTTTTTTAACCTTTACATTGCCTTTGTGTAAGTATTCTAAACTACTAATATATAATGTGGTTTCATTTAATGTCGTCACCAGCCTGTATGTATCATCATCTGTGCATATATTAAACAGCAAACTTAACAAGAGTCGTTTGAAACTGTTATTATTCTGTCTGAAACATAACTGACAAACTTTGGTGTACCTAAATGTAAGCGCTTATGCCTTCCCTACATAGATAGAAGCACAGATTAAAGATGAATGAATTGATTGTTTTATGAACCAAAAAATATGACATATGAAATGAGTGTAAATGTCTAAAAAAGCATCCAAGAATATTCTCATACGAAGTATATCAGTCTCATAAAATAAATGTAAAAAGTATCGATATGAGTAAGTACCTATCGATACTTTAGGGCTACTCATATGAGTAGTATCGAAAAATGATTTGAGTACTACTTATACGAGTATCGATAACTTATGGGTATTGGAACATCCCTAGCTGTATCTTTATATTATTCAGGCACTTATAAAATGTCAAGACTCAAGCACGGTTCCAAATAGTAGATCCTATGGACAAGAACCAGCAAGAAAATCCATGAAATCTTTTAAAATAATAATTTTCGGTCAACGTCTTTTACACAAGAGCCACAAAAAAAATACCACAAGGATCCTAAAAAGCAGTTCTTTTTAAAAATAAAAATCCCAAAATCCTCATGTTTTCTGCGACAGTACACAATCCAACGCAAATCGTTTCCTGAAGGATGCAAACGTGAACGCCAGGAAGCGATTACCCGAGGGGCGGGTAATTGCGTCCCTCACCTGCACGTAATTACAAGCAGCGGAGGATTATGGTAAGATCCAGGATGCCTGTCTGGGATAATGGCGCGGCAGGATTTATGCATGAGGACGACTTATCTGTGAGAGGTAGTTGAGACGAATTGTGGAGGCTTGGTAGCTGTTGATGAGGTTTACGGACGTATGATAGTTACCTTTTATATTCTATAAACTAGTGAAAGATGTTCAGTATTATCTCGAGGCCTCATTAGTGCGTTGCGTTGCGTCGACGCAGCGTCAACGCTGCGTCGTTTTACATATATTTACTTCAGCTGTCGACAGTAGCAGTTGCTTCTGTCAACAGCTGAAGTTGGCTCTGTTGACAGCAAAGTGCTGCTCGTCTGTTTGACGCCTATAACTCATTGACTTTTATCGATTACAGTTGCTCTAGCGGCAATAAAAACGATGCATAAGACCGTCTTTGTCTTTAAGTTTCATTAAATACAGGTGATAATGTTTAAAAAACCAAATAACTACATTAATATCACTTTCCAACAACACGAGTTCCTATGATCTTTTAAGATACTGAACAAACGTTTCTTCGTTGCTTAGATCATCATAAATTTCCAATTTACACAGATTACGGAAGCAATTTTCTCCATAGTTGCTAATTTCCTATAATAAACGGGTAGGTATTACGTGCACCGGCCAGCAATTTCTTCGGATAATACCCGTCCAATCCGGATTGAACTGCGTTCATTAATTTTCTCTTCGTTAACATTGGAGTCTTTTTAAGTTTTTTGATAAAGATTACTTAAAAAGAAATTGTTCATTAATTTTTTTAAGTTCGTCGTTAGATTTGAGATGATACACAAGATTAAGTAATAAACATAGTTTATTTTAATGGAAACCTTATTTTAAAAAATCCATCATCTGTTTTTGCGAAATATTGACCTATATCCTATTTCCTTTATCTCTTTGTCTAACCGTACGTGAAAATAGGAACAAAGTACGACTAAACAGAATCTCTTTGGTAACCCAACAAAGGAAAATCCATACCAATATTTTAAAGCTGAAAGTATGTCTGTTTGTTTTTGTTTATTCCTTCTTGACGCCTCAACTACTGAACAGATTTCCACTAAATTAAGCATACAACTTTTTTTTTGCATCTCCATAGGTATACAATATGCATTCGTGAATTACAACTAAACTTAAATACAGCCTAATTATTATTAATTATATAAAACATAAAATAAAAATACAAATATAAAACTGAGCACCTAGGCGTCAAAGTACTCCTCCTCATCGCTGTCAATTGGTAGCGTGCCCAGAAGACTGGCAGCATTGCCACGTTGAATGGCAATAGGTACTTATTCTTTGACCAAAGAATAGGCCAGCTCTAAATAAAAAAAATATAGCATACAACTTAATACAACCTGGGAAAGGAAATAGGATACGAGTGGCGAAGGGTGACAGTTTTAAAAGGGGAAGCCGTCTCAAAAGTGCCCTCTAAAAATTGTTGCAAGTCAAAAATCCATACCGTCTCTTAAAATCTATATATAGTCATGTCTAGCAGAGCTCGACCTAACTGAATCACAAGCCTTTTTTTTGTCAGTGGAATGCGTAAATAATATATTATTACGTTGGTCTATGCACTAACCAATTCCTGAAGGGAAGACGATGGGAATCGGGTTGTATAGACTCTTCGCCACTGGTAGGATACCCTTTATCCCGGAAACGATCAACACGACTGAAACCGCGGGCAAGCTAGTAGTCTCATAAAACAACCAAGTATCCATTCTCATCTATCCTATTATAAAGTCAAGTAATTAATACGCCATGGCTGCACTAACTCTTCGATACGTTTCGAAGTTAGCGCATCGATACCGCGCAGTTTGTTCAAACTGCCGAGTTGCTGACTAGGGCGGCGTTTAGCTTGATTGAATTCTCAACTTGCTAACTTTTGAATTGATTATACCGTCATATGGAATTAGGGGAAGTATGAATTTCGTGGTTTTAAGTTTTAGAGAGATATTCGTTGTGGTTTTGTGTTGTTGAATGAGGATACAAGTCTCCTTCTGGTGTTGCTTGGATCTCGATAAAATGATTTTCGGCTGTGTAATAATATCTACTAATAATATATCGGAGTGGTCAAAAATGGTCAACGCAATGGTCATCACATAAGTGGATGCTACAAAACGCAAGCGTCACCTGCGGCTAGTTTCGTGACGCTTCGGCAGAGTCTCGGTGCGGCGCCGGCGGTGCTAGAGAGCCCTAGGAGAGAGGAACGAACAGTCGTGGACGACAGTCGTGGAAGACGGTCGTGGAACGAGAGTCGTGGAGACTAGTTGTTCTAGAGTCGTGAGATGATCGCTGAGAGCGATATGTGATAGGCGGGCGTACCGAGGAACTGTCTTACGTTTTGATAGTGTCCATTTAGTGTTAGCAGTTAATGAAAACTGTTCAGTGAATAAATAAGAAAAAGACAGTTAAGACTTTAAGCGTGACTATAGTGTTGTAAGAACTATTGTGAAATAGCAATAAAAATTGTAAAGTGAACATTATCGTTGTTTGCATTGAATATCCTGATATTGAGAGACAAAGATGTCAGATAAAGATCATTCTTCTCCGCCCACCCTCCTGTCTGTCTGTTGTGTTGTGTGTGTTCATCCGACATCAGAAGTGGGATAGTGAACAAGTATTACGATAATAATTGCAATGATGAGATAGTGAACAAGATCTTATGATAATAATTGCAATGATGGGATAAATGAACTGGTTATGCGCTGGATATGAACGGGATCTGCACAAGGTAATAAGTCTTATGATAATAATCGCAATGACAACCCGTGGCATACTAGATTCAAGATGAAGAATGAGCAGATACGTGCGTTAATACAAACGCTGAAAACGCCGCATATTAATTATCACATCACATTACCTGAATTCGGCCCGGATAAGCGAGATGCGGATGCTAAATCTTTCTGTGCGACACCCGACTACAGCGCGTCGCATTTATTACAGAAATTGTTACGCACTAACGCCTGCAGCAAGAACTTCAGACATTTTCATATAAACGAAAATCTGATATGACTCACGAAACCAGCAAGATTAGCCCAGAAGTGAAACAGATATGATTTACAGAGCCTAGTATTGTAAAATGTTATCACTGGACACAAACTGGCTGAATGCCGATTGAAGACCATGGACATGACGACAAGCGTCAACTTCAATGCCAGCTCAGCAAGAAGGACTGCAGCACACAGTGACCAGCGTCATCGATGCTTCAAATGCGGCGCAGCGGGTCACAGCGCTTCGCAGTTCCAGGCTGACAGCGGCAGCGGCGTCAGCGCAACGCGAATCGGCGCTGGGCAGGCCGAGCGACCTGTGGACGTGTGTACAAGAGAGACTCCTACTGGATCAGTCAATTACAAAGGTGTGTTCAACTATTTTCATTATAAATCGGGTGCTGAATGCTTAGACGGTGTGGCCTTACAATTTTTAGATAGTGTAACCTAAACACTATTTAGTTAATGGGTAGTGGCCAAAAGATAGCATTCAGAATAGAGCAGATTTTATCAGCTAAACTATAGAGACTTTAAATTGCGTCTTGCCTGATGTTTATAACATGAGTAGCGACATAACGGTATTTACAAAAAAAAAAGGTTCCCTTTTCTTTATCTTGGTGTGAATAAAGAACCGGTACTTATCACATTTGTCCCAAAATATCCCGTTGAGTTACCTACACAAAGATAAGAGTGCAGACGGTTATGGTGCCATATTATTTCAAGTGGTCGACTATTGTAGCAAAAAAAAGGTGACGGAGTAAAATAATTATGAACTTGAAAATTCTCACCGTCGTCAATCCTGTCAAACACTTAAGACATTTTTTTACATGGTTGTAAATTTATAGACCTAACGGATTGTAAATCCGTAAAGTATTTTTCGTAAATATCGACTTATCGCAGTGTGTAAATTTTTGAGGGACATTTCTTTAATTGTTTTAATTTTGATGTTGTTCGCATCACTGGTAAAGATATGGCTCATGTAGAGTTCTTTACGTAATTTCTGAACAAAGATTTGGTAAAAATGAGGCAAGACCAAATAAATTCTCTGTAGGTGTCTTTGTTAGAATGAAATAGAACGAAGTTGGATCCCAAAAAGTGTGGACCATTCAGAATAACAGATGCTTTAGACGGTGATCAAAGAAACATTGACAACTCTAATGTAGAGCAGAGTTAAGAAAGAGAGGGACAGTCCCTTATGTTCGAATAGCTTGCAATTTTTTAATTGACGTACACTAGTGGTATTCCGTAGCCGTAGCTTAAGAGAAATCGGTGTCTACTCTAGCAGTAGTCCGTGAGTACGCGGTACGCGGTTGCCCTGGTGGGGTTTGGTTTCGAGGAAACCGTTGACTGTGGCGATCCCGAGGGGATGCGCGAGATTGGGAATTGTGAATTCCTGGGCTTAATGCCGTAAAGTTAAAAAATGCAGTGCTATTGAGCTTGTTTATGTGAAGTCCTTGAGTTAAGTGGTGTGGAGTCAATATGAAGTTGAATTCCCATGGTTCGTCAATGCTCCTTTGAGAATATTTCTTTTTGTTTGTAATATTGAGATTTGTTGAAGTATTTTAAGTAACTTTAGCATAATGAGATAAGAAGTTGAGTTTTATGAAGTTTAGTTCAACAATATTGTGTGGTCAGAGTTGGCCGAGCGGATTATACTTTGCAGAATTTCTCTTTCAGAGTAAAACACACGAGGACGTGTGTCTCGCAGGATGGCCGTATCGGAGTGGTCAAAAATGGTCAACGCAATGGTCATCACATAAGTGGATGCTACAAAACGCAAGCGTCACCTGCGGCTAGTTTCGTGACGCTTCGGCAGAGTCTCGGTGCGGCGCCGGCGGTGCTAGAGAGCCCTAGGAGAGAGGAACGAACAGTCGTGGACGACAGTCGTGGAAGACGGTCGTGGAACGAGAGTCGTGGAGACTAGTTGTTCTAGAGTCGTGAGATGATCGCTGAGAGCGATATGTGATAGGCGGGCGTACCGAGGAACTGTCTTACGTTTTGATAGTGTCCATTTAGTGTTAGCAGTTAATGAAAACTGTTCAGTGAATAAATAAGAAAAAGACAGTTAAGACTTTAAGCGTGACTATAGTGTTGTAAGAACTATTGTGAAATAGCAATAAAAATTGTAAAGTGAACATTATCGTTGTTTGCATTGAATATCCTGATATTGAGAGACAAAGATGTCAGATAAAGATCATTCTTCTCCGCCCACCCTCCTGTCTGTCTGTTGTGTTGTGTGTGTTTTCCGACAAATATAATAACATTTTTTTAACCCCCGACAAAAAAGAGGGGTGTTATAAGTTTGTAGTGTGTATCTGTGTACCCATGGATCTGTGTGTCTGTGGATCTGTGTATCTGTCTGTATCATCGTAGCTCCATAACGGACGGACCGCTTGCAATGCAGTTTTTTTAATTGAAAGCTATTTTATTCGGGTATCATCTTAGTTATGTTTTATGAAAATCTGTTCAGCCGTTCAAAAGTTACAGCTCTTTTTCTAGTTATAGTCAGGGGTTTTTGACGGTTAGGTTATTATCTGCAAGAATGCGTCTGCCAAACGAGAAATAATAATAATAATAATAAAAAAAATATCTTCATGTCTCTATGTCCTCTAGATTGCGCCATATTGAATTTAATGTGACGTCACATAGCCTATAATTAGCAACCAATCAAGGCGCTTCCAACGATACCCCATTTGTAAAATTATGACTCGTAGTTTAGAAGTTATGAGGGAACAGAATGAACATACATACATATCGGTCAAAAAATAACCCTCTCCGCAATCGGGTAATAATAATCATGGAACTATTAAGTACTCGTAATCGGGAATAATATAATACACTTAAGTAAGTTGTACTGATTTACCTTACGTATTTTAAAAATAATCGTGCTAGAACAAGAAAAGAGAAAAAAAAAAATTTTAAACAAAAAACGATCATAAAGTAAAAAATAATAATTGCTATTACAAAAAGAAATATCTCCAAAACTGAATTATCTTATTTGAGTCGAATAACGAAAGTCATTTTGCAAAATTACAGAAATTAGTTCACACTCAATTTCACGGTGAACTCATGAGTGAACACCGTTTTAAAACAAATTGCACTTTCAACTTTACGTTATAATCAACTGAGTATTATTTAAATGTAAAATTGTGCTTCGTTTCTCGTAATACTTTTCCATAATTGAAAGGATTTCATTAATCATCATCATCATCATTTAGGACGACACGGTTGGCGCAGTGGCTAAGCAATTAGCTTTCTGCGCTACGTGCCGCGGTTTCGATCCCCGCACGGAACAAATATTTGTATGATAGTTGTTTCGGGTCTAGTTGTGTGTGAATGTGACATGTATGTTTGTAAACTGTACCCTCGATACAGGAGAAATCCTAGTGAGGGGCATTTTTTATTTTATGTTGATTGAATAATTATTATTCATCATTGACTATCACCATATTAATTTCCTCACAGCCGGGCCTCATGGACAGAATAATAAAAACTTTATATTCATAATTGTTATAACCATAATTTTTACACAATTCGTGAAAACAATAACTTTAAATAATTATAATATATCATCACGTAACAGTGATAAAAATACAATAAAAAATAGATACAACTGTATTTAATTTTCGAATCATAAAATTTTTCACAGATCATTATTTTCTCTCTAAATATAATTTATATAATTGTTTTGGAAAATTAACTTGTATGGGTGTTGGTTCAAAATAAGACAGAATAAGACTGATTGAGTTTAAAGATCTTTATTAACCGACTTCCAAAAAGGAGGACATTCTCAGTTTCATGATTCTTTTTTGTTTGAAACGCTTTCAAATTCTCCCAATGTGATCATATTTAAATTAGGTGATAATCTAATGAAGACCTTTGGAGTTAGACAGTGGAACTCTTTAATAGATAACAGCAAATCACTCGCCATTGTCGTAATCGCATGTATAAGTATTGTTTAAGCCACTCAAAAAAGAAAAAGAAAATAAACTTTAAAAAATATAATATTATAGTTTAAAAAAAAAAAACTAAAGAAAACGTTTTTGTCATCTAAAGTAAAGTGTATGCAAAATTTCAGCTCAATCGGATACCGGGAAGTGGGTCAAATTTAACCATAAAGTTATTATTACTAGAGTAATAATAACTTTATGAATTTAACTTCCAAGATTTTTAACATAGTTAGTTACAGGTGAAGCTAATAAAAGCGTTTTAATAAAAACAGAATTCAAAAAAATTCAAACGGTATGAAATAATTTTCTTAAATAACTTAACAGCTTCTGAAGTCGAGGCCTTTAATAAATTCTTCAATGCACCTAGCTTGGCAGTGACACCGACTTCAGAAGCTGTCAAGTTTAAGAAAAATATATTTTATATGTTTCAGGTTTTACTTTTTTTAATTTATTCAGAAGAATATATAGTTAATTAGCTTATATATAAGGCTTAATTTATGAAACAACCCATAAATCACATCTGCAGTACATTAAGAGTTGAAATTTAAATCGTGTCAGATTGATCCCGTAATTGTTAGTTTTTGGAGTTTCTTTCAACCTATTTTGACTTCTATTGCGTAGGTAATTGAAGTAAAAGTCAGTTATTTGCCAATTACTAAGAGTCGTTCTGTAGATTTTGACGACTATTATTATACTTGTATTATACCAGAAAACTCAAGGTTTTTCGAAGCAAAGTCAGGATCACACACTATCATTATCCGTGACTATGGCTAACTTTATGTGTAGTAAATAAACATAATGAATTGACTATAATAATTTGAAATTGCTAAAGTAAATAGCTCTTGGAGTTTTAATGTCTAGTTGATTCTTAAAAATGATTCTGATTGCAGGTGTTCTTTTGGCTTTGGTGAGATTTTTTTTAAAAGGATTTTTGTTTATTTTTTAATTAATTTAAAATGGATTCAATTTTGATTTGGCTTCTGTGAATTGGATGTGATTTATGGTTAAAAGAATTTATTACTCACCTGAGCCTCATTCTCGAAAATAATGACGCCACGGATGTGAGACAGCTAAGCAGTGAGCGAGGGCAAGGCACGAAACTATTTGTTTATTTCCACCAAAGCTAAGTGCTGAAGTGGAGCAAGTAGATGTGCCAGGAATCGCGCTTCACGCGAGTTAGCTGTACGAGGAAGATAGAAAGAAGAAAGAAAGAAAGAAAAGAAAGAAAATACATTTATTCAGCACGGACAGTGACAACACACCAGAGAAAAATAAAATAAATTATTAATTTAAACCTTTAAACAGTAAAAAATAAAAAATAAAACAGACATGAGAACAAAATAAAAGGAAAATAGTTATCCTATTGCATTATGTTGTCAAGTATGCCCATGTCGAAAGGGTAGCCAGCTCAGCATTTGCTGGATGGAAGATATGCTGCAAGCTAAGCGATGGCCAAGGAATAAATCCTTATCTCACACAGCACTGGTCAAAACGCAGTCATAGCTACACAACTCGCATCCTCCACTCGCATCCCTAGCTCGCACCCCTCTCTCGCAACCCTAGCTCTCGTTTCAGCGAGCATGAAAAAAACTTTACTTCATTGACTTTACCCTTTTCCACCAGAGGTAACTCAAGCTAAGCTAAGTTCACTAGTGAAATTATAATATCACTGGTGTGACAATAACAGGGCCACATATACAGGATGTAAGTGACATCGTAACGAAAACTGATACCATGGATTCAGTACATGATTCTGGACACATCAGTGTAAGAATTTTGCGTCGGTCTTTTCAAAAATTTTACGATTTTGTTCGCATATTATTTAGATTTTAGGTAGTTATCAAAATTGTGAACAAAATCGTAATTTTTTTGAAAAGACCTATGTCTTATTCTTATGCTGAGGTGTTCAGATTCATGTACTGAATCCATGGTATCAGTTTTCGTTGCGATGTCCCTTACACCCTGTATACTTTGATAACATTATAATATTCCCCATAAATATAGGTACCTATATTATTGTAAGTATGTAATGTCACTCTGGAAAACCTATTTTCTCATTCTCTTTTTGCTCTTTTCCACTCTCAATTTTTAAGTAAGACTGGACGCTGGCAGTACTTAATGCCAAATAAACTGCCATTTATGAATAAAAAATAAAAATCACTGTAGCACGAGATCCAAGCGTTTACCTGCTAAATGTTGTTAGAGCTTAAATAAATTAACTTGAACATTCTTTACAGTGCTGTAGTAATGTGGAGCTAGTTCTAGTAGAAATAGAACAAGGATGTCTAAGGGGAATCATTCTGCAGCGAATCACTGGTAATGGAGAGTATTGCAGTTTCAAAGGGATACCGTATGCAGAACCACCGGTTGGGAAGCTCAGATTTAAGGTAAGTGTAGTATATGTTAAAGTCAATGAATTACCATCACAAAGTTCCTTTCCGTAACGTTCAGTTAGATAACGTCTATTACTGAATATGGACCTCCAAGTAGACCCAGCGGATGGTCGTGAGGATAAACGTCAATGACAATACAATACCTTACAGTACTTGGTTTGATCAATTATCCAGAATAAAATGCAAGAAAAAATGTTTAAATATCTATGTTGTTGTATTATGTGTTTTATTATTTGATTTCTGATTGGATACGATGGTGTAGTCGATTATTTTAACATTTTTAACAACTGATTTATGAAGTGGAATTAATTTATACTAAAGTTTGTTTCTTTGAATTCTAGGCACCTCAACCACCAGCACCGTGGGATGGGATACGATTGGCTCTAATACACGGCTCAGTATGTCCACAGATGGAGTTGGGTACGGACAGATACACTCCTGGCAGCGAAGACTGCCTCTTTCTAAACGTGTACACTCCTACATTGAAGCCTAAATCGCCTCTAGCAGTCATGTTCTTTATACACGGTGGCGGCCTCATATCAGGATCTGGAAATGCTGACAGATACAGCCCGGACTTCCTTCTCGATCAAAACGTTATTCTTGTCACAATAAACTATAGATTAGGTGCTCTTGGTTTCCTCTCTTTAGATATAGAAGAAGCACCAGGAAACGCTGGCCTGAAAGACCAAGTAGCAGCATTGAAATGGGTGAAGAAAAATATAGCAAATTTCGGTGGAGATCCTGACAATGTCACGATTTTTGGAAATAGTTTTGGTGGTTCTGCAGTTTCTCTTCATGTTTTGTCGCCAATGTCGAAAGGTCTCTTTAAAAGAGCCATAGCAATGAGTGGTGTTTTTCTCAATGATTTCTTTGTATCATTTCAACATAGGCGACGTGCTTTATTATTCGCTGAACAATTAGGATTGTACACACACGACCCGAAAATGGCTTTTAACTTCCTCCAGAACGCAACAGTCAGATCACTTGTCAAAACAAAACCTTTTATATTACTAAATGAAAAACCAAGAAATGATGTATTTGACATGTTTCCTTTTACACCAGTTGTCGAAAAAAAAATCGGTGGTCAAAATTTTTTGATAGAAGATCCACAAATTTTGCTTAGCGAAGGTAAAACTAACAATGTTGACTTAATTCTTGGTAATACAGCTCAAGAAGGGGCATACAGAGCAGTCACTCAAAAAAAATACATTTTGAAATATTATCCAATTTACAGAGAATTGTTGGTACCTTTAAAAATAGCAAACGTGCGAAGTCCGGATATAGTGTTAAAATTGGCCGATCGTATACAAAAACATTATTTTGGGAACAAAAAAATAGGCAAAAATACTATGAAAGAAATAATAAAATTCTTTTCTTATTTCCTGTACGTCTACGATATTCATAGATATCTTGAGATGTGGACAAAAAGTGGAAACAAAGCTTATTTCTACGAGTTCAGCTGTTATAGTGAGAGAAATATTTTTGGAAAAAATGCGGCTATTTATGGTGTGAAGGAAGCGGCGCGACTAGACGATCTACCGTATATATTCGGCGGAGTAGCATTCCTGAGGCCGTTGGATAAGACTAAGGCATCGTATAAAATGATTGTACAAACTTGTACTTTGTTCGCCAATTATGCTAAATACGGGTACGTATAGTTTAAATTAGAAGGTGTTTTGTAAGTCATTGGAAAACCAATGTCGCAAGAGCGCCAGATTGGGAATAGATTAATGATTAAAGCAATACCAAAAAATTAAAAACTAGTGAAACTAAAACTCAAAGACATGGTCGTTGCTGAATATTAGCTTTTTTGGTGGAATGTAATTTTTTTAATTGTTTTTTACAGAAATCCGACTCCAGACAACTCATTGGGAGTCATTTGGAAGGACTATAGTAAAAACAACAGCTACTTGGACATAAACCTCAAACTGAAATCAAAATATTATGACAACAGACCTGAAATAGATTTTTGGAGACGCATATACGAGGGTGGTCGTTTAAAGTTTTCTTAGACTTCATTTTCTGTCAGTACTATTGAAATTTCACATAGAAGAGGTGCAGTTTTACCTGCATTGTATATTTTTTTGTATTTAAGTATTATAATTAAGAAGGTTTGCTGGTAGAAATCTCAAATTTGGGTTAAGCTCGCCTGTGTACATACCATCTTAATTGCTAATTGGCTAAGAGTTGCTGGGCACTGCGTGCTATGCTAGTCCGTTAAATTGTTTAGCAAATTACCGGTTGAGATGAAGACTATTGATAGTCCTGTTATATTTAAAAGAAAATTAAAAGAGTTTTTGTTGAAGGAATGTTTTTATTCGTTGCACGAGTTTTATAGTACCTTTAAGGCATGCTACTGAATTATTTTGAACTCTGTTCCTATCAATTGATAATATTTTAGCGTGTATTTTGTTCGTGTCATTTTAATTTTATGTTTTTTAAATTCTTTATTGACATTTTTATTTGTATGTTTTTTAAATTCTTTATTGACATTTTTATTTCTATGTTTTTTAAATTCTTTATTGACATTTTTATTTCTATGTTTTTTAAATTCTTTATCAACATTTTTTTTATTTTTTTATTATTAACTGTATTTTTGTTTAACATGTTGTAACATGTTGTAAGGCGTTATTTCAAACACAATTGCATTATTGTTTATGAATAAATATCTTATCTTATCTTACTGTATTTGTTAAATCATTTCGTGTACAATAAATAATTAAGAACTATACTTGTTATTTTACTATACTGATACCATACTATAACTTAACGACAATATACATTGAACTTTGAGTACCTATGACATTGAACAATAATAATATCTCCAAAACCGAATTATCTTAAAATCTCTAGTAGAACAAAGAAAGTCATTTTTCTAAATTACTGAAATTAGTTCAAACTCAATTTCCTGACTCACGAATGAACACCGTTTTAAAATGATTTCTCTTTCAACTTTACGTTATAATCAACTGAGTATAATTTATACTTAATGTAAAATATGCCTTGTTTTCTCATAAAAAAAATACTTTTCAATTATTGAAAAGATTTCATTAGACAGTATCTATATTTTTTATTTTATGTTGATTGAATAATTCTTCATTCACTATCAGCTTACTAATTTCCCCACAGCTGGGCCTCATGGACATGGTGGGATAATAAAATTTTACGTTCTTAATTGTTATAACCATAATTTATGCAAAATTCGTGAAAGCAATAAATTTAAATATTTATAACATCACGAAACAGTGATAAAAATACAATTAGAAATAGGTAGATACCCATTTTAATCAAATATTTTTGTTTTAATCATAATAAATTCAAAGGAAATTGTTTTCTTCTATATATAATTAACTATTGTTTTGGAAAATTAACCTGGATGAATGTTAGTTGAAATTAAGATAACAATATTACTTTCCACAATAGGCCACCTAGTACCTCCAAAGATATGATAATACCGGTTAGGGCGCGTGGGCCGAGCACGAATGTTTTAAAGAAAAGAAAGAAAGAAAGAAAAAAAGAAATAAGGTTTATTGGTCAACACAATACATACTTAAATCACACCATATACAGTTTGTTTTTTTTTTTTTTTTAGCTTGGTAAAATCATCAAATGAGTCCTCCCACCCCGGGCATGACCCCGGGAGGGACTGTCAGACTTGTACTGACTAAAATCCACGGTGTTCCTTCGATAGCCCTTTACGTTCCGGGGTCACGGTAATGAGATAAGTCCCGCGACCACACCATATACAGTAAGAAACAGAATAGCCGGGAGTGACACAGCAATAATTGCACATTGCAGCAGGCTCACTTGCGCACACAAATGTAAGCTGACGCGGTGCTGGTGTGATGTTTTGACGTATGGTAACGTAATTCTGATTATAAAATACGATGAATCTATCGCATTTTTGTTCAAATTTATGCAACAAACACACTTGTTTCATGAAAGATGAAAATGTAAAAATATTGCATGTATTTCCAAAAAAATATCATAGATTAAACGTGTATTTTTGGTTCTAAATTTGGTTACGTTTACGTTATCATACGTCAAAACATTCGTGCTCGGCCCTTACTTGGATCAGGTGGAAAGCATTATACAACGACTAAATGTGCTATGAAAAACCTAAATGTTCATTCTAACCTTCCGCCTTTTGGCGTGGCGAATTCATCTTGTGGGTAATGTATCTACTCTATCTATTTATTATAACACTAGAAAACCCAAGGTTATTCGAAGCAAAGTCAGGATCACGCACTATCATTATCCGTGACTATGGTTATCTTTATGTATAGTAAGTAAACATAATTAATTGACTATAATAATTCGAAATTGCCAAAGTACCGTTAATAAGGAGCACTTTGATTTCTCACGTTTAGTTGATCGTTAGAAATGTTTCTAATAGCCGCTGTTCTTTTGGCTCTGGTGAGTTTTTTGAAAGGTTTTCTATTCTGTTTCTAAGTCATTTAAAATGGATAAAGGTTTTGGCTTCTGTGGTTATTATTATTATTTAGAAGAGGTTGGGTCCTAAGCCCCTTTGTCACTGAGACCTGCGATATCTATTCTGTGGGTATACTAAGGAATTTATGGGTAGTAGAATTTATTATATCAAGACCCTCCTAGTTCTCTACTATTGAAAATAATTCCAATCAGTCGCTATAAGATTTATATAAAGAAATAAAGAAGAAAGAAAAGCATTTTATTTTTACACAAATAACGACACAAATAAAAAGTAAAAAATCAAAACAAAAAAACAGTAAAAAATTAAAAGCAGGTTCCAAAAAAAAAAAAACAATTATTAATATTAAATGTCTGTGGACTCAATGAGTAGGATTCTTGGATTCTTTGAACTCATTATGCGTCGCATTTGTGCACAAAATAGGTCATCGTTCAGCATATTGCTGAGGTATTGGAACTCGACTGGCGCGCTCCAACGCCCCCAGCGCTGTTTTTCAACTATGAGTTACAACAAATATGAGTCATTCTCACTAAAGCAACATTTTTTGAATTTACAATCCAATTCAATTTTATTTTGAGGGCTTAGTGGACTTGTCCTACGTCATTGGAATTGTATTGGTATTAAAATAATTTACAAGATTAACCTAATGCAGTGCATTCATCTAATATGTACTTTGATAACATTATAATATTCCCCATAAATATACCTATATTATGATGTTTGTCCAATAATGACTCCTATAAACTCTAATATTTATATATATAACAAAGTTTTGTTGGTATTAAAATAAATTAACTTGAAAAAAATTTCAGTGCTGTGGCAATGTAGAGCTAGTTCTAGTACAAATAGAACAAGGATATCTAGAAGGAGCCATTCTGCAGCGAATCACGGGCAATGGGCAGTATTATAGTTTCAAAGGGATACCGTATGCAGAACCACCGGTTGGGAACCTCAGATTTAAGGTAAGTGTAGTATGTGATAAAGTTAATGAATTTCCACCTTTCCAGCACCTAATCACTTTCCTTCATATTCTGCCAGATAACGTCCATTACTGATTAAGGACCTCCAATAGTTTTTGATGACAGTGTTGGCGCTGTTGCTAAGCGATTATCTTTCTACGCTACGAGTTGCGGGTTCGATCCCCGCACGGAGCAATTATTTGTAAGATCTACAGATAGTTGTTCCGGGTCTGGGTGTATGTGCATGTGACATATATGTTTGTAAACTGTACCCTCGATAAAGGAGAAATCCTAGAGAGGGGAAAGGTATAAAAAAAATAAAAAGAGAATTGACCCAGCGGCTGGAAAATCAAAGCTTGATCAATTATAACCGAATTATAGTGTAACAAAAAATGTGTCAATATTTATGCTACTGCTTTCTATAATTTGTTGTTTCATTTCTTATTAGATACGACAGTTTGGTCCATAATTTTAACATTTCTGATAACCACTGTGCGAAGTAGAATTAATATTATCGTAAAAATTAAACTAAAGCTTGTTTCCTTGACTTCTAGGCACCTAAACCACCATTACCGTTTGATGGCGTACGATTGGCCACAGAACATGGCTCAATATGTCCACAAATTGAGTTGGGCACGGATAAATACACTCCTGGCAACGAAGACTGCCTCTATCTAAACGTGTACACTCCTACATTGAAGCCTAAATCACCGCTAGCAGTCATATTCTTTATACACGGTGGCGGTCTCATATCAGGATCTGGAAATTCCGACAGATATAAACCAGACTACCTTCTCGACCAAAACGTTGTTGTTGTCACGATAAACTATAGATTAGGTGCTCTGGGTTTCCTCTGTTTAGATATAGAAGAAGCACCAGGAAACGCTGGCCTGAAAGACCAAGTAGCAGCATTGAAATGGGTAAAGAAAAATATAGCAAATTTCGGTGGAGATCCTGACAATGTTACGATGCTTGGACAAAGTGCCGGTGCTTCTGCAGCTTCTCTTCATGTTTTGTCACCAATGTCGAAAGGTCTCTTTAAAAGAGCCATAGCAATGAGTGGTGTTTTTCTCAATGACTTCTTTGTACCGTTTAAACCAGTAAAACGTGCTTTTATATTTGCTCAAAAGTTAGGGTTATATACACAGAACCCAAAAGAAGCTTTTAACTTCCTCCAGAACGCAACAGTCAAATCACTTGTTACAACAAAACCTTTTGTATTATTATATGAAAAACCAAGTAATGATGTACTTGATCTGTTCCCTTTTACACCAGTCACCGAAAAAAAATTCGGTGGTGAAGGTTTTTTGACAGTAGATCCACAAATTTTGCTTACCAGTGGTAAAACTAATAATGTCGGCTTGATGCTTGGTAATAAAATTGAAGAAGGGGCATATAGAGCAAATACTCAAATGAAATACATTTTGGAATATTATCCAATTTACAGAGAATTGTTCGCGCCTTTAAAAATAGCAAACGTACGAAGTCCTGAGATATTTTTAGCAGTGGGCGATTCTGTTAAAGAACATTATTTTGGGAATAAAAATGTAGGCAAAGATACTATGAAAGAAATAGTAACTTTTTATTCTTATTTCCTGTACATCTACGATATTCATAGATATGTTGAGACATGGACAAAAAGTGGCAAAAATGCTTATTTCTATGAGTTTAGCAAGTTCAGTGAGAAAGCGGATCTTCTGGACGATCTACCTTATGTATTCGGCGGAAAAGCATTCCTGTCACCTGGACCTACGAATAAAATAATATTACAAACTTGTACTTTGTTCGCCAATTATGCTAAATACGGGTACGTATAGTTTGATTTATACGGTTCTATAAAAGACATTGGAAAAAAATTAGTTGCAAAAGCGCCAGATTGGGATTAAATAAATGACTAAAACTTAAACTATATAGTAAAAAAAAAAAAAAATTGTTCAGAAACTAAAACGAAACATTATCATTGTTGAATATTTAGCTTTTTTGGTGGAATGTAATGATTTTTAATTCTTTTTTCAGAAATCCAACTCCAAACAAGTCATTGGGAGCCATTTGGACGGGCTTCAGTAAAAACAACAGCTACTTGGATATAGACCTCAAACTGAAATCAAAATTTTATGACAACAGACCTGAAATAGATTTTTGGAGACGTACATACGAGAATGTTGAGATAAAGTTTTCTTAGACTCAATTTTCTGTCAGTACTATCCTATTTTAATATTATACTTGGTGTTGGGTCTGTTATGTTATTCAGTATATCTCTAGATAGGTGCAGTTGTACCTACATTGTGTATTTCTTAGTATTAAATAGATACCTATATAAACTATTAATATACTATACATAATTTTATGTTAACGACAACATCGTTTGTTTCTTTTTGAATTAGGTCTTTCTGGTGGTAGTTTTTGGGGAATAAAATAAATAATACGTATTTCTGTTTTATTTCCTTCATTATCTGTCATTTGCAGGACATTGAAACTATTCCACTCATTCTAGCTTTGAATATCTAGAACTCAAAGCATTCTATCGAATACAATGTTATATCGTGTATTCCAAAATTATTTTCTGACAGTTTTACTACTGGAACTGTGTGGAGAAATGTTCCAAACTATTTTAATAGATCTATGGGTAGAACAGATAGTAAAACTGGACTATAAATTATTTCAATTTCAGTCTAATTCGGGATGTGTAAAGTTTTCTTATAATCCCCTGATATACATACGAATTAAATATTCTTTAGTTCATTATATCTCGAATTGTTACAAAATATAATGTCATGGCTGCCAGATGAATTACTATTGTCCTGTGTTTTATTGTGTTCACAAACATAGGATTGTTTAATCACGCTGACACTGCCTACGAGATTTGCAAATTAATCTAATTAGGCACTATATATCTATGGCATTGGAAAATTCGCTGAATGCCACAAGGTCTACTGTGATCTCCCTAACGCATTCGATGGCATTAACCACAACACGCTTACTTGCAAATCAACCATCTTAATTCTTGTTATCAAGAATATGGCCTGTAAAGTTATCTTCTGTCATCATTAGGGTTCGTATGTAGGTGAAAGGATACCACATTTGGAAGATAATGCACAATTTTCCTGATTAGCAGTACAACCGGACAAGCCCCAAGGCTCAATTGAGACTTAGGGAGCTCACCCGCGAGCGACAATCGCCGAGTGATTATTTTGTCGCCGAATGTAAAATATTCAGAGGTCAATACTGAAACACCCACGTGCTACAGAAATTATCGCAGTTAAGAAAAGTAGTACGTGGGCGAGCTCCCTTAATTTATTAATTACTTATCGTATTAGGTACCTGAATATAGTCTGTGATGTTGCACTGTTTGAAGATGATATATGTATAACGTATTTTTAAAATGGATAGGAAAAGGGACCATTATAAAACGAAACGGATAAGTTCCTGTCAGATGTTTAAAATCTTGGACCTAAAAATTGAATTCTGAATAGAAAATGTTTGAGAAAGTTGATTCCACAATATTTTTAGATACTTACGTTCGATGTTAAAATGTATTAAGATGCACAATCTTGTTTAGCTGGAAAAATCAGCTCTGAAATGCAAAAAGAACTTAGTGCCGTAGACAGCTCGTTTGATTTCTTGAAGTTAATTATCACAGCATTATGACCTACATACACAGAGATAGATTTTTATATGAGCCAAATAAATATGATAACGTTAAGAATAATAAATAAACTTCAATAAAACGGTTTAACGATTACCACGTTTATCGTGATAGTCATTAAAATATCGGATTGTAACATCGTAAAGTTGTAGTTGAACGTTCAAGAATACCTATATAAATTATAATAAATGTTCAGTTGTTTAGTAAACTCAAAATGTTTCGATTAACATGTATTCTTTTAGTTTCGGTGAGTTCTTACTTTAAGTACAATATAACTACTGTAGTTTAAAAAAAAAAATCGCAAATTTAATATTCCCTGTATAATTATAACCGTTCTGTCAAACTATTCCCATAAGGATCGTAATTACTGATACAGGAACAATACTCATCATTCTCCTGCTCTCATCCCATTTTATTTGGGGTCGGCGGTCGGCGCAACATGTCTTTTTCTTCCATTCATAAGAATAAGAATAAGAATAAGAATAAGAATTATTTATTTGCAGGAATATGAGTAAGTTAAGTTGACACTGTTAGCAATAAGTTCCGTCATACTCTACCAGATGACTGGTGTGCAAAATATTTTAGTTCACATTAGGTATATTATATTATATATTATTATCTCATTAGGCATTTGATTCAATTACTAATAATAATTTAATTTTCAATACAAATTCAATGTCAATTCAGTTCAACTAATTTAAAAATTCAATGTCAATATTTAAGCCATTATTAATAATTATACAATTCTGTGCAAATTTAAGTACATAATTAGGATAATTATACAATTTATGTCAAAAGGTAAAGGTACAGAACTAATTTAAGCTAGCAAAGGTAAGCAATCGCAGTTACTGTTTATCACCAAGAAAATCCGAAATATTATAATAGCACTTGTTTAAGAGAAAAGATTTTAATTGTTTTTTAAACAGGTTGATATTCAACTCTTTGATAGGCTGCGGTATGTGGTTATATTTCATCTCTATCAGACGTCATTTCCAGATTTACTTCCTTCACATTCATGTCATGTTTCACACAGTCCATCCCTCTTTTCTTTGCCCGTCTGCCCCTACTTTGAAAGCCATCCATATTCAAATTCACAAGCTCAAAATCTGTAAACATTGTAAATACCCCGTTCTTGACACTAATACTAATGTTACTGACCATGACAGTTTAAAAACTTATGTTGTAAAAATAATATTGAGAAATCAGGAAATATCTATATAAAAATTGCCATTAAAAATCTAATCAAGACAACATGAGAACTGTAAGTAGGTACAAATTCCGCAAAATTCAAGAATACGTAATCTGTAATTACCTTTTCAGCGCTGTGTTAATGTAGAGCTAGTAGTAGTAAGAGTGGAACAAGGTCTGCTGAGAGGAATAACCTTGGAAAGCATCACGGGCAATGGAAAGTACTACAGCTTCAAAGGTATACCTTATGCAGCACCACCTGTAGGGAAGTTCAGGTTTAAGGTAAGTTCAGGGTACAAATAACTTAACCTTTCTAATTGAGAGCGGCCACATGAGGGCTTGAATAATTAATGTCTGTCAAAGATCATTTACTTAAAAACTCATCTTCATTGTGGACCACGAACCCTCCAGTCTATTATACAGCGAAAGTTTTGGATTTTGGGTATACGTAATTTAATAAGATCACGCCTTTCGAAATGCGTCACTTGTTTCAAGGTTAATCCAACACCCGTATCTCCAATTATGGGGAATCTACCAGAGCCAAGAGTACAACCCACACGTTGCTTTCAAAAAATTGGCATCGATTTCGCAGGACCTTTCTTAATTAAAGAAAGCAAGAGACGAAATGCCCACACTTATAAGGCATATGTATGCGTTATCGTGTGTCTAGCAGTAAATGAAATGTTATGCTCGAACGCAATCAGCGCGACTCTTTATGGCTTATAGTATTTTATTCATCACACCCGTCCCACGTCCCGCAACGCTTGGGAGGGCCGCGATTTCTCGGCCTGGAGCGTCGCGCTTACAGCGGACGACCTGTAGACACCGTTAGTATATTGTGAGCACACTTAGTTACAAAACAGTGGGTTTGATGGAAGTAGGATTATTTATTTAAATAAAGAAAGAAAGTGAATGAAATAAGGTTTATTAGGCATCACAATATCCGGATCTCATTTCCAAGATACATCATACCACACACAATATTTAAATAAAAAATTGAGAAATATTTTACAAGATCAAAATTCAGGAATTTATAACTGTACTGCTATTTTGTATACTTATGCTAGATATTTTGACTTGTTATTCTAGGCACCTCAACCACCATTACCATGGAAAGGCGTACGATGTGCCGCAAAACACGGCTCAATATGTCCACAGATAGAATTGGGCACGAACATATACACTCCCGGCAACGAAAACTGCCTCTTTCTAAACGTTTACACTCCAACATTGAAGCCTAAGATGCGTCTAGCTGCCATGTTCTTCATTCACGGTGGAGGTCTCGAATCAGGATCTGGAAATGATGACGTATATGGACCGGACTTTCTTCTCGATCATGGCGTAATTGTTGTAACGATTAACTACAGATTAGGTGCCCTTGGTTTCCTTTCTTTGGACATTGAAGAAGCATCAGGAAATGCTGGTTTAAAAGATCAAGTAGCAGCTTTGAAATGGGTGAAGAAGAATATAGCAAATTTTGGTGGAGATCCTGACAATGTCACGATTTTTGGTCAAAGTTCTGGTAGCGCTTCAGTTTCACTTCATGTTTTGTCACCACTGTCAAAAGGCCTTTTCAAAAGAGCAATAGCATTGAGTGGTGTGTATCTGAATGAATTTTCATCAGAATTCGAACACAAGAGACGTGCTTTGCTGTTTACTGAGCAATTAGGATTGTACACGCAAGACCCAAAAGAAGCTTTTAAATTTCTTCAAAAAGCGTCAGTTAAATCACTTGTGGAAACAGTTCCGTATGTACTAATTTCTGAAAAACCAAGAAGAGATGTGCTGCTCTTTTTCCCATTCACACCGGTCATCGAAAAAAATTGCAGTGATGAACATTTTCTGGTAGAAAGCCCAGAAAAATTACTAAGTGAAGGTAAAACTAACGTCGTCGACTTGATTCTTGGAAATACTTCTCAAGAAGGTATATACACAGTAGAAGTCGCTAAATCAAGTAACATATTGAAATATTATCCCTTCTATAAAGAGTTGTTGGTTCCTTCAAAAATAACAAACAAGCGTGATCCTAATACAGTGCTAAGATTGGCTGATCGGATTAACAAAAAATATTTTGGGAACAAAGAAATACGAAAAGAAAATTTTCGAGAAATAATAACCTTCATTAACTATTTCAATTACATTTATGATATACATAGATATCTTGAGATGTGGACGAAATCCGGTAACAAGGTTTATTTCTACGTGTTCAGTTGCTTCAGTGAGAGAAATACTTACGGAAAATATGGATATAAATATGGCGTGAAGGGGGAAGCAGCGCATACGGATGATCTAGCATATTTGTTTAATGGAAAGAATGATTCTGTAACATTTAATAAAGATAGAGTTTCTTACAGATTTATAGTGCAAACTTGTACTTTATATACGAATTTTGCTAAATACGGGTACGTATCAACTGAATTAGAAATTATTTTTTGTAAGTTCTGTGACACAATTAAAAGTTGCTAGAGCAAAAACATGGCTCACTTATTATCATATAGAAACAATAAGAGAAAATAGTGAATCAAATATTACACACAAGGAAAACTAGGAATACAGAGAGTTTTTCAATATCAGTATCGATCATAATTTTTTAATTTTTCTTTACAGGAAACCTACTCCAGACAACTCTTTGGGAGCCATTTGGATGGACTTTAGTAAAAACAATAGCTACTTGGACATAGGCTTCGAATTGATATCAAAGTATTTTGACAACAGGCCTCAGATAGATTTCTGGAGATGTATATACCAGTCCGTTGGGATAAGGTTTTCTTGAATTAACATCTTCCATGCTTAAAGGTTCAGGTTATCTTCAGACCGGACTTTCAGATTAGCTTTTAATAGAACCGTAGATATTACTTTCGTGACCATTTCAAAGTTGACAAATTCTGTGTGTTCCGTTTATTATTATATAGTTTGTAGGTATGTCTATTGATGTATTTATATTTATATTTTATATTTAATGTATATTGTTCGTCTGCCACCTTAGACTTCAGCTGAAAACCTGCAGGTACATGCAGCTATATGCTGAGCTGAGGCCTATTAGACACGCATGACCACACCGAGCCTGCCATGCATCGCACAAACTATCCGGGTAGCCTGATACCATCGATTATTGTTATTTACTTCTTTTGTTGTTTATGTCTTATCCTTTCTGTGTGTTTAATTTTTATTTTATTTTAATGTGTGTTGGTTTTTGTGATGTATTTTATATATAATGTAATATGTATTTGTTTGTGTATTTTCTTTCTTTCTATCCTTAGTTTCACTATTTGTATAATATTAATTAACTCTTCAGTCAACGAGTGGACAGATGGCAGAGAACAATTTACTAAACGTGCGGATTCTAAACTAATCTTAATCACACTATATTATCTCTCTTTTACAAACAACATTGAAAAAGGACAAAATGTATGCGTCTAGTATGTATATACATTTACACTACGTTTTGATGAAGATAATAAACATTCTTATTCTTTATGCATATCCGCATATATCTTTAAAATTATATCAGCATAATATCTTTTAAATTAAAATAACTATCTATATTTTATGAGCTTCATTATCTCCTGAGCTTTATTATAATATACAGGCGAAGTTTTTAATAGTATCTATCACACAAGTGTTTTAATACCCAATTATATGCAGTTTCATATACTAATATATCTATACACAGGCAATAGGTAGTTACCTATTTCAATAAAAAAACCAAAGTTAAAACAAAACAAACACAATAATGCCTAAGATAATGCCCAACACCCAGCAGTCTACCGTGCATGCGCCCTTAGCGCGAGCCACCATAGACAATGTGCAAACGCAATAAAAATTGAATTTAAAACTCCTTGGTCGTCCGAAGTGTACTTGTGTATTCGAGATGTAGAAAAAAGGTTATTTTAAAGCATGATTTTGCTAAGAAAACTTAACTGAAAAGAAAAAAACAAGTCCAGTAAAATTCTAATGCGGAACATAGCGACTTTAACAGTCGGGACCCATTATTGGGAAGATTTGAGCCAGTCTCGATTTTAAATGGGTCCCGACTGTTAAAGTCGCTATGTTCCGCATTAGAATTTTACTGGACTTGTTTTTTTCTTTTCAGTTTATATTTAAAGTTCTTTAGCAAATCAGTTTAAAAAGCAGCACGTACATAGGCAGGTACTACCTGGATAAGAACAAAAGGTAACACATAATTATTATAGGTACCTTAGCAATCATATAAAAATTATAACATAATATCTACAGAAAATTAAACAAAATCAACACTTATAATTTTTTTGTAAGTAACTTATCAAATTCAGCTCTGAAATCACAAAAATAACTGGGGCACGAAATCGTTTTTATTTTTGGTACTTATTAATGAGAAACCTGTGTAAAATTACAATTATCAAGCAAAAAACACATTCTGAATGTTTGTCAAAGCCTTCAGATTGTTTTTCTAAAAACTCAAAATCTAATGTAGTCGGTGATGACTGATGAGTCACATAAAATCTGAGCCACTACTTTTGTTAAATAGACCCTTCATTGAATCATAATCTAGTCCGGATAAATATTTGTTTTCAATTGTGTTTCTAGTATCAATAAAAAATAAATTAACCAGGATCACACTCTGATGTAGCAGTCGTGTTCTCTTCGATAAAAGATTTGTTTTTCGGATCTTAAATAAGTTATGTATATCACTCATACGAAATTCTATGTGGTACTTAAAAATTTGCGTTACATAATAATTATTACACGTGTCTGGACAAGACCTTTGAAATTAATGGGCCACGGGAAAAGACAGAGTGGAGCTATTCTTTTCTTGTATCAAAACAATACTAATTTGTCAATTAAAACCTCTGAAGGTATTTTTAGCAAAATCATATAATTAATGCTGGTTTAAAAAATCTATAGTGTTATTATTATTCATAAAAAATCAATAGAACATTACAATGGAATACCTTCAATAATAATTATTTATGAATGGACGGTTTTTTACCTCTACAATTTATAATAATACCGCAATATTTACAATTTCAGAATGTTCACGGTTTTCACAGCAGTGTTACCTATGTTTACAAAATTTATGCGATTTATTAATTTCAAAAAAATATTAAAATCAAATGTCTACTTACCGTGAAACAGCATTTATATTTTTCAGTTCCACCGGCACAACTTAGAATACTACACGATATTTGTCCAACTCTGGCTGGCCCAACTTAATATTTCCACTATAGCATAACGATAGCACACGATTTTGTTTTGTTCACTAATGACACTAGCGCCTACTGTAGGGTAGTTTATGAACTATCAAGTCTTTGATGCATAAAATAAAGTGTATAATTTAGAACGAGAATCCATTACTAACTCAAACTGCCAAAATTTTGACTTGTCCCACTATTTAATTCAGTTAGCGATATTACAGGCTCATAAAAAAAAAAGATTAAGCATTAGATCTAAAGAAAGAAAGAAAGAAAATATTTTTATTCTGGACTCGCCAGGAACGAATAAAAGTAAAAGGTACAAAAAATAAAACAACAAATAAAACATAAAAAATAACAATGGTAAAACAATAGTCAAAGCCACCTGAACGAGACCAAAAATGGCTCCCATCTCAGCATAATGCTGTGGCATTTAGAAATAGAAAATGTCACAGCGCTGGTATTCTATTATATATCTATTGCTAAATACTATAAAAACTTTACATCTTTTTCGTGAATTCTTCCATCGTAAAGTTGTTTTAATTACATAAATTAAAATTGTTTTATTTGAGTAATCTCGTGGTTGAATATATAAAGTATTTTTAAATGTTTATTTGTTCAATACAGCCAGGATGTTTCGGGGGACAATAATTCTTCTACTTGTGGTAAGACGTTAAACTTTGTTCCATGTAATAATTCTAATTGCATTTTTTTTAAATGTGTTGTGTGTATTCTATGTAATAATACGTGAGGAGAACTTTGTACCCATTTTTAAGCATTTGCGCGCACGGAGGCTTTTGAGATTTGGCATAGTTAAAGTTTATACGGAGGAGAGAAGAAAGATAAAATTACGGTCGAATTTCGAACACAGGGTGACCACCTAGTTTTATTAATCACTCTATCGATTTACACCAAACTTTCTTATTCTCGAGAATAACTATTCCAGGAATGGTTTAACGCTCCATATTTAGTTATATAATTATACTTTAGGCCCTATGTACAGAGGCGGACTTAATGCCTTAGGCAATAAATATAATAATAAGGTTAATAATTGGTCAAAGTATAAGCATTCCCATTCAACGTGGCAATGCTGCCAGTCGTCTGGGCACGCTACCAATTGACAGCGATGAGGAGGAGTACTTTGACGCCTAGGTGCTCAGTTTTATATTTTTATTTTTCATTTTTATCATCATCATGTTGTATCCATTTTTGGGTGTAGGCGTCCTCCAAATTCCTCCACTCCTGGCGGCCTTGAGCCCTTGCCATCCAGTCCGGACCAGCGTGTCGCCGAATGTCATCCACTAATCGTTTAGGTGGTCGTCATCGCGGTCTGGTGTGCTGTCACGGTCGCCATTCTGATAGTCTCCGCGTCCATCGCTCCTTTTCGAGCAATCCATTCGAGCAATGTGTCCCGCCCATCTCCATTTGCGTCTGGCTATAATGTATGCTATGTCTTGGGTTTCCGTCTTGGACCAACATTACAAGGTTAGGTCAAGGTTAAATTATTTACTCATGGATAACTTCGTTTATGTTTCACCATTTGACACCAGAATAAATTTAATCTCGTATAGTAAATCAGTTACTCTATGATGTGGGTTCAATCCGAATGAACAAAATGAAGTAATGTATAAACCAAATTGTAAATTCCAACATAAAAACTAAATGGCTGCACTAGAACTATGAGTAAAAAAATATAAATTATAAATAAATTATTATTATATATAAATTTATTTTCTTTCTTTCTTTTATTCTTTTTAAAAGAAAAAAATATTGAAATAATTTTGTGATTACCTTTTCAGTATTGTGCTTATGTAGAGCTAGTTCTAGTAAGAGTGGAACAAGGTCTGCTGAGAGGAATAACCTTGGAAAGCATCACGGGCAATGGAAAGTACTACAGCTTCAAAGGTATACCTTATGCGGCACCACCGATAGGGAATCTTAGGTTCAAGGTAAGCGCTTTGTGACAAAAATAATTTGTATAACCTAACCGTCAAAGACTCCAACAGCTAAAAAAAGAGCTGCAACTTTTTAAGGGCTGAACGGATTTTCATGAAACATAGCTAAGAACGATCCAACCGTTTTGGAGCTATGATGCCACAGACAGACACACAGATACATGCTATTGAAATTGAAATTATTTATTTCTAAACAGGTAATACGTGGAATGTTACAACAACTACCGAGCTACTACTACTGAACTATTACTGAGCTGTACTCTGTTTTTTTTTTTATTGTCTTATTTAGTAACAATTTTCACATGTCTTTTTAATAAAACACGTTATTTAAAAAACATCTGAATTTAATTGTCGTTGATAATTAGGTAATTATTTTTTACCAGATCTATCTGCACGTAGTAAATAATTTGTTGTATTTTATAAATGATAGCTTCCACCAGCGGCGTCGCCCGTGACAGCCACATTTAGTTATAGTTATGTATGGGCTAAATTAAATGATAAACAATCATAGGATACGTTACGTTTGTAACTACAGTTAAGCTAGTCTTAATAAATACGTCGTTGTGTGAACACGTGAATTTTATTTGAGACCCCTTCTGTCATCAGAAGTGGGATTCGAACATTTAAATAGTTAATATTTTATAAACCTACTTCCCACAATGAACAATAAAAATAAGAACAGAAAACGAAAGAACAGTGATAGACTTGAATCGGTGATAAGTGTTTCAAACATTAGCGAACTAGATGTTATTTATACAGAAACTAGTACTAGCAAGGCTATAACTTTGCCTACTTTTGACCCGAGTGTTGGTGCTATTGAAGCTAGTGAGTGGAGTGCAGAGGTAGATGCCTTAGCCTTGAAGCATAAATGGGACGATATTGAGACCATTGCAAGATGTGTTCCATTTTTGGCTGGTCCGGCACGTGATCTGTACAAAGAGTGGACACCAGTGCGCAGAATCTGGCCAGTATTGAAAGAAGATCTCCAGATTACATTTCCTAAATGCCGCGATTTGTATCGTGATTTTAAAACAGCAGCAAATATGTCAAGTGAGCAATTCACTACTGTTTCTATGTATGCAGTGAAGAAACATAGAATATTAAAGCAATTGAGATTGCAGTTACGTGAAAGCGAAATTTTAGAATTAATAATTGGAGGTATTACTGATCCCCATGCTAAATCTATCGCAAGCAGTGCAGAAACAGTGAGTCGATTATTCGAAAAATTTGCGCGGTATATACCAATGCCAAATCTGAACCAAACTGACGAAACTGAGTCATCCACGTCAAAGAATTCAAAGATAATGACAGAGTTGAAACGTTGTCTTCGATGTAATCGAATTGGACATTTAAAACGTGATTGCCGTATCAGAGAATATAATTTAATGTCGAAGTCTCCTGTTACTACGATGGGCGAGAATAAATATGAAAACAATAAACTTTCTTATCATGACAAGGCGTGCTCGTTCTGTTCTAAGACAGGACATTTGGCCGAGAACTGTTGGACGAAACAGAGATTCGACCGTCAAAACTCCAAAGATGTGTAAAGCAGCGGAAAGACAAAGAAAGACAGTATGGTGCTATTCTAGGCAGAGACGCAATAAGTACAAACGATATCAAATTCATAACTAGTTTGAATGGCACAATAATTAAAAGGCGAGATCAAATTCAAACTCATGAGACTGATTACAACATAGAAGAATTCATAAAGAATGCATTGTTAAAAGTTCCAAGTCAAATTCATTTAAAGCTACGAGAGCTGTTGAATAAACATTCTAATCTTATCGTTCTAAACAACAAAATTTGTGAAGTCAAGTCATGACTATTCGAACAACGACATATGAACCCGTTGTATAACACCCATATCGGATGTCGATCTCGGAGCGGGAAAAGGTGCGAGCCATTGTGACAGAACTTATAAACAATGATATAATTCGAGAATCAAGTTCTCCTTATGCGTCACCAGTTAAATTGGTGAGAAAAAAGGACGCTAGTATTAAAACGAATGGATATTCAAATACATTTTATCGCCCCCGGAGCTAATAGAGCTAACGAGCAAGCTGAGCGATATGTAGCCACAGTATTAAATCTATTAGCTTGTGAAGTGAGTCGAGGGTCAGAATGGTCGAGCAAAATATACAAAATACAGCTGACTCTAAATCTGTTCAAAAAAGTACCGGTTGTACCCCAATAGAACTACTCACTGGAATAAGTGTCGGAAGTGCCGGCTATAAGACGATTGAATACCGGACTTCCTGAAATTGAATCAAATATTGACATGCAACAATTGAGAATCACTGCTGAAGAGCGGTTACGAAACAATACCCTGAAAACAAAACAAAGATTTGATAAAATGCGACGTAACATCATGCAATTGAAAGAAGGCGATGTTTTTTACGTTCAGTGCCAGCGAACGCAGTTGGGTAAATTAAATCCCAGATATAATGGACCATACACAATTGAAAGGTGTTTCCCGAGAGACAGATATAAAGTAAAAAAATGTTGAAAAGAAAACATTCCAAATAATACCAAAAGATAGAATTCGACTGTGGAATCGAAAGGCTGCGGAAAATGCCGTGACAGCATGTGTGAGGAATATCGATATTGATAAATAATGCATCAATAAAAATAATCATGATGATAAAACTTACAGTGTAAGTATACTAATCTAAAAAAGCGTAAGCAACTTGTTAACAAGTGTGCTGGAATCGCTATAAATATTGAGTGTGCGCGAGCATCTTATCTAAAATATAAGAGTGCTAGGACCGCAAAACAAACAATTAAATTGCGTGAGCTACTTATACGATAAGTGAGCGAGGATCGCAGAGCTTGGAGCTAAAAATTAGACATGGTAGTGTTCTATTGAGCACAGGCCTGGTCGATAAAAATATGACATGGTAGTGTTCTATTGAGCACAGGCCTGGTCATCAAAAAAAAATAAACAATTATATTGCGTGAGCTACACGATAAGTGAGCGAGGATCGCAGAGCTTGGAGCTAAAAATGAGACATGGTAGTGTTCTATTGAGCACAGGCCTGGTCGAAAAAAATATGACATGGTAGTGTTCTATTAAGCACAGGCCTGGTCATCAAAAATTAGACATGGTAGTGTTCTATTGAGCACAGGCCTGGTCGAAAAAAATATGACATGGTAGTGTTCTATTAAGCACAAGCCTGGTCATCAAAAATTAGACATGGTAGTGTTCTATTGAGCACAGGCCTGGTCGAAAAAAATATGACATGGTAGTGTTCTATTAAGCACAGGCCTGGTCATCAAAAATTAGACATGGTAGTGTTCTATTGAGCACAGGCCTGGTCGAAAAAAATATGACATGGTAGTGTTCTATTAAGCACAAGCCTGGTCATCAAAAATGAGACATGGGGGAGTGTTCTATTAAGCACAGGCCCTGTAGATAGCTATATATTAAAAATAAAGCAAAAACAAAATAAAAATTGCCAGTGAGGGCAAAGAAATTGAAATTGCCAGTGAGGGCAGAAATTAATATTACCAGTATGGGTAATAAAAATAAAATAGAAATTCGATTTATATATAATTCCAATTACAGGTAACTCAATGATGGGTGACTGATGGAGAGTTGGGCTTCGAGAACGAAGCCTGGGCAGGAAGGCCGTGACAGCCACATTTAGTTATAGTTATGTATGGGCTAAATTAAATGATAAACAATCATAGGATACGTTACGTTTGTAACTACAGTTAAGCTAGTCTTAATAAATACGTCGTTGTGTGAACACGTGAATTTTATTTGAGACCCCTTCTGTCACCCGCGTGATATCATTATAAATTATAACCTATGTTACTCAGTGATATAGCATTCATACGGTGAAAGAATTTGAATTTGAAATGTTTTTGAATTTATCCATTACAAACAAACAAACATACAAAAAATCAAATCTTTTCTCTTTATTTATAAATAAATATAAATACCTATATTAGTTTAGATTATTTCATGAAGGATTTGTGTGAAGATTATTTACTAAATAGGACAAGTAAAAAAAAACAGAGTACTGCTTAAACTTTGAAATTTATTATAGGCACCTCAACCACCATTACCATGGAAAGGAGTACGATGCGCCGGCACACACGGCCCAATATGTCCACAGAAGGATCTAAATAATGGTACATTCATTCCTGGCAATGAAAATTGTCTCTTCCTGAACGTGTATGTTCCTAAATTGGACCGCAAAACGCCTCTAGCAGTCATGTTCTTCATACATGGTGGAAATTTCATATCAGGATCTGGTAATGATGACAACTATAAACCGGACTTTCTTCTCGATCATGACGTTATTGTTGTCACAATAAACTACAGATTAGGTGCCCTGGGTTTCCTTTCTCTAGACATTGAAGAAGCACCAGGAAACGCTGGCTTGAAAGATCAAGTAGCAGCATTGAAATGGGTGAAGAAGAATATAGCAAATTTCGGTGGAGATCCTGACAACGTCACGATTTTTGGTCAAAGTGCTGGTAGCGCTTCAGTTTCACTTCATGTTTTGTCACCACTGTCAAAAGGCTTTTTCAAAAGAGCAATAGCATTGAGTGGTGTGTATCTGAATGAATTTTCGTCAGAATTCGAACACAAGAGACGTGCTTTTCTGTTTGCTCAGCAATTAGGACTGTACACGCAAGACCCAAAAGAAGCTTTTAAATTTCTTCAAAAAGCGTCAGTTAAATCAATTGTAGAAACAGTTCCCTATGTACTCATTTCTGAGAAACCAAGGAAAGATTTGATGCTGTTTGTACCTTTTCCACCGATCGTAGAAAAAATTTGCAGTGATCAACAATTTATGATAGAAGACCCAGAAAAATTACTAAGTGAAGGTAAAACTAACGTTGTCGACCTGATTATTGGACATACTGCTCAAGAAGGTACATACGTAGCAGTCACTGTACAAGATTACATTTTTAAATATTATCCCTTTTATAAGGAATTGTTAGTTCCTGCAAAAATAACGAACAAACGAGATCCGGGAACAGTGTTAAGATTGGCTGATTGCATCCAGGAACATTATTTTGGCAACAAAGACATAAGTCTTGAAAATATAAAAGAAATAATAACGTTCTTTTCTTACTTACAATTTACCTTTGATATACATAGATATCTTGAGATGTGGACTAAATCCGGTAACAAGGCTTATTTCTACGTGTTCAGTTGCTTCAGTGAGAGAAATATTTACGGAAAGTCTGGATCTAAATATGGTGTGAATGAAGCGACGCATTTAGATGATCTACCATATTTGTTTGATGGAAAGAATTTTTCCTTGACGTTGAATAAAAATAGACGTTCATATAAAGAGATAGTACAAACATGTACTTTGTATTCGAATTATGCTAAATACGGGTACGTATCAATTTAAATTAACTCTTTTTGTAAGCAGTCTAGACAATTATTGCTAGTTCCAATTCCAATAGTTAATACTGTATGCATTACATTATCGTCTATTGACATAGAAAAAGACAATATGTTTTCATTATCATACTGTCTTTGATGTAAATAAATAAATCCAGCCCATTACTGTCCCACTGCTGGGACGGGCCTCTTCTCAGAATGAAAAGGGTTAGGCCTTAGTCCACCACGCTAGCCTATTGCGGGTTGTTGATCAGATGTGCAGGTTTCTCACGATGTTTTTTTCACCGTTATCGCAAGTGATAATCAAATTCTAATCCGCACATGAATCCGAAAAGTCAGAGCTGCGGGCCGGGTTCGAACTTAGACCATCGTGCATGGAAGGCAAGCGTTCAACCACTAGGCTATCACTGCTCATATTATGTCAATAATGTAACATTTTAGAAACCCGACTCCGGACAACTCCTTGGGTGCCGTTTGGATGAACTACAACCAAAACAAAAGCTACTTAGACATCAACTTTCAATTGAAGTCAAAAATATATGATAACAGGCCTCAGATAGATTTTTGGAGAAGAATATTCTTACTAGCCGGACTTACATTCTCTTGATTCTCTGTTTGGGATAATTACTTTTTCATTTAAATTATATCTATCGAAGCGATGCTAAAGATTGTTTCTTCATTATATTTTTTTGCTTTATAAAAATGAAAGTGTTATATTACTGTCAAATCTACAGTACCGACGAGTAAGTTAATATATTAGGTATATATAATATTTCCATGGTTAATATAATAGTGCCATAAACTTATCTGACCCGGTGACCAAAATTGGAACTAACGTCGCTACAGAACAAAAATGACTTCAAAATGTCATTTTTGTAGGGAGATGACATTGGTGAAAGCGACGGCAGCGACGCCATGACCGGGTCAGATAAGTTTGTGGCACGTAGTTGACTTTATATTATCTTTTATTTAAAATTCCTATATAGATCATGACAAATATTGGATGTTTTTGATATTTTTTATATTTCGACTTTTAACCTCTTGCGACACCTACACCATTTGTAATTGAACTTTTACATGTAAACTTTTACATATACAACAATTCTCTTCAAAAACTGTGAACATTTGTAATGAAAACATCCAAAACCTCTTAGTTAAAACAACTGAAGTCCCTTAAATTTACGGGTGTGCTAAAAAGATCCCTATTTCTACGAAATTCACGCTTAAGTACAACAGTCCCTATGGAGCTGAATGAGGGACCAGAAGGGTCAAAATGTTACGTCTTCACTGATAAAGTGCTGAATTATTTAGACGCTCGTGTTAGAGGGCAGTGTTAAATGAACAACGAGTCGAATAAATTCTTGACTATGGGTCATAAAGGTGATGAATGTTTATTTATGGTTATTTGAGCTGAATTTAACGTCTGAGATCAATAGAATTCGAATATTTCCAAAAACAATAAACTCTCTCAAAGATGGAAAAGCCTAACAAATGCGGCATTGAAAACAAAGGTCACATCACTTTTAATGAATAATACTTATTATAATGTAACGGACTTCGAAGTATAATTTAGTATGTATCATAATATTTCAAATTAGTGACTGATGTAAAGTAATGATTTATGGGAAATCGTTGTTACTGAATTTATGCTATGAAATAAGTCATCATCATCATCATTGCGACCCATGTTGTACCCATTTTTGGGTGTAGGCCTCCTCCAAATTCCTCCACTCCTGGCGGTCTTGAGCCCTTGCCATCCAATCCGGACCTGCGTGTCGCCTAATGTCATCCACCCATCGTTTAGGTGGTCGTCCTCGCGGTCTGGTATGCTGACATGGTCGCCATTCCAACAGTCTCCGCGACCATCGTTCCTTTTCCATTCGAGCAATGTGTCCCGCCTCGCCCATCTCCATTTGCGTCTGGCTATAATGGATACCATGTCTTGGGTTTCCCTCTTGGACCGTACCCATTCGTTCGTCTTACGGTCACGTAAGGTGATTCCGAGCATAGCTCTCTCCATTCCTCTTTGCGCTACTCTCACCTTTTCTGCAGACAGTTCCGTAAGAGTCTCTGCTGCATATGTGAATACCGGTGACACACATTGCTCGAAACCTTTACCTTTAGGGCAACGGATAATTTTCCGCGCAAGATCCATTCCATTCATTCTATTCTATGGGACCAACATCGTAATCTTGAAGAATTAATCTGCTGGCCCATATGTTTAGGTGGAGTAGGTATTGAAGTTTTGTTTTAACTATGCCATAGGCTTCTATTCCATTTACGTATCACACATGATTTATTTCCCGACGGTAAGATGTCACCCAGTATTTTTACCGGACCATCCTTAATACCTTTAGGAAGGTCCATGATGTATTTCACTCGTTATGATAAAAGCTCTTGGACGGACAGCCATTATTCTTGCTTTAAGCTTGTATTAAAATTCTTGGCCAGCTAAGTAGGTACTTAAAAGCTTTGCTAATTATAGTGCTATGACACTTTAGCGTTATAAAGTGTTCTAATATTTAGTGCTAAGTCCTGTAAGAAAGGGTGCAATTTGTTAAAGGAATTAGTTTGTATGAATTCTGGGTTAGAACTAATTACAGAGTTGCTTCCACTACCACCTGCTCATCTGTGACGACACGGTTGGCGCAGTGGCTAAGCGATTAGCCTTCTACGCTACGTGCCGCGGGTTCGATCCCCGCACGGAACAAGTATTTATATGATCTACAGATAGTTGTTTCGGGTCTGGGTGGTGTGTGCATGTGACATGTATGTTTGTAAACTGTACCCTCGATACAGGACAAATCCAAGTGAGGGGCAAAGGTTAAAAAAAAAAAAAAAAAACTTTGCGGTAATTTTGTTTTTATAATATAATAGGTAATAATAATAATATTACATTTATTTCAGGCAACTTGGCCCATACAATAAAATACAAAAATATACACAAATATAAAACAATAACAATACATTAATAAACTAATACTTTATACTTTGCCCCACTCTTTCATTAATTATGCTGTATCGTGGATATACTCGTAGTTTACAAACTTACATGTCACATGCACAATTACACACACCCAGACCCGGAACAACGTTCTGTAGATCACTACAAGCAAGAAGGGATTTTGTTAAAAAATTAGTAACATCATAATTATTATCTCTGTTTCGGCCAAATTTCTGTAGAGAATATAGTTAGCAAACCAAATACCCGGCACCCTGGCATAATATTTGAACCATTACGTGCTCGTAAATAATTGATATTGCCTTCAGGGAGTCTTTAGTTCGCGAGCAAACAGTAATGCTCTGATAGTTCCGTTCATGTTTAAGTAAATATGCTCCACTATACACTGTGGCTCATTGTCCAACAACCATGGTTAATTTAGGGTTAATTATATAGTTTAGTGTTATGTGGATTATTATAAAAAAGATGAGCTAAGTCTAAGTACGCTCTTAAGATCTCAAGCCTAAGTGGTCTGAGTATTATCAAGAGCACTTATATTTTAGCACTCAACACTGAACGAGAATATCTCTCATAATTCCAGTAAGTATTGAGGCAAAAAATTAATTAGTTTTATTTGTATATCAATGTAATTATGTTTGTTTATATGTATTTTTGCAGGGACCGAAAACCGCTATAAATTAGGGTACAAAGAATTATGGTTACTTCGAAGAATACGGTTACCTTCGTAATAATTCGTATGGGTTCGTCATTTCAAGTTGTTGTCTCATGCCTCTGTGACAAATAAATGTTTCTGTGTTTTCTTTTCAACCTCGTTGAGAACATTTTATTTAAGAAAAAAAAAAATTGTCTTCTCCTGAAAAAAATTAAATGCACCAAAAGTCAATTATTGGTGTTCAAAAATACCCGATTCAAATTCACTGTCCCGACCCATCCTTAACTAATAATAGTGCGAAAACAAAAAAGAAATACAAATAAAGGTTTATCAGCCATACATCTTCACAGCAGTCGTAAAAGTCAATTGAAAAGCGACTACCATCCAAATAAACGATTCACCCTTAACTTAAGGGTGTGTGCTGACTTGTCGCTGATACATTGCGTGTTTTACTTTGGATTCCCTAAACAGTGCTAAATGCGTAGATATGGTGAACGGTTGATGTATTGGTATCCCTTTCATTCATTAACTTTGCACGATGCTTTCCTTTTTAACCGACTTCAAAAAAACGGAGGAGGTTCTCAATTCGTCTCTATGTTTTTTTTTGTTTTTTACGCGATTACTCACGTAGGTAACAAACATACGTCTTTACGAAAGAAATATTAGTTTTTTTGTTTTTAAGGGTACCTACCTATACTCTCTCGGTGGTCCCATTTAAATTTGGTAAAGATCTCATGAAGACCTTCGGAGATAGACAATGGGACTCTAAAATATATAACAGCATATCACTCGCGATTGCTGTAATCGCATGTTTCTTTCTTAAACAACTTAACAGCTTCTGAATTCGGGGCCATTAATTGCTCCTAGCAATTGCACCTAGTTTGGCAGTGGCACTGATTTCAGAAGCTGTTAAGTTTTTTAAGAAAATTATTATATACTTTTTAGTTTTTTGAACTCATTACTTTTTTATTGCTATAGTTACGCCTTAAAAACTAATTACAACCAGGTAGTAGACAATTTTTTTGGCTAACTATACCTACATTTGAGTATCGCCCCGATATCATGTAGGTATTTAATTTTTCCGTGTTGCAGCTTCTTTAATAAAACAATAACCTAACCGTTAAAAACCCCCGACTCCAACTAGAAAAAGAGCTGTAACTTTTGAACGGCTGAACAGATTTTCATAAAACATAGCTAAGAACACTCGGGATAAAATTATCTATGATACAAGAAAATCGGTTCATCCGTTTGGGAGCTACGATACCACAGGCAGATACACAGACAGACACATTAAATTTATAACACCCCTCTTTTTGCGTCGGGGGTTAAAAATAATAAGAAACTTTTAACAACCTTTCACAGGAACCGTGAGCTTAATGATAATAATCGCTTTTCAAACAGAAAATAGCCAGTAACCTTCGTTATTTAGGCAAGATCGTATGTAGAGTAATTTAGCACGGCAGTTTAAATACAACTACCTGCAGCTGACAGCGAGTAGACCCGAACAGCGCTGAACAATGTTCGAAAACTTTGTTTTAAAGTTTTAGTTGTAGGTACATTTTCGGTAAAACGGTAAGGTGGTCGGTATAATAATTAATCTATCTACTATACAGTGAATTAATAGGTAATTGATTAACCAACTAAAACTAAACCTAACTATGTTCACTGCCTTATTATTTAAAACATACTATAACAATAATAACTTAACCGTCAAAAACCCCCGACTCCAGTTAGAAAAAGAGCTGTAACTTTTGAACGGCTGAACAGATTTTCATGAAACATGCTAAGATGATACCTGATTAAACTAGGTTTGAATTAAAAAGAAATGCATTGAAATCTGTCCATCCCTTTTGGTGCTACGATGTCATAGACAGATACACAGATACATACTACAAATTTATAAAACCCCTCTTTTTTGCCGAGGGTTAAAAAAAAATACCATAAATTCTATAGAGCTTATTAAAATTTGTCAGAAACTTAAATCTGCTTAAACAGCTGTAAAATTAACATTCGTTCCTAAGTAGAGCGTGGGAAAACTACATTCAATTATTCTTACAAATCTTAAGTTGAGGAACTTTGCTCCAGTTGGCACCGGTGTAATCCGGATTATTGCGGTACATGTATAACTATGAGCAGTAATTGCAACATTTAAATCCTCTAAAACATACAAATTACCCTTGCAATAAAACACAGAAATTTCCAGAATAAGCTGACATTTCATTTTATGAAAAACGTATACAGTGCAAGGTCTGCTGATACTGGAAATGTCTGGGCAGTTCAGTTTCAGTCCTGCTATAAGAGTTCGTAGTAAGATCCACACTACGTCACACAGGTTATCGTTAAATAAATATTATAATTTAAAAAAAAAACTCAAGAAAACGCTTTTGTCATCCAAACTGAACGTGTATGCAGAATTTCAACTCAATCGGAAACCGGGAAGTGAGTCAAAGGCAAATGCCCACTCTTGGCCCGTAGGTAGGCAGGTTCGTTACACCATTGTGAAAAATACAAAAAAATATCTTATTTAGTAACTAAAATATTGTTATTATTTATTTGTTTGTAACACTCGGGAATTAAAAATTTATATTAAAAAGACATTCAATCAATTATGCATGTGATGCAATCTTCATTTCCGCACGTTATGTCAATCTTATAAAAGTAGTGATGGCAAATGTCACAAAAAATCGAAATCAAATAAATCGAGAACTGAATGATCTTCTAAAAAACTTTTTTCTTTTGTTTCGCTTCCTATATTAAAACGTTTAATTTCTATAGAATAGGTAAAATAAATGTCTATTGATTGTCTTCCGGAATCTATGCAGTGCTGGTTCAAGTTTATTAAAAATATCGATTCATAGCTCTATAACATCGGTTTTTGATAAATCGATGCCGAATCGCCATCACTACTTCAATGATAATTGAAATTGACAGTCTGTGTTGACAGTTAACATTTTGTTTATTGCGGGTTGTTTGTTGTGCTTTGTGAGTTGTGATTTTTCCTACACGGTTTTGCTATTTTCTATCCGATGACTTTGATTAGTATTATAGCGATGACAACCTTGGCTTTACATTAGATTCCGTACCCGCTTACCACGACAACACTGGCTTGCCAGTCAACTCCATGTTTGTTTTATATGAACCTTGAATTTTTTTCATACAATTTAAAAATTCTGTCCAAGTTCTATGTAAAAAATTGTGGTTGATTTTGTATCTATGATGTCAACCCTAATGCCTATGATTTGCTGTATTTATGGACGCCACTTGGCCAAAACCTCCTTAACGAATGAGCATATCCCTTTAACTTCCAAGATTTTTTTACATAGTTAGTTAGTTACAAGTGAAGCTAATAAAAGCGTTTTAAAAAAGCGCTGAAGGTACTCTGTCTACGGCTGAAGGCGTTGGTCCGCGTCAGTTGCGTTCTAATAGTCCAATAATATTCTGAACAATGACCTATTTTTGTACAAATGCGACGCATAATTTGACGACACGGTTGGCGCAGTGACTAAGCGATTAGCTTTCTGCGCTACGTTCCGCGGGTTCGATCCCCGCACGGAACAAATATTTGTATGATCTACAGATTTTTGTTTCGGGTCTGGTTGTGTGTGCATGTGACATGTATGTTTGTAAACTGTACCCTCGATACAGGAGAAATCCTAGAGAGGGGCAATGTTTTAAAAAAAAAAATAAGAAAAAATGCTATAGTATCGTATCATTTAGTCATTGTTAATTTTTATTTTCTTGTTGTTTTATTTTTTGGAATGTGTTTTTTTACTTTTTTGTGTCGTGATTTGTGTGAAATAAATTGTTTTTCTTTCTTTCTGCAGTTTGTCGAACCGTAAATTAAACACTGTTTTCTCATAAGTAGGTATTTTTCTTGTATAGCTTTAAGGTACAAACAGATGGGGCTTATGTCGTGAACATCATCATCAGCCTGTACCAGTCCACTGCTGGACATAGGCACCTCCAATCTCTACTCTTACATATTTTTAAATACGTTTTATTTTATTTCATTTGCATTTTTTTAAATTAACTTATTTGGTTTACATTTTAATAAATTTTAAAAGAAGCATAGTACAAGTCAAGAAATTCCAAATATCTTGCACTTCATAACATTATAACAAAGCCTTTTAATAATAATTTTTACCTACAAATCTTAACTTTAGTGGCCTTTCCGGTCCGTGCCGGTATTATCCGGCTAAATGCGGTTAAATGATCTCTCGACTTTGCAGCCCTCATTATGGGACTTAACAAATTAAGTGCAGCGCTTTTTGCGCTAATTTGACGGAGACGATTAACGTTGACTTGTTTGCAACGTTTATGTTTGGGTTGTTTTGTTATCCATTGTTGTCTTTGCGGATATTATCCTATTTTAACCGACTTCAAAAAAGGAGGAGGTTCTCAATTCGGATTTTTATAATTATATATTTTTTGTATGTTCGATCATGACTCCGCCATAATATAAGCGGATGAGCAAAATTCTTTTTTTGTTCGAAAGGGGTTTATGCTGAAATGGTCGCATTTTTTAGTAAAGATCTGATGAAGATCTTCGGAGATGGACAATGGAACTCTTGAATGAATAACAGCATATCACTCGCGATTGCTGTAATCGCAATTTCTGTATTGTTTATGTCACTCAAAATAGAAAAATAAAATAAACTTTAAAAAAAGTTAAAAACCGACTTCAAAAAACTAAAAAGTATAAAATAATTTTCTTAAAAAACTTAACAGCTTCTGAAGTCGGGGCCTTTAATTCTTCAATGCACCTAGCTAGGCAGTGGCACCAACTTCAGAAGCTGTTAAGTTTTTTAAGAAAATTATTTTACACTTTTTAGTTTTTTGAAGTCGGTTTTAACTTTTTTTAAATATGAATGTTTTAAAAAGGACATAGATTAGATCGTAGGCCGTATTTTAAATCGTAGAATAGATCTTTATTTCATGTAGGTAAACTAAATAATAGGCACATTATGAATTAATGTCGAGACTCTAGGTGCGCGGTTCCAAATATTACGTCATATGGAGAAGAACCGGCAAGAAATTCCACGGAAACTCGTTTAAAATAATGTCTGCGGTTCGTAACATAATGAATTAAAATCCTTTTCTTGTAGCTTATTTAAAATCAAAAGCATTTCTTGCATAGCAACTTTTATCATTTCAATTTATTTAAAAGCATACGTATGCAACATTTCAACCGTTTCTTAAAAAAACTAAGAACTATTTTGTTCTATCAAATACACTCAAAGGGCACACACAAAACTAAATGAAAAATATATTTTGTGGAATTTTCCAGTCAGCATTTATATTGTGGCTGTGGATTTACACTTACAGTCATGAGCACAAAAATGTATAATATTAATGTAGTTGTATTAAAAAGATTTTTTTAGAACTAGGGATTAAAATATTCCAAAATTATTCACATAATACCTGCAAACACATAATAAAAATTTATGTATAAATAGTTATAAGTAACTATGCATAATTTACTTGTTTAGTATAATTATCTTGTCCGTGCACCTACCATACTTTTTTCTCTGCATCACCCTTAGGTTGACTGGTAGAAAATGCCTACGGCATTAAGTCCGCCTCTGTACTTAGTGCATAAAGTATAAATAAATAAATGTTTGGTTTGTGTTCAAAGATTTCACAATCACCAGTTTTTTTTAACCTACGGAAAAACAAGAGGGTTGTTATAAGTTCGTAGTGTGTATCTATCTGTGGCATCGTAGCTCCAAAAGGAATGGACCGATTTCAATGCAGATTTTTTGTTTCAAAGCTAGTTTAATCGGGAATCATTTATTTTAAGGGAAGTTGTGTTTCATGAAAATCTGTTAATCCGTTCAAAAGTTACATCTCTTTTTCTGGTTGGAGTCGGGGTTTTTGACGGTTAGGTTATTATTTCTTATGTCTGTCGCTACTTGTATACATTTTTATGCTCGTGACTGTACTCGTAAAAGAGTGGTCTGTCTAGTGTATTGCATTTATTGACTGACCTCTAGAAGCCACTGCAGTAACACGGTTTTAGATTTTCTACGCCAGAAAAACTCAAAAGAATTTTCATATTATTTAGAACGTTGGAATTTTTGTACCAACTGCTGCAAATACATACAAAAAATCGTCGAATTGAGAACCTCCTCCTTTTATGTAAGTCGGTTAAAAAATGGGGTTAGGTCTTTTTTTCACTGTCAACCACACGGCGAGATTCTTGTTATTTTCAATAAACCAGTAAACTTAATATCTGCAAGTATGTTATGTTTGTCGAAGTCGTGAGGCGTGATCGAGTTGGAATACAATTTCCGTTGCCCTCCGTGTCAGGATATTGGTTTTAAAATATAACATCCACTGCCCTGTGAAAATAAAGAATTGAACTATTGGTATGGTGTCGGACAAATAAAGGAGAGACGCCGAAAGAAAGCAAGAAAGAAAGATAGAAAATCGCGTATATTGGCACAATTAAAATTAAAACATAACATTCGCCGCCTCGTCTAACACCAATTGACGCCTCCTTGTGTGTCTAAGATCTTGCTGTATAAACCTAACCGTCAAAAACCCCCGACTCCAACTAGAAAAAGAGCTGTAACTTTTTAACGGCTGAACAGATTTTCATGAAACATAGCTAAGATGATACCCGATTAAAATAGCTTTCGATAAAAAAACCGCATTGAAATCGGTCCAACTGTTTTGGTGCTACGATGCTACAGACAGATACATACATATACTAGATACACAAACTCATAACACCCCTCTTTTACGTCGGGCGTTAAAAATGGCGGCCGATCGGCACCTTATGATGTAAATTGCCCAATGGCCGTTAACCTTAAGCTAAAAGGAATTCACTTTATAATTAATTACTTTTATCTGATTAAAAATCGAGTTTAATTATAAACATGGTATAATATTATTTCATACCATAAAACCCTAGCTGTTTCAATTAAACAAAGTTTATTTATTATTCATCAGGAATCAGCCTATAATTACCCAACGGGTATTATAATTTAATGGATTACTCTGCATTATGTTAATTTAATATACAGGGTGACTACTTCAAACATTTACATATTTATTGAAGGAGGGTATTGTACTCATCATTATAAAAAGCTTTTACTATGGGACCAACCTTGAAATCACGAAAAACAAATCAACTGTTCCTTAAAGTTAATCGAGTACTTATTTAATTATTACAATACCTACACAATATACATGGTACAATACAGTCGTTTATAATGGCCAATGTACAACCGGTCACCCTGTATATTATTAATTTTAATCTCCCACTGGGATTATAGTAGGTACCTATAATTAATGTAACATTTTAATAACTTCATCCAAAACCACAATATTTTCCAGCACAAATGCAAGCCACTCTTCAACTTTACTTTATTTCAATTTGAGTTTTATTTCAAACAGTACAGCTTTTATTTCGACATCCACCGGCGCGTGAAACGTCATAAGAAAGCTCTCTAGCAAATGAAAAACTTCAATGTATGTTGACTTTATTTGATGGATGGGAGACGAGACTGTTTGTCTGTTACCTATACTGTTACTTGTTTTGATTTTTAACCGACTTCCAAAAAGGAAGAGGTTCTCAATTCTGATGATTATATTTTTTTATGTATGTTCTTTTTCTTTTCGTTTTTTTATATTATCTCCGTCATATACTGACGGATTTGCAAAATTCTTTTTTTGTTCCAAAGGGGTTTATTCCAAAATAGTCCCATTTCAATTTGGTGAAGATCTGATGAAGAATTTCGGAGATATACAAAGGAACTCTTGAATAAAAATCTTTGACTTTGACTTTGACTTTGAATGAATAACAGCATATCACTTGCGATTGCTATAATCGCATGTTCATGTATTGTTTATGCCACTCAAAATAGAAAAATAAAATAAACTTTGAAAAAAAGTAAAAACCGACTTCAGAAATCTAAAAAGTATGAAATAATTTACTTAGAAAACTTAACAGCTTCTGAAGTCGGGGCCTTTAATTCTTCAGTGCACCTAGCTTGGCAGTGGCACCGACTTCAGAAGCTGTTAAGTTTTTCAAGAAAATTATTTTATACTTTTTAGTTTTTTGAAGTTGGTTTTTTCTTTTTTTAAAGTTTATTTTATCTAGGAAATTCTTTACAGTGGGTCCAGCGCATAGGTACATAACCAAACTTGAATAAACTTGAATACAATAGTGAGAGCCTAAACTTCGAGCTACCTTGTAAAAAAAGTAACCGATCATAAAGTTGGGACTCCCATCTTCATGACTTTATATTATATATTAAATTAATTACTTTATAAATATTCTTTAAATAGAAAAGATTCGTTTTTCGAAAAAAAAAATTAGAAAAAAAATGTCACTTAGTACAAAAAGCCTTTCAACCGTCGATATTATGTTGGTACCATGAGCCCAGGGTCGATGGGCTAGCTAGGCTAGGTACTGGCCCTTGAGACCTAGCAGAAGAGTCAGTGTGGCCCTTAGTAAGTAAGTGAGTAAGTAAGTAAGTAAGTGAGTAAGTAAGTAAGTGAGTAAGTAAGTAAGTAAGTGAGTAAGTAAGTAAGTAAGTAAGTTAGTAAGTGAGTAAGTAAGTAAGTAAAACTTTATTTGTGATACATAGGTAGGTACAATAGATAAGTATTTCTAAATATTTAAGTGCTCCATGATCTGCCAATTATAGGCATACAAAAATTAAGCATGCAGATACACACATGATAAAGCAGACATAAAATATAACCTACTCAAAGATAATATTATTTACTTACATTATAAAATTTCGCGAATTTTTTTTACGCTAAAAAGTTTGGAGAACCCTGATCTAAACTATTTTCACACCCATACTCACAATGCCAAAACCGAGTCGCAGTATAATTTACAATTACGATTCAAATAAGCTACACTAACTCAAAATTTAAACCGCAGGACGGTGGCAGGCTTAGGGTTAATTTACATTGCAAGTCAGGTACTTACACCGAGTGGCGACCATGTCTAGACACGCTAACTCATTATTAAAACCAGTTAAGTACTCACTTGAAGTATGGACAACAGGGGAAACCATGGAGATGGCGGTGAAATAGTTCACCAAAGAAAAATCTCGTTGTTGTTATAAAAAATCTCGTACTATGAGATTATTATAATCATTATAGAAATAGATAATTAGATATAGACATTTATTCGCAGGAACATGGGGTTACAAAAGTTCTGTTTCTGCGTTTTTGGACATTCATCCCGTAAAGGAGCAAAATAGGGGATGAATTTCCAAAAACGCAGAAACGCGTGTTTCTTTATTTGTAATCAAAAGCCTAAATCCCAACTTACATTTTTCTCACTTCAAAAACGAAGGGAATACAAACTTTCACCCCCTTTTTCAATCCCTTTAGGGATTGAATTTTCAAAAATCCTTTCTTATTGCTTGCCTACTATACAAAAGGAACCTACTCTCCAAATTTCGTGACTCTAGCTTCAGTAGTTTCGGCTCTGCGTTGATGATAAGTCAGTCAGTCAATAAGTCAATCAGGACTTCTTTCTTTATAATAATTATGATTACTATATTGCTATGACTATGATTATAGAAATAGACATTTAATCGCAGGAACATTGTGTTACAAAAGTTCATAAAATAAATGCAGTACAATGTATTCTGCCTTTGCAAAGGCATGTTAAAATTAATTTCAACAATAATCAAATGGTAGACGTGAGCTAGTGAGTCTACAAAACAAAAAATTAAATTTAAATTAAACATAGTACAAGTTACGCCTTCTGTATCTCGGACACGGCTTATAACAAAATACAATAAATCCACAAATCTATCGGAATAACAGTATTTTACACGAAGCGAAATAGACGCAAATTACCAGCTCAATGGATGTCTTGTTCTAGTTATGGTCACGTAAGCTCCCGCAGTACAGGTATATCACCCACCCATCTCACAAATGTCCATCATAGTTGACGACAAGGTTAAAGCAACTAAAATAGTCTGTAGCTTAAATTTTATATCGGATACTACTCTACTAGTAAATTAGTGGTCAGGGCTTAAAAGAAAGAAAGAAAAATCATTTATTTGCCACAAAAACACTAGAATGATAGACATTGGTTATAAGAAGAGGACAGGTGCATAGACGGAGAAGACATTTTTCTGAATATGGCAACAGTATAAAATTGAGTAGAAAAAATAAATAAAAGAATATGCTTACTTCGATAAGAACCGAGGTGAATAGTCTCATTGATTCTCCCAAAGAACAGTAAATACTTGTATCAGAAATGCGTGGTCATATTGAGGAGTTTGGATCAGACCATCAAACTGAACAATATTTTCAACAGGACCAACATCGTAATCTCAAAAAAAAAAAACAGTCATCATTTCCCATACGTTGTGTCGAGTAGATATTGAAGTTTTGTATGAAATATCTGATTATTTTTTAGTGTTTACGATGTTAGGCTCACAGAGAAAGTTGTTCAGTTTGATGGTCTGATCCACACCCTTAAATATGACCATGCATTTCTGATACACGTTGATGAATGAAGTTGCCAGACTATTAGCTATGTGTTTCTTTGTGAAGAATAACATCCGCCCTAGCATCTCATGGTTTTCGACAATGGTGTCGTGTAATGGACCAGTAGAAATCTACAAGCCGATAAGTAATTTTTCTGGTACCTAATTAAAAAATTGTGGTTTATTGGTATATTTCCTGCGTCTACATAGAGTTGAGACATCGTTTTTATTATCTCTCTTAGCTGCAAGCATAGCCTTCCCTCGAAGTTCACCCTCGTTAAATTCCAATATCTCAAGAGCAATATCAGCGAGTGAATGCAGATGTTAAATCGGGTGCGACCTACATCGAATGGATTCAAGACAAGACATCGTTTTTCTTTCCCCAGAGAGAGCGCTGGAAAACGCACGCTGATTGCGTTCGAAACGCCTCGCGGAAGTTGACAGAAATTTTCCTACGAAGCACGAAGAAAATAATTCAAAAGCTGTAGAATTTCTTGTGGTGAATAAATAATAAAGATTGTAAATATTAAGTGCATGTATAATATTCGTATTTATATACAGGATAATTTTTTATGTAGTAAGCAAAATTTGCAGAGTGATTCAGTGTCTGTTCTCAAATGCATCCGCAGTACTAAAATTCACTCCAAAACAAAATGAAAATTTTGCGCTAGTAAATTATGCGTGTCCTCCATACTAAGTCGAATTTTCGTTTTGTTTTAAAGTGTATCCTAATACTGCGGTTGCATTTAGGACTAGAGACTGAATCACTCTACAAATTATGCACATTACATAAAATATTCGTAATTTAAACCGCGAATTTTCCAAATTTAAATCATCCAAAAAATGTGGAACGCTTCACGATTTTGCGTGTCATCCTTGCGCAGGGGCCATGCTAATCTTCTCTGTATCGTTCCAATTTTAGTATATGTACTGCCGAAGCAAGTACACTTGTACTGCTAAATTTATAATACTGATGTTTACGAGAAAGAAAATACTACTTGCGTGATATAGAACTTTTAAGAAATATAGAAACATAATGGAATTCAGATTAAAAAAAAAATCGTATTTAGAACAACTGTATCTTCTGTTATTTATTAAGCTAATCAATTAAATAAATAACGTCAATTTATTCTTTTAAAAGATAATTTTGTACTGTAATATTTACTCTTGATAAAAGCGCCATCTAGGTTCTCAAAGACATACTAACACATACTGAAGCTGACGTGGCACTGCGTCTTTGTATCGTATATTCGTAACCTCATTCAAAATCTTTTCGGTTTTTGTAAAATATAAAATTATGTTACTAAAAGCTATAATGAACAATATTATTTTAGTTATTTATTTTTATGTGAAGGACGAATAATATTTTCTTCTATTTGATGCTAATGTTTAATTTTGTTATCTAGTTTTTCTAATAGATGGCAGTAATAGGTAGTGATAGAGCTGCCATCTATACGATTTAGTCTGAACTGTTTAGTTACACTCATTTCAACAAAAGGTTTCAATTCTGTATTACGTGGATAGGTGTCGCTTTTCACATAATTAATAAAAAAACTCAAATTATACAATCAACAGGTACTACTTAAGGTTGCCGGATGAGTTCGGGTAAGTCATAAACTTAGAATATTTTCGCTTCCCTAAATCTATGGGGTAAGTAAGTATTATGGATATCTTCAATTAAAATATCTAGGTCCTATACCTAGGCACAGACAAATTCAGGTCATTTTCGCTAAAATATTATTATAATATTTTTTGTAGCCGCAGTCCCTGGAAAAAACAACACTAACCGTACAAAGTACTACACACAAAAGTTCTTGATCATTCATAAATTCTGGGCACGTTTCTAGAGATTTTTCCTTGAAACCGTTGGACTATTTTGGTAATGTCTGGACGCTCCGGAGCCTACCATCAGTCATTAGTAAGAACCACCAGTTATAAACAATGATAATAGCCGTGATATACCGTAGCACATAACGTGAGACGATGTCGACTAGTGATGGGCTGTGGCCCGGGATTTACGGGAATATTTCTTGGAAGTAAAAATTAAAGTAACTAGGTTCAATTGTAGAAGGTTTATTGCACTCACTGGAGCTGTATTTTCAATATTTGGTAATTAATTAACACAGTGGTGGATACGGAAAAGCCAAGGGGGGGGGGCTAACACACTAAAACATTTATGTTCTCCCCGGGGAGGTGATAGACCTAAACATTAATTTTCTTGACACTCTACCCCACAACAAGCAATTTTTAAAATGGTGTCAATTTTTTTGTATGGACTAAAACTTTAGTGACAAATCGGAACTTGGCAAGTTAACTCTCATAACTATAGACGTGTAAATAAAAAACTAGCAATATTACTTAGTAAGTAATAATAAGTAAGTAAGTAAGTGATAAGTAATAATTTGCTGCGACCCCTTTGGCACAATAATAATAATTATTTATTTATTTCAGATAATCAAAATCCATACACTAACATTTAAACCCAAGGTCATTATCATAATAACTCAACTTATTTTATATGTTTTCTTTGTTTTTCCTTTTATTTTATGTTGTGCTAAAAAAACTCTTTTTCTTTCTTTCTTTCTCTATAAATTCCATTCACCTATTATTTCTAGCAAAGTGGACAATCACAATAAAATTGAGATTTATTAGAGTATTCAGAAGAGCTACTTACCTTATCAATTCCAAGGAGGGCTCCCGCTCTCTCCCCCCTTTATTATTCGCCACTGCTCTTTAATTGTTCTAGATTGTTCTAGGACAGAATAGAAGGGGCTCAATAATATGCTTTGTTGAAAGCCAAAAACCAGTTGAGAAAACTTGAAGTAACTGGAGTGCTTACTTAGTGTAATCCAATTTATTTCAGTAGGTACAGTATACCCGAGCAAAGGGTCCGGAAATCACTAAGAGAAACATAAGAAGTAAATTCAAATAAAATTCAAAAGTCAAATAGTATACTTCTGTTCCCTTTATCTTGCTTAAACGCATAGTCTTGCAGTTTCATAAGCCCCAATTAAAAGTTCTTCTTGACTTCTGTTTGAGAAATGGAGGCATATTTACTTAAACCTTAGTTTTTAGGGTTCCGTACCCAAAGGGTAAAACGGGCCCTATTACTAAGACTCCGCTGTCCGTCCGTACGTCTGTCCGTCACCAGGTTGTATCTTATGAACCGTGATAGTTGACAGTTAAAATTTTCACAGATGATGTATTTCTGTTGACGCTATAACAACAAAAACTAAAAAAACAGAATAAAATAAATATTTATGGGGGCTCCCATACAACAAACAGGTTTTTTTTGCCGTTTTTATAAATAATGGTACGGAACCCTTCGTGCGCGAGTCCGACTCGCACTTGGCTAGTTTTTATTTATAAATTTAATGAATTGGGTGATATGTTCGGTAAGCGAAAAAGTCCTTCAATCAAATAAAAAAATATGGTTATGCAAGAAAAATAAGGATATACCTAATATGTAGAAATGCAGTGATAGCATAGCGGTGGAACGCTTGTCTTCCATGCAGGAGGAGGGTCTAAGGCTTACATTTAGAGACGACAGAAGCGAGTCTAAGCGAGAACTTACGCTTCCATCTGTCAAAATTTGTTCGTAAAATTGACATATGGAAGCGTAAGTTCACGCTTAGACTCGTTTCTGTCGTCTCTGAATGTAAGCCTAAGTTCGAACCCGCGGGTCTACCGCGTAACTAAAATTGTAATGAACATCGACATCGGTATTAAACTTCAATACGATCGTGAGAGCCTAAACTTTGAGCTAACTTGTATTTTTTTTACCAATCAAGTTAGCTCAAAGTTTAGGCTCTCACGATCGTATTGAAGTTTAATACGAATGTCGATGTTCATTACAATTTTAGTTACGCGGTAGACCCGCCGGCCCGTACCTCTGACATTTCTTATTTACTCGTATGATCGCAATTTGATTATCACTTGCATTATCGGTGTAGAAAAACATCGCGAGGAAACCTGCACACCGTGCACCTAGTCTCGACATTTCATAAGTGCCTGTATCTGGTTTACATGAAATAAAGATCTATTCTATTCTATTCTATTCTACACCTCAGAGGGCCTCATAAACTTCTCGATGACGTGTGTACTTGTGTAATATGTAGTTAGCCAACCTGTACTAGGCCAGCGTGGTGGACAAAGGCATAACCCTTCTCATTCCGAGAAGAGGCCCGTGCCCAGCAGTGGAACAGTAATGGGCTGGATTTATTTATGGATATGCACAATTTTTTATAAAGTAGTTATTTCTGCCATAAATCAAAATTTTGCCTGGTAATTGGCAACAGAATTTTTTCTATGGTAGGTACTTAACGCGAGGAACAATAGGCGTGATGCCATTTTTAGATAAATAATTGGTGTAAATCCAGTAAAACATATTAAATTCATGATTAACTTTACACCATATTTTATTTGAAATCCCCTTCAAAATAAAATGAAGTGTCTACTACATAAATTACTGCAGTACCAAAAAGCGCTCAGTTTGCATCCCGTTTTTTCGCCACAAATCCCGGGCTCCAACTTGTCAGCACTATATTGTATGGTTTGAGCTTGGGAACATTACTCTGGAGTGAATCCCTATACTTAGTTTCGCAACATATCACATTTAGGGATATATTTGGGCTATTTGTGTGTACATTTCATATTTAGGAGGGTAGATAGATTTCGTTGAACTTAAAATTGTTATTTGCGAACTCAGACGTGCTTTGGGGACATAGTTATGTATAGTATGACTATTTCACTTTTTTTTTTTGTTCTCAGTGTCTGTTTTATTTTTTACTGTTTAAAGGTTAAGTTAATTTTTATTTTATTTCTCTCTCGTGTGTTGTCGCTGTCCGTGCTGAATAAATGTATTTTCTTTCTTTCTAGTACTTACTCGCAAATCTTTATGAGCCCTGAACTGAGCTCATAATCTCTCTCTCTCTCCTTCTAGCACCTATAATAAGTGATATTATAGATGCTAGAGGGAGAGAGTTCGAGGGCTCATAAAGATTTGCGCGTTCTATAGCCGTCCCGCGGGTCTACCGCGTAACTAAAATTGTAATGAACATCGACATCGGTATTAAACTTCAATACGATCGTGAGAGCCTAAACTTTGAGCTAACTTGTATCTTTTTTACCGATCATGAAGATAGGAGTCCCAACTATATGATAGGTATTTTTTTACAAGTTAGCTCAAAGTTTAGGCTCTCACGATCGTATTGAAGTTTAAGACCGATGTCGATGTTCATTACAATTTTAGTTACGCGGTAGACCCGCCGGTGCAGTTTTTATTTTACCTATGACTTGTCTGCACGGGTAGTCAGCAGTTGAGAATTGGCCTAACGTTAGCTCTAGGATTAAAATAGAAACAAAGAAAGGGAATTTATTTATTTTTGACGAAATAATAAATGATAAAAACACATAAAATAATATAACAGAAAAGGATTAAAAGAAATTAAATGTTTAATCTATATATTAATACGTGAAGAGAAAACTTTGTACCCCTTTTTAAGGATATTGCGCGCACGGAGGAGTGTGAGATTTGGAATAGTTAAGTTTATAGAAAATGATAATATACTTAGGTAAAAAAATTAAATAAAAAAAAAAACTTGCGATTAAATTTACGCATTTTTAATTTAAGTATGTGTTTTTAATAAGTAAAACCAATAGTAGCTAAGAAGTTATATTAATTTTATCTGAGAAGTACTAAAATAGTCTATAAAATACTTTTTATTTGAATAAGCTAACATTCTTAGTTTATTATTGACCCGGATTCATTGCTTCCCAGTGTATATAAAAAATGTAAATAATATACCTACCAGTACCTACTTATTAATAAAGTACTTTACTCACGCACAAAAATACTTTAATAACAAGTTACCTATCAGAAAATGTGTATTCTACAATCTACCCTTAATTATCCCGACCCTCACTCGAACCGAGCTTCGTAAACGCACACACGGCACGTGGCGATGTGAAAACACAGTAATATGAAGGCAAATAAAGATATTAGTTTGTTTGTATAGTTGTAATTATGAGTTGATCTGATCCTGGCCCGGGGTGGGAGTCACGTCATGTGCAGGACTGAACAAAGATTAGAAGACTAGGACCGGCGGGTCTACCGCGTAACTGAAATTGTAATGAACATCGACATTGGTATAAAACTTCAATACGATCGTGAGAGCCTAAACTTTGAGCTAACTTGTATTTTTTTACCGATCATGAAGATAGGAGTCCCAACAATATGATAGGTAATTTTTTTACAAGTTAGCTCAAAGTTTAGGCTCTCACGATCGTATTGAAGTTTAACCAATGTCGATGTTCATTACAATTTTAGTTACGCGGTAGACCCGCGGCTTCGCACATGCGCAATTTCTCTACTATCCTTACATTTAATATCAAATTATTATACATACTAGTGGTCGCCCAGTGGTATATTTTTTTAAATCGGTTCACAATTGTCGACAACATCGATAAACATACTTACACAAAAAAAAATACATACAGACGAACATAGAACCTCCTCCTTTTTTTAAGTCGGTTAAAAAGGACCTACATTCATGTTAAAGATACACACCACGTTACATTGATACAACGATATTAACCGAACCTCAATGGTTAAAAGTAGGTATCAATAAATATTATAGTTTTAAAAAAAAAACTAAAGAAAACGCTTTTGTCATCCAAACTAAACGTGTAAGCAAAATTTCAGCTCAATCGGAAACCGGGAAGTGGGTCAAATTTAACTTCCAAGATTTTATTACATAACTAGTTAGTTACAGGTGAAGCTAATAAAAGCGTTTTAATAAAACTCGTTTTCGTTACCACCAGTCGTTTTAGAAGAGTTTATAAATAAAAAACACGTGAAAATCTCATTGGATTTCGATCATAAAGTTGAATGGAAGTGGGTGTCAGGGTGACGGAGTACGCTTTATGCTGAGTAGCTGTTCCATCCTGGATTTGGCTGAGTGTAAATTGGAATTGAAAGCCTAGACCTGCTTACTGGGATCTTAGATTTGATGTGAAACCCGTGTTTTTTTTAACCACCGACAAAAAAGAGGGGTGTTATAAGTTTGTGGTGAGTATCTATGTATCTGTGTTTCTGTGTTTCTGTCTGTAGCATCGTAGCTCCAAAACAAATGGACCAATTTCAATGCAGTTTTTTTAATTGAAAGCTAGTTTAATCGGGTATCATCTTAGCTATGTTTCCTGTTCAGCCTTTCAAAAGCTACAGCTCTTTTTCTAGTTGGAGTCGGGGGTTTTTGACGTTTAGGTTATTATGAAGCCGTACAGATAACACTAGTTTACCTGATTTTTATAGCCCAGTTGAAAGTTGTTAAATGTTTATTTTGGAAACAGTAATTCGGATATATTTTTTATTATAATCTGTCATGTCTGGTTTTATAAATATCAAACATCAAACTAAAACCACCACACAGGGAAGTTGAATTTTTTTATTGACAGTAGAAAAAAAATGTGACGTGTTAAAATATCTTTGCTAACACTTTTGGGTTTAAGGTAAGTAGGTAACATAATTAAACAAATAAATTTTTGTGGGGAACCTAAATAAAAAAATTAAAAAACTAGTGTAATAAACCTTCTGACGTAATTAAATCGGACTATATTGGCTCAATATGACTGCCTTAGTATGGAAAAAATGACTTTTCAGGCTCCATCAGAACCAAGTTATTCGGTTATAATTTGCTGTAATTTGTCAATCAACTTGTCATCATTATGAAAAACTTTTTACAATAGAACCAACCCTAAAATCGCGAAAAAAATCTGGTGTTCCATACAGATACTTAATTCAATATTACTCAACTACTCCACCACTGGAACTGCAGATTTTATTCACGATTTTATGGTTGGAAAAATATCTAACGGATTCAAATTAAATTTTTATTGTCTTTTTAATTTATCGTTCTTGATAAAGGAAAAATGTTTTATATAATTTATGTTTTTTTTATTTGTAGGCCGCAACTCTTTTATTTATTTATCCTATGTATTAATTATATTTTTAAATAGTATCGTATTTACCATATTTATATTTAAGTATATGAATATTTTTGTTTCCTCCGTCCGTGTGTCACTGCAGAGGTGCCAACTGAAAATCAGCGCTGGGTGTTCGTATGCCCAGCAAATGCTGAGTTGGCAACCCATTTGGTACTGGCATTCCGACAGCACGTTGTTTTTATTGTTACCTTTTGCTTTTTTATTTTTACATTTTTATGTTTGTGCACTGTGTTGTCTGATGTCTAGTCCAAATAAATGTTTTATCTTTCTTTCTTTCTAAATTACTTCCATCAATAGTTAATGCTATCATAATCAGTAATCAACAACTAATTAATTTCACCGAGGATTAATACTCTACAAGACTTTCACACTTCACCAAATTGTTAAAAAGTTGTTAAAACATCGGCGAAACGTTACAAATCACTCAATCAAAAAATGTATTGGTCATCGACACAAAAAAGCCATTGATGAGTATTTTATGGGTGACTAGGCTCACCTGTCGACGCGGTCACCATGAAATTGTGGCTATTCTATATCCCATAAGAGGGTGTAATGAAGAGCCCTTTTATTTATAGTGTTGTGCATTTAGAATAATGGAATATATTTTTATTTATTTTTTATAATATATTTTTTTGTGACTTAATAACGTAAATTTTTAATTAATTATGTAATAATTTGCTAATTGTAATACTAATTAATTTATAACTAAAATTGAAAAATATTTGTACGCCTTGTATGGCAGAACATATTGGAAACTTCACACCATTAATTGAAAGACCTATTTATGTACCTATGTTTTCACAAATAAAGATTATTCTATTCTATTCTATTCTAACCCCCGACAAAAAAGACTGTTATTTTGTAGTGTGGCATCGTAACTCCAAAACTAATGGACCGATTTCAATGTAGTTTTTTGTTAATTGAGAAAAGATTTGTATTTTTGTTTGTGATGAATAAACCCAAAAACTACTGGACCGATTTTAAAAATTCTTACACTAGTACCACTGAGAAACATAGGCTATATTTTAATTTCGAAAATATTAAGGATCCCTATTAAATTCAATGGAATCCAAAGTTACTATTAATATTATTGTTTATTCTGACCTTCAGGCTTAAAACAACGATCATAAATTATTATTATTATGTTAGAATTACAATATTTCTAATTTCATCGCCCTTACTTAGAATTCCAGCCATTCAGTAAACTTTCTAATAACAATATAATTGTTATTCCATCCTCCCTAATTAAATAACATGATACCTAATAAATCCAGCCCATTAGAAGAAAGAAAGAAAAATAATTTTATTCCATACGGGATAATACTGTCTTACTAATAATTACTTAATTAATTAATTAATTACTATTTACTGCCCAACTTCTCAGAATGAGAAGGGTTAGGCCTTAGTCCACCACGCTGGCCTAGTGCGGGCGGTCTACACACAGTGACACACACCATCGAGAACTTTAAGAAGCCCTCTCAAATGTGCAGGTTTCCTCACGATGTTTTTCTTCACCGTTATCGCAAGTGATAATCAAATTATGATCTGAGCGCCGAGCACGAATGTTTTGACGTATAGTAACGTAAACGTAAGCAAATTTTGATCATAAAATACGATGTATCTATCGCATTTTTGTTCAATTTTATGCAACAAACACACTTGTTTCGTGAAAACGTAAAAATATTGCATGTATTTCCAAAAAAAATCATAGATATAGAAGTTTTTTTGTATTTTTTACACACTGTCTACGTGTCTATCATCCATATTTCCAATCGCGGGACTACTGGAAGAAATTTCTTTAGAAATAAGTAGTTCCATTGTGCTCATATGTCTGTAACATTTTTATTGCCATGTTTCCTTGTGTGTACATAAATAAATAAAGTAAATAAATAGATTAAACGTGTATTTTTGGTTCATTTGCTTACGTTTACTTTACCATGCGTCAAAACATTCGTGCTCGGCCCACTGCACATGAATTCTAAAAGTCAGAGGTGTGGGCCGGATTCGAATAACATAATAATATTCACAAAATTCAAATGTTGATACGTTCTAAAGGAGAACTCTAAGAAACCACAAAAGAACAACATGGTTGGTGGTTTCATTATAACAATATGTTAGAAAATTCACTCGCTATTCATAACATTTGAAAGTTAACAAACTCATGTAATTAATTTATATGTTGAACTTTGATTTTTGTAAGGTAAGTAATTAATTTAAAATGGGGCTGGAATAACTTTAATGTTGGAGTTTATTCGGTTTCTCAGGAAAGTTGTATCTATGTGTTTATTCAAGGGTATAGTAAGCATTGCTGCGTTGCCCGAGAAAAGGAAAGAAGAAAGAAAGAAAGAAAGAAAGAAAATACATTTATACAGCACATTAATAGTGATTCAACAGACAAAAATAAAAGATAACATAAATTAAATAACGTAACCGTCAAAACCCCCGACTCCACCTAGAAAAAGAAACGTTACTTTTGAACGGCTGAACAGATTGATCATGAAACATAGCTAAGATGATACCTAAATAAACTACCTTTCAATTAAAAAGAACTGCATTGAAATCAGTTTTGGAGCTACGATGCTACAGACAGATACACACTACAAACTTATAATACCTCTCTTTTTTGTTGGGGGTTAAAATAAAAACAAACACGTAACAGAATATCATAAAAAATAAAAACAAGCGATTTTGCTATATTATTATTTGTTTCAGTACATTTTGTGTAAAAATGCATTATCGCAGCAGTGTATAAGATCGCATGCGTGTTAACACAAAGTGTACTAAAAATATCGCAGCGATAATACCAGCGTTATACCGCGGCTGTGTGGTCCAGCCTTTATGGCCTCATTACTATAAAAATGCTTTAATTTCTAAAGTGAATAGAGGCAGTCAAGTGAAGTTCTAACTAAAGATATGAAACACTCACTGCAACCGCGACGAACACTTCAAGCTATGGAGTGCGGAGTTCAAAAGTTTATTGAGTCACTGTGCAGATAAATAGCAGAAGTAGAGGCTACGTAAACCCGTTACTAATAAAAACTTGTCATTTTTAAACAGTGAGAAAGAAAGAAAGAAAGAAATAAGGTTTATTTGTCAACACAATAGGTTAAATCACACCATAATCGCGCAGTAGATGCTTGTCAAACTTCACTTTGGGTATTACGTACTTGCCGATAGCGACGCGACAGCTACCGCTTACGGGTTCGCCCTCTGGCGGACAATAAAAGAACTAAAAAGTGCATACTTGGCACTGCAAACGCGACAAGCAGACACAAGCGGACGAATGCTGTACATAATAATTATGAATTTGTTTGACAGTTCGCGATCCATCGCACTCCGTCTAGTGTCTACTGTCGCGTGGCTGCCGGGTCGCTGTTAGGTGATTTTTACGTAAGTGCGGGAGTGACATTGGAGCAGGCTGGCTGGTGGTTGGTTGATTAAATTGTACCTATCCTTGTCGTTTCTATGCCAATGAATAGAGATGGCTGACGTAAGAGCTAGTTTAGTTAACCCTTTAAAAGGATTGGTGGTGAAAGGTTGAACCATAATTTCAATCTATGGTGCAATCAAAAATGTATATTTATGTATTGTAATGTTATTGAAAATATCGAGGTAAATGAATTAATTGTAGGTATCTATGTAGGTACAGGATATTTTTTTATGTAGTGCGCATAATTTGTAGAGTGATTCAGTCTCTGTTCCTAAATGCTACCGCAGTATTGGGATACACACAAACAAAACGAAAATTCGACTTAGTATGAAGGACACGCATAATTCACTAGCGCAAGCCTTACAAAATCTTCTTTTTTTTTGGAGTGAATTTTATTACTGTAGTTGCATTTGGGCATGGACACTGCATCACTCTGCAAAGTTTGAGCACTATATAAAATATTATCCTGTTACATAAGGAAACTTTTAAAATAAAATGAGAATGACATGTTACAAAATTATTATAGATAAATGGTTTTGAGTTCATTAATTTACACATTGTTTATAAACTAAGGAAGAATAGTAGTGCGTAGAAAATTGAACTTCTGTTTATATAAATATTCAATGGCTAATATAACGCACACCTGGCGCCCTCTGTCAAAGTTACAGACACCAGTAATTTGTATTCAGTAAAGGAATGTTAGATACCTTTATCTTTTATAAAAATTAACGAAGAATTTATGTAAAGGAAAACCGTTCCAGTAATGTAAAACGAAGAAATTTTTACCCAAGAACTTTTTGTTAGGTATATAAAATTTCTTGGGACAATAATACGAACTTTCGACTCTGCTAAGACAGAAAGAAATTGTAGAAGCAATAAATACTTATTTGCAAAGTTAAGCTATATTGTGTTTCGTTTGTCAATTTTCCAATAGGTATCCTATTTTTGTTTATCTACAGTTTGGTGATCTGTACGTACAATAAATAATCCAGCCCATTGATGTCCCACTGCTGGACACGGGCCTTTTCTCAGAATGAGAAGAGTTGGGCCTTAGTCCACAACGCTGGTCTTGTGCGGGTTGTTTTGACTTTGACTTTATTTTTCATATTCTTCTCAGCAAACCCTTTCATTTGATACCCATATCACGGGAGTGCATAAAATTAACTAGTCCGCCATCTTTGGGAGTCCGCCATATTGAATTTAGAATGACGTCACTTAGCTAACCATGCATTGTCATCCAAACTAAACGTATGCAAAATTTCAGGTCAATCGGAAACCAGGAAGTGGGTCTTTAACTTCAAGATTTTCTTACATAGTTACAGGTGAAGCTAATAAAAGCGTGTTAAAAATAAACAATATTAACCGCGTTAGTTCCAAGAATTTCACAGTTTGGAGGCACTAACTACCCATAAAATTGTGTAACTCTCCCCAGACACGAGTTTAAATTACTTTTTAGCAGCTGAACGGGGTTTAAAAATTAACGGATTGCTCGGAGATTTAAGAAAATGTTTTGTTAGGATCGCCGTGATTACGACTAAGTAATTAATCCATTTAGTCCGGATTTGTTGCGTAAGGTAAATGAGTTTTATATTGCGTCGGTTTGTTAATTAGCCTTAAAGTCAGTTTTGTAGTGTCAGAGAGGAAACCCAGTGGATGAACGGTGTTGCAGCCTACTCTAACACCACTCCCTTGGGTAGAACGGCTAAAAAGGGGAGAAAATATTTTTTTTTTTAAATTTCTCTCTCGATTTTTCGTTTTGACTTCCGTCAAGGAGACAAAGGGTGGAGAAAACGAGATTACCTACAAAAAATTGGAGACAAACTATATAACTATGCTAAATATTATCATACTCGTGCAAAGTTTTCTATATAGATTAAAATTTTATCGTCATCAAAATTTTATTAAAAACCAATTAACATTTCCACTAGCGTTGGAACAAAATAATTTAAAAACCAATTATTTGAATTTGAATATCGATCCTATATTCAAAACAAAATCCGTTGATTTGTTATTCTAAAATGAGTGCATCGATTTGATTCGATTATTCATAGGGTCACGGTGTAAACTAATAATCGAATGTATCTTGTTTGCAATTCTGTTCATAAATATGCAAGTTGAGTGGGCGGGCCAATCGGATTTGTAGATCTGGAAGGGATTATTATTCTGAATAAATCAGCTTTTTGATTAATATATTGAAAAAGTAAGTATTTGGTATTTAAATTTTATAGGAACTATATCCCCTTTTATTTATTTTTAAAAGTTTATCATAATAATTCTTGCTTAACAATTTGATTTATACAGAACGATTATACTATTACAAACATTTAAAATCAGTTTAGTAATTGCAAAGTCTCCTACACGAAAACTTTCTTTTATGTATCTAATACTTAATATACACTGCATCAACTTTATAAAACGATGACAAATAAAATAAACAAATACAAAAAGTAAAACCTGACTTGAGATTCGAAGCGATGCTCATTCATGTTGTCAATCGAGCGAGTCACCCCACCGTACTCGCAACCAGCTCTGAATCGCGCAAGCAAAGTTTTCAACGGTTCTAACTATAGATACAAGTTATTCAACTTATCAAGTGTACTTGCTTCGGCAGTACATATACTAAAATTGGAACGATACAGAGAAGATTAGCATGGCCCCTGCGCAAGGATGACACGCAAAATCGTGAAGCGTTCCACATTTTTTGTATGATTTAAATTTGGAAAATTCGCACTAAATCAAATAAAAAAAAAATAAAAAATTACATATTCCTTCATTTTCTTGCTGGACCGGGAATATATTATTTTAATATTATAACTAAAGCCTATAAAAACATCGACATAAAGTGATTATTATTATTATTTCGATTGATCATGTTGATTATTAGTGTTGACATCGATGATCTATCAATCTCTACCAATCATTATGAGGGATAATAACACTTATCAGTTTTTTCCTACTTCAGTAAAATCTAAAGGTCTTCGTAATTTTTTAAATAAGTCATTAAGTAGATACCTAACGTTTTAAATTGTAAATTATAATTATTAAACAGCATTTATTATTTTAATGGTTAATCTTCACCGGATTTTACACGGCTATGTGAGTTATTTGTAGCTCCGTAATTATATTTTTAAATTTAAATATCAAAGTAAGTTCTTCCTTTGCAACATTATTCAAATTGACAATAAGAAATTATGAGTTACCAAACAAATAACCTGCTAAACGATGAAACTCTTAGAGAAGGTACCAGTCTTAATCATTTTGATCTTTGTTACGTTCACGATAAAGTTTATATTTGGATAACAGAAGTTCAAGAGAGGATATAATTGGAAAAAAAATATGAACATAATGCGAGAAATGAAATTCCAAAAAAAAAACGATTTTTTATTCAAACAAATTGTTCGCAAGTAATATTTCAGATATTTCATGTTTATCGTATTGGAAATAATTATGTATTTTACGAAAAAGCTTTGATAACTTCCTTGAAAAGTCTCTTTCATTTTTGTGATTTACAGAGGATCAAATTATAGGGAAATGCAGATTACAGGAGATTATTAAAATCTGTTTCCATAGAGCATTAGCATTTTGTTAGTAAGTTATCAGATAAGTTAGGTTAGGTTCGACGACAGGGTTGGCGCAGTGGCTAAGCGATTAGCTTTCTGCGCTACGTGTCGCTGGTTCAATCCCCGCACGGAACAAATATTTGCATGATCTACAGACAGTTTTTCCGGGTCTGGGTGTGTCTGCATGTGAGATGTACGTTTATAAACTGTACCCTCGATACAGGAGAAATCCTAGTGAGGAGCAACGAAAAAAAAAAAGAAGAAAGGTTTGCCCCTCTCTCACCCCCGAATTAAATTCCTAGCTACGGCCTTGTATGGGACCAATCCAATCCAGAAATCGCGAAATAAATTCAGCTGTTCCATACATTCACTCAATTATTTTTCGCCTTGTTCATAGTGATAAGTACATCAATACTTATGATATATTTAAGAATAAATTGTAGTCTCTACTTCAAGACTAAATGTAAAATAACAGTTAAAAATAACGCGCCGTAAAATTATTTTTGCCATACATATTACTTGTGTATTCCCGTTAAGACCATAGAATGCAACCCTCTTATATTTTACGCGCAATTTCTCAATCTTGCACACTTCAGATACAAAACTTTACAAAAGACATAAGTACCGGACATACAATAGAACAATCTTTATACAATTGTATACAAGTGTGTGACGAATCACGGATTGTAAGAGTCCTTCATTCATGGGATCCACTCGATCCATACATCGTCGGCCATATTGATCGAGGATCTATAGATCTGGTGTGAAATAATGGTTAATTTATGTCAACCCGTGACGAATTGGCCATCATTGTGTCTGTGGGCTGTTACGTTATTTGATTGAGGGTTAGTATGTTACAGTTAATCGATGGTAGTCGTTTATTATCTCGATAAATGTTATTGTAGTATCTAACACGGTGACAGTAATGGAATGACTTGTGAAAATTTTAAGAGTGGTCTAGACTAATATTATACACAGAAAATATTTGTATTTTTTATTTTTGTTTGTAATGAATAAAGACAAAAACTACTGGACCGATTTTAATAATTCTTTCTCTGGAGAAATATATAGTGATAATAGAGCATTCTACTGGTAGAATGCTATATTATCACTGAGAAACATAGAATACATTTTATTTTCAAAAAATTAAGGATCCCTACGAAAACTCCAATCAGCCGTGCTAAGCCAGGAGGGGCTTATAGTAAATAAATAAATTCAATGCAATACGAAGTTACCTACTATTAATATTATTATTTTACCTTCAGGCTGAAAACTACGATCATAATAATATTATGTTACACTTAAAATACTTCTAATTTCATCGCCCTTACTTAGAATTCCAGGCATTCAGAAAACTTCCCCTAAATTAAATAATAATCCCTACGGAATCTCCAATAATGTAACCCAAGGTATATAAGAAAAAAAAAAAAAGAAAAAAAAAAGAATCACATAAAATGGTTAATATAAAAAATGACGACCCGGTTGGCGCTGGTTGGCGCAGTGGCTAAGCGATTATTTGTATTATCTACAAATAATTGTTCCGGTTCTGGTTGTGTGTGCATGTGACATGTATGTTTGTAAACTGTACCCTCGATACAGGAGAAATCCTAAACTAAACTACTACTACTGCCAGTTTTGTTTCCATTTGTGTCTCAATATCTTAGCTTCCGTATGTGCCTACTGTCTCCATATACTGTGGCTGCTACATTTTTATGATTACTAAGGGGTGGAAGCCTGGATATCCGTCATACAGGTCTCGAACCTAGCGCAGACTCCAGCTCTCACAAAGGTTAAATTATAGCTGTATACCTTTATTATATCATTTGTAACCACTATACATTTATGAGAGAAATAAATAAAATCTATTATTAGATAAACATTATATTTTTTCCGTGCAAGATTTAACCCGCAGCACGTAGCGCAGAAAGCTAATCGCTTAGCGACTTCAATATACTACAACTAAATTAATTATGATTTTATAAATCTAATAATATGTACAAGACTAGGTCTATTCTCAGTTGAAGATACAATTATCTGGGTTAACGGCAACACGCGTCAGTTGTGCACGTGTTAACTGAAATAGCCTAGTCAATTAGCCGCGTCCTTTATAATATTATGTGAAGGTAAAATTATATTTTGTGGAGGCGGGAGTTAAGTTATTTTTAGTCTCAAAGATTTAGCCCTTAAAAATGCGCAATGTGGTTTATATACAATGTCTAATATAGTCAATTGTGGTTGGATGAGTCCCTTGAAAATTAAGCTACCCTTTAAAAATAAATAGGATTATTTTTATCGATCCTCAAAGATAATCACGACACGGTTGGCGCAGTGGTTTCCGCGCTACGTGCCCTACGCTACGTGCCGCGGGTTCGATCCCCGCACGGAAAAAATACCTATTTGTATGATCTACACATTGTTGTTTCGGGTCTGGTTGTGTGTGTATGTGACATGTATGTTTGTAAACTGTACCCTTGATACAGGAGAAAACCAAGTAAGGGGAAACGTTTTTTAAAAAAACAAAAAAAAAACTTGTGCACATTTGCACATAGGCCACCAGATCGATAGTTCGAATCGTGGATTAATATTCAAGGATAATTATTAGGTACTAGTGGTAGCCCAGTGGTCGAAATTCGATCGTAATATTATAGGTAGGTATAAAGTTTAGCTTTTTGCACTTCTTTGACTATATATATAAAGCTCGATTACCACTGACTGACTGACTGACTCACTGACAGAATTGTTCTCCCAGAAGGAGCCGTGGGGGGTTAAAGTCATGTATGGGAGTCGTAAACCTTAAGGTCCAGTGAGTCCGGGAAAAATCCGAAATGACCTGAAAGTGGAACGCTGACCGGAACTGCCCTACGGATCTCGAAAACGACAAGTCGCAAACCTATACCGCCGGAACTAAAAATGTCAAGAACCCTGGGCCGTTTGACGAGCCGGTGAAAAAAAGATGGCTTCCATACAAAAAAACATGGCTGCCATACAAAATCAAACATCATATTTTTTTTAAGTTATGTTACAAGCACCACCTAAAAAGCCCTCGCAGGCCGCAAGCGGCCCGCGCACCCGCGCGACCTCTAGTCTCCATATAAACTTTAACTATGCCAAATCTCCTTTGTGCGCGCAATATTCTTAAAAAGGGGTACAAAGGTTTCTCTTCACGTATTAATATATAGATTAATCTCATAAGTCAAGTTGTCTGAAACCTATTTTATGTCTGGAATATTTAATACCGGAACCACACGGCGCAACTCGTCAGGTGGCGAGCCAAAATTGATTACCTGCTCAATGTTGCGTAAAATTACTGTGGTGTATTTATTTTTAATATTTTTTATGATGGTAATGAAGTTTTTTGTTTTAAATTACGGTAATGATACGTATTGTAATGTGTTTACGTGTGTGTTACAATTTTGTGACAGCTGTTTGTTGGTTTTGGGGTAAGTAAAAATGAGTCTCGAAAATGCATCGGTTACAACTTCATAACGTCGCCGTTCAGGAAAAACGTCGTAACGTGTATTAGGAACGAACGCTATACCTGCTCTAAAATAAAACCACGCTTGCCATTTGTTAAGTGGTAATCCTCACAATATTTACCATTAACATAATCTAATTTTGATCTAAATCTAAAGTTATTTAATGTTTGTAATTACCTATTTTTAATTAATTTACTAATATGCTTAAAGTCATTACTATAATAATTATTTGTTGGTTTTCCTATTAGTTATATCTGCGCATAGTTAAGTGCATGCAGTGCGCTTCTGTAAGTAATGAGGCACTTAGACTTGATGTGAAATGTATAATAGTACCAACATAGCGGTGTAAGTACTTACCGGTGTGTGTGTGTGATTTTTGCTTCAATTATCGAGTTCTCCTTGAGCAGATTTTATATTAAAACATTATTACAAGTTGCCATAGTAATTATCAATAAGTATTAATAAAAAAAATGTGGTCCAAGTAACATAATTCTTATTTTTCAGTACATTTAAAATTACCTAGCCTTTAAGCACAAAACTTTTCAAATGTGATCTGTCCGTATTATAATTATCAATGACAACTAATTACACGTATTGTATCCTATTTTTTAACCCGCGACAACAAAGGAGGGGTTTTATATTTGTAGTCTGTATCTGTGTATCTGTCTGTGGCATCGTAGCTCCAAAACGGATGAACCGATTTCAATGTAGTTTTATTAAATTAAAAGCAAGTTTAATCGGGAATCATCTTAGCTATGTTTCATGAAAATCTGTTAAGCCGTTCAAAAGTTACAGCTCTTTTTCTAGTTGGAGTCGGGGGATTTGATGGTTAGTTTATAATATTCACTTCACAAAGGGTAACATCTGAACATTTTTCATTACCGTCACAAATCGAATAGAACTGTTTCGCAAACAGTTTTAAATAACCATTTATCAAGAATCAAACTGGTTATCATTCGACGCGCTGTTGATTATTGTGATGGTAATGAGGGGGAAATGACAATTTGCACAGAGATAAGTGTGTATTGTTTCGTATTGTGTTATTTTTATATGGAATAGAATAGAATAGTTATTTATTTCATGTAAACCAAATACAGGCACTTATGAAATGTCGAGACTCTAGGTGCGCGGTTCCAAATAGTAGCTCCTATGAAGAAGAACCGACAAGAAAATCCATGGAAATTCTTTTAAAATTATAGATTACAAATATTAGTACAATGTCGTAAGAGCTGCAAGAATACAGTGAATAATAAATAAGAATAGGATACTAATGATTGAAGTTTATTATTATTAAAGTTAACAATTTTTGTGGAAGGAAAAATCGATCGCGACCAAGAATCGATCCTGCAAACTTCTGGTGCAGCACATCACCCGCTTTAGCTTCTGAGCTATTATTACTATTAAGAGAAATAAACCTAACCATTGATTTTATAATATCTATTTAATAGACAATCTTAATCAATTTTTGGAAATTAAATGCTTCTTTCTATCAATAGTCTACGTATATTTGAAATTAATTTATACTCGAAGTCAATTTGTTTCAAAGTAATAAACTACATCAAACTTTTCCTCGAATTTGAATAACACTGAAATATGACTCGTATATCAAAAACATTAAATTCAAAATTGATTGAAGCTTGTTGCTACTAGAATTCCAGTATAATATTTAAAAGCAAATTTAAATCTTATCACCATAGTCGTAAGTTTAAAATTCATTGGCAGAATAAATAAGGGGTGACCATCCTTGAAATCGGTAACCTATTAACAAAACATACGGTTGTCAGCGTGATATGGGATTTATTGGACAGAATGGAGCGCGTCGAATGACATGCAAATATGTTCGTATGACATTTGTTCCTTGTAGGATCATTTGTTATTGTTAGTTACGAGTGATAGTTTGTTCCATTCCAATGCTACGTAAAAAGAAAGAAAAGCAAATAACGACATAAAAATATAAAATTAAAACACATACAAAAAAGAAAACAACAAGAAAAAAAAGCAATGACTAAATGAATAGGATTCTTTATCATTATGCAATGTAGTGTTTTCTATGTAGACCTCCTACCTAATCACGATGCACGCTCGTAATCGGAATCGACTCAATTTTGACACTACAACAGTGTTCATTGCGTTGCTCAAATTGTAGGCGTAGTGGTTTTAAAAGCATACCACGCAATGTAATTTGTTGGACTGTCAAAATTGAATCGATTCCGATTGCGAGTGTGTATCGTGATTACCCTGCAGGCGTGGGCAAACTTTTACCATCAGGAGCCAAGAAAAGCCTAGGAAATATTATGGGAGCCAGATGTTTTATAGTTTTTTCAGTAATACGTAAATCATTGCCATATTTATTTCATAATCGTTTCGGTTTTTTGCCATTTTTAATCCTCGACAAAAAACAGGGGTGTTATAAGTTTGTAGTGTATATGTGTGGTTTGTTTTTTGGTTGGTTTGTAGTGTGTATGTATACTGTGGCAACATAGCTCCAAAACGGATAGACCAATTTCAATGTTTTTTTTGTTGAAAGCTAGTTTAATCAGAAATCTTCTTAGCTATGTTTCATGAAAATCTGTTCAGCCGTTCAAAAGTTACAGCTCTTTTTCTAGTTGGAGTCGGGGGTTTTTGACGGTTAGAATATTTTTAGATATCTGAGTCATAATCTTCGATGATTCATGATCTCTAAAACTAGTTCATTTAATCGAAAAACTAACAGTTTCACTGGAAAAATCAGGTGGAGTTTCTGTCGGTTCTTCTCCATAGGACCTACTTGGACCTACTATTTGGAACCGCGCACCTAGAGTCTCGACATTTCATAAGTGCCTGTATTTGATTTACATGAAATAAAGATCTATTCTATTCTAGGGTCGTATTATCAACGAAATAAAAAACTCAAGACTTCACAAAAACTTTGATTAATTTCCAGCCTAATCTAAGTCTAAGGACAAGTAAGTCCGTCTAGATAGGAATAAATCACGAGAGTTTTAATCGTGACTTTCCAAATTACTTTATCATGACTACTTACGTAGGTACTTTGTAAAATACATTAACTTTTTGTTAAGAACAAAATCTTTTTACAAAGTTTTTATTAACGTCTTTTCCATTCTTGTTTTCTGTTTTGGAGAACACTCCTTGAATAAAGATTAATTTATGTGTTTTTTTGTTTTGGTTTAATTTTAGGTGAAATTAATCTAACATTAAATAAAAATTACTTAACGAAAAGTAAACCAAGTTTAATGATACTAACGTAATCCCATCGACAAATAACCAATTTCCCACCCTAATTGCTGACCAAAAAATCACATAGATAAATAAATCAAGTCAACAATAGGAAACACACTTGATAACAGTCCAATCGTAAACGAGAACCAGCTGATGAAAAACAAATTCCAAATTTGGCGTTCGAAATTCAAATAGATACCAATGAAAAGATGGCGCGTGGCGAACTCTATGGCAACATTTTTTTTTTGCATTTTTGAAAATAAACAACATTTTAATTTGAACTTTATTGTCTCAGCAATAAAATAGAATAATGTATTTCTATCAGAAAATAAATCTTTGTAGAGTATTTTGAGTGCCATGGAAAACAAAATTTCATTTTCATTTTTTTGCACAAACAATTTTCTCTTTTGTATCTTATTACTCGGTGATAAAGTTGATTTCTAAACGTAAAATTATTTACAACAGCAAAAGGGGTCCTAAACACTATGGTTGCCACGCGGCAACGCGTCCCTCTTTAGATAATAAATGCTTTTGGCAAATAATTACGTTATTTGATTTTAGATGGATGATGGTCGTTGGGCAAACATTACGCTGAATCCCTACGTGGGAGATTTATTAAGCGTATTGCGTTGCGTTTTAGGGTCATAAATATATTGGAAATCATTAAATTATAGTTTTTTAGTAGTAAGGTCGAAGATTATATCGTGAGAGAAATAAATAAAATATTGATTAATTGGTTGATATTCATTGAAAAACTAAATTAAGACTAAATATTGGACTAAAGCCTAAACCTTTCTTAATCTGAGGATAAACACGTGCCCAACAGAGGGACAGCAATGGGCTGGATTTATTAATATTACAATATATTATTATTTCTACTCAAATCAACAAGTAAATTCCAAAAATAACTCTAAACTCCAATAACTTTTCAAACAAATTTATTTAAGACACCTTACAATTTCATTCATAATACCTCGAAGCAATTCAATATTCTAATAAATGGCGCCGCCCGCTCAATGAGTAAAGCTGGTGATTTACGAACGGCGGCCACAAAATAAGAAACCACAAAAGTCCCACTCAGTGTCCGATATCCCCTTACGCGAAGATACCTAGGAAAATGGAATATTACTGTCGTGTTGGCTCCAGTAACTATACATACATGAATGTGTCATTTGTCAATGTAATCGTTGGCCGAACGAAGTCAGATAAATATGACAGTGAGTTGCTGTCGCAAATAAACGTCCCGTTCCGTATCCTCTTATGAATACATCTATAAGCGAGAAAGGGATGCATTGTTTGTTTGTCGATGTGGCTGTCAGATTTTTCTTACGTAAGTACCTAATCAAGGCGTGGCACTGCACGGTTGGCGCAACGGCTAGGCGATTGGCTATCTCTGTTACGTGTCTCGGGTTCTAATTTCGCACTGAACAAATAATATGTTTATGACCTTACAGATAATTGTTTCGGTTCTGGGTGTGTTTGCATGTAGGATACCTAATAGTGCAAGTTATGGAGTAAAAATAAAACAAGAAGAGCCAGCAAGACATTTGTTAGTTGCTTTATTTGGTTAACAATATTTTTTCTTTTATTGGTCGATGCAATTAAAATGTTTATAAAGTTCAATTCTATGTACATGTTAAAGACAATTTAATAAGAACACTAATTTAATGAACATTCAACTACAGTATTTGCGCAAGGCGTACAGTACAACACAACTAAGAAGTCGCATCGTCAAACTTCGTAAAACCGATCAGTATCGAAGTGAGTTCGATGTCAAGACCACGAATGTTTATTAGTACTGCAGTAAAAAATGATCTTTACGCTGACGCAATAAGCTGTAATATTATCTATCTAAGCGAGCGACTGCCATTTTGTTCGCTCAGGTACATCGACATTAATTCTTAGTTGTCAAGTCAAAGTTTATTATTTCATCTGGGCCTTAGCAGGCACTTTGCTAACGTCGTGATTCTAGGTGCACGATTCCAAGTGGTTTGGTCCTGGAGAAGATACCGGCAACTAACTCCATGTGTGTTGTCCTTGTGTTGGAAACCACGCACGCGAGCACTAATTTCCTACAGTGATGACGTTGCGAACATTACCTGTTTGACAACACACTATCGAATGTTCGCTGTGAAGATGCACCTTCACTTTATTTGATTAGTGACTACTAATTATACGTATTTTAAAACACGCACACTCCTTTAATGAACAACGTGCTATATTTGAACATCATTCATCATTACCATCCCTCATTACCGTCGCGTAGTTCAACATTACCGTCCGCGAATCGTACAAATTTAAATGTGAACCTTCTGTTCTAATTTATTCTGTGGAACAATTGTGGAGTGGACTCAAAAGTTTTGATACACAACTGGGTCCCAGGATTTAGTAGAATTTAATGGATATTATGTAGACTTTGTTACACAGAAATATTGGAAGGAGTATAATTGTAGTATTTATTTCTGTTCTGCAACCATAATAAATGGAATTCAACCTAGTACCTACGTTTTTTTTTTTTTTATTGAATATCTATGAATTGTTTCTTAAAAGATAAAGAAAATATTTTTTATTTGCAAGGAACATGGTATTTTTACAGGTGTTAGTTGTTTTTAGCAGTACATGATGTACTCACCGAATGATAGGCATGCAAAATATTATTATTAAGATACAAAATACCTACAATTATTATCAAAACGAGACACTTACTCGTATTACAATCCATGCACACAATCTAGGGAACATGTCAGCGTGCTGTGTGGCATTACAATTTATTAATTCTATAAAAATATAATGAACAATTATTTATTAATGTATTTACGAAATGTCATATAATCAGTTATAGTGTAAAAACATTACTACTATTTTTTCTACTATCTCATTTCTGTTTTTTCTTTAAAAAAAGTTCATTACCATTACACATGAGAGAGTTATAACATTTACCTATTAGCTACTATTTACTCAAGCACTTTATGTATGACTCAAGAGTAGAGGGTAATTTCTCACTTACGGTCCGGTTTTTCATCCGTTCAGGTGACCTAAACCCGGATATTTGTATGACTTATAGATGGTTGTTAAGGGTCTGGGTGTTCGTGCATGTGAGGTTTATGTTACTGTAACTACGAGACAGTGAAAATACCAAAAAAAAAGGTAAAAGTATATGCTTGCTTTACTTATTCTTTTCTCTGCTGACAACACGACGCTAATAATACGGTTGAATACGGTTGGCAACGCATGAGTGATGCCCCTAGTGTTGCAAGCGTCCATAGGTTACGATAACCGCCTACCATGAGGCAGGCCGAATGCTTTCTGCCACCTTCTTTGAAGCTACCTTCATGGTATAATAACCTAACCGTCAAAAACCCCGGACTCCAACTAGAAAAAGAGATGTAACTTTTGAACAGCTGAACAGATTTTCATGTAACATGGCTAAGATGATATCCGATCAAACTAGCTTTCAATTAAAAAAACTTCATTGAAATTGGTCCATCCGTTTTGAAGCTACGATGCCACAGACAGATACACAGGTACACAGATACACACTACAAACTTATAACATTTCTTTTTGTCGGGGGTTAAAAATAAATAAAATGTCTTTACACCACAAAAAGATACTTAGAGGCTTTTACCCAAAACAAATTCTTTTATCTTTCAAGAAACCCAACTAACATTTATATTTTCTAAACCAACAACAGACCGAACTTCTGTATTGTAGGTACAACAACAAGACAACTTTGATTATTTCTGTTTTCCGAGTAACTTCACGTCAGACTCGAGTAGTTGGCAGTTGCGAACTACAAATTACTCGCCTTGATTAATTTATTTTGTATCGGAACTGTGGGCTGCTGGGATCTAATCTCCGTTCCTGTGATTTCCGGAGTAAGCAAGAGTTTACATTACTTTAAGAAAGTCGTATAGTATTAGAGTTCAAAACGGGATATTTACCATATGTAAAGATTAATTTGAGCACTGTTGCAAGCGCCATGGTCACGGATAAAAATCGGAAGCTCAAAATCAATCTTCAACCTCTCCGATTAATTAAGGTCCGATAATGTTAGTGACCATGACAGTTTAAAAACTTATAAGTCGTATAGTGTAACGGAAATTAAAATTAAATTGTTTATTTTGCAATTGATAAGTTTCAAATGTTTACCATTGCGATGTAGGTACGTTTGATCGACAGTTCGTTATTGCGATATTCCAAAATACAGCTATATAAGACAACATACTTACGTTCGCAACAACTTATTTCTTCAACAATAAAAAAAACAACTTCAAAATAACTTAAAAGCTTCTGAAGTCAGTGCCACTGCCAAGTTAAGGAGGATTGAAGAATTAAAGGCCCCGACTTCAGAAGCTGTTAAGTTATTAAGAAAATGATTTTATATGTTTTAGTTTTTTGAAGTCGGGTTTGACATTTTTTAAAGTTAATTTTATTTTTCTAATATGAGTGGCATAAACAATAAATAAACATGCGATTACAGCAATTGCGAGTGATTTGCACTTAATTATTTGATCTTATGTTCACGTGTGACGTTGTAAGTTTTTTTTTTCTTTTTGTCAGTTGAGTCGGTGTCGTCGACTATTCTGCCAGCGTCAAGTTGCTGATCTTTTACTTTGAAGATACTTCGTGGTTGTGCTATCTAACTACAAGTGTTAGTAGCTGAAAAGACGGGACATAAGAGAATACCATTTTTGTGACATTTATGACATTGGTACTAGATCGGAACTATAGTGCCACAAAGTTATCTGACCCGGTGACCAAAATTGGAACTAACTTCGCTACATAGTAGGGAGATGACATTGGCAAAAGCGACGGCAGCGACGCCATGACCGGGTCAGATAAATTTGTGGCACTATACCTATATTTTGAACGTTTTTATGAATTGGCTTTCAGATATTTGATCTAGAAGTTGGAGCAGCAGAAATAATAATGATTCGAAGTCTTATGTTAGCGAAGCAGGTATAGTTGCAAACTACAAACAACTTGGCATTGATTAATTTATTTTCCATTCCTCTTGTTTACAGTTACCAAGTTGGATTGTGTTTTGATTTCCACTGTTTTGTTAGTATAATAATGTAATATTAACTTCAGCTTCAGTAGATAGTTAATATGTAAATTTTTGTTTTTGTTTACCGATTCAATGTACGTTAAAATTCACAGATACTTACGCAGCTGTAAGGGATTGATAAATTTCTGTAGAAATTGTAAATACTCCGAATAGAATGTAAAAATAAATTTATTTTAAGATAAAAAAATGGCAATGGCAGACAATACTTAGAAATAACCTAACCTAACCGTCAAAAACCCCTGACTCCAACCAAAAAAAGAGCTGTAACTTTAGAACGCCTGAACAGTATTTATATAACATAGCTAAGATCAGCTAAGATGATGAAATCGGTCCGTCCGTTTTGTAGCTAACGGTGCCACAGACAAATACATAGATCCACAGATACACACTACAAACTTATAAAATCCCTCTTTTTTGTCGGGGGTTAAAAATTAGCTAGTTTGCTATGGCTCTTAGGAGTAGAGAGGCACGGCACAGTGCTTATTTCAGTCAGTGGCAAATAAATATTTTATTAATTATCTCTATGCTTAAAACTACTACAAAAGCTCCAAATTCATACCTGCGTTAACAATTAAAAACAAGCTGTCTGTAGGTAAATAGCTGATTTAGTATCTAGGTACTACGTCAAGTGTGGAATCGAAAAGATTACTTTGAATTGATCCGTCAATTGAATCTCTTGAAGATAGGCTTTACAATGTCTTTATGGCTTCAAAAGATTTGGCTTAACTGCTTTTGCTATTATTATTCAGTAATGGGCTGAATTTATTTATTTTATTATAAATTTACGTATTGTCGAATTTAATAACAGTAATGTACCGTACTTAAAATATTTTATAAATGCTTCATTAAAATTAATGTCAATGTCAATTAATTAAATTACTTAAGGCTCTTACACAAAATATAATCTGTAAACTTTATTTAACTTTTCATACAGTAATTTTACTGCGGCCAAAGTAATTAATGACACAAAAGTGAGTTCTCGATGCTTTAATTATTTCATAGGATACTGTAAAATTTCAGTTAAAATGTAGTTTTGGTTTCAGTTAAAATTAATATGAAACTTTCATCACTATATTATTTATGACATGTGGTTTTTCACAATATTATGCGCAATATTGCGTGAAAATAATGCACCCGTAAATCATGAAATCATTTTATCCTATATACCTAATTGAAATAATGGAATTCATGGAGTTTCTTACCGGCTTATCTTCTCCAGGACCAACCCACTTGGAACCGTGCACCTAGAATCTCGACGTTTTGAAAGTGCCTGCAATGGCCCAGTTGAAATAAAAATCTTTGACTTTGACTAATGACAATCTATTACTGAATTGCATTTTAACATTAAAATTATTGTTTTTTTTTTAATGCCTTACCAGCGAATTAAGTAATTTTAAATACTACTGTTACTCATTTCAACCGTGTTTCTAGTTTATTAATAAAGGCTTACCTAAGTTTATGGGCTTACCTATAAAGTAATGACTGTCACAAATTTATGACGTATAACCTTTACACAACTTTTAAATACAGCATTTATTAGTAAAAGAGTTATAAATTTTCTTTAAAAAATTCGCAGTGAATGACACGATGGAAAATCCTGCAACATATTTCAACCTTGACCTTTTTGATATACTTCTCACCTCCATTCGATAAAGCTTAGTTATCCAAACACAAATTTAAAAAAACACACCGAGCTTAATAAAAAAATTACTCCCAAATTAATTAAAAATACACACAACTAAAATTCTCTATGAAATTCCAACCATCACCGCCCGATGCTTGTGAGCTTGCATTAATAAAGGTTCTTCCATAAATGTGTCCCCTAAATTCCTGGCCGCTTGAAATTCTTCGTCCTTAATTAAATCATCATGTCTATGTAAATATATCACCCTTATATGACAACTACCTATCTATCTGTACGTGCAAAGTTGCTTGGTAATTAGATGAGAATTTCGGTTATTTTTATTTTTAATAAACTGAAAACATAAGATCGAGCTAGGGTTTCCAGCTAAGAAAAGGCTGTCTGTCTTATTTTTAACCCCCGACAAAAAAAGGGGTCTTTTAAGTTTATAGTGTGTATCTTTGGTGTATCTTTCTGTGGCATCGTAGCTCCTAAACGGATGGACCCATTTCAATGCAGTTTTTTTAATTAAAAGCTAGTTTAATCGGACGTTAGCTATGTTTCATGGAAATCAGCTGTTCAGCCGTTCAAAAGTTATAACTCTTTTTCTAGTTGGAGTCAGGGGTTTTTGACGGTTAGGTTATTTCTGAGCTGTCGCAAACGGTTAGATATTAAATACCTATCTATATCTATCTATAAATTTTATCATTGATATCTGCGGCAAACATTTTATGTGTAGGTATCAGAAATATCAAATTGCGGTAAATTATTCTCGTTGTTTAGAAATCAATCACCACCAAAATCAAACACTGTCAACGTGCTATGGAGCGTAAATTAACAGACCGTATTCGAAACACTACACTGCACTCCAAAACACAAATTACTGACGTAGCTCATAAAGCTGCAAAATTAAAGTGGGATTGGGCTGACCACATTTACCAGATGCCTGATGAGCTGTGGACCAAGCTAACCACGAAGTGGAGTCCTGTGAAGCAGACATAGCAGCAGACCACGAACGAGTTGATAAAACAAATAATGAATGGTCCACACTGGCTATAGACTGAAAGATCGGGAAATCATGGGATTATACCTTTCCCAGCAGTGGGATGATGCAGGCTAACAGTAACAGAAATCAGGCTACAGAGCTATGAAAGAGGTTACGACAAAGATCATTTAATTATGTTGTAGGCGTCTGTACCCAGCTCATGTGTAGCGGCTACGCAGCTAACATAGACTACGCGTAGCTGTCTACGAACTGCTACGGATGGTGCATCGCAACTATATTACTGTACTGAATTGATAGTAGAATACAGAGAAAACCAGAGGCAGTAAAGCGAAGATTTAGTATGCTGATAAGGTTTTCTTTTTATGATTGTTCAAAGATACAGATAAAATAAAATGGTGGCACGTATATTGGAGGTAGTGTGAAATGAAAATAAATTATTAGTACCTAAGTATATCTATTGATAAGTATTTTTTTTCTAGTGTTGTGAAGTCTGTGTGTGTGTGTGTAGTGTTTGTTTCTGTGTTCTATGTGGCTATAGATGTCGCTACAAATCATTACGGGGTACGACAATGTAAGCTGCAAAAGGGCTACATAAAAGTTACAATATAGAAAAAAAGGTACCTTACCTATGTACGATGCAGATTTTTCCGACTTTTACTTTTACTTGGATGGTTGAAATGCTATCTGCCATGATTATCTTAATGAAAATACAAAGAAAAGCTACGCAAAGCAGCGCTTTGTAGATTGTAATAAGCTGCGCGGAATAACGAATAACTGTAAGTTGCTTGCAGTTTATATTATGTAGACTTTTATTCTGATGAAAAAAAAGCGCCACGTGTCCAAGAGGTTCGTTCTATCTAACTTAGTAACCAATCTTGTTATACAGCATGGTTTTTAACAGAGGCCTGAGCAATGGATTGCAGATTGAAAATATTAATTCCTCTCTTCGTAAGCAGGGTTATCATAAAAGCCTTTTGGTAGAAAATAAACAGAATTTTCATTTCGTACAATTTTATTATACCCTAACAAATTGTAAATTATTATCAAAAATATATTTCCATTTTACCAAATCGTTGTTCATAAATTATTATTTACATTATTAACAATATACAAATATTTTACAGGCATACTTAATTTTAACTTGGACATAACTTACCACCAATAAGTTAAACAGATTAGTTTTATAAATAGGTATCACAAATTTTACGACGTAAAATACTGAAAACCTAATAGTTATACGAGCAGACTGATTTAAAAACAAATTAATTTTCGGTCTAATTGATAATTATAAGTGAATGACATAAATTTATTGAACAGTAATAATTAGAATATAATTATATTTGAATTGTGGATTCAAATGATCAAGCAAAACTTCTCCATTAGTCTAAATATTAAATTTCGTAACTTTACATTACAATTCAAAATTAAAATTTCTAGAATTCAAAATAGTCCTTAGTATTTTATGAATCACAACCTATTTTAAATTGGCACTTATCTTCACACACTTTATATAAATCTGTTTTACACGCCTTAATATTGTCAATCAAGTTAACCATGATAAAATCTCACACCAGCTTTGGATTCCATCCCAAAACGCTTTTTAAAAACACATCAAATCCAAAACAATGTTTGCTTTACCAATCAAGAATATTGAGACAGGTTTTGAACTTCATAACTGTCATTATCACTGACCACATCGATTTGTTCTTGGTCACATGTTTCCTGGTTCTTCGATGAACAGGTATTCTTGGCACAGCAGCAATTTTTAGAACGAGGATCAGAGGACATCGGCGATTCTTCTTTCTTCAACTTGACGCGGCGATTCTGGAACCAGATCTTCACTTGTTTCTCAGACAGTTTAAGCCTGGAAGCGATTTCTATTCTTCTCAGTCTTGATAGGTACATGTTCATGGAGAATTCTCTTTCTAATTCTAGCAGTTGAGTGCCAGTGAAGGCTGTCCTGATTCTTTTGCTAGAGTCTTCTTTTAGCGGGACCCGTTTTAATTCCTTTGAGTATCCTGGAAGAAGTTCATCTGGGTGGCCAAGGGGTGGACTTGGAGTACCGTTTCTGCTCTCACTTGACAACGATGGGGATCGCTGTCCTTGACTCTTCGAGGGAGAAGCCGTTGTTTTATACGGGTGGTGAAGATATGGTGAAACAGATTTCTTCCTTCGGCTAACAAAGTTGACAGGCTCCTGTTCTTCAGTTTTCAGGTAGCCTTCAAACGGCTTAGGTTCTGTTTGAGCTTCGTAATAATCCTGGCGAGGCAGCTGGTGCAGTAAAGGATACCGAAAATTGATGTGCTCCAGAAACGGTCTGAACAAATCCGGCGACCGCTGCTGATGAAGGCTGATGTTCAGGAGATTGTTCAAGTTTCCCGGGTAGGGGTACGGGAGGTACTTCGGACGCGGATCCAAATGATGACCGATCAATGCACTAAGTTCGGTTTTTTTGCAATCTTTCGTATCACTTATCAGAGCATCGACTAAGAACGATCGAGACATGTTGGTGTAGTCACTACGGACTCCGGTTCACTACTGAATATAGGGTGCGTCTCTCCTAAAAGTAACAATTACAAAAACTACCCCCACTTAGTGCACCCTATTGTAAATGAACACAATGGGTCTCGAAGCGTTTTGGCAATTATTTGGCCCGGCCCACCCTTTTGTCGGTGAGACGTCAACCCCAGTGTTAGCGGATAAAAAAAATTGTATAGAGCATTTTAGTAGCTATGAATAATTTTGTATGGCACGTAACATCCCTAATATCTGTCTCATTAAATCCAATTTGGTTACTATTTTGAATGCATGTGAGATGCGTGTACGTTGATTTTTTGTTGCTTAATAATTCAGGTTTTTTAAAGGAGATGTAAAAGTATTGTTATTATTACGTCTTGAGGGATTCAAACAAGTTTTCTGCGTTTACCTGTATAAAACTTCAATTTATTTATGAATTAATTTTCTGTTAAGAATTTCTCACAAATATATGTATAGTTTCGTGTTATACATGCAAAACGATGGACTTTTTTGTGTAGGCTTTACAAGTTTGTATAAAATTTAAAATGAAGTAAAACGTATTCTAGATTTGCCGACAGCATAGGGTTATTTTTAACTAGAAAAATTGAGAATTTTGAACACAAGCGAATCTGTGGGTGTGTATGTTTGCTATCTAGATGGAAAAAATAAACTAAAATTACCTACCTAATGCGTTAAGTTTAAATATCTTTTTAATTAATTAACTCAATAAATTAATGAATTAATTTAATTTACTTACCTTTAACCTTTAACATTTTAATTTATTAGCTCTGATTAAAATTCATAATTACACCTCAATTATTAATTTTAAATTGAGCTATTCAATATTAACTTTACCTCGCGTTCATTATACTGTCTAGTGAATCATTTGACTTTCAGAATATTTAAAAGTCAATTTTTATTTTACAAACATTCCAAAAAGCACAGTAATAAATTAATGTACCTAATAATGATGATCGTAATATAGATTTCTCATAATGCAGGCAAGACCTAGTATGGGGACCACAATCTAGAAATTAAAAATATTTTATAACTGGTAAAAAAACGAATGTCATATGTTTTTCCATTACAAAATAAATCTCAGCATAAAACTCAAGTATCAAAACCCTTCGCTCCTTCTACAACGCACCATATTAATTAAATATGAATACCCCGTAATTGAATCCTTATGGTGCACGCGTGATCCTCGCAAAAGAAACCCCAAAAATGGGGTGGGCATTCTAAAGCCCCGCCCCACGGCCCCTGGACAAACTAGTTTATGAAATATTAAAAGAACCCTAACATTCGGTAGCATTATAATTGTGAACCAATTCATGTTATTATCATGTCAGTATTAATTTGTGAAGTAACATTTTCTTTTGTGCGCATAAGTGGTTTCAGATGGGATTTTTGATGCAAGTAAATTTGTTATTATGAAATGTTTGCTTTCTTAACGGTAATGTATTATGAATTCATAACTTTTAGATAGCTATTCATTTAATTACTCTGTGGAGAATCTAGTATTTCTAAGTCATGTGATTTTTTTTGCCAAGAAATCACCTACCTACATGTTCCTCTAGGCGTTTTTTAAAATAGATCTTTTTTTCATGATAACCTAATATAAGCATTTAGGAATGTCGAGACTCTAGGTGCGATAAAGTAGTTTGTCTTAGTCATTATTAATTTAAGTACCTATATGTTAAGTTTTATCATTTATTGTTTATGAGTGACCTTACGAGGCTGGCATAGTCACTACGGTGAATTGAAACCCTCAACAAAAATTTGAAAAAGTAAATAAAAAAAATTAGGTCCTATGGAGAAGAACTGCCTAGAAACTTCATGGAAACTCTTTTAAAATTAAATTTAATAGATTACAATCTTGATTAGTACAGAGTTTGTAGTAAGAGTTTCGAGAATAATGTAATTCAATGTGAATAAAAATAAATGAGAATAGGATAATAATAATGATTTGCCTTTAAATAACGACCGGAAATCCTGGCGTAAACATACCTAAACGTTTTGTTTATCTATCTTCACAATAATTGATAATTGCACATCCGTGAGTTGGTTAGACAGATACCTACTCCAGAATAGAATAGAAATCTCTTTATATTTATTTATTTTTACTCTTTATCTCTCTAGTGGAAATTGAAACCATACGAATTTACTCTGTTTAGCTGAAGCCATTTCAATGAAACAAGCCAATATTAAAGGCCGAATCCCCTCAACAAGTGCATCAATAGAGACTTATTTAGCCAATAGACTTACAATTGCAACATTAGTCATTTAGATGCTTATACTTAGCTTTGTTGTATGCAGTAACAGCCATGGCAATCGTATTCAGAGGCAAATCATTAGTATCCTAGTCTTTTTTGTATTCACATTGAATTACATTATTCTCGTAGCTCTTACCACATCATCGTACTGATCAAGATTGTAATCTATTATTTTAAAAGAGTTTCCATGGAGTTTCTTGTCGATTCTTATCCATAGGACCTACTATTTGGAACCCACGCACCTAGAGAGTGCCAGTATTTGGTTTAGATGAAATAAATATTTTCAGATTTAGTCAATGGTATTTATAAACAGTAAAATTAACGTTTTATAGTAAATGATATTTCGATAGATGTAATACTATTAGAAAAAATCTAAACGGAAAAGATGATCGATTTCGTCTCAAAATCTCAAAGAAAATGGCAAAGATTATACAACTCAATTCGCAGAGGTCTCAAAGAGTTCAAACGACCAAAATTATATTTGCAAAGGGCTGTTTCCTGGATCATTTGTCTTTTATGAAACATCGAAATGAAGCCAATATTCCTCAAGAAGTAAAAAGATACGTCCTGCCCTAAGGCTATTGAAGAAAAAATAGTCAAAATACACACATACGTTGCTATCGTCAGCAAATATTTTTTGCAACACACATTTTTTTCTTTTGTTACAAAAATCTGACGGCACTGAATTCGATCACGAAATCGCGTCAGACCAAACAATAGGACAAAAATAACAATGTTTGGGCAAACATCACATGGATACTGTATCTGATCGTGCCAAATTTTCCAGACAATTTTGACCTTTATTGAACTCAAAAATAAAGGTGAATTTTGTGTAAAAAATTAAAGAGCTGACTCCCCCACAAATCGGATAGATGTAAAGGGTTATTATCGAATAAAACCGAGGGTATTCTTCTAATTGTGTAGACGTCAAAGTACACCAGGTGGCGTTTGACACGGTAATGATTCTTGAAAATTATTCGAGAGAAAAATATGGCAAATTAACTGTTTTTAGATAAAAAGGGGTCTAATGGGATGCTGTGACATAATCATCTATTGATAGTCGAAATAGATTTTAATTTGTATTACTGCTGCTTAATAGCCGTAATAGCCTAACGGTTGAATGCTCGCCTTCCATGCAGGAGGGTCTGAGATCGAACCCGGCCCGCACCTCAGACTTTTCGGATTCATGTGCGGATTAGACCTTGATTATCACTTGCGATAATGGTGAAATGTTGAATGACAATAGTTATTCGTTCTTATATTTTGTAACTTCTGTAAAAATATATTATGTAGGTACCGACTAATTATAAAAACCTTCGTCAAAGTCAGAAACTATCTCCGCTGTACCCTAATTACCTTTATTTATATGAGTAAGACCATTACACCTTACGAAAGTTACAATATTAAAATACTTTCAGTACTTAGTAAATTTAACGAAATATAATTCTATGAAACAGCCAGAATTAATCCGGAAACGATAGAACATATTTAATTTAGCACCAGATTTACCGGAAGGGTACGGCTCCACGGTAAATACAAGACTAATTACCGGACCAACAAACCTTCATTTAACTCCAATCTTCCTAAAATTCAAAATGGCACTTCATTTCAAACGCAATCACAAACGGAAATGAACTTTGAAAAGTTATTTAATGACCATCTGCGTATTGTCCGTCCCAATCCAAGATGGCCGGCATTCTCAGAACATTGCTTTTAAATTATCTAACAATGCTGTCGCCTGTTCGTCTGAGAGAAGTCACTACGGGGTACACTTGTCCATTTCATTCATAAATCCACTCATTCAATGGTTCATTCATGTTTTTAGCTACGGTAATGAATGGAGTATCGACTCTTTTGTATTTCTTACTCTTTTGTGTTTGGCGATAAGTTTGCGGGACAGGTATCGATTGGCTATACAGTTAAATTAATCATTCATCTCAATTACCATCAACTTTATTTCCTAGAAAATAAGGTTCATTCTCGCATGTTTTTTGTTGAGCAATGGTAATGATAATTTGGTAAATATTTAAGGTTTGTACCCATGTAGTGTTGATCTGATTTTTCGCTACTATTGTTGATTTTTAAGTTCATTAAAGATACAAAGCGTTTCTGTGACGTTACGAATGTTTGCAACAAAAGTTTTTTCTGTAGAAAATGTGTGGTGGTTATGGAACATAAAGGCTTGGGCAGTCTTGAGATACTACTGGATCTTTTATAAGTACAAGTATCACTTTCTTTTGAATGGTCAGAGAGAATTGCTGACTAAGTTTTTACGCACTTATACCGTTTTCTTTCATACTTTTGGTGATTAGTGGTGACTCTCTAGTAACTCATCTGTACGTAGATACTAATGGTCGAAATGCGACCGTAAGTTTAGCTTTGTGCGCTCCTTCTCCATAAACCTCGGTTCGCGCAATACAAATATCTATACAGATAAATAGATCAAAACCATACTACCAAATTAAAGATCAACGAAATGATGAATCTTCCCGAAATATTGAAGAAATCCCGCAATTGAAGAATATTGTGACCGAACAATTAAGAGAGGTATCATTACCAAAGGCACTTCAGTTCTGATAGATCTACAACACAAATATTCGGATAAAACTCAATCAGATGCACTTTTTTAGGTACCTACCAAACGTTGTGCCGCATCTGAAAGGTCATGTTCAAAACTAGACTTAAATATAGAAGATTGATTGATTGACCATATTATAAATTGACAGCACTGCCCCACTTTAACACGGAAATTATATCTACATCACCTAGGTATGGTTACGGTAATAGACCAAACTATGGCCGTTTCATAGAAGTTCCAGTTAAATTCATAAAGTTAATTTTATAAAGGACTACCTACCGGTAAATGAAAATTATAAACACAGTTGTATGTTCTTTAATTTTACCATGATTGAAGTTATATGGATAAGAAGTGTTAAAAAATAAATGGGGGCTACTTTTGACCAAATTACTTTGGAATTGAGATCTCTTGAACTAATAAATTCTGACCCTTGGTTATTGTACTCACCATTATGAGCAACTTTTATTATGGTTTGGACAGCAGATTTTTATTTCTCGATTTCAGGGTTGGCCCTGAAATCGAGAAATAAAAATCTGCTGTTCCATACATTTTGTCGAGTAATATTTAATTATTTATATGGAACAGCAGGCAGCTTACTACGACCTCTTAAAGCAGGGCAGACATTGAACTGCCCAGACATTTCCAGTATAACCTGACCTTTGATCGTACGAAAAGCCTATACAGTGCGAGGTAAGCTCATACTGGAAATGTCTGGGCAGTTTAATTTCTGCCCTGCTATAAGCGTTTGTATTACGCCCCCAGATGTCTACATGTTGTGTTGGAACCCGCACTACAAACGACATGAAGATTATAAGTAACAGATGCACAATTCGTTTTAGCTGAATCTGAACAAGGTGTCGTTACCGGACATACACGTTCGCAGTCCAATGTACCACATGTGGTACATAGCTGTCTTTAACTATCGTGTCTGCTGTCTTGACGGTGAGGTCTGAAACATCCTAGACTTTCTCATTGATCCAGTTTCACTGCAACATGTACACGATATAATAAACGTAAGACGTGGTAGGATTGATGAGGGAGGCGCGGCGTCGGCAGATAAGACGGTGATCCATCTCGCCCGTCCAACTTGTACCTACGTAATTTTGTTTAGATTCAAACTAGGGGTTGCAATGGGAAGCTAGACTGTTTCGTAGTGTTATAGTGGATTCATGATTCAGTTGCTTAAAGGTACAGTGGTGGAGAGAATCAACGGTTACATGGCGCGCCACTCCAAATTACTGTTTCAATGTTTCACACTATAGTAGATACTCTTGTGGCGCGAGAGTTTTATTATTTTTGGAGATTCATCTGATCGGGCAATCCAGTGAGATTTATTCCGATAACAGATGCAACAAGCAACGGATCGCAAGAATTATTATTATTATTCCCTTTATTTAATTTTTAACATACTTTTATATATTTTTAAATAATTTTACAATTAAATAAAAAAAAGATTATAAAAACATTTAAAAATATAAAAGAGTAGTAGGCCACCGGCATCGGGAACAGGGTCCAAGCTACCGGTGGTCAGTTATTATTATTATTATTACAAGCCTATGCTGTCCCAATACTGGGCAAAGGCCCTTTGCTCCCTCCCTTGCCTCCACTTCTCGCGATCCTGCGCTGTATCGGGCCAGTCTTTAAGGAAGGCGTTCAATTCGTCCCGCCATCTCCTTCGTGGTCTGCCGCGACCCCGTCTTACTGTCTCAGGACACCAATTCTGTGCTATGTGGGCCCACAGTTCGACCGGCATACGGCAGACATGTCCTGCCCAGTCCCACTTAAGCTGAGCGGCCTTCTGAGCTACATCAATTGCAACGGATCGCAAGAATGTGAAAAAAAAAACCAATTAAAAAATAAATTGTGGCTACTTCTAGAGATATTTCTTGTGTTTTCTAAGACCTTAAAAAATAAGGGTATTTTTTATATATATGGCATATTGGGACGCCATCATTTCGTCGTCTGGTACGATTTGACCATCCTTCTTTCATTTTTTGTTTTGGTCGGTCACTCGGTGTTGCCACTTCATTAATTTATATAAGTTTTTGTTTAGCAGAACAATGATTGTTTTAGTATTATGTGGTCTTGATGTAAGGTTTAATTTCGTGTTGGTTTTGTGCGTTATAATGGACGTAAAATAAAAACTATTTCATTCTTTCTTTCTTTCTTTACAAAGGGTAAAATGTAGCAAATTGTAAGCTTTAGTTATAATAATCATTAACATTATATTTATATTAAATGTCACTTGGAGGCATTTCAAGCACTTTCTCCTTAGATCATTCAAGTAAAATGTCTTAAAACATGAATGTCTTTTATAAGTGCAATTACTAATAGCACTATTTTAAAATAAGACAATATTAGACATTTATTTTTATTTTTATTGTTTTGTAAATTCATGTTGAAAAATCACGCGATAACCAGACGACATAAATAGTGAAAAAGAAAAAAAACGAAAATCTACGAATGATGATTAAGATTTTATTTTTATACTTTTTAGTTTTATGAAGTCGGTTTTTACTTTTTAAAACGCTTTTATTAGCTTCACCTGTGACTAACTAATTAATTAACTAACTATGTAAGAAAATCTTGGAAGTTAAATTTGACCCATTTCCCGGTTTCCGATTGAGCTGAAATTTTGCATACACGTTCAGTTTGGATGACTAAACAGTGTTCTATAGTTTTTTTTAAACTAAAATATTTAGCTTCACCTGTAACTAACTAACTAACTATGTAAAAAAATCTTGGAAGTTTTTGACCCACTTCCCGGTTTCCGATTGAGCTGAAATTTTGCATACACGTTTAGTTTGGATGACAAAAGCGTTTTCTTTAGTTTTTTTAAACTATAATATTTATTTAAAGTAATTTTTTTACTCATGACATGTAATCTATCATCTATATTTTGCAGCTTGCATATTATGAAAATTATTAGCAGTCCACAAAATAATAATAAAATATGTTGATTGCGTATGCTTGTTGATTCGGTTCATTGTTGCTGTTGTGGCTAACATTTGGTATGTATTCTGCTATTTTAATGTACCTATGTGTGTCGTATTTTTGCAGAAATAAATTATATCACAAAAAATAATAACAATAATAATATAATGTTGCCAATAAGCCTGATATAGTGGCGATAGATCGGTCAACGCGCCGCACAATGATTGTTGATGTTACTATCCCACATGATGAGAATCTCGTGAAAGCCGAGAAAGATAAACAAATTAAATATCTTGACTTGCTCACGAGGTTGTTGACATGTGGGATGTGGACTCAGCAATCATAGTGCCGATCGTCGTTACGGCCAATGGCTTAATAGCCAAGAGCCTCGACCAACATCTTATGAGGCTCTCGTTGGGGGGTTGGATCAAGGGCTTGGTACAGAAGGCGGTACTCCTCGACACGGCACGCATTGTGAGGAGGTTCCTCTCTCTGGAGCCCTAGCCACCGGTAGCTTGGACCCTGTTCCCGATGCCGATTGGTTCCTATTTTTTTATGTTTTTAAATGTATATTTGATTTTGTTTTATAATATGTATTTAAAAATGTAAAAAAATATGTAAAATAATAAATAAAGGAGATAATAATTATATATAAACAAATAGGTATATATAGTACAGTATAGATAGTAGTAGTAGTATAGTAATATATATTAATATATATATATATATATATTTTTTATATATTATATTTGTTTGTTTGTTATTCTTTCTATAAGAATACCGAATAAGCTCTTTTTATTTACTCTTGACTTTTAACGGCACTTACGATATTATAATCTGGTCATAACAATCTAATGTGAACCCCGCATCAAAACAAACTTCATTATCTATAACTTTGTTCAATTTAACTCGATAAAAACATCTGACTTAATATAGCTTTTAACGAAAAATGAGAGGGTGTAATTTAAAAAAAAACGAAAGTCACTCCTGTGTAAAAGTTTGTAGATCAAAGCGCAAAATTAATGGACACGACTCACTGGGTTATTCTATAAGAGGGTGGGGTAGTGTATTTTTATTTTTAATTCAGTTAGTGTTCCATTTTTGAGTCAGGAATTTTTGTTTTTAGTATCTTCTTTTTTAACACGCTTTTATTAGCTTCACCTGTAACTAAATATGTAAAAAAATCTTGGGAGTTAAATTTGACCCACTTCCCGATTTCCGATTGAGCTGAAATGTTGCATACACGTTTAGTTTGGATGAAAAAAGCGTGTTATTTAGTTTATTTTTTAAACTATAATATTACTTATTTAATCTAAAATAAGGTAAACGATTTTGCCTTTTTGAATTACTACTTTCTCGGTGAAGAAATGGTACGATTTCTTATTTAAGCATTCTGTACCGGAGGGATTATTTTTGTGGAACACGTATTTAATAATACTTATCTAACTTTAGTAAATACTTTTGTATTAAGTAGTGGTCGCCTAGTGATCGAAATTCAACCGTAATTTTCCTTCTCTATATAAACTTTAACTATGGCAAATCTCACAATCCTTCGTGCGCGCAATACGCTTAGAAAAGGGTACAAAGTTTTCTCTTCACGTATAAATATATACGAGTAGATTATGAACTTACAAAAAGATGCAAAGTTAGTTGCTCTAGGATGACATGAGACTGTTTATAATTCAATTCAATTAATTTATTTCAGACTCATTATTGTCCATACAAACAAAAAATACAAAAAAATTGTTAGTGACACTTAAACACTATGTTAGTATTCATAAAATGATTAATAAAGATTGAGATGACTGTGATAATTTGTATATTGTATAAGTCAATATTAAATACTCTTTATTAAAGATAATATTGTCATGTACGTTACTATGTAGTGTTTATACACAAGCCATAGAACGATTATACCTTACAATAATGCACTAATATTGAAAACAGAAAACCTACATTATCAAAATATAACCTAAACTTTACAAAAATCAAGTCACAACACTAGTCAATAAAAATTAAAGTATAACCTATTGGTATAACTCTGTGTTATAAACTTAATGAAAGCGTTGGGAATGCTTTCAAAGTTGCATTGGCGTTATTACAGGGCACGTGTTACTATTACAGTACTGTTATAATATTACGATACTGTTATTATTACTCAATTGTTGCACATAACAGCGTACGTACACGAGAAAATTGATAGTAGGTGGGGGTGGATTATGTAGGGTTAAAAGAAATGGAGGGATATTTAGACGTCAGAATAAATTGATTGAAAAAAACGATGAAAAGATAGAAGTGGAATGATATTGGGAAGACTTTTGTCCAGCATTGGGATAACCTTTGCCCTGCATTGATTAAGAAGGAAAGGGCACAGATTTTTTTATGAGTTTGGGAAGTGATCAATACAGGTCGAGATTTTTTTGAAGAAGGAGCCGTATATTTTTTGAAAAAAAAACAATGTAGCCGTGTGTACTACCACACGGCAACGTATCAGGCTATACATTTCCAGTATGGACTGACCTCGCCTTGTATAGGCTTTCCGTACAATGAGAGGCCAATTTATACTGAAAATGTATAGCTTGATAGATTTTTATTTCGTTGTACGCGTCCAAAAAGATACAAAATTGCGTGAAGGATTCTTACCGAGAAGTCATGAAAATTCATGAACGATTTTTAAACGCTTTCTATTACAGGACAATTAAATACTTGAAAAATCTATTAAACAAAGAGAGAGAGTATCTCGAAACAATTTAATTAAATGATTCTAAACATTGTTTGCAAAGGATTAAATAAACTTCATTATATTAATTTACTAAAGTTGGTTTCATTTCAATATTTCAACAAAGCAATTAGATAAAATTTTGAATGAGGGCTTACCTTCAAATATTATTTTAATTTAAAGTCACAAAACTTTAAATTACTTTCCTATTATAAATTGTTTAAGTGTTCTATTATTTCCACAATATAATTGAAAGAAAATTAATACCCCTAATTTTGATTTCCAAATGACAGTTTAGTTGCTATTCCTGGTCCTTTTATCCTAGCTTTGTTGCTAAGATCCGCTATTCTTAAAAAACGTGATTAGGTAATTAAAACAATTCGCTTTGAATTTGTTCAGTTCATAAATATTGTTCAGTAGATGAGCAAGTTTTTCTCAACCTCTCTCCTCTCTTTCGCAGTTACCGTCAAGCCAAATATTATGTATGAAAACAACGTGCGCGCGCATTTGGTGACATGACAAACATGATTTACTTATATTAATAGTAAATACTTGCGATCATCTGGTTCGGTACCTACGCCAGCCACTCTAGCCTCCGAGCTACCGCGATCACCCTTTGCAGTATCGAATCTTCATTCCACATCTATGTCATGGTGGTGACGAACTGTTGAGTTCGCTTCGCATGCGTCAATGCGTCAATAAGAAACATATTTAACAAAATTCAACGGTAGGTACCTTATTTTAAAGAAACTTCTCACGTCACTTGTTTGAAGCACGTATTAATTGCAGCACAATGTCCGAACAAAGATTTCTTGCTAAGTGGTCCTCGAAGCTGACAAATTGCTGAGTATTAAGTTGGGTAGCGGTGCAAGGGACAAGAGAAATACATGTGTATTACAGATGCTAAGGCTGTTTTATATTTTATAGTAATATCAAATTCGTACTTTCTTGACAAGGTCCCTTTTATCATCTTGTCCTCGAGTATCTCCCTCTACATCCCTCAGCCTCTGGAGGGAGGACTCACGAAAACAACGCTGAGAGTAGAAGTAGTAGTAATAATTAAAACATAACACCACGGGGAAAACGGGTTTATTGAGCAACTTGTAGAACTTTACACTATAAATCATCTTCATCAAGCACGCATGATATAATAAAAATTATATAAAAACTAGTACAATACATGATTTTCACATAGTTTAAAGTAAAAGGAGGAATATGACAACAGCTCTGTCTGCGATGAGAGTCGGAGATGGAATGAGAAAAAGCAACTTCAAAAAGATCCCGCGCAAAGCTTGAAATTCGAAATAAACATTTGAAAGCATGAAGTGGCCTGTGACGAGGAAGATTGCCAGTAATTAATTAGTGATGAAATGATAAAAGAAGACTTCGTCGCAATCTTTTATTATTACACCAAACGTTCACGGCTTTGCTCCAATAAAGTCTATATACTACACCACACACTTAACAATTGTAAGCTCGCCGCAAAATGCAATCACAAATGCTATTTGCTATTGTACAAGAGTTTTTTTACCAATAAATACATGAATCGCTTCTACACTTTGTGTAGTACCGACTTTTTATTCCTTCGCTTTATGCCAGGGTCCTTTGTTCGATTGTGCCCTTTCTTTGATAGAGTACTTTTATGTTTATTTATAGGTATATTCGGCTACTTAGGTGACAAGGTTTCCGTATTGTTTGACTAAAGGAATGTTGAATGGAATGAATCAATCAATTATATGCAAGTAATTGAGAAGGCTACAATAAAATTAAAAAACATAAAGGCGCCGCGCAATCCTATCCTTGACACATTTCTGTTCTGTCTCGGATACAAGCTATAGTACGCGCATATCTTTATGAGCCCTCTGAACTCTCTCCTTCTCTCTTTCGAGCTCCTATAATAGTACGCTTATTATACGTGCTAGAGGGAGAGAAAGAGATTTCAGAGCTCAGATCAGGGCTCATAAAGATTTGCGAGTAGGTAGGTACTAGGTACTATACCAGTGAATATTTTATTTTCATACTATCAATATGAAATCAACCACTACCTACGAAAATGTAGACACCGTTTCTGTCTAGTTGGTTCTACTTCACACACAGATTACCAATCTAAAAGTGTTCGGTGTAAGCTAAGAAACTAAATGTTGTCAGTTGAAGACACAACCAACATTAATAAATTTCCGTACTAAACTTTGTTTCGTCTACAAATTACTTTTGTAAATAATAATTTGGTCTTTAGTGCCGCGCGTATATAGCCTGGCCAACGAAAGCTGAGCAAGAAAAAGGGTGTCATTTAAAAAATCTGAAGCTTTCCTCACTGGTTATAATATACTGCTTATCGGAGTTGATACTATTTAATATTCAAAGAACATTCATGGATTATTAAATAGTATCAACTCCGTTTATGAAGTAAGGACAGCTTCAGATTTTTTAAATTGATGCCGTTTTTCTTGAACATCTTTCGCTGGCCAGACTGACTCCATTATTAGAATTCAGATTAAAGTTTAGAAATGAAATTATTATTATTATTCTATTATTGTTTTGTTATTCACTTGTTTGCATAATTGTGTACACTGTGCAACTAAATAGTTAATTAATCATTGTTTTACTTTAGTCCTTTGTAATAAATGACTTGGGTTGTAAAGGTTAATCTGATTCATACTTACTTTAATGTAAGACTGTGCAAGAAACCTAGTAATTTATTGACTCTTGAAACTTTATTTTAGTATTAATATTACATTTACTCGTATTACCGTTTATTAATAAATGCTTTATAAAGTTATGTCAAGCTTATACTTCAAAAATATATGGATAAAATGCCGTTATTCACTGTCATAGATTAAATAAGGCATTACTAAATATGAGATTTTTAGTTACCAAGAAGTTTAGACTTCTAAAAATCGACAATCTCGTTTTCTCCACTCTATGTCTCCTTGACAGAAGACAAAACGAAAAACCGAGAGCGAAAACGGTGAAGAGATGTTTTTGTTCCCGATTTTTTCTCTCCCCTTTTTTGTCGTTCTAGCTCCTGCAAGGCAGGGCAGACAAAACCATCTCTTTTACTGTTTCTTTCTCGACTTTCTCGATTTTTCGTTTTGTCTGCTGTCAAGGAGACAAAGGGAGGAGAAAGCGTCCACAGAAAAGTCGGGGACAAAACCATCTCTGTACCGTTTTCTCTCTCGCTTTTCCATTTTGTCTTCTGTTAAGGAAAAGGGAGGAGAAAACTGGTTTGTCCACCCACCGTGCTATACCTGCTACAGGGTGCGTCAGACGATCTCAGGTTTCGTGACTCACGGAGACTCTTTACTTTCTCGTACCCTAAGGGATCAGCAGTACTTGTGAACTTAATGCATCCAAATGCCGTTTGGCCTCGAAACGCTTGGGTCCTGGGATCCGAAAGCAATTTTTTTCAGTTATTTTTTCGTTTTAAATCTTTATTCAAGAAGGTTTGTTCATACATGACCATGTCACCTCCATAATACAACAAAAACAAAACTAAACACTTTAGGAACTAATATTAAAATAGAACTAACTTAAAACTATAGATTCAGAGATATTACAAAACGGTTGGTCGACGCTACGCGTGACCCGAGGGCTGGCCAAAGAATAAGCATTGCCATTCAACGTGGCAATGCTACCAATCTTCTGGGCACGCTACAAATTGACAGCGATGAGGAGAAGTACCTTGACGCCTTGGTGCTCAATTTTATATTTGTATTTTTATATTGATTAGTCTGTGTAGGTACATATACAAAGATAGATGAAGTTTTGATTAATTTATTACCATTATTACATAGTTACCCTCTGCAAACATTCCCAAGACAGTAATGTAAAATATATTTTTATGATTTATTGGACAAGTTCAAACGTAAGATCTGTTTAATACGCTTTGGGAATAATATTTGATATATAACTTTGCTCCTTTTAGACCCATTATTTTGGATCTGAGTTTATCTTTGTTAAGCTAATTTTAAACTTCAATGTTTTTATTCCTAAGTTGTTCTTATAGTTTTCAGAAATGTATACTGACTTCTTCATTTGTTTGTTGAGTTGTTCACGAGTTACCATGAGTATAATAATTTGTTAATTTATCCAAAACGACTTGACGTTCACAGAACATGCTATGTCGTGCGGAAAATTTGCAGAGGGATTCAGTGTCCATTCCCAAATGCGACCGCGGTACTAAAGTTCACTCTAAAAATTTGATTTTGTATGGCTTGCGCTAGTAAATTATGCGTGTTCCGCATATTATTACGTCAAATTTTCCTTTTGTTTTGTAAGTGTATCCCAATACTGCGGTTTCATTTAGGAACAGAGACTTAATCACTCTAAAATTATGCGCACTACATAAAAAAATATCCTGTATGTATATTATATTCACCAGATAAGAAGTACAATATTTATTCAGGAAGTTTATTTGTGTTTTCTTTTACACCACGATCAGCGTGAAAATTTAATTCCAATAAAAACTTAATTAATTGTCTTTTTGAAACACTGTATAAATGTTGCATTAGCTACGAGTATCATCAGCAATAGGGTGTCCACACGTGTTTGTAAATAAATACAAATGAAAGGGTGACAATGTTGTGTTGTAAAATATCAATTCGTCTCGCTTTAACTTAACGTCCGTTACGTTCGTGTTGATAGGTGTCTGTTTACTTTGTAATTTGGGACTTTTAACGTCCTCTTTTGATAAGAGGTTGATTGGGACTAGACAATTTTGATTACAGAGATGAGAGGGTACGATTAATAAGAGGGTTTTATTGCTTAAACATTTTATTAGCATGGAAGTTATCTTTAAATTGATGTGTCGACACAATGCAGGTGTCTACATATTTTCGAAACTATTCGTGAGGTACGTATCCAGAACTACGGATGTTGGCAGGCCGGATTAAATCCTTCGCGGGCCAGAGCTGGCCCTTGGGTCGTACTTTCCTCAACATTGTTCTAGAACGAGCCTATTTCTTCATAATGTTATGGTTTATGGTAAAAAGAGCGATGTTTTAAGTTTTTAGTGTGTATCTGTGGATCAGTGTACCTGTGGCATCGCAACTCCGTCCGTCCGTGACTCACTGCAGGGTGCCAACTGAAAATCAGCGCTGGGTGTTCCACACCCAGCAAATGCTGAGCTGGTAACCCTTTCGATATGGGCGTGCTCATCAGTGCAGTAAAATCTCCTGTTTATTTTTTCCGTGATTGTTATTTTTTTTTGTTTCTTTGTGATCTGTTTCAATTTTTTTTTTTTTACTGACAATTTATTTCCTGTATCGAATAAATGCTTTCTATTCTATTCAACTCCAAAATGGATGGATCGATTTCAATGCAGATTGAAAGCTAGTTTAATCGGGAATCAATTCTCAATTCTCAATTCTCAATTCTTTATTGCAATCCATAATGTACACAGTCATACAGGTGGTAAGTAAAAAATAAAGAAACAATTATGGACCCTGTCGGGCACAGCAAAAGTTTAAATAAGTAGGAGAGAGGAGGAGCGCTTTAATAATTTTTCATAATATGAAAAATTGAAAATGGTTTCTCTTGTGAAAATATAATATAATATAATTATATATTATCACTTATCATCTATATTATTTGTTTATTCTCTATTTTCTCTATTATTTATTTATTTATTATAATATGTGTAAGCCTATCTATTTATTTACTAATTTGTTATATTAAATTATATATTATTATTATTTATTTATTATTCGCTTAAATATTTTTTATTGCAATTAGTAGTTGTATGTAATATAATTAAATGTTTAAATCAATACTGATAATGCTCTTAATTATATTTAACCTATTTATTTTTGATATTTTGCATAACAGATAAACTAATATATTCTATTTATCATTGAATTTATCCATTAGATATTCGTCTATTGTGTAATAGCTTTTATCGATTAGGAATTGTTTTAATTTATTTAAAAATATATTAGTTTTGTTTGCTTGTTTTATGTTTGCCGGTAATTTATTATAAATTTTTATAGACATAGAATAAGGACTAGAAGAGTGCATTTTAAGGCGGGAGGGAGGCAAATTTAGTCTGGTTTTATGGCGTAAAGAATATTTTGTTTGTATGTCTTCTCGTGTGTTATAAGAATCTGGGTATTTGCGAACTAGTTTACATAATTCCAAGATATAAATACTAACCAAGGTAAGAACTTTGTGCTTCTGGAAGTAAGGCTTGCAACTATCTGTTTGTTCTATGTTGGCTAATATTCGTATCAGCTTTTTTTGTAGGGTGAATAGGGAGGGAGCATCTGTGCTATTTCCCCATAAGATAATGCCGTAGCTAAACCAAGCATGGGCATACGCATAATATGTGACTAGTGCGGTTTGTAGGTTGGTAGTCTTTTTAATTTCGCGGAGGGCATATGAAAATTTTGAAATTTTTGATTTAACTTTCTGTATGTGTGTTTTCCAGTTTATATGTGTGTCTATTGTCAAACCTAGGAGAGTGAAATCATTAACTACTTCTAATTTTTGTTGATTGTATGTAAAGTTTATATTTATTTGGCTTTTTTGCCGAGGATAAAAAGTTATTAATTTGGTTTTGGTATAATTAATTTCGAGATTATGCTCGCTCATCCAATTTATTGTTTTATTAAGAGTAGTGGTAAGCTTTTCATTTAAGTTAGCATTTGTTTGGCATGAGGTGAGGAGAGAGATATCATCTGCGAACAGAACACATGGCCCGTCTATGGTTTTGGGGAGGTCGTTTATGTATATGAGGAATAGGAGGCAACCTATAACACTTCCCTGGGGAATTGAAGCATGTATTGGCTTGACATCAGATCTTATGAGCTGTGTTTCTTTTGTTGATTCATTATAATATTCAATCTCAACTAATTGCTCTCTGCCCTTTAAATATGATGCAAACCAATCATGGGCTTTCCCGCGTATTCCTATTCCGTGTAGCTTATTTAGCAGAATTTTAAATTGCACCTTGTCGTAGGCCTTAGTCATATCGAGTAATATTCCTATTGCGTATTGCTTGTTATTTATAATGTTTAAAGCCTCTTGGATGTACTTATAAACTGCTAACGTTGTTGATCTATTTTTGCGGAATCCGTTTTGGCAGTCATCAAATATCTTATATTTTTCACAAAAGGAATATACGCGATCGCACATTGCTTTTTCAAAGACTTTAGATGCTGTAGGTAGAAGGGCAATTGGTCTATAATTATTTGGATCTGTTTTAGAATTCTTTTTATGAATAGGTTTTATTAAAGCTTTTTTTAGTAGATTGGGGAAAATGCCTTCTTGGAACGATTGATTAATTAATTTATAAAATGGTAAGGTAAGTTCGTTTGCACACTGTCTGAAAAGAGTTGGTGGGAGTTCGTCTATGCCGTGACTATTTTTGTTTTTTAGGTTTTTTAATATTTTATTTACTTCGTATCCTTCGACTGGTCTAAGAAACATAGTATTTTCAGTGGGGTTAATCACTGATGTTTCTCTCAGTTCGGAGCCGGGTGTTTGGGTGGTATTTTCCCCAATGGATGCGAAGTAGTTATTGAATATGTTGGCTACTTGTTTAGGTTCTGTTTCTAGGTGTGGCGTTTGTAATGTTATATTTTGTTTATAATTGTTGGTTTTTTTGTTCGTTCGTTCTTTCACTATGTTCCACATGGTTTTAACCTTATTTGTTGATTTATTCATTTTATTTATGTAATGTAATTTTTTCGCCGTTGTTACACATCTTTTTAGGATTTTTTCATATTTTTTATAGTATTTCGTAAGTACTGAATCATTTGTTTTTAGTGATAGAATTTTTAATAGTCTTTTATTTTTACAGGATTGTTTTATTCCAACGGTTAGCCAATAATTATTTTGTTTTGTTTTTAATTTAAGTCTACGTGTAGGGATACATTCTTCTAAGATATTTGTTAGTATGTTATTGAACGAATGATAGTTCTCATCTACATTTTTATTCGGTTGTATGATATTGTTCCAGTTTTGTATATTTAGTTTGGATTTGAATTTTTGTATGTTATTTTTATTCAGTAATCTTTTGTTGACAAACCAAATGGATTGTTTTGTTTGTTGTTTTAGTATCATATGTATAATTGTTCCACTATGGTCAGAAAATCCTAATTCTTCTACAGTTGTGTACATATTATTGTCGTTAAAGTTTGTGAATATCAAATCTAAACATGTTGATGTGGTTTGTGAGATACGCGTAGGTTTTTTTATATGTTGTACAAATTTATACTCTAACATGAGGTTAAGTAATAGGTTTGCTTTTACGCTATTTTCTAAAATGTTGATATTAAAATCTCCTCCTATTATGACATTAAATTTTTTATATTTATTATTTAAACAATGCATTAATAGTTTTAATTGACTAATAAAAATTTCTTCCTCTCTTCTATTCCAGTATATGGTAACTATTATTAGATTTTGCTTTGGTAGCTTACATGCACATACTTCTACACAATATTCAACAGTCATATCACCAATATCACAACATTCTATACATTCTATATGCTCATCTAATAATATACAGAATCATCTTCCTATATTTGATGAAAATCTGTTCAGCCGTTTAAAAGTTACCGCTCTTTTTCTAGTTGGAGTCGGGGATTTTTTCTTTCACATCCACTTCACCCTATCTGTGATCTTATTTGTTATTATTTGTAACCACCGATACCATTACCATTGGTTACGAATTATACCAACTAGGTACTTGTTACTACCAAATCATCGAAAGATTCGAGTTCCACGTCAACGGTATTATTACTTCAAACGTTGTGAAACGTATGCTAATCGAATGCCGTATCAAATGCAGCTAGTAGTAGGGGCCTTAATGAAATAGCTGATGTTCCACGCCAAAACACGATTAGTCTTGCACACTCGTATCTGTGATATTGCTTTGTCATTGTAAGGGGACGGTTTTATTAGTATTGAAAATGTCCGTAAGGGACTCACTGTGTGGTCATTCGAGTGAAACTATTATTTAACAAAACAATTTTTTTAATTCTATGAGCTGCTTCTTTAAGTGGATTGCTTGGCCCAACGGCCTTGAAATGCCAGAAAGGGATAGCAGCATAATTATATTTCCTCTCAGTCTCATGAGGAAATGAGACATCAATAGAGCGCTGCGAGCGTAAAATCTACCAAAAATAGGGTATTTATTAGTTATTTTCAAATGTATTTAGGTAAAAAATGAAGAAAATTAATACAAAAGATTAAAGAAGATAATTACAGTTTTTGTTGTTAAAATTCATGTAAAGGTATAAAGAGAATTTTCAAATTAGTTTAAAAATGGCATTTTTTAAAGATATTTTTCTACATAGATTAATAAAAAAAATAGAGATATCTTCCTTTAGGACTTTATAGTACGAAATTTTGATGTAAGGTTAAAACGTAACGCAATTTAGTTTACAGTCTTTGCCTTAAAGCTACATTAACAATTTTAAACAACATTTTGGCCTCATCTTTTAAAGGAGACGCCAGCAAACTATTGTACATCCCAACATCATATAGAAGCCCAATTCTCGTAATTAATTTATAATATGACTGAAAGTTGACCGAACTGAGATTATAGAATTGACAAAAAGTCATGTATTCTACTCCTCTTAAAGTTCAGTCCGATTCCAGTATGATTTGGATTCAATCTTCTTACAAACTCATTTCAATCTCATTTTTGACGTTTGTGTATAGACGAGAGTGTCAATTTTATTATCTGTGTCAGTTCAAAATGTTAGCAGAATACTGATTTGCCTTTTATTCAACTTTCGATCTCATTACAATATAATGTCACGTTTGACGTTGTTTGTTAGGGTAGGAGAATACCATTTGTGACATTTATGACATTGGTAGTAGATCGGAATGAGATCCGAACTATATTTTGAACATTCTTAATTACGAGAATTATTGGGCCTCTGATTCAAATTATTGTGCGAGATAAAATTTTGCAATCCTTTGGTAAGAGATATACCTACCTAATTAATACCTCTACGATAACAGGGATCAGACAAATTCTCCATACATACAAAAATGTAACAATCTCTTATGAATTTATAAAATTGTGGCTTCTAAAAACGATATAAATTCCAAACTCCAAAGTTACACAAATGAAAATAATAATAAAAAAGTACGAGTTTTCTAAGTTTGTTTTGCAAAATCCGTATCCGAAGAGATACATAAAGATACCACAGACAGCTTTGCAATAGGATACAAATAAGTGAAGGGTTAACCGGACAGTCCCTTCCGGTCCCTTAGACCGATTGTATTGGGTTATAAGTTTTAAATATTGTATGAAGGATGTATTGAAAGGGTTTGCCTCGGGCCGTGTCATGGTGAAAAGATTTAGAATATCGATGGCGAAGGGTTGACAATACTATGAATTTATAGGTTTGGTGTATTTTTGGTGTTGGTGTTAATAGGAATTTTGTTTCATTGATATACATTTTGTCTGTGTTTAGTCTTTTGTGATACTTTGGTACTGATTTTGTTCTATACAAACGAATCTATTTTGTAAAAAAAGAAGAAATATAATAATTATTATAAAAGATATTTTGTTGAATAATTAATAATTATTATTTTCTTTATTTTATAAGTAATTATTTATGATTTTATCCATGACTTTTTGTCCATCCAAAGACTGTCTAGAAAAGATCGAGACCGTCCATTGTATGTTTTTTTATATTGGTGTGCAATAAAGTATATTTTTAATCTATTCTATCGTAATCGGAAAACCACCAAAAAATAAAATGTAGATTGTAAAAACATTTAGGCAACTATTTTACCAAAATTAGAACTCCATTCTACCAAAACCTCACACAACATTATTATCCTAAAAGTTTAATCAAATATTCGTTGTTTTAATATTAAAACAAACGTTGGGAAAGCCAATAGCCTGTTAAATTTCCCTATTAATTTTAAATATGGCGGCAAATTGAACTGCGTCGCACATCCGGCCGACGGGCGCCGCGTGCCCGACACATTTGACGTCACTTCCGGTATTTTATAACAGGATGTTTGGATGCCGTTAGTGTTAAATGGTTTTATTCGATGATAGTGTGGATAAACTGGAATTTGTGAGAGTTTTGGAAGTCCTTTAATCTGATATGGATTTGAGAGATCATCCTTTTTTATTAAGCTATTATTAGCTTCACCTGTAAATAACTAATTAACTAACTATGTAAAAAAAACTGATTGAGCTGAAATTTTGCATACACGTTTAGATGACAAAAGCGTGTTTTAGTTTTATTTAAACTTGTATTTATTATTATTTTGGACATAATATTTTAACCCACCCGGCTTTTTCGTGGCAATAGTAGATGATTGAATGGATAGTACTATTTAGGAGCTGAACAGACGATGGACTTATTGCCTGACGGACTGCCGCGGATAAGAATGACCGTGGTTGGTAGTTGTTGCCAGTGAGGACACTAGATCTAACGACAACTACGAACATAAGCTTTTAATAAATAAAATATTATAGTTTAAAAAAAAACGATAGAACACGCTTTAGTCATCCAAACAACGTGTATGCAAAATTTCAGCTCAATCGGAAACCGGGAAGTGGGTCAAATTTAACTTCCAAGATTTTCTTACATAGTTAGTTAGTTGCAGGTGAAGCTAATAAAAGCGTGTTAAAAGTAAAAAAACCGAATTCAAAATACTTAAAAGTATAAAATAATTTTCTGTAGAGGTTAACTTTACTTACTGATTTTGCCAAACTTTATTCTCCAGCCAAACCTTTTCGAGTTGTGTTCAAGATATCGGTACCGTTTGAACTAGTATCAACAGAAATAATTTACCATCTATTACTGACACTACTGTATTCTTTTCTATCGCTTCATTTTTTCTAACTACAAATCGATCTTCATTCATAAAGAGTATATGAAATACTATTACAAACTCGCCTTTTAGTTACGGTCACTTGGCAAAATCCCATTCATGCATAAATTCTGTAAGTCCGATAACACATTAGCCCATTCATTTGATCTAAGAATGTGTTCTGTAATATTGAACTGCGTTATTCGGGTGTAAAATGTCACAGTGTTTAGGTAGCGGTATCTTTGAGACGTGTGCGCCGGTTTTTATGAAAGATGTGTGAATCTTGTGAGGCCAGAAACAAAGCGGGAAGCGGAGAGTAGGCGGGAGCGATTTAAAAACAATAATTTAAATCAATTTTTCTTTTACAAATTTAATAACTTTGCTCTTGTTAGTGTAGCTGATGCAGCTCTCTCCATATTTCCCTCTCCAGTGCAATCTCCTTAACTTCCTTATACGACATGGTGGAAACCTTATCTTTTATTTGGTTCATGTAATTTATCCGTGGCCTTCATGTACCTTTCTTTCCTTCTATCTTTGCTTCAATTATGTTTATATCTTTATTTAAAAGCATTACTAGCCGGAAAACAAAATGTATGGAAGCTAGGTAGCTAAGTTGTGTAGCCCTAGCCTACATGTAAGTACATGGCGAGCCGTCTGTGGATCACACAATGATAAAAATATACTGTAAATGAGAAATTTGACATAAGAAGCGAGGTGACGCGTAATATCATATGTTTACAGAATACCAAGCTAAAAAGTGTTGCAAATGACATTGTATTGAATTAAAAAATAATTTTATAAGATGTTATACAGTATTCTGAAGAAATTAAGCCAATACTAAATGAAAAGGTATTATGAAGGCTCTCAATATAAATTTGAAGAGAAGGATACTTGAAGCACTTCAGTCGTAGCTTAACGATACTAAGAAAATTCTTTATGATACTCCTAAAACTTTATACTCATTAGAAAATTAATAAACTCGAACATTTAATATTTATCATTACCATCAAGCCTCGGAAAATATTCTAAATGTTATTACCCATAATGACCGACTATTATAATGAACTTGGAAACATTTTCTCTTTTACGCCGTTCCTTTTACTTAACAAAGACAAAAATTAATAAAAGCTGCCTAAACTTTATAACAGCATCTAAAATTATAAATTCAATTTAAACTTTTCTGGATTTCGTGGGCTGAAGGTAGTGTTGGGTTTCTAAAGGTTCCCGGGGTCTTACGGGGTACCGCCCTCTCTAATTGATTGCATAACTGCCGCCTTTAATTCCTATTCATTCCTTCATTCATCGAGTTTTCGCTCATTCAAGCAATCATTTGACATCGGCGACAAATCGGCTACAAAGATACTATTGTTGTTTTGGACCAAGTTTGAATTATATGTTACATTTTAAATTCTATCGATTTTAGATCTTAAAGCTTTGATATTAAGTTTCTAAGTCTTGTTTTGGTTACAAACATTCTGGGTAAAAATTACCTACTAGTTTTGAATGTACCATCAAAGATATAAGAGTGTTTTTTGCTTGAGTAATCAAAGGAATTGATACCAAGTTATCGTATTATAGTTATAATGTATTATAGAAAGGAATTTCACGCATGCCTCTGCCTTTTTTCTTCACCGAAGTCAGACCTATTGTCGCTATTATAAAATTCTGAGTGCTACTTGTGATTGTTATGAATAGAATAAAATTAGTTATGGTGAACGATTATCTATGAATTTAGCGATTTTTATTTGGGCATTTAGCGTTCTGATATGTGGTGTATGACCTTTTGGGCAGATGTTCGGTAAAAGGTGATGTTCAGCCGTTTGAAATGACACGGGACAAGAAATAAGGAAAAATTCTTTAGTTCAACGAACGTTTTGAAGGATAAGTTAATAATAAAACGGGAAATTTTGTTGGAGATGAACAAAATCGGATTCTGATAACGATTACAGATGGAGAAAATTTAATTTGGAAAATATTTTTCGTCGCATTATCATAATATTTCTGTTCTTTTTCACAGTAATGTTTTTGGACCATCCGGTAAAATTATGCAGACTTGATTTTGTAAGTTTATTTACTCTCAAAACTTTCTTCCTATCTTCTCTTTGAATTTAGATTTTTTTTTTTAAAGTACGAAGAAAGAAGACTGCTTCTTCTTCTGAATTTAGATTAACGATAGTTTGTCTTATTAAAAATCTCTTTTCAACCCCCGACAAAAAAGAGGGGTGTTATAAGTTTGTAGTGTGTATCTGTGTATCTTTGGATCTGTGTATATGTGTATCTGTCTGTGGCATCGTAGCTCCAAAGCTGATAGACCGATTTCAATGCAGTTTTATTAATTGAAAACTAGTTTAATCGGGTATTCTAGTGTGTCTTGTTTTTGTGGCAAATATATGATTTTAATTTATTTCTTTCTTTTATCATCTTAGCTATGTTTTCAGGAAAATCTGTGCAGTCTTTCAAAAGTTACAGCTCTTTTTCTGGTTGAAGTCGGGGGGTTTTTGACGGTTAGGTTGTATCTATTATATCTCATAAATTCTTACTTGTTCTTCGTACCTACTCATTTATTATTATGTTGGATAATCCAATAGTTCTATATTACTACATTTGGGCTTCACTGTACAGACATACAGACAGACAATGGAGCATCTACTGCCGTGCCTTGACTATCCTGTCTCCTGTAATGTGAAGGACCTAATAGAGACCAATCAAAGAGCCGTCGAGCTGGCCATATTTTGGACCAAATATAAAGTAGCCATCAACACGAAAAGAGGAAGACTTCATTTGGACCTTTATAATAATATTTGTTTTTCACAAAGTAGACAAAAGCGATGACTGCAATTTCATACTTGTAAAGATAACAAGAACTTTTCTTTACAACTCGGCTCAAATTATTTTAATCTTGGTAAGGTATGAAATTATGGAGCCCCGTAAAGCGGAAATAAGAAACTTCATAGGAATTTTCAACACAGTCATACTTTTCCGTACCCATAGAACTTTTGCGAATAAATTAAAGAACTTTTTATTTATATTTCAAATACGAATAAACTTGATCACGTTTAATTCTATATTTTTTTATAGACGTGCTAAATGAATGGGAATGTGAATTTTATGAATGATGCATTAAGGTACCTACCTACTACATGTATGGACAAAATACCTACTAAGTCTGAAGTATTTTTTAACCGACTTTAAAAAAAAGGAGGAGGATCTCAATTCGACGCGTATGTTCTTTTCTTTTTTTTATGTTTGTTTCCTCATTACTTTCGACTGCGTGAACCGATCATTAAAGGCGGGACTTCAGAAGCTGGTAAGTTTTTTAAGTTTCTTTTTTTTTTTTTTAGTTCTTATGTCGGTTTTTCTTTGTTTTTAAAGTTTATTTTATTTTTCAATTTTGAGTGGCATAAACATGAGATTACAGCAATCGCGAGTGATGTGCTGTTATTCATTCAAGAGTTATTGTGATGAAGTAGACCAGACTAGTTTTAGGAATTATAATTATATTCTTAACTGGACGTTAAGAAAATAATTAGGTAATTAACTATGTAACTTTTGTTCGAGATCAATGTATAATTATATATATTATTGTATACAACATTTTGAGTTAAAAAGAGTAACCATGGAGTTTCTCGTCCGTTCTTCTCTATTGGAAATCAACATTTTAGAACGAAGCAACTAGAGTCTGACTTAAAAGTACCTGAATTGGTTTAAAAGAATATAAATTTTTATTTGATTTATTTTACTTAGATTGAGCAAATAAAATTATATATATACGTATATTACCATCGGTATTTAATTTAGTCTCAATAATTCGGCTACCATACATAAAATCTAAAGACCAAACTAGCTATTGCAAATTTTTATTCCTAGAGATTTTATACCTATTTCATGTATACCAAAAATCGATGCCATAACCATAATATTTGATCCCATTCATCCGTCGATATACCATCAATAATTCACAATTTATCAACAATAAATAGCGTAATATGTCCACAATGAGTCCCTGCTCCCTTACAAAAATCAGGAGCGGCTCGTGCAAAAACATCTGTCGGTTTTTAGTACCATCCATTTGACGGGTCATTAAATATCTTCCACGCTTCCCACTTATTATCCATTTTTGTATCATTTCTATAATAAATTTTATGCCAAATAAAATTCCTGGCCACGCCTATTTCTAATAAATAACCGGAGAAAGACAAATCTGGAGTTGTAAAGTTTTATTTTATACTTTTTTGTTGTTAAAGTCCCCGTTTGCGTAAAATTTTCGAAAATGCATTATTGTAGGGCTTTTAGTGATAAAATTGTGGTGGATATTGGTTTTTTATTTGTGTTTCATGGTTAGGGTGGGCATGGTTTTAATGGGATGTTCGTAATTTAAGTGCGTTGATGTGTGACATTGAGTGTTTGGCCACTCAAAATAATTGATAGTTTTGTGTTTTGTTGTGCAGGATAAGTTGTAATTTAGGAAAATTGCTTAGTGTCATTGAGTGTTGTTGTTGAATTATTTTTTTGAGTCCAGTGGTGTTGGGGTTGGTATCTCTATAGGCTTTGAAATAATTATCATTAAAAATTAAAATACATATTTATTACATATTTTTCTGCATCTAATCCTACCATAGAAATAATAAGTCCTACTGTTTATAAGTAAAAGACAGCCATGTTTCAAACCATTAAGGAGTCTTTCTTCCTTTCTGTGGGCCGAGCACGAATGTTTTGACGTATCGTAACGTAAACGTAACCAAATTTAGAACCAAAAATACACGTTTAATCCATGATATTTTTTTGGAAATACATCCAATATTTTTTCATTTTCATGAAACAAGTGTGTTTGTTGCATAAAATTGAACAAAAATGACATATAATGAAAAACGATAGATTCATCGTATTTTATAATCAAAATTTGCTTACGTTTACGTTACCATACGTCAAAACATTCGTGCGGGTCGAGCACGAATGTTTTTCTGATTAGGAAAGTGGATCGCAAACATCATGACAACTTGCTTGAAGCTTTGTTTGTTTGTTTCTTCTTACAAAACGTTGTGCCGTTGTCTTCTTTACCGTCTTTACATATTATAAAATTAAGGTCACTTTATCTTAGAATTTTTCTCTGAGGATAACCTAGAGCTTACGTAGAGTACGTAACATGAACATTTACCCTGCGGTCCGAATTGCGCTGAAAGTGATGATATTATTGCGAATCCGACCAAATTCACAAGTATTATTATTACTCAATAGCCCTTATATTTTGTGACTATTAAAATTTGGTCGCATTCGTGATATTATCACTTTTATCGCAATTCGGACCGCAGGGTTACTCACTCTTTCTCAATCACAAAACTCCTAGAGTATATTTTCATTAAAATTATTGTTAGGTATGCCCAAAATGGGCTGATTGGTCTAACTAACACTAACATTAACATAACAACTGTAACATAACAACTGTACCTACTCAATCAGAAACAATAAAGTCTGCTTTACTTACTTTACACAAATCCGTGAGAAAAAAATTTTTTTTCATGGATATCACAGCTCATCCTCCAAGATTATTTCTGGTACAACTAACTAAATTATCCGAAACGTCTAAAAAATCACTGTGTATGGTTATCCACGCGGAGCCCTGACACAGCAAAACGGCGACACAGCAGACCGCGAAAGAGATGGCGGGACGATCTAGACTCATTGTACAAAGATAGTAGGCAAGACAGTACGTAATTCACGTAACTAAAGAAGTGCAGTTGCTGCGCATTTCCAGTAAAATTTTAATCAAAACAACACATTTGGTATTTAATTCTCTTAGCTTCAGTGAGATACGCTCGCGTCAAGTTCGAGCTTCACTGCAATATGATCGGTGTATCATAAAATTACGTGGATTAGCTCTCTGGTCATCATTGGCACGTCATGATCGAACAGCCTGGAAACCAAAGAGAGATATCTATGCCCAGCAGTGGGATGATACAGGCTAGCAGTATCAAGCTACATCTAAATTTTACTTTTTTTGAACTCGACAAAGGGTGATGTCAATTTTATAGTTTGAGTAACTCTTATTAACATTAACACTTGAACATTAATATGCCTGACACAAAGTACTTTTAATGAAACAAACTTAAGCACCCAATTATAAAGTAAGTTTTTTACAGACCACAATGACATACAATTACTTGTATTCATACACCCTTTGTAGTTTTTAAGCACTTTGTACTATTCAAGTAATGCACATATGTTTTATATGAATCTCTTGTATTGTTGCAATTTTAAATTTGATAAGACTAAAATGAGTTTTATTTTCATAGCTTTTAGATGTATGTTCGCGTATTACGTTTTCGAGATTTTAATCATTTCAATATCGAAAAGTGCAAGCCCTACTGCAAATTAGTATTTTTTTGGAAAAAACAACTCTATTACTTAGATAAAAGAGTCTGAAATCGTAGCTTACGTCATTTTAGCATGGTTTAAAACATGCTTGTTCCTAGTTTAAAACAACCTGATATTGTAATTCAAATTGCAATTGGTAAATAATCTTTTATTCGATTCCAGACTTAATGACTTGTGTAATAAAGGTGTTTAATTATTTTAGCAGCTGCATTTTACTGTTTATTATAAAACGACCATTTTGACGTGGTGTGACGAATGTAGCCAGTTGGTGTGTTTGAATTAAACATTTAATTTGTTTCCTTTATTCTGTTCAGGATTTATTAAGTGGCAATGTACTGTGACAATAGTCATGATTCGATTTGCTGACGTCATTATTGTAATGAACGTTTGGTGTTGGGGCTAGACCATATTGCGATGATGAGGATTGCATAGAATTATACGAATTTGCGCTTCTTTGTTGAGGGGTAAACAGAATTTAAAATACTGTCGGATATTCACAGAATTTATTTAGAAAATTAAAATATACGTTTCCTTTGTTATTATTATTATTATCCGGCTCGAAGGACCAATGTTTAGGGATGAATTAAATGCAAATAAAGGAAGTGAAAAACTAAGAAAATAATTGAACTGGAAAATATTGTTTTCACAACTGTTTTACAACTGTCAGATAGTAAAAAAACAAAACACTAAATAAAAAGTAAAAAAGGTTTCTCCTCTAAAGACGCTTATAACAGACTTTTAAAATTCGATTAATTAATATTATTTCTAACAGTTGTTGAAATAAAGTAGAAAATTTAACTGGCTACATTAGTTACGTTTTTAATTTATTATTACTTGATGGCAACACTATCCATGTACGACGCCTTGTGTAGCTAGTTTTTGTTCTTGCCGTATAAATGTGCAATTTAGTTAAATAAACAATACTTTCAAGAAAACATTATTTCATTGAAATAACCAATAGGTTATGGGCCCAGAATATAGAAATACATAAGAAGAAAACGGCAAAGAAAAAGCTACACAAAATAGTTGAAAATATTTGAAGAAACAAAATTCAAAATGGATCCCACGCGATCTATGCACTTAGAAAAATTTGATGGAAATAATTTTCGGCAATGGAAATTTCAAATAAAATGCGCCCTGAAAGCAAAGGGAATAGATATTTCTGTGTCAAAACCAGAAACAAATAGTACCGAATGGTCCAAAAATGATGGAATGGCAATGTTCATTATAACGTCTTCAATGGATTTTAAGCAAATTACATTAATAGAAAATTGTGAAACTGCTAAGGAAATAATGATAAAACTTGAATCGATATATGAACAAAAAAGTGAATTATGTAAAATGTTGATCCATGAAAAGTTTTATCAATATAAAATGTCAGCAAGTGACAATGTAGCTCAACACATCTCAAAAGTAGAAACCTTGGCGAAACAGCTAAAAGAAAGTGGTGAGAGTGTTAGTGAAATGGCTGTCATCACAAAAATACTTGGAACATTGCCTCTCAAATATAGGTCATTGCGTCAAGCATGGATGTCATTGGACCCGAAACAACAAACTCTTATTAACTTAACTGCTCGTCTATTAGATGAAGAAGCAAGTTTAGCATGTGAGGAAGAACAAGAGACGGCTCTTCTGGTTGCTAATAAGAGGTGGAAGAATCAGCCAAAACAAAATGAGTCAAAAGTGAGTGGTAGTGGTACAGATCAAAAGAATACCATTAAACATAGATTTGAATGTTACAATTGTGGAAAGCGAGGTCATTTTTCTAAAGAATGTCGTTTTCCAAGGAAATTCAAGTCTAGAAAACCACAACAAGAAGGCACAGATATGTTAGCGTTTAATGTAGAAAACAGTTCCTGCAATGATGAAGAGAACACTTGGATTCTGGACAGTGGTGCCTCTGCGCACATGACATTTAGAAAGGATTTCTTTTTAGAACTATTTGAATGCAATCAGAAATCATTAACATTAGGAAACAAACAATGTGTGGAGGTCTCTGGCATCGGCAAAGTGTTGATTAAGAGATATGTCAATGGACAGTGGGAGACTAGTGAACTACATGGAGTATTGTATGTTCCGAGTTTGCGAAGAAACTTATTTTCAGAAGGTGTCATAATACGAAAATGTTATACTATTATAAAGAAAGATACCAGTGCTTTAATTTATAAAGACAATGAAGTGGTGATGAGTGCAAAAATCACAGAAAACAATTTGTATGAGTTGAAGATAAAAACAGTGATTTCAGATACTTGTAACTTGGTTCAAAATGACCAAAGTGATATCAAAGTATGGCATGAAAGACTGGGACATATTAACCTGAAACAAATTAAGAACATGAGTGCTAATAGTGTTGTTGAAGGCATGAAAATTAATGACAACAATAAAAATGATTTTGTTTGTGAGGCATGTGCATATGGGAAGCAATGCAGATTTCCATTTAACAAATCTGTGCGAGGAGAACTACAGCCAGGTAACCTAGTATATAGTGATGTCTGTGGACCAATGAGTCACACATCTATACAAGGGATGAAATACTTTGTGTTATTTAAAGATGCTGCTACGAGTTACAGGCATGTATACTTTATCAAAAACAAAAGTGATGTGTTCGAAATTTTCAGAAAATATAATGCCATGATCAGAAATAAGTACATGCACAATGTCAGAGTACTGCACACCGACAATGGGGGAGAATATGTCAATAAACTTTTTAAAGAATACCTGGAAAAATGGGGGATTATTCATGAGCTTACTGCTCCATATACACCAGAACAAAATGGACGTGCAGAGAGGGAGAATCGTACCATAGTGGAGAGTGCACGTTCAATGTTGTATGCAAGAGATGTGCCACTAGATCTATGGGCAGAAGCTGTGAACTGCGCTGTTTACATATTAAATAGAACTTCCTCCAGCCAGACTCCAAATAAAACGCCTTTTGAATTATGGAATGGTGTTAAACCTCAGTTAGGTCATATGAAGGTGTTTGGTAGTGTCGGGTATGTTCATATACCGGATCAATTAAGAACAAAATTGGATAAGAAAAGTGAGAAAATGATACTAGTTGGTTATGAAAACACCAATTATAGAATGTTCAATATAGATACAAAGAAAATAAAAATATCAAGAAATGTTATCTTTGATGAACAACAGGTTCCAGAAAAAAGGAAGAATATTACTCAAATACGTATTGATAATGATGATGAGACAATGAGACAGAATAGTGAAACAGGAGTAAGAAGCAATGCTGATGATACATTAATTGAGACTCCAGTATCAGAGAGTGACGAGAGCTTGGTGAGTTGTAATAGTGATGACCCATCATATGAACCGTCTCAAGAAATAGAAGATAATATACAGAGGAACATAACTCTAAGGCCACGAAATAATAGACGCTTAGAAGCAAATCTCGTGGAGCTGTCATTGCCTCAAACATATGCTGAAGCATTGATGAGTCCACAGAAAAATAAATGGTCTGAAGCTATTAAAGAAGAGTTATCAGCACACAAAGAAAACAACACTTGGACTGCAGTTCAACGATCTGGTCAGCGAACGCTTACTACGAAGTGGGTTTTTGCTATAAAGAAGAATGAGAATAATCAAGTTGAACGTTATAAGGCTCGTTTGTGTGCACGCGGGTTCAATCAGATTAAAGATATTGATTATCAAGAAATATTTTCTCCAACAACAAGGTATGACTCTATAAGAATTATTCTTTCTATTGCAGCAAAATATAATTTGGAAATTCAACAATTTGATGTGAAAACCGCTTTTCTCAATGGGTATCTTGAAGAAAATATTTTTCTAGAAGTACCTGAAGGTGTGTCAATAAACAATGATTATGTGTTAAAATTGAATAAATCATTGTATGGTCTAAAACAGTCTTCTCGATGCTGGAACAAGAGGTTTACAATTTTTTTAAAGAAATATGGTTTTGTTCAATCTCAGGCTGATAACTGTATTTATATAGGGTTTTTTAATCAGATTAAAGTATTCTTAATAATTTATGTCGACGATGCTCTTGTAATATCTTCGAGTAAAAAACTTATTAAAGAAATAATTGAGTATTTAAAACAAGTTTTTAAGATCAAAGAATTAAACTTGAAATATTTTGTGGGCATGGAGATAGAAAGAAAGAATAATTGTATCTATATTCATCAAAGGGATTACATAGAACAAATTATTAAGAAGTTTTGTATGAGTAATGCAAATCCTGCTAGTACCCCGGCAGATGTCAATGTTATTATTACTAAAAATGTAGATGAACATATTGTTAATTTTCCTTACAGAGAAGCTATAGGCTCCTTGTTATTTTTGTGTTCTGTTTCTAGGCCTGACATTTCATTTGCTGTAAATGTATTGAGCAGATATGTAAACAATCCAAGTCAACAACATGTAAATGCTGTTAAACGTGTAATTAGATACCTAATTAATACAAAAGATTTATGTATAAAATATGGAGAAAGCAATGACACAGGTAATAATCTAATTGGGTATTCAGATTCAGATTTTGCGGGAGATATAGATACTCGTAAGTCTACAACAGGTTATATTTTTAAAATGAATGAGGGACCAATCACTTGGTCCAGTCAAAAACAAAAGACCATTGCTCTCTCCACAACTGAAGCAGAATTTGTAGCTGCTTGTGAGTCTGCGAAAGAGATACTATGGTTGCAGCAACTGATGTTAGAATTAAGTGAAAGTCTTGAATGTATTATGCTATATGTTGATAATCAGAGTGCAATTAAATTAATTAAAAATCCTGTTTATCACAAGAGAACAAAACATATAGATGTTAAGTATAATTTCATAAGAGAAAAGGTTGAGTTGGGTTTAATTAAAATTAATTATGTTTCAAGTAAAGATCAATTGGCAGATATTTTGACTAAATCATTGCCCACTCAAACTTTTATCTATCTGAGAGATCAGATTTTGTTTTGTTAATTTTCTTTTAAATGTAGCCTTTATTATTGAATGCCTACTGTTAAATTTTAGTGGGAGTGTTGAAATAAAGTAGAAAATTTAACTGGCTACATTAGTTACGTTTTTAATTTATTATTACTTGATGGCAACACTATCCATGTACGACGCCTTGTGTAGCTAGTTTTTGTTCTTGCCGTATAAATGTGCAATTTAGTTAAATAAACAATACTTTCAAGAAAACATTATTTCATTGAAATAACCAATAACAGTCACTATCTTAAGATTCTAAGATATTATGTTTTTATTTATGTAGACAATTATTTGTCGCCATGCAGTGAAGGTCTCGTGATTGCATACAATGTAATTTTTCAGAAGATAAAAAAATTCTGGTGAAAAAAAATGTAAAGTGTAAATGTAATTCTTATATTCTCATTATCAATAGATGTCGTTAGACGCATCTTAGGGCCACGCACGTTCGTTCTTGATACGCGTTTCGAAATGTTCTACCCAAAAAAGAAACACATGGAATGTTCTGGAAACGGTTTCCACAGTCAAAGAGCTACAGATTTCGTTCAAACAAAGTGCGTCGGAACTTCATCCTAACACTTGATTAGTACTGGTGCGAACGACGTAAATTGTACCCACTGTCAAGATTACGATAGGCTGAACGTTTGAATCAGTGGATATGGTACTTCTGTATTACCAAGGCTCAGGATGCAAAATTTGGCTTCTCTGCGCATTTCAGAGCGGTAAATTATACTGTTTTTCTTCCAGAAAAAACTAACAACAGTATAAGTGAGATTAGTCACGGATACACTAGACAGCAAAAAGAAGAAGACGTAACGTGATGTGGAGGATACGCAGGAGCTAGGATACCAATTCTTCTTAACGTGCCAATGGTTTGGTTTAGAGAGAAAGAAATAAATATAGTTTATTGGCACACACATGCTAAAAAAACAGAAGAAAACCGAAACATCGAGAGAAAAACGCTAATAATATGGTTTTGTCCTCAATTTCCTCTCTCTCCTTTTATGCCGTGCTTAGTCATGTTGTGGATAGGATAAGATAAGATACCACAGGATAACCTAACCGTCAAAAACCTCCAACTGCAACTAGAAAAAGAGCTGTAAGTTTTGAACGGCTGAACAGATTTTCATGAAACGTAGCTAAGATGATTTCCGATTAAATTCGCTTTCAATTAAAAAAACTGCATTGAAATCGGCCTATCCGTTTTAGAGCTACGATACGACAGACACACATAATACACACTAATAACTTATAACACCATTCTTTTTTGTCGGGGTTTAAAATACCACATCTACTCTTAAGCTTCCTACCTCCTGAAATACCTAAGTGTTATTTGTACCAGTTTTAGTGGTTCCCCATTAGGTGCTAGGTCGTTCCGGACTATACTCTGCCGCTCTTCACAATTTATTACCGAACCCTATTGTCTTGTCTACTTGATTAACCAGTTAATTAACTTCTCAAGTACTTTTATATATTTCAGGTAGTAAGGTAAAGTAAATGGTGACGGCACGGTTGACGCTGTGGTTAAGCGATTGAAAGAAAAGAAAGAAAGAAAGAAAGAAAAAATACTTTATTAGCACAACAAAAAATAAATAAAACCAATAACAAAGAAAACATATAAAATAAAAAGTTGTTGTGCCAAAAGGCCGCAGCTCAGCATAATGTCAGGAGGCAGTGATACTGGCCACCTGACGCTGGTTTTCAGCTGCAACCCACGAGTGCCATACGCTCGAAACTATCAATATTATATTATAATAGGCATACTTACTAATATATATAAATTCTAATTACATACATAAGAGCATTATAATAATCAATAAAGTCCCCATATACTTAATACGACAAGAATCAAATACCGACACCAAACCGGTCGTCGCGTCACAACTCACAGGCCAGTTATGCTTATGCATTACATTGATAACGCTTATATCCCCATCTCTTTATTAGTTATTCATAGTTTGATTTACCTCATTCAAACAATAAGATTATATAAAATAAATAATTACGATTAAAAATAATTTCATTAAAATTGAAATAAATTTCGACTAAACCGAGAATACTATATATAATTAATATCTATGCATTAAAAATTAAATAAATTTTGATCATACTTGAAAATGAATAAAAAATGCAATAAAATTGATTAAATCTAATTAAAAACAAAATAGATCCAATCTAAAATAAAATGAAAAATTTATTAAATAAAGTAAATCAAATTAAACAATTCGCTGCATTTATATGGCGGATATGTTAGCTCGAACATTCTCAAACTCTTTTTGGTGAATTAATAAAAAGACTTTCAATTTAGATTTGAATGTCGAGCAACTCATACAATTTCTGATGGGTGGGGGAATGTTATTCCAACATTTAGTTGCTGCGTAACGGAAACTGCCCCTAAAAGCCGCTGATCTGTGCCGTGGGATGGAAAGCTGTTGAGAACATTGTCTTCCCTCTCGGTTGTTGTGCCTACTCATCCACGAAAGTTTATTAAATAAGTATGCAGGAGTTTGAGATTTTACAACTCCAAATAGTAGACACGCCAAATGGAGTTTACGGCGGGCATTCATTTTTAATATATTGTGATTATTAAAGAAGGGTGTCACGTGGCCCCTAAAGGGAACATTGAAACAGAAGCGGGCACAGGCATTCTGAAGTCTTTGAATTAATCTTTCGGTTTTTGCATGAAGTCGTTGGCCGTATACCGCGTCCGCATAATTTAACTTCGATAACACCAAAGACTCCACTAGCAAAACGCGCAACTCCTCACTAAGATAAGGGCGGGCTTTATATAAAATTTTTAGCCTATAGAAACAGTTTCGTATTGACTCAGCCACGTGTTTGTGAAAACGGAGTTCCGCGTCCATGATAAGTCCTAGATTGCGTGCCTCGTACACCCGTTCGATAGGTTCACCCATTACAGTAATACAACTGGTGCAGGGTTTAATTTTATTCAACATATTTTCTGTACCAAAAAGCATATATTTAGTTTTTTTAGGGTTTAGTGCAAGCGAGTTGGTTTTAGACCATTGCACTATATTTCCAAGGTCCGCATTAAGGTCAGTTAGTGCTTGTTCGTAGTCCTGCGGCTTAAATGAAATATAGATTTGTGTATCATCGGCATAAATATGGTATTTGCATTTTTTTATAGTTTTAGTTAAGTCCGCACAGTACAGGATAAACAATACTGGTCCAAGTATGGAGCCCTGCGGCACACCCCTGCATACTGAGCGATGACTAGAGGCAACTGTTGAGCCGTTCTCCCGACGAATCTCAACGAATTGCGTACGGTCATTCAGGTAGCTATCAAACCATTTTATTGTGTCCACGTCAAATCCATAAAATGCCATCTTTGACAATATTAGTGAAACGTTAATACAGTCAAACGCCCGAGAGAAATCAAGCAACACCAAAAGGGTGCACATGCCATCATCTAGAGCCGATAAAATATTGTCCGTCACGTCCAACAGAGCGGTGGTAGTACTTCGGGATTTCCTAAACCCAGACTGAACATCGGGAAGGATATTATTGGCCTCTAAAAACCCAACCAGCTGCGCACATACTACTTTCTCCAAAACTTTAGAGAGTACTGGCAATAAACTTATAGGTCTTAGATCCTTCACATCTACCGCGTTAGGAGTTTTGGGCAATGGGCGGACTTTGGCAATCTTCCATAGCTTTGGAAAAGATGAGGATGTGATAGACGTGTTCACTATAGCAGTCACGACATCCAAAGTCATCGGAAGTGTCATTAATATCATACTGATATTGATACCGTCACAACCTTCGGCGTTCGATTTTATACTGCCAAGTATTTTAGCGACCTCATTGTTTGTTGTAGGTGTTAAACTAAACGTAGAGCCATCATTTCGTGTGAATTCGAAATACGTAAGCAGTGACATACTGACCGTTTTCGTACCCGGCAAGTTCAAGAAATGGTCACAGATGTTGTCTGGGTCATTAAAGTACGTGGGTAGTTCTATATTTTTAGATGGAAGAAGGGTGGATTTTAAATTTTTCCAAAGCGCCCTAGAATCATGTATTTGGCTGTTGATCTTGTGCCTATAATAAGCTTGCTTTTCGTAGAATAGAGATCTGGACACAAGCGATTTCAACTCTTTGTAATATATCCTTTTACTATCCGAATATCCATCCCTAACAAAAACTGCATGAGCCTGGTTCCTCAAACGCATCATCAGTTTAATATTGTCAGTTATCCAGGGGTAGCTACGCTCTTTGACGACGCAAGTTCTTAGAGGTGCGTGAAAATCTACCAAAGTAAGAAGGTTTAGGTTAAAGAGATTGACCATAACATTTACATCCTGCAGCATGGTTATCGCTTGCCAGTCAAATACCCGCAGATCCTGATCAAAAGATTCCCTAGATATGTCCTTTAGTGGCCGATAGGTGATGGTATGGGGTAAAATTTTTAAACGCTTGAAACTAAGTTCGCACGTAACCAGCGCGTGCGCACCCAGGTCCGGTATTGCGTCCACAGACACAGAGCGTGATTTAGCATTTGTACAGATAATGTCTATCAGAGTGTCGCCGTGCGCTGTGGAGTGTGTAGGTGCACGTACTAACTGCTTAAGTCCCATACAGTTCAGAAATGTAACTAGTTTGTCCGTCTTGGGGTCCGAGTCATTAAGCACATTTATGTTAAAATCACCCGTCAATATAATGTACTCGCATCGCGTTAGGGAGTTCAATGAGCAAGACAAAGCGTCTAAGAACAGGTCGACATCCTGCCAGGGTGGTCGGTAGGCAGTGCCTATTGCTAGCTTTGTTCCACGAACATTAAGGGTAACCCACATCTGCTCCACCGTGTTGTGTGACGGTTCAGTAGAGTACGAATGACTTCGAGCATTTATACCTTGCTTTATGTAAAAACCTACACCACCACCACGGCCTCCCTTGACAGACATTGGACGAGGTATGTGCCGCAACCTATATCCAGGGACAGAGGGCGCGCGCCCCTCCTCGCCTGTTCGCAACCACGTCTCATTGATAGCCATAATGTCAGCGTCCACCCCCAACAATGCAGCAATGATCTCATCATGTTTTGTGCCCAGAGAACCCGCATTCCAAAGTCCAACCTTAAGGAATGTTGCAAGCACTAAATACATGATAATATCTCAGTAACAAAATTAAATAAAATATCTTTAGGGAGACTTAAACACAACTTATCGATCATATATGCAGGGCGAAACGCATCAAAATTACAGTACATAAATAACGTTTGGTATAAATAAATTAATATATATGGAATAGCAGAAAACCTAATATATGAACATCGTCTGGCACCGTGGGCTACGAGGATTACTGAGTTAATTTGGCAACTAATAAAACAGATGAGGCAATCAAAAGTGTAAAAACTATAAGTGTTAAAAGAATTAAAGTAGTTTCTATACGTAAAAAAAACAAGAACAATCGGTAGAAGTAGAGTAAAACAGTACAATGGCATGCAAGTATGACCTAAGGAGCTTAGTAATAAACAAAACAATGAGCAATTTAGAGTATTCTTAAGTGGCGCTAAAAACTCTGGATATAACACTAACAAATTAAGTGGCAAAAAAACGCGTTAAGTCCGCTTCTGTTCGGATGTGCACCGCTGACTTCCCCTCCTCTTTACGCGCAAGGATACGGCCATCTTTTGTCCAGGTATACTTCCATTCCAGGCGAATAGCAGCCTGGCGCGTATTATAAAATAATTGCCTGTTGGTTTTGGTTAGGCGCTCGTTGACATAGATGCTACGCGTCGCGCCTGGCACCTGGATGTCAGCGGTTGTTAGATTACGGCGGACGCGAGCGGCACTCAGCAGACTGTCACGTGTTGCGCGTCTGGCCAGTCGGACAACAATGATTCGTGGGAGGGGCTCTTTACCTTCAGTCCGGTCACGTGCAACGTTCCCCACACGCTTAACAAAAACGACGTCTTGCTCGGCAAGCTTCATCCCCAGCCTAATAGCAATGGTGCTAATCAACTGAGTCGGGTTTTCCCCACTGGACTCGGTTATGCCAGTCAATTGAACGTCGTTCAACAGCGACTCCTGCTCCCTTTCATTAAGCTGCTGCCGGAGTTCTCCAACTGTTTCCTCTAGTTGAATAAACCGAGAGGAATCTGTTTGCTCGCTCTTTTCTTCGAGTACCTTAACACGTTCTTCGAACCCTTCCACGCGGTTGCAGCATACGTTCACCTTCCCATCAAGTCCCGAGAACTCCTCTCGAAGATGACGTATTTCATCTCGCAAAGCGTTCACCTCACCACGAAGACAACGGATCTCCATTGCAAGGCTGATTTCTCGACCATCCGATAGGGTATTTCCTGTTGCTCCTGGAATGGGTTCAGCATTGTCAGTGAGTTCGACCGCTGCTGGACTCGTGCATAAACTGGACTCCTCTATTCCCTTAACTGGAGTCTGTGAGTTGTCTGCCCTAGGAACCTTTGCTTTGCAGGTTGGGCACATCCAGTTTGGCGGGACGGTAGCAGAGTCAGACAAGTTGACACAGACGCGGTGATAAAATCTCGGGCATTTCGAGCATTTAATGCCGTCATTCGTTGTCAAAAATTGGCCGCAGCCACCACAGTTGCGCATTCTCGATGGTTAAAGAGAACGAAAACAAAAATAAAAAATAACAATATAAAAAGTGCTCTCGACACCTGACCGGGAATCGACCACACAACACGTCGATTATAGTAATTTGGTATTGCCCCTTGTAGAGTGTTGCTATTTTAACACTATCTGCCTCCACCAAATTATGTGTCCATAAGAGTAGTGCAGCAGTAATTGCAGAATAGTGAAGGTGTAACTAAAAATAGTTTTGTTCAAGTACACAACACTGCACTGCACCGACACTTGGTCATTGGATTTTTAGAATTTGTCTTTGATGATTCTCACTATAAAAACTTGTTGTATAATTGTAGAATTTTAAGTGAATAAAGTATATGTCACATTCACAACGTACATGTCTTTTATTTAAGCAAAACCTCACTTATGACTGCTTTAAAAATATTAGTTACAGAGCAAAAAGAAACACGTATTAACTGTTTCGAGCGTCAAGCACTTCTCAAGATTGGCTTTCTGCGCTACGTGCTGCGGGTTCGATCCCCGCACGGAACAAATATTTGTATGATCTGCAGATAGATGTTCCGGGTCTGGATGTTTGTGCTTGTGAAGATTTGTTTGTAAACGCACCTACGATACAGGATCAATTCATAGAGTGGGGCAAAGTTACATTAAAAAAAAAAAAAAAAAAAATGGTCTTATGCAGGGGTGTCCAACATAATCATCTGGAGGGCCAGTTTTGATATTAATGTAACCGTAGCAGGCCAAAAGAACTGGCCAATGCCAAACTGAGATTTAAATATAAATAAATATTTTTGAAGTGGCTATGCGTAGAATGCCTGTGAGATGGCTGTCTGATACAATCATGTACATTTTACTCAAAGTTGATAGATAGATCATCGAATAACTGACATTGGGAGAATTTAAAACTGTTCGCGTTATATATCTGTTGATGTGTTATAAAGTTTTAACTAGGTCGCGGGCCGGATGGAGGACTTACGCGGGCCACATGGTGGCCCGGGGGCCGCATGTTGGACGGGCCTGGTCTAATTGATGCCAAGTTCCTTGTGCCATAGGTTCCTTCTAATTTATTATGGGTGGACATTTTATTATCTAGTGCAGCAAAGCTTGTAAAGTACACTTTATGCTTATCGTCGTTTCAAATTGATTTTAAATACATATTTTTAAACTTTTTAAACTGTTTTTGATGAGTGTACGCACGGCTGCATATCAAATTATACATTTTCAGTATAAGCTGACATATCATTGTACAGACAGCCTATACAATGCGAGGACAACTTATACTGGAAATGTATAACTTTAAATGTAGGCGTGAGTATGTTAAATGTCCATAACGTGATTATCAGTCCGTAAGCGTCGGTTAAAAATGGTCCTGCACGTTTTTAGAATAACATATAAAATGCTATGTTCTTTATTAATAACCTAACCGTCAAAAACCCCCGACTCCAACTAGAAAAAGAATTGTAACTTTTGAACAGATGAACAGATTTTCATGAAACATAGCTAAGATGATACCTGATGATACCCGATTAAACTAGCTTTCAATTTAAAAAAAACTGCATTGAAATCGGTTCATCCGTTTTGGAGCTATGATGCCACAGTCAGATACAGACTACAAACTTATAACACCCCTTTTTTTGTCGGAGGTTAAAAATACCAATCCTCGCAATCTTTGTAGATAGCCTTTTGGGCAACCATTTCTAAGATGCTTTTATCGACGATTCGCGTGTACCAACCTAATAATAAGAAGAAAATGTTCACTCTTATGAGAAGGTTAATCACCGTCATAAATTGTTAAAAAAATATGAAAAAATATAGGTCATTATTTGTAATATGTGTAATACACGCGAAAATCATATTTGGTGTAATTTAATGGTATTTTTTCTGAATACGTATCTACTTAACTGGGTAATTATGAAAGGATGTATTAAAAATAGTAGGAATATTTTACACTTACTGGTATAATACGTCCAAATCGGAATAATTACCTGGAAACAAGAAATGAAAATTATTCATAAACATTTAATTCGACAGATGAAGATATAAAAGAATTATTTATTACTAGATTTTTTTAATAAACGTTGTTTCAGTTTCAGTTTTTTATTAATAAACTTTATAAAAAAATTAACACAGACAAATTAATAATTTTTATTAAAAAAATATTTTTTGTATAAAATAAAATAATACTTACAAAAAAAAAATATTACAAAAAATAAAAATACATTAAAAAATACAAAAACTACCTAATAATTTTTTTTTTTTTTTTTTTTTTTTTTTTTTCTTGTTGATATGGGTTATAGTTATTACCTGAATTAAATGAATTTTAATTTTAATTTAATTTAATTTAATAGCCCACCGGTATCGTGACACAGTCCAAGCTACAATTATTATTAAATAACATTAGAATACTAACACATAAATAAATAATAATTATTATTTAATAACTACATTCATAGATAAATAAATCTAGCCCATTATTATCCCACTGCCGGCCACGGGCCTCTTCTCAGAATGAGAAGGGTTAGGCCTTAGTCCACCACGCTGGTCTAGTGCGGGTTGGCGGACTACACTCACCATCGAGAACTTTATGAGGCCCTTTCAGATGTGCAGGCTTCCTCACGATATTTTTCCTTCACCGTTATCGTAAGTGATAATCCAAAGGGTACTGCTTACATTCATAGCTAGGGCAAAAAACCTCAGGTTGTCCCTTTTTTGACTCGTGTCGACCACCTGGCTTCGCCCGTGGCTATTTATGAAACTAAATTAACCTTACATAACCACGCCTCTAACGACGAGATGTTACATGCACGTGCAACATTGGTATAGGTACTTAAGATATGTCATGAAAATGACAATTGAAGAGAATGAGTTATCGATTTGTGGGCCTTTGTAATCCTACATGAGTACAAGTACGACACATGATAACTATGGAGGTGATTTAGATAGAGGATGGAATTAAACCTCCTTCAAATTCAGATGTGTTTTCCTCGGTTAAATTCTGAGTTCAAGATTGAGATTGAAACGAGAATGCATCTCAAAGCAGAGGCTCATCATATACCCAACCAATGACCATCCGGGGCATCGTATCAAATCGCGGTGCCCCTTTGCTTTATACAAAATCAAAGTCACTATAGCAAAAAAATTAAAAAAAAACCAATGACCATCCAGCTGTTGCCAGCAATTTATCCGCGCGTTCTATTGTTATAGCCTATATCACTTATGAGTTATGGATAGTGTAGCTATCTATTAGATGGTGAAATAGTTTGTAGAATCGAACATGGGGCTACAGACGCAAAAGACGAGGATGGAGGTATTGTGGCGCACATTGGGAGAGACCCATTTTCGAAAGATGTAATTTGTAAAAAGATTCCAAGATTTGACTATACGTGTAATAAAGTTATATTAATTGTCTACGTACACACGCGTGGTACAGCGGCGGAGGCACCGCACTCCTCGATCCCGGGCTTCCGCGCGACTCACGCGCCCTCTATACTTTGCTTCCGACACCGATCGCAGTAATGGCCGTACGTGTTCTTTCGCGAATTAAATTCGATAATGTCTCACGGTTTATTCATTATATACCAGCGTCATACAGTCCACTCCTTTAACTCACGACGAGGATCCCTAAAATTAATTATCCTATAAAAAACTATTTTGCTCTCAGAAAAATAGGCCATAACATAAAACACCCTTATAATCCCAATAAGTGCCTTTGCTAATCACTACCTTATTTAACATAATTAGAACGGGCCCAATGCGATGTTTTCACCGACCGCAATCAAAATTGGGTTACAACTTCAAAGTCCTCTGCAGTGAATACAAAGTACTCATACCATTTTGTGAACATTAGTATGTATTGCCGTATCTCTGTGATCCCGGAAAACTGTTTAGAATTTGGTTAGGTACGTTTTATAAAATTAAGACTGGTATCGGAACAGTTTTCCCGTTCGCTTATACTAAAATTTTAAGGTTTTAGAATGTAGATATCCGTGCTTGATAAATGCAGGTGATCACAGTGTGTCACTATCAGCGCGTACACCGAATATCTTATTATTTTTCAATTTTATATTGTTTTTCTTCTAAAATTCCCTTAGTAGCTGTTAGCGAGGTATCCTAATCTTTTTATATTGTTAACGTTTTTGATAGGATTGTTTTTACGTGCCAGTGTCATTTACGATCCAAAAAAGAAAAGGCTGAAGCCAATTTAGCCTTTTTAAATACACGTGGGAAAATAAGAAATGACGTGTTTTTGCAGGCCAACACAGATAATTATCAATTTAAAAAACATAAGCTCCAATTTACAAGATTACGCTGTGAAAAATGCTTTCATTACGACACAAATCCCTGTAGGGTCTGCAATAACACGTTCGGTGACTAGCCGCGATGAGCTGCTGCTCAAGATTAAGTCCTTTAGTGGTTAGTTAGTGGTAGCGTCAGCATAAAAATCAATTTGCAAGATATATTTTTTAATCTAGTATTTATTATCGTGAAGGCTCTGCATCTTTGTAAGCTGTTAGGATTACTATTTTAGAATGACATACTGAATATTTTTAAGAGTCATCATCATCATCATGATGAATAGAAATGAATGTATGTTTGTAAGACTATTGATGTATTAATATTTATGTATTGTATTACTAATGGTTGATGTATATCGTTCGTCTGCCACCTGGGGCTTCAGCTGAAAATCAGCGCTGCAGCTAGCTGCAGCTTTTTACTGAGCTGAGGCCTGGTGTGTCTAATAGACACACCATAACGACACCGAGTCTGCAATGCCGAATTAAAAAAATATTTATGTTTATAAATTGTTTTACTATTATAATTAATTTTAATTGTTGTTTTTTGGTTAATTATTTTTTATTTTTTCTAAATATTTTTTATGTTATATTTTATTGTTTCGGTGTCGGTTACTTTGTGATGTCTAATAAACGATTTTTCTTTCTTTATTTCTTTCTTTATTTCTTTCTTTCTTTCATCATTCTCCTGCCCTTATCCCATTTTATTTGGGGTCTGCGCAATATGTCTTTTTCTTCCATTCATCTCTATCAGACGTCATTTTCAGATTTACTTCCTTCACTCCATTTCAAAGAGTTTTTGCTTGGAAAGTATTGGAGAAAACTGTATTAAAATTCAAGTACTGAAGATCAGTCCACCACCTTAAGATGTTGAGGACTTGAGGTAGTAGGATAGTATTTAATAACGACGTTTACGCACTTAGCCGATGGATTTGTGAATTCACTATAATATTACCTATGTCTTGGTAAACAATAATGTGTGCGTATATTTTCATCTTATTTAATTCCATAATTTATTAACCTCTTCAGACAGTGGTCTTAATAGGTTATTATAATTTTCTCTTTTCTGTTGTATTAACAATATAAAAGAAAAAGTCCTATACTCCGTTCGAAATAACATTAGAAATTTAAATAACTCCATTTACACTTTATTCAACCGATTTTGACTTCTACTACGTTGGTGACATGACAAATTACAGCTGCAGTAAACATTTGTTATCGTAAATACGTTTTTGCTTTTAATGCCATCTTTATGCGTACGGAATAAAAGTCAAAATCGGTTGAATACACTGTAAAAGGTTTTGTTAAAAGTGTCTAATGTTATTTCAAATGGAGTATAGCTGAAAAGAAAAACCAAACAAAAAAAAAACATTTGAACGATAAAAACAATTATTCTTTTCTGCCGACCGTACACGACAAGGAACTGCGGCGGGTGGCAGATTGCCGCGGGCGCCACCTAAACGCAATAAGTAACGCAATGTAACACTTAACTCACACACTTCTAACATAGTGTAATGTAGTGGAGAAGATAGATACGAGTAGAAAGTGGTGTGGTGGAGAAGAAAGTAGTAAATAGCTATCTTGTCAATTCTATTGAGTTGGTAATGTTATATGGATTTTATATTTTATCAAGGATAACTATCCGGCTCGAAGGACCAATAATATTATGTAGGTTGTTTCTTTCAGCAGCTTCTTCTTTTCTTTCTTTCAGCTGAAAATCAGCCCTGTAGTGTTACTGCAGCATATGCTGAGCTGAAGCCTTTTGGTCACGCAATACGACACCGAGCCTAATTTAATGTCATAGCTTACATTTGTGTGCACAAGTGAGCCTGCTGCAATGTGCAATTATTGCTTTGTCACTCCCGGCTTATTCGTTTCTGTATTGTATATGGTGTGATTTAACTATGTATTGTGTTGACCAATAAACCTTATTTCTTTCTTGTCTTACTTACTTGGTAGTCATAGGAAATACCGACGCCATCTGGTATATAAAAAAAAGGTCTATAAAAGTGACTAATCTTAATTGCAAAATATACAATTTAATTTCAGATCGGAATCTGTTACAGTGCTCTCATAAATGGGAGGCAGATACAACGATAAATCTAATACTGAAACGGCCTAGTTTCCATGAAGACCGAAGTCGCTCTACGATAAATTACAAAATATGCGTTGTTATTGACGACAATATTTTTTATTCGCTCGATAAAGTGGAAGCTGCGGGTCTACCGCGTAACTAAAATTGTAAATTTGAACATCGACATCGGTATTAAACTTCAATACGATCGTGAGAGCCTAAACTTTGAGCTAACTTGTAAAAAAATTACCTATCATATAGTTGGGACTCCTATCTTCATGATCGGTAAAAAAAATACAAGTTAGCTCAAAGTTTAGGCTCTCACGATCGTATTGAAGTTTAATACCGATGTCGATGTTCATTACAATTTTAGTTACGCGGTAGACCCGTTGAAGGGACCATGCTTTTTAAAAGGAACTCTGAAAATGAAACTGGAAAACGCTTGAAAACAGCAGAACCATCTAGTTTTATATCACTTGCAATACTCCATTAATTTCCAACGTTTATGTCATAATAACCATTCCGTTGACACATTAAAATACATTTAGTACCTCCCTTTACCGTCATAAAAGAGGTGTTTCAAAAGTTCGAATTACACTTTGATTCACTTAAAATATGATTACTAAATTGTATGAACTCGATTGCTGGGCTATCAAACGACAATATAAGCTATAATTCGTTCGCAATTCCCGACTATAAGGTTACAAGCAGAGCGATAAAATGCCACACCCTTTGTCGAGCTCGCGTCGTCGCGAGTATAATGCGTTTAGCCAATTTTAGGCGCTCGACATAATTTCGTCTTTAGTGCTAATGGAATTTAGTCTGAGAGTGGGATGTATCTCATGTATCATGTGCCACATACATTTTTTGAGGATAGCTATTACTGATTTTATGTGAATCTAATATTGAAGTTTACTGATATGCAATTCAATTCTTTGAGTGACTAATCGCAGATATTCGTATTATTCGTGGCCAGGTGTAAAACAATGTTTAAATGACATGACAATAACAGCTATGAAAGGACAATCATTGTTGTGGTGTTTTGCATGTGCTGGAAAAAACAGTTATGAGTACTTATGTAAATAAAAATTGCGAAAAATAAAGTCCAGTTTAAATTAGTGTTTCTTTTTTATTCCACCATTTAGGAGCATTAACTTAGTACCGACACAACTTATCCTAAAGCCAAAGCTATTAATTATTTTATGCTAAAACCTCCAGTTTTCCTAAGAAACACGAAAATCTAGGAAATCATGGATGAAGTAACTGGAAACTTTAGCAAAGTGGACTCAAAGGACCAAAAAATATTAACTTAAAGAAAATTAAGTTTTAATCTAAGTAAGTATAAAGTTGATAACTACTAGACTAACTTTACTTAATTAAAAAGAATTTTTAACATAAAGTTTTCCAACTCCTAGGGACGTAAACAAATCGGTAGACTAATAGCAATTGCAGTACCTTTCTGTAGTTTCATGTTACAAATATTATGCCGACATTTTAGTAACAATGTTCAGCGTCGTGTTACACTGCATTGTGTTGTGCCGGCAATCGTCACTTCATAGCGATTATGAGATCAAAGATAAATGATTTTTATCGCTTTTATTGTGCAGTTGTTGAGGTATTTAATTTGTGTCGTCTAGTTATAGTAATGTGAATATAATTATATAGTGATAATACGGTGTATTATGAAATTAGTTTTAAGGTAGGTAATTATTTTCTTCGTATAATTTTATTTAATGGAGTTACGAGTACTATTGAAATAATAGTTTGTTAAATAATTTTCTCAAGCTGGTTGTCAGAGAAATTAAGTTAGTAAATCAGAAAGAAGGAATCATACCATCTTATTCCCTCGAAAAATCTCTTAGATATTTTGATACTTTACCACAAAAATAATTATCTTTTCCAAATACGAAAGCAGAAACTCCAGCCCACAGATCTCAATGTACGTCATTCAAAACCAAAGCGCATTGCTCATTTAGCAGAGCCGACCACATTGCGACCACATCCGCACGATTCCGACTGGATGGACGAACTCGTACTCAGTAAATAGTGCCTACCTAGGTAAGTACTTAGTGCCTAACTACCTATAGATACCTAACTACCTACAAATTTTATACAGGGATGTGTTGAATGTTCGTGGAAATTCATCACGAGTGGCTGCGTATACGGATCCAGTTCTATAGCATTTTGGAATCATTCATTGAATATTTGTGATACGAGTACAGTGATGATGTATTCGAAATTACAAACATAGTAAACCATGTTTATCATTATTTTGATGATTAAAAAGAAGATAGAGAAGAATAGAGTAGAAGAATAAAAGAACGAATATGGGTAATCTGTATATTAATACCTGAAGAGAAAACTTTGTACCCCTTTTTTAGCATATTGCGCGCATAGAGGAGTGTGAGATTTGGCATAGTTAAAGTCTATATCGAGAAGGAGTGCAGAAAGCTAAAATTGCGGTCGAAATTCGACCACTGGGTGACTATAATATATTTTATAAAACTACTACTTTTAAATTTATTGTTACGCCACGGGATTCCCTCGTTTTTATCATGCAATAGGTACCTACTGTTCCTCCAAAGGTTGTCTGTAAGAAATCGCTGATGGGAATAAGACCGCCCATTGTACCATTTCAGTACCTAATCTTACTAGTATAATAAGCTTTTGAACTAAACTTGTTAAGTTCATAAGTGTATGTTACGCGGTAGACTCACAGCACGGGTATTCCTCCGAGGCACGTGGACGTAGATACACAAAATACATTATTTATTTTGTGATACAGCTTCCTAAACAAATCGGATTGCTACCGATCACGACATACGGACTCCAAACAATTCCCACCGGACGAACGGCCGGACAGACAAGACTTGCATTAGCCAGGGAAGCTGTTTGGAGTATCGTCTTATATCGGTTTGTTAACATGCTTTGATGTCCAGTAGAGACTTACAGCGCGGGCTTGCAAGAACATTTTGTTTTTGCTGACTGTCCGAAAAAGATTGGCCCCAGATCGTAATGGACCAGGAGAAATGGAAAGAGGAGGCCTTTGCCCTGCAGTGGGACATTACTAGCTTATAATAAAATAATAATAAATAACTGTCCGATCCGGTTCCTATTTACAGACAAAAAGTACTGGCATAACCATATTTTAGTTTATTTATTTATTAAACAATTAATGCACACATAAAATACATGGGAAATATGAAGTAGGAGCATAAAGTACAAACTGCTTATTTCTAAAGAAATCTCTTCCAGCAGACCTGCGAGAGGAGAGATTAAAAAGAAGAAATTTGTAGACACAGTCTCAAAGAATGTATCGGACAGAAGACAAAAACAAACATTTTTCGCATAAAGCGATAAGAGGTCTTATCGATTTATGCGAAGAATGTTTGTTTTGTGTTTTTTTACAAGGTAGCTCGAAGTTTAGTCTCTCAGGATCATATTAAGTTTATTATCCACAACATTGTACTGATAAAGATTGTAATCTATTATTTTAAAAGAGTTTCCATGGAGTTTCTTGCCGGTTCATCTCCATAGGATCTACTATTTGGAACCGTGCACCTAGAGTCTCGAACTCTCGACATTTCATAAGTGCCTGTATCTGGTTTACATGAAATAAAGATCTATTCTATTCTACCAGTGTCGATGTTCATTACCATTTTAGTTACGCGGTAGACCCAGCCACAGTATGCAGTTTTTTTTTTTTTTTTTTTTATTATTGTCAGGAAAACAAAGATTTTGAAGATTAGATAGGTAGGTAGTATAGAGCTATTTGCAAGCTAAAGTTTACATAACCTGAACCAATCGAAACAGTATCTATCATTTAAAACCTAATTGCAAAGCAACTCGACCGCTATACAATTCCCAGCGGACAGACGGACGGACTTGTGTTACTAAAACTGTTTGTTTATCCAATCGTCTTGTAGGCTGTAAGTACTAGTGATGGACAGTAGATTGTAACGGATGAAGGTTGAAAGAGATGGTTTCTAAAAAGACAAGGAGAGATATTTGAACTAAAGCCCAATTATTCTCTTAATTGATTTACCTACACTATGACTGAGATTATTATTAATATGAATTGACAAAAAAACAGTATTCTACTCTATTAAAAAATACTTTTAACAGTTTCACGTTTTTATCTCACGACATATCAAGAAAGCTTTCAACAATAGCCGTTTCGCGTTTCGGCAACTCATGCGCATCTGTCTACCCCTTCCATTAGGGGCGGGACTTCGTCGCCATGACAATCGTTAGCCCCGCCTACTGATATGCATATTATAGTGATGGTTACTCAATATGTTTTGGACTTTTGATTTTGGAATATTATTTTCGTTTCATACATTTCATTAAAAAATTAAATAGGTATTGATCGCATACGGAGCATTATAATTACCTATATTTTAGGCAAGGTGCCGTCGAGGTTTTCTACTGGGAAATTATTAAATGATTCTGCAAAAGATCTTTTTGTTACCTCAGCAAATAGTCTGTCGGGACAGGTCAGCTTGTACTAATTCAATAATAAACATTTCAATTTTGATCTAAATTAGTTTATTAATTGAAACATAACTTTTTGTATTACTGAGGTGAGGAACCCTTGAATCTGGTCGACTTGAAATACTGAAAACATGTAGATAGTAAATAGGCGAAGTATTTGAAGCTTAGAATAACATCGCATAGAAATCTCATACATTTTCCCATTAAAAACTGAGGCAACAAACGTAAATAATTATGTGTGCGTAAGCTTGTAACTGCCAATGTTGCATTCTTATTTAAAGGCAAATCATTATTATTGTCCTATTCTAATTTATTTTTATTAACATTATATTACATTATTCTTGCAGCACTTACAACAACATTGTGCTAATCAAGATTGTAATCTAATAATTTAAAAGAGTTTCTATTGAGTTTCATGCTGGTTCTTCTCCACAGGACCTGCTATTTGGAGCCGCGCACAGTCTCGACATTTCATAAGTGCCTCTGGTTTACATGAAATAAAGATCTATTCTATTCTATACCTTTTCAAATTGTTAGTAAGTGAATACTCTGCCTTATTTCAATACTTACAGGCGTAACATGATGTCGGAACTTTTGTCCATGAATTAGGTTAAAATAACAAAATCTCAAAGCCTTCTCTTTACCATCTCCTTCGGCGAATCTGTGTTCAGAATAATAATGTAGTATTAAGTCAGGCGCGAGATTAAGCCCGTTGCAAGTGTGCTCGGCGCGAGAATTAGCCCGTCGATCGGAGGGATAAAAACGGCTTTGTTTTATGTTGAGTAATCTCTTGTCATACGTCGAGAATATGCATAGTGGATTGCTTAATAGCCGAGTGCTTTGTGCCTAAAAACGAATTCGAGGTAAAAAAAGAAACAGAAAAAGTAAAAATAAAATTCAAAGAAATACTGAATAAAAATAATATACAAATATAAAACTGCACTTAAGCGTCAAAGTACTCCTCATCGCTGTCAATTGGTAGCATTGCCATTCAACATGGCAATGCTGCCAGTCTTCTGGGCACGCTACCAATTGACAGCGAAGAGGAGGAGTACCTACCTACCTACCTACTTTGACGCCTAGTTACTCAGTTTTATATTTGTATTTATCTTATTTTATTTTATGTTTTATTTATTTAACAATAATTAGTGTAGGTACATAATATTTAAGTTTATATTATTATGGTTGTCAATAGTTTAATGTATCTTAATAAATAATAATCTATAGTAGGTACCTGAATAAAAATAACAATCTCCTATACTTAATATCTTTATAGTACTCGCATATCTTTATGAGCCCTGAACTGAGCTCTGAACTCTTTCTCTCTCTCTCTCTCTCTCCCTCTAACACCTATAATGAGCATACTATTATAGGTGTTAGAAGGAGAGAGTTCGAGGGCTCATAAGGATTTGCGCGTACCTACTATACATTCAGGTTTACAATAAAGTAATGTTAAATAAATAAATTCATTCCCTATTAAAATCGGTAATTTTTATAGGTAACTAGGTACCATTCCTAAATCATAAGTACCTAGGTACCATGCGAGCGAAGCTACGGGTAAGATCTAGTGCTAAAAATATATTTTTTGTGTCAAAAACTCTTGACCAAACCAAAAACATCATGTTTCTAATTTTCTAACATTTCAAAAAAGAATCACAAATGTTATATGTCTGATATCTGATTAAATTCGTTGCGAGTCGTCAGTAAATTTCCCAACGGTACCACAAGACGGTATTGCTGTCCACCGTTAGTTCAAGAGGTCACCGATGACGTAGGTATTAGATTATATTTATATTTAGTATTATATAACAATTTTCAAATTATAATTTTTTCTGCTTAGTTTTACATTGTTGTGATCCTAAAATTATATTCTCTGTCTATGCACCTGTCCTTGTCTATCATTCTAGTGCGTCTTGTGTTTGTGGCAAATAAATGTTTATTCTTTCTTTCTTTCTTTCAAATTTTCTTGAAGTTCTACCTCTATGATGTAGACGACATCTATATTGCGTTAATTTTTATGTTTTATTTTATTGTTTCGGTGTCGGTTACTTTGTGATGTCTAATAAACGTTTTTTCTTTCTTCTTTCTTTCTTTCTTTTAAAGGTGGTTCGGGTTACTTATTCATAAGGGTTCTAATTGTCATCTGTTTATAAGTTCTAAGCTTTACAACAACATGCTTCGATCAAGTCAGTACTATAATTATATTAGTTGATCGACGATAACATGACATTATATACAGGATATTTTTTTATGTAGTGTGCCAAATTTTCAGAAATATTCAGTGTCCATTCCCAAATGCAACCGCAGAACTTAAATTCACTCCAAAACTAAATAAAATTTTGATTTTTTATGGCTTGTGCTCAATGACATTTTACAAATAGACGCGTTGCCCGCGCTCTATATTGGCAAGATAAATGCAAGGTACTACCTAAATGCCCTGCACCGACTGAGAGAATGAGCATGCAGCAGCTAATGCCATGTAACTAAACGTCTATATTCATCTTTTTCTAACAACCGACATGGCATATGGTGGCTTTCATTTTCTTTCCGTTTCTTCGCGCACTGTATAATTATATGTACTGCTATGTAGCTATAGTAAAGTTTACGCCATTTTGTAGTGCATTAATGTTGGTGTATGGCCCGTCTATTTGTAAAATTTCATTGCTTGCGCTAGTAAATTATGCGTGTCCGCCGCAGAACACAGAGAAGAGGACCTTGTTCTATGTTCTGTGGTGTCCCCCATACTAACTCGAATTTTCGTTTTGTTTTATACTGCGGATGCATTTAGGAACAGAGACTGAATCATTCTACAAATTTTCCACACTACATAAAAATATATTCTGTACACGCCTACAGAACCTACAAAAATTATCTATTGTTATATCAAATTCCATCAAAACAAACCACAGCCAAAAAACAGTTCCTATTTTTATTTGACGGCGACCTCATCATTGTGCCAGTACGCAAATAATGAAAATAAAATGACAATACGGGTTAATAAAAATCCCTTAACGATACTCGTACGCACAATACAAAAGGGTTAATCACGCTGGTTTTTTGTTGGGCTAAGTTGGGAACTATGAGCGATTTGAGGATGAGAGAAAGACGTGACAAGTAGACGCCTGTAGACCAAAAATCTATCCGGGATAATATTAATACGTGAAGGGAAACCTTTGTACCCCTTTTTAAGCATATTGCGCGCACGGAGGAGTTTGAAATTTCTCATAGGTAGTTAAAGTTTATAGGTATGGAGAAGTAGTGCGGAAACCTAAAATTACGGTCGAATTGCGACCACTAGGCGACCACTAGTTTTGTTAAATAAGCAAATAAGCACGGAGCTTTAAATCAATTGAAGTTAGCAGAAAACAATTATAACGATTTTTAAATTCTAGGCCTTTCATCTTATTTGTGGATGCTGATCTGTGTTAGCGACGGAAATATAATTATTTTCTATTCCACGCAGAAGTAAGAAAGAAGATTTATTTTTGGCAAGTAGCAGTAGAAATTCTTACTCCTAAGTGAGTGGGAAGCATTATAGATTCATAGCATCATATTGAAAAGTTTTCATTAATTTGTTACGTCTAATCTAAACTAATATTATAAAGAGAAAAGATTAGATTTTTTGTATGTTTGTTTTTTTTGTAATGGATAAATTCAAAAACTACTGGATTGATTTTCAAAATTCTTTCACCAGCAGAATGCTATATTATTACTGAGTAACGAGTAACAGGCTATAATTTATCTAGATATCACGCGGGTGTAGCCGGTGGCGGAAGCTATTTATTTATAATCGCTGTTTCGTAAAAATTAAACCAGACCCTAACGTAAATTTAAATAATTCCTCGTCACGGGTAACGAATAATTGCTTCTCCTTCTGTACCTGCTGTAATTGCGATTTATAACCCACTGAGCACCAAACGAAAACAAACTCAGTTTCTTTAAAAATAAAGCTTAAAATCCCTTGTATTATAACCAGGTATTATTTTTATTGTCACTTAATAATTGTTATGTTTCTTTTAATTTTGTAGAATAATTATCAAATTATTTTTTATAATTTCAACAGAAAATGATTTAGTACGGTAATTATTCATTTTAGTATGAATAATTGGTAAATTAAATAATTAATATAATTACAAATAATAGCTATTGTGTATTTAAATTGCTTTCAATTCAAATACAACTCTACATTCGGGAAACTATTATACAGCGTGTATCAGAAATGCGTGGTCATATTTATTTTAAGGGTGTGAATCAGACCATTAAACTGAACAACTTTCTCTATGGGACCAACATCGTAATCGCGAAAAAATTATTAGCTACACCATACTTTTGGGTCGATTAAGTACCTATCAAAGTTTTGTATGAGACAGCTGATTATTTTTTCGCGATTACGATGTTGGTCCATTCAGTAAACTACAAACACGATACAGGAGAAATACAAGGGCAATTTAAAAAAAATTGCCTGTTTAGGTAGTCGAATTAAAAAAGAACGATGGATATGGAGACTATTAGAATGGCGACCATGGCAGCACACCAGACCGAGAAGACGACCAGCTAAACGATGGGTGGATGACATTCGGCGACACGCAGGTCAGGGTTGGATGGCAAGGGCTCAAGACCGCCAGGAGTAGAGGAATTTGGAGGAGGCCTATATCCAAAAATGGGTACAACAAGGGCCGCAATGATGATGACGATGTCACCAGTCAAACCCGTTGTAGAACTTGGTAACAGGCTTATCTCGCCACCATGGCAAGAGTACTTTGCTCATAAGCGCTCTAGCAAACAACAAAACAAAAGAAGCTTTTTACCAACATGATAAAAAGAGGTAGTTCTTTGTCGGGAATTACCCGGTGGAGTAAATAGGTAGGTACTTAGTAAAAAGTACCACATTTATGCAAATAAACGATATGAATAATGAATAATTACTGTGAGATGAAAAGTAAGATGAATATTCAACTAGGCTCAAGTTAAAGCATAAACAACATTTGCCTACACTTAACAAAACAGTTTCTGAAAAATATGTAAAACCTTTATTTTCTGACAAAAAATTATTTGTATGATGTAGATACTTGAAACAGTTTTTATCATAGTAATAAAACATTATAGTTTAAAAAAACTATAGAACACGCTTTAGTCATCCAAACTGAATGTGTATGCAACATTTCAGCTCAATCGGAAACCGGGAAGTGGGTCAAATTTATCTTCCAAGATTTTCTTACATAGTTAGATAGTTACAGGTGAAGCTAATAAAAGCGTGTTAAAAACGAAAAAAATAAAATAACACAAATAAAATATGACTTTCAAATGTTCGCGCCAAAACACAGTCACGTGACATGACGTCACTGCATCGCTCGTTCATAGCGTGTAAATATACCAAGGAAAAAACCCCCGACTCCAACTAGAAAAAGAGCTATAACTTTTGAACGGCTGAACAGATTTTCATGAAACATAGCTAAGATGATATCCGATTAAACTAGCTCTGCATTGAAATCGGTTCATCCGTTTTGGAGCTACGATGCCACAGATACGCAGATACACTACGACAACTAAGAACTTAAAACACCCCTCTTTTTTGTGGGGGTTAAAAACGAAGGAGTGACGACAAAACTCAATGATAGTGTTTGGAATAACGTTCCGTTTTAATTTATAATAAAGATAATTTGTAAAAAAGATAAAATCTTTAAGTATTAATTTTACATTCATTATAATTTAAATGCTAGTTCTTTATTTTATAGTTATTTATAACATATACATAGGAATAGATTTAATATACATTCCTTATTAGTACATAAATAAACGCATATACAATACATAAATATAGGTAGGTACTATAAGTAATAGGAAAGTGGAGCTATGATTCTGCTAATTTGGTGCGAAGGTGTCCACGCACTTTACCGTTTAAGGCTTCAGTTCACCGTGGTGACTATGCCAGCCTCGTAAGGTCTAAGAGTGACCTTACGAGGCTGGCATAGTCACTACGGTGAACTGAAGCCTCAATAAAAATTTGAATAAAAAAGAAAAGAAAAAAAAAGGAATACCGACTGGACGACGGACGCCGCGCCGTATAGAGCATTCTTAACGGTAGTCCAATGCCGTCGTTGGTGGAATTGCATCTATTTTAATAGCACCTTTTTATTCCGCTGCCGGAGGCGGAAGTCTTATAATTTGATGACGTCAATTCTCCGCTTTATATTTTTTATTAATTTACTTTTCTTGGCTTCCTCCCACGACTTTACTGATGATGAATAGACTGAGTTCTTGGAAGCGTATTTAATATAAATTCTAAAGTTAATTAGTGTATGTTACACCGCGAGCTACCCTCGTTATTTCATGCAAAGGTTTAGTTTGGTTGGTCCAAACTCCAAAGTCTGTAGGAAATCGCCGATAGCGATAAGACCGCCCTTTGTATAATCATGTGTAAAGCAGGAGGGTCTGAGATCGATACCGGCCCGCACCTCTGTCTTTTCGAATTCCTGTGCGGATCGTAATTTGATTATTACTTGCGATAATGGTGAAGGAAAACATCGTGAGGAAACCTGCACACCTGAGAGAGCCTCTTATAGTTCTCGATGGTATGTGTAGTCCGCCATCCCACACCAGACCAGCGAGGTGGACTAAAGCTTAACCCTTCTCATTCTGAGAAGGGGCCCGTGCCCAGCAGTGGGACAGTAGGTAATGGGCTGGATTAATTTCGTTATGTTTATTGCTCCTCTTTTATCAGGTGTACAATAAAGAGTACTTATTTCTATTCTATTCTAATTCAATACCTAAGTTTCTTGACGATATTTTAACAAACCTACTTTAATCCCCATAGGTCACAGTTTAAGCTCTCTACACTATGTTTATTTAACTTTTTAACCTCACCTATACTAATTGGCGCTATCCTATTACTACATCAAACAGACTCTAACTCGATTCGCCTTCTCAATTCCCATCTGCCCAACTTTTGATCAAACTTGCGGCGAACACAAACGAATACTTCACCACTCCAGTCACTCGAGTAAACGAATCGATCATCGATTATCAGATTAACTTTACCGATAGTCCGGGAAATGTCGGAGAAACACGTTTGTGAAGAGTACCTTCGTACCTTACTTTGCGACAAAAAATCGCATTGATGTGTACCGACGATAGGGTAAAATCTATCGATAAGATAGCATGAATAGGTAGTCGGAATTTTGTCGGAGTTTACGTAAACAGAGCTATAAAGGCCTAAACGATTTGAGTTATGTTGACATTGCCGTATGCCCCGACAAACAGAAAGCACTGCCGCCCGTGCCGCCGCGCCGCTTAAACTGTAAATGTCGTAAAATGTGACTAAGGCCCAATTTCACCGACACCTTATCAGTCGATTAGAACAAAATCTGCCGTTTAGGGCCCATCCACACTTGATACTTTTAGCAGCAGAAACCCGCGTTTTCGCATTCGTTATTCACTTTTTGTAAGAAAAGTTCATTAGAAAAATGTCAACTGATGATAGAGATGTGACTATAGCATACGTTTCGTCATAATAGATCTTCGCAGGTCGCAGTGACAAAGGATCTTAGGCTGACATTCAGGTTTACGTTCAGAGACGACAGAAACGAGTCTAAGCGTGAACTTACGCTTCCATATGTCAATTTTACGAACAAATTTTGGCAGATGGAAGCGTAAGTTCACGCTTAGACTCGTTTCTATCGTCTCTGAATGTAAGCCTCAGAGACGAGTCTAAGCGTGAACTTATGATTCCATCTGTCAAAATCAACTTGATTTGTTCGTAAGTTTGACAGATGGAAGCATAAGTTCACGCTTAAACTCGTTTCTGTCGTCTCTGAATGTCAGTTTTTTTTTTACCCTTTTTTTAGCCTAAGGCTACCACTAAGGTTACCACTTCTAAATAATAATAGCTTCATGAATGTTGGCTTCAGCCAACAGATACCTACACAGAAACACAGATGCATACTAAAAACTTATAACACCCCTCTTTTTGTCGGGGGTTAAAAAAAGCCTAAAACAACAACAACACCGATGTATCATAACGATGTTTGCACAACAACAAATCCCTTTCTATTTAAAGGAAATCGGAGAAAAATGGCGAGCAAACAACGACAGGATTCTACGACATTTGTTAAAGAAGTTTTATGGGTTGAAGTTAAAAATATACGAGAGGAACAATGATATATCGTTGACGTAAGCAAAGACATATTTTGTTTTGAAGAGAAAAGAATATTGTTTTGTTATAAAGGAATGTATTTTTTTCCTGGTAATGCTTATTAATATTTATTTAGATTATTGATTGGTTGTCGCCGTCGGGAGCGGCTGCGATAACCAATCAATAATCAAGTTTATTTATTTATCTCATTCAACAAGAAGTGGTCATCATTGGCACTATACGGCATTGAACGGGTGCCGTCTGTCGGAACTGGTCAGCTTGTAACTGCCATGGCAATCTTATTCACAGGCAAATCATTATTATCCTAGTCTTATTTTTATTCACTTTAAATTACATTATTCTCGCAGCTCTTACCACAACATTGTACTGATAAAGATTATAATCTATTTTTTGAAAAGAGTTACCATGGAGTTTCTTGCCGGTTCTTCTCCATAGGGTCTACTATTTGGAACCGTGCACCTAGAGTCTCGACATTTCATAAGTGCATGTATCTGGTTTACCTACATGAAATAAAGATCTATTATTATTATTATTATATGTGTGCGCCGATGCCCGCGGCTGAGAGTCAAAATCAAAAAGGTCAAAGTGGTTCGTTTTTTAAAACGCATTTATTACCTTCACTTGTAACTATGTAAAAAAATCTTGGAAGTTAAATTTGACCCACTTCCCGGTTTCCGATTGAGCTGAAATTTTGCATACATGTTTAGTTTGGATGACAAAAACGTTTTCTTTAGTTTTTTTTAAACTATAATATTTATTATTAATAATTGTTTCCTACTTAAATGTGCTGGACTTTTGGATGGCTATTATAGACAAAACCCGTTTAATAAGAGCCCAACGCTGAAGACCGTGATTATAAGAATAGCTATGTATTTTCAAGATCACCAAGAAACATTTTCTTTGCTTCCAACAATATCTATTTTAGTTCCCTGTGATTACACAAACGACGACGGTCGACAGTAAATGTTTATGTAACGGCTTTAATATATTTCTAGCTCACTAAGACCAACTGCTTTAATAACAAGACTAAACTGAAAAAAAATCTAGAATTAGGTATTCGGTATAACATAGCGGGACTTTCCCCAAAAATTTGGAGCTGCCCGACTGGGGAAGTACCTCCACCTTGCAGAATATTGTAGCCATACAACACTGCTCTTTTGCAGTGTTATGTTCCTAACGGTGAGCAAGGTCGCCAGTGCTCTTTGGTGAAGCGTCATGCAGTAGAAGTCCTTCCTAGTACCCGAAGCCCACATGTAGGTGCCGAAGCGGACCACCGTGGTGAGTTTAGCGGATAGGAGTCCGGCACAGCCCTGCACCCCCCCAGGTGGAGGACAGCCTAGGAGAGTTACCACCATGTTAATAAAATAAAAAAGGAGTCTCCCGTACATCCAACACGACGCTAGTAGGAGGGGCGGCGAGGTGGGAGTGGTGTGAGTGTTGCAAACGTTTATAGGTTACGGTAACCGCTTACTATTAGACGGGCCGTATGGTTATTTGCCATCTTAGGGCTGATTTTTCAACCGCCACATAACTTTATCCGAGGGAATAAATTTGAATTTTTGACATCTTTTCTCACGGATATCGAGGGATATGGCTTGTAGGCGTGACACATGTCGCCTCCGTTTGGTCGGATTGGCCTTAAATACGTATGACGTCGATGAGCACCTATTAGTCATATGTTTGCATCCGAACGTGTAGTGTGATTTCGTATTTTTACAAAATGCCGAATTGTTCCGTTCTTATTGGCAAAAATAGGACAATAACAACAAACCTTAAGACAAGTGGCGTGTCCTACCACCGGTATGTTAAAAATCACTGCATTAATTATATTATTTAAAGATTTTACAAATATCTAGTTGTGAATTATTTTTGACATGCGTCAGGCTAATCATTTATTGAGTGACCCATGTCAAAATTGTCAAATCAATTTTTTTAATGTATCCCTGCGGTCCGAATTTCGATACAAGTGATAATATCGCGAATCCGACCAAATTGAATAGTCACAAAATATAAGGGATATTGAGTAATAATAATAATTTTTACTTTGGTCGGATTCGCGATATTATCACTTTATGCGCCATCCGGACCGCAGGGTACTAGTGTTGCACAGCGCTGAGGGATATCGATATAATTAATTGATAGTTGTTCTTACGGAATTATTTCATGATTATTAACATTTGCTTAATAATAAAAAATAATGTTATCTATTATTTTTGTAGTATTTGCTTATTAGGCTAAATTAAAAGATTTTTTAGTTTTCTTTTTATTTTACTAATCCTTGTAGTTATATTGTTTGAAAAGGATTTAAATAAGTAATTATACTTGAGAACCCTGTTTTACAAGAATGAATACATTTTATTTCAGTTTCCTGAAAGATGCAGAAATAAAAAATAAATGGATGATAGATGAATTCGACCAATCAGATTACGAGGCCTGCATTGCGCTAGTAAAAATATTATCGTATCTAACACAATTGCGCCCTAGCTCACGCCATCATAGATAATGTGCGGGGCTGCAAAAAAAAATGATATGAAAACTTCTTGGAAGAACCAAAATGTACTTTAATAGAAAAGAAGTTATTTTATGGCATAATTTAAAAAAAACACTGTGTCATTATAAAACTTTTTAATTTTATTATATGTAGGTAGTTGCATGTGCATAAAGTCTGTCAATAAAGTACTATTTATGAATTCATAATTAGAACTTTACGATATGAGTGTAGATAAAAAACTTAAATGTCTACTATTCTGTACTTTTTTAAATTATTATTTATGTAATATTTAAACATATTTATAGACTAATAAACACAAATTGAGGTGAGTACTTTGTCACAAATTAGAATTCCCTGCATTATCTGTCTTCCTTTTACAAATTCTTTACAATATAGGTACCAAAATCGGTAGTCTTTGGTTAGCCTCTCTTATAGTATCTATATAGCGATATTTTATTAAACAATCTAAAATATGCCAAAAAATCACTTCTCTTTTTTGCAGTCAGTTTTCATCGATATTTTTATCGATAAAATATTTATACCAACCCGTCATCCGTTTCAGGAGTGGGGAAAAAGTGGCGACACTTGAAATTGAACAAATATAGAGTGAAGGCATATCTCCGGATATCTATGTCTTTTCTATATGTCAAATTTATTCGTCGGATAAAACATTACTTGGCGATTGAAAAATCAGCCCTTAGTGATATAAAATTAAAATTAATTTAATTTATGGTTAAATTTAGAGAGACGTGAGATTTTGGTAGAATCATTTGATGACCGGTGAGAGAATTTGGTAAAAAATATACAGAGAGAGCTGGATCGCGATTTCAGGGTTCAGGGGTAAGGTCCCCAATGACATTTTACAAAAAAAAAAATGTCATTGTTGGTCCCATAGTAACAGTTGTTTATAATGATGAGTATAATAACTTACCACTAGTAATAATAACTTTATGATAATAACCCCTTAATGCACTATTAGTTAATTACCAATAGCAATAACCCTATATATTATTAGGTATAATATCCATTTCGTAGTTCAACCAACATTCTGTATTATAAACAATCTTAAGATTTTATAGAAAACAAGTCAAGTCAAAGAAGATAAGGAAGTAATTTGTGTAACTTCAACTTTGCGAACCAACAGTTAATGGTTTTAGTTTAGCTTTAGCTGCAAGAAGTCTTGCAAGTTTGGGTATGGATCTGATGGTACCGCAAACATTGTAAACTATGTTCTTGCGTGTATTCGGTAAAGTGAATTAGAAGTACCGTAACCTGGCTCAGGATAAGCTAGTAATAGACGACAAAGGAAACAAATTAGGTGAATGAGTTGTGGAATGAAATTGCGTAAGTGTGCTCTATATTGAACAAGTACCTAATTTGTACCTTTTTTGCGACACAAACGATATTCCTCAAGTGTTATATATCGAACATATTGTGACCTTCATTGCGATACTAGAGTAGAAAGATGGGTCCTTATAGAGAAGTACTAGAACTTTCTCTGAGAATCAATGACAAAAGCGGCCTATCAAACGCTGGCAGGTAGAATAGAAAAGAAAAAAAAATGTTCGAATAGAAAAAAAATTGGATTCAAATCGCGAAATGAACGACGCCAGTCTGTCTGCCTGTCCATTCATTCATTCATCCCACGTTCATTCATAGAAACGTTCTTCGATTTTTGAATGATTCTTTTGTAAAGCGAACGCCTTAAAACTCTTGTTTGTGGTAAAGTGTGAATAGATAATTTATTACTTTTTTTTATTGTGTTCTTTTGAATTATTTTTGTGAATGAAGTGCCTTTAACTTGATTTTGCGGGTTAAGTGCTATTGTAAATGTAGTGGTCATTGGATATGGTGTTTCAAATCGTCATTACTTAAGGTTTGCAATGTAAGCCGGGTTGGTGAATTAAAAGGTATCATACTTTCAAAAGACTTTCAAGTGTCACGCAATAAAGGGAGGTATACCGTATGACGTCATCGCTATTTGTTACTTAGAACTAAGATTTCTCGACATTTTACTATGAAACCAATATGAAGATGTTGTCTAGATTAGATTCCCTATCTATTCATCAAATTTTTATTTAATTTGGCCCATTATATAATTTTCAACAAATGCATATACTATATTACCCATACATTTGAAAACACACTCTGAATAGAGTATATCTACAATCCACCGAACTGATATCTTTAGCTAGGGTTGCCAACCATACTGTTAAAAACAGTATTAAACTGTTTTTCGCTCATTAATACTGTTTACTGTTCATCTAAAATAAAGTATACATAATACTGTTTTGTTTCATCACCAGTATAAAAATGTTTTAACACATTACAAAAATTTACAACTACATTCCTCCATAACATGATACCCAATAAGTAGCCCTTGTGAATTCGTTCAATGCACACGAAAACAAAACCATATTTTGAGCTACCACGAGCGTGCGTAAGGCTCGCGTTAGTGGCGCCCGCTGTAGCAAGTTGGTGCGCGCGCTGGGCACCACCATCCATGACCATTTACAACACAAAGTGAACGACTTTCTCTCAATTTGCCACGTGCACGCTCCGCCCCCATCGTCAGCAGCCTCTGTTTCTGACGTCACCCTAACTACTTATGCACTGATCGGATCGTGTTTCTAATGGTTTTTCATTCACACTACATGATTATGACGTCATATATCAATGTGTGTCAATTGCATGCGCAGTGATATGAAATATTTCGGTTCGAGAAAATAGATTGAAGAATTTTCAAGCCCATTGTCGATGAATAGTATAGATAATAATGATTTGGAAAGAAATAGGTATAGAAAGAAAATATTTATTTGTCACAGAGACATGAAAATTACAACATTTTGATTTAATATAAAAAGGAAAAATGAAAAGACCATGCGTGTATTACGTCTGCGCCAAATACCGTCAAAAGAGTATAAGTTTTATCAACACAACGTCTAACGACGTCTACCATTGATGTTTTTATTCGCACTACGTTTTATAACGTCAGGAACCCATAGTAAATTCTATTATCAGAATTTCTGCGCCGCATTACTTGAAAGTGTCAAATGTTTAAAGCCGCAACAAATCAACTTTTGGCGAACGTATGTACGTCAAACGTTCGTCTATTTTGTTGTGTTACAATGTGAGCATCTAATTACGGAGGCGCTGCCACTGCACACTGGGCTGAATGTGTTATGCATTAATTAACATAGTCGAATACATAGTTGCATCATTTTATTATGTCCCGAGAACGTTAATTACAGTAGAATTTTATTTTTTTAGAATCATAAACATCTACACCAATATACGGTTTGAAGGCACGGTTGGCGCTGTAGTTAAGCGATTGGCTTTCTACGCTACGTGCTGCGGGTTCGATCCCCGCACGGAACAAATACACTCGGGAGCAAAGAATCCGGGTCACCAACATAATGAACCTTAATATCTCGGAAACTAAGAATGAATGCTTATTCAAATAAAGAGTATTTTTTAGACTATTTAATACTACACAAGTTATAATACGCTTCGAGAGCTTGACATTGCATTGATAGAGGTATGTGAGAATATTCCCCAACATCGCCTCAGACACTTTGTGCCGTATGAATCGCATGACATCTGTATTGACAACACACGGAGGTAATACAAAGTACTAAAAGTGAGAATATGATATAAGTTTCTATAAAAAGTGAGTATATTAAAAAAAAGAAATATTTACGCATTTTAAATTAATGTATTTTTAATAAGTAAAATAAATAATAACTAAGAAGTTTTATTAATTTTATTTAAGTAATAGATATTAAGTAGTCTATAAAATACTTTTAATTTGATTGTCCTAACATTCTTAGTTTCCGAGATATTAAGGTTTATTTAGTGACCCGGATTCATTGCTCTCGAGTGTATTTGTATGATCTGCAGATAGTTGTTCCGGGTCTGGATGTTTGTGCATGTGAAGATTTGTGTTTGTAAACGCACCCACGATACAGGATTAATTCCTAGTGCGGGGCAACGTTTTTTAAAAAAAAAAGAGAAAAGAAAAGAATATATATTTCTAATCTGTACATCCGACTGTTGCTCCTCCCGAGGATCGGGATCTCGTTAATCCGGCTAAACTGATGAAAACGAACCGCCATAGCATTCGTTCTGTTGAATCAAATAAAAACGATATCCGATTTGCGGATTGGGATTGATCGTGGATATTATAATCATTTTATCTGTTCAGTATAATATTTTGTTTTGTATAAAATTGTAAGTCACGTATATTTCCCGAGGAATGTGTGTGTAAACAGTATTCGATAAAAAACTAAAACTAATAAAAAAACATAATTATAACCTAACCGTGAAAAACACCCGACTCCAAATAGAATAATATTATAGTTTAAAAAAAAAAAACTAAAGATAACGCTTTTGTCATCCAAACAAAACGTGTATGCAAAATTTCAGCTCAATCGGAAACCGGGAAGTGGGTCAAATTTAACTTCCAAGAATTTTTTACATAGTTACAAATGAAGCTTAAAAAAGCGTTTTAAAAATGGATAATGAAAACAGCAATGGTAGCCCAGTGGTCGTGAGTTCGCGTTCAGGCAGCTGTGTTCAAAGTCAAAGTCAAAGTTTTGACTTTGACGTCTAACTGGCTGAAATAGCACTTTGTTCCTCGAACGACCCATAAGCTGGGGCACAGGATTCACTCGCGTGTGCGTTCAGCCCCCAGTAGACAGGAAACTTCCGTTTCCGTGGTCTTAGTTTGCTACTTAGAATCGGATCGGGTACATGAAAATACTTACCGGATGCCAAAGTAGTTGTAGGGTCAAGGTCACGTGACCTAAATAGTTCAGTACGATACGATATGAAGGCATTCGGAATATTAGGAATTTTATGTAGGTAAGTCTAAGTATAGAAATATTTGGGCTTTTCGCTCAACGCATTTTTTTTTTGGTTGTTCGTCTCCTTTTTTCTTCTTTTTAGGAGCAAACAACGTTTTTGAGCAGTACTATTAACAGGCAAGTACATACTCGCTAGCGACTACAACACTGAACTAAAAAAAAAAGAATTATAATATTATACAGGGTACTATACAGGCTGGCGCAAAAATTTGGGGCATTAAGGGTGGCTACCCTTTTTGTTACCGTTAGAGAGCCCTCGTGAAACTTTAAGTCAATTTTGAAGATGTGAAAAACTTTATCGTTTTTTGAAAACGGATAGACAGCGAGAACTTTAACATTTCTCTGTAAACTGTGCTTAAGTACTGTTACTGTGTTGTAGTGTTGTATTTGCCTGTAAACTGTAAGATACGGGAGATATACTAGTGAGGGCAAAAACCTTTATAAAAAATATATATATATATATATATTAACCTTTACATTGCCTTTACAGTACATAACCAATACGACATTACGTGATTACGTCATACCACCCGCGGACGTCGGTCATCGATGAAAACCAGCGTCATTGGTGTTGCCAATGACAACAAGCTGATCGATGCCCATTTTCTTGCACATGAGGGACACACACTTCCATGCTTTATTTTTCATTGTTTTTATTTTAAGTAATTTCCTGGTTTTTTTTATTTTTTATGTTTGTTATGTGTGCATGCTCGGTGTCCTGTGTGCAAAAAATAAATTGATTTTCTTTCTTTCTTTTTCTTTCTGACAGTGTAAGTATTCTTAACTACTAATACATTTAAGTGCAGTATCCGTAAATTTCATCAAAGAACATGTGAAAATGTCAAGATCTTCATCTTCGCCAATTCTATTTAAAATACGAAGAGCCCTTGTAATTGGCGCTTGCTGTAGCATATTAGTCCTAGCATAAATAGAATAGAATAGAAATGTTCTTTAATGTACACCTGATAAAAGAGATCAGTAATAAACATAATAATTACAATTAACATTTTAAGATTGTACAATGGGGTCTTCTCGCAAGCGGCGATTTCTTACAGACAGATGGACAGTACAGCATGTAGGTGATAGTTTAGCATTGATAGTCTCGTGGGTTGCAGCTGAAAACCAGCGTCAGGTGGCCAGTATCACTGCGTCCTGACATTATGCTGAGCTGCAGCCTTTTGACACAATAACTCATTTTATTTTATAATGTTTTCTTTGTTTTTGCTTTTTTTTTTTGTTGTTCTAATAAACACTTTTTCCTCCTTCAAAAGAACAATGGGCGGTCTTATCGCAATTTCTTACAGACAATCTTTGGATGGACAATACAGCATGTAAAAAATAACGAGGGAAGCGAAATTTACTAACAAAAGTTGAAACAAAAACATCGCCATCCTGTATATCTTAATCAACCAGGCAGCTTACAAACTAAATTACAGTGTAGATTACAGAGAGATTTGAGATCCTTCATTTACGTCAACTGGGACGGACTTAAATTCATATTATTCATGTTTTGTTCCATAATTCATGTCTGACAAACAAAGGATGTGCGGACGATATTTTAATAATTTTTCTAGTATTATTCTGTAGTTGTAAAGTGGGATTTTAATTTAAAATGTGATGGTTGAGGATCCATTGAAATAGTTTGAAATTAATTGTGGTTAGTGGTAGTATTAGTTTCATAAGAACTTTTGTCTGCAATTTATGTATCTATGTGTTTGTAATGATTATGTACCTACTTAAACCTATTTTTATATTTATGTGTATTAGTTATTTTTATATTATTATGTTCTATTCTTGTACATCGCTGTCTACATATCGTGTTTTTAATTCTCCTCTCGCAGTTGCTAGAAGTTGCAGTTGTTGTGTGAAATAAGCAGTAAAATAAAATTAAAGTAGCTAATAAATTTGATTTTTAAAACTTCTTTTCTGTTTCTGGTGACCAAGTAAGTATGCTTATCTATAGGTACAATAGACTATACTGCGTCTGAAGATCGATTCTTATCTAAACTGGACACCAACCTTCACATTCGCCGCTCAATATCGTGATAAGGGTACTTTGCACTCACTCATGCTTATACACACAAACATAAATCAAGCTACAATTTTCATTTGTTTTTCTTCTGTTTTGCGCAGAAATTGCTTTTAATCGAAATTCGGCCGTTCACTGTTTGCAGTCCAGACAGCTATCATGGACACTTGGACAGCTGATGAGTAGAACTTGTTACTACTCATCACTCGCGGATCACTGGCCGGGCGGCCGAGGCGTGACCCCTTTTTTTATTTGCGTGGTGAGAACCAAACATAGGGCTGTCCTCCGCCTGGAGGTGGTGGAGAGGTGTGCCGGACTCCTACCGGCTAAACTCACCACGGTGGTCCACTTCGGCACCCATAGGTGAGCCTCGGGTACTCTTAAAAGACCACGCCGAAGGTCACCCTGGTGGCACGCCTGTTAGGGCACTTCTCGGGGAGGGAGACTACAAAGAGGTCTTTCACCCAGGCACGTCCCGGGGTGCTGTAAAGAGGTCCTCCCGGTACCCTCGCTGTGCGGTGCACGGCGCGCAGCACCGACCAGTGCGCGCCGTCTTCTCGGAGGTCGCTTCGGTGAGAGCGCACCAGAGTCTCCAATCTGTGCGCTCGCGACCCCAGAGAGAGGCGTGACCCCTAGATCCGCTCTAGTTTTGATATTGTAGCGACACAGTCACTGAGGACGTCGCAGACTGTATTTGGTACTTATGAAATGTCGAGACTCTAGCTGTGGGCGGTTCCAAATAGTACCGCCGCCGCCGCTTGCCGGTTCTTCTCCGCGACCTACTGTTTGGAACCGCGCACCTAGAGTCTCGACATTACATAATAAGTGCCCGTATTTGGTGTACATGAATTAAAGATCTATTCTATTACTATGTATTACCATGTACATGTTTCCTCACAATGTTAACATTCAGCGTTTATGCAAGTCATAATCAAATTCCGTACATAAAATCGACAATCCACCGTTAGCATGTTGCAATGTTGCCTCGCATACATAGCTGACAGCACAAACTGTATTCGGGGTGAGCTAGCCTAAAATACCAATATCTTGAACATGAGTTTGAACATGACGAGGCCGATCCGAACAGGCGATTGCGCTACACGTAGGTACATCGGAACATTCGATCGCCTCAGTTTTGTATTCTCCGGCGCGGTGGCCGCATGCGCCTGGCTTCGGAACTCTATTACCAAATCGTAATTGTGTAGCATACACAGATTCGATCTGACGTAGGACCATAAGGTTGCCGCAGTAGCTTTCTGCGTTACGGATAGCGAATTTGATTTCCGCATGGAATATAATTACAGAAATGCCTTTACAATGCCTTTTTGACACAGCTGCGACGAACCTACAATCCATTTTTAAGTTTTTAATTTAACCTTTCTTTTTTTTAATCGTTTAAAACTGAAAATAACTATGCATTAACCTTACGAGGCTGGCATAGTCACCACGGTGAACTGAAGCCTCAATAAAAAATAGAATTAAAAAAAAAAAATACACTCAGGTGATACTAATAAAAATCTCGCTTGGAGCTCGGTTTTTGGACACACAATCGTGTTTTATAACACCTATGTGTTGTCTAATATTTTTTTTATTTTATTTATATTTATTATATTACTTTTGTTTTCTTTTTCTTCCAAATATTGGAATGCCCACAGTAATTTTCCCGGGTCTGGGTGAGTGTGTACGACACATAAGTAATCCAAAGCACGACACGGTTGGCGTAGTGGCTAAGTGATTAGCTTTCTACGCTACGTGCCGTGGGTTCGATCCCCGCACGGGACATAATATATTTGTATGATCTACTGATAATAGTTCCGGGTCTGGGTGTGTGTGCATGTGGGATGTATATGTTTGTAAACTGTACCCTCGATACAGGAGAAATACAAGTGAGGGGTAATGTTTAAAAAAAGGAAAAAAAAGCGGCACCGTTTTTTTTGTAAATAAACATAAAAACATCTAGGTAATATAGAAGGTTTGGAAACTCGTTCTAAATCAAGATCTTCACCACTTATTTTGGATACAGCAGAATATTATTCCGGTAAAACTACATAAGTATCTTGATTCAATATCTTCTACACACTAACGTGATCAGGACCGCACCCGCCCCGTGAACTCAAATACAAATCCAAATACAAATACAATTCAAATACAATTTTCAGCTCGACTGGGCGCTCGCTTCATAGTAAATCCTATTATTACTGCAGACTACAAAAACTGACCTATTTGTTTTGTTCTATTTAATCCGCTTTCTGTGTTCTAAATTGGCTTAGCTGTGAAACCCGGTTTTTTCCAAAACAGATTTTGTATTTTAGGGAAGCTTATTCCAGAAATTTTGAATTTTAAATATTTAAAAAACAATACAATATACTTTATTGCACACCAGTAATAGAAGAAAAGATACAATAATTAGAAAAAGAAATGTACCAAGGGCGGTCTTATCGCACGTGGCGATTTCTACCAGACAACCTTAGGATGGACAGATTTGCAGGTTAAAAAAAAAACCTACCTAGTCCACTTCCCTAGGAGATTCGGGTGGTCTGCAGCTTACTCCCCCCCTGCCTATTCATTTAGTACATTGCAGTCATATTGCTATAAACCCGGTCAGGCCAAGGCATTGTCTTGCAGAGTTAGCACGGCAAAAATGGGTAGAGAGAAAATCGGAGACAAATTCATCTCTTTCCCGTTGTCTCTCTCGATTTTTCGTTTTCTCCTCTGTCACGGAGACAAAGAGAGGAGAAAACGGAAAACACAGCAATTGCAAAAAAAAAACCTACTATTCCATACAAATAATTCAATATTAGGTACTTGACTAAATGTATGGAACAGCTGATAATTTTTTCGCGATTTCAGGATTGGATAGCAAAAGTTGCATAGTCATAATAATGAGTACAATACCCTCCTTCAATATTTCCATTGTTCAACCAGCCACCTTGTATAACTGACGTAAGTATTTTTATTGAAAGAAAGAAAGAAAGAAAGATAATTTATTAGCACCACAAAAAATAAATAAAACCAATAACAACATGTATATTTTTTTTTTTTTTTTTTTACCTTTGCCCCTCTCTAAAAAACTACTACACATACTACACTATTAAAAGTGTTATTGTGCCAAAAGGCCGCAGCTCAGCATAATATCAGGAGGCAGTGATACTGGCCACCTGACGCTGGTTTTCAGCTGCAACCCACGAGCAAAGCAAATATATGTATATATTGATAGCAAAGTATAAATAATGCCAACGAGTATTATTAAATTAGTTGATATTCTTCTCAGTACATTCTTAAGTTTATTGCTCTTAGATTAAGCCTAGGGTAAACGAAACACCAAATATATTATTATTTATGTGTACTGTCTAAAGTTTACATGAAAAATTATACTCCAACAAGCAATTTGTTATTTTGTTTGTTCTCGAATATTTCGAAGGATTCTCATATTTTGTTAATAAATAATATTGCTTATTGATCACTTTGTTCGTGCTGATGAAGTTTAGCCTTTTATGCATAATCTAATCTCTACTACAAAATTGAAAAGTGTCTGTTTGATAAGTCAAAAGTTTGTTTGTGTATAAAGTTTTGGAAGAGGATTGAACCCGATAAGTTAAAAAAAAAATCAAATAGGGGATTATAAATTACATACAGGATATTTATTTATATAGTGCGCATAGTTTGCAAAATGATTCAGTGTCCATTCCCAAACGCAACCTAAGTATCTACTAAAATTCACACCAAAACAAAATAAAAATTTGATTTCGTATGGCTTGCGCTGGTAATTTATGCGTGTCACTCACTAAGACGAATTTTCCTTTGTTTTAAAATGAGTCCTAATATTGCGGTTGTATATAGGAACAGACACTGAATCACTCTGCAAATTCTGTGTACTACATAAAAAAATATCCTGTATATATGACTGAAAATGGAGCACCATTGTGATGGGAATAAGTGTTCCAATGTTTTACTATATTCAAAAAATCTCTAAATATTTCAGGTATAAAATACGTCTGTACTCCAGGAATAGGTTTAAATAGAAGATTTTTTTCATTAGGGTTGAGCTAAGCGATGCTGACGCATGCATCATGCTCGTGAACGGGTGCCGTCGTCTGTCTTTCAGCTTGTAACTCCATGGCAATCTTATCAGAAGCTAATCATTATTATCATATTGTTATTTTTTATACACATTAAATTACATTATTATCGCAGCTCTTACCACAACATTGTATTAATCAAGATTGTAGTCTATTAATTTAAAAGAATTTCCATGGATTTTCTTGCCGGTTCTTCTCCATAGGACCTATATATACTATTTGGAACCGCGCACCCTAGAGTCTCGAGTTTCGACATTTCATAAGTGCCTGTATGTGGCTTACATGAAATAAAGATCTATTATATTATATTCTTAATCTTAATTGATTTCAATTCAAGCCAATAAAATATACGAAGTAATAAAACATTATTAACAACCCCAAAGAAGTGATCCAAAATTGGCAAGGAACCAACAAAACTTTGATCTTTATAACAAAGAATGCAAAAACTGTGCCAAAGGGCATTTAACCCAAAAATGGCGATAGGGATGAACAAATATCCGGCGGATTGTACTCCGTATCCTGCGCAATTTATGATCCTATCAATTCATATTTATTTGATGTTCACACACTTGGACCTTGTTTGATTAGGCGTGGCCGCGAAACTAGCGGGGAGGCAAGTGGGTTGAAATCGCTAGTACGGGTTGGTATAAGTGGAAGTGGTTTTTATAGAAAGAAATAATTATTTAATAGATACTTATAGAAAGAAAGAAATTACATTTATTCAGCAGGGACAGACACACGAGAGAACAAAACAATGAAAGATAAAAAACAGACATATTCGAGAACAAAATTAAAAGAAAAAAATAAAAATAAAAGAAAAACAGTAATTATAAAATATTGCATTAATTTGTCGAGTATACCGTATGCCGAAAGGCTAGCCAGCTCAGCATTTGCTGGGCGCGAAGAGCCCAGCGCTGATTTACAGTACCTATAATACATAATGAAATCACACACTATATACAATACAGCAACACAAAAACTGGGAATAACATAGCAGTTGTACGTTGCAGCAGGCTTTCTTCGGCACATCAATTTATGCTATGACATTAAATCAGATTGGTGTTGTATTGCGTGACCAAAAGGCCTCAGCTCAGCATATGCTGCAGTAACACTACACACAGAAACCTAAGGTGGCTGACAGAACAAATTTAAAGGCAGGGAAAGGCGCAGATTATGTTGTGTATGTTATTATTTACAATAATTTGTTTGGTAAGGAACACTAGGTGATACGCAATTTTAAAAATTGCTAGGTATATGTATAAGTTATCGTTCTATAGTGATATAAAAGCTACAAAAATATAATCATCATAATCATAATTATTTATTGCAAATAGGTACAGGTAAAAAGTTGTTGCTATAGATTTTTTGTTTTTTGAGTTTTACGCCTTATCTCGACAAAACGCACTCAGGAAAAAGTTGTTAAACCATTGTAATATGCAACATGTAATAAAATACATAATACTTAATATTTTTTTATGACGAATGTAGTATTTAACTTCTGTAGGCATGACAGACACAATTTCACACACACAGATCTTAAGTTGCAATTAATGATTATGTGATTAAAGTAGGTACTTACACTTCTTACCGATAACTAAAAGGACTTACAGGTTACCTTATAGCATGATATCTTGGAGTGAAATCATAATTAAAATAAATCGTACCTACTAATTAGATTTCATTTGTAGATAAATATTATCATATTAATTGACGACCAATATTGAAATAATCTGATTAAGATTACTTTCGAATAGGTAATATAATAATAATAGCTAATATTAATAAAATAATATATAGGTATACTTAATAGGTACCTACATAATTATAGTTATAATTAAAATTCGGTATCAATACCGAACATTAAAATAATGAAACTCGAGCTATCCCAAAATTAATCAATACAATTATTTTTTTCTGAAACTTAACGAATTAAGTTTTTCTTAATCGCCACTAAATAAACAGCCTATGTATATCGATTCAAATAAAATGAATTGAAATGAAATGAAGTTTTATTTGCCTGATATAGTACATAGTAATAACGTACTGAACACAGAACACAGAAAAGTGTGTTCTGTGGTACTGAATTATAAAAACTAATGGTCGAAAATGATCGAAATTCGACCGTAATTTTAACTTTCTGCACTCCTTCTCCATATAGACTGCAACTATGCCAAATCTCACACTCCTCCGTGCACTCAATATACTTTAAAAGGGGTACAAAGTTTTCTCTTCACGTATTAATATATAGATTACGAGAAAATTACGAGCGTACTAAAAAAAATCGCTCCGGCACTTTTCGCGCTGCAGGTGGTTTCCTAGCCCGACATTATACGCATGTATTTTAAACTTAACATTTCAATAGCGCTCCCCATTCGTTATAATATCCCTTGAATTATTACAAGTATTTTATAAAACGTTAATACAGAAATATTACTGTGTAAACATTGTAACTAAAGTACATTCTAGTGATAATTCAGTGATAATAATACTCGGCTTATATTCGAGCTTACAAGTAAATAAATCTTGCGATATTAAGCCAGGGGTCTAGGGTTAACAACAGCTATAAAAAGTTTAGAATAATAATTTTGATATATTTATCAACTGTATTGAGATAAAGAGTTATGTGCCGCCATTGGCATAGGGCATTACCAAATATCTTACAAATTTCACGATAAAAGTATCTTGAGCTTACTTAATAATTACGTGACACAAAGTAGGGTATACAAATATAATAAAAAACAAATTATTTATACGTACTACCTAATTTATATAGGCTGATCCAATTCGAGGTTCCCAATTTTTATTTTAAAAAAATACACAAAATATAACAATACCTATCTTAATTGGTTTTTCTTTAATCAAATATTTAATGTTATTCATTATCTATGGAAAAGTTTACGGAACAAGCGCTTTCCATGAACAGGAGCCGAATTAGGATCTTGACAAGAACCCTCACTGGGCACTGCAAACTAAACAAGCATCTACAAAAAATGGGCCTTAGTGACACCACAATTTGCAGATTCTGTCGCGAGAAGGATGAGACGCCCATACATATCCTATGCGAGTGTGACGTAGTACACCACACTAGAAGCCAGCACCTGGGGGGCCACCTAATCTCACCAGATGAGATTAAATCCCTCCACCCCAAGAATATAGTCAATTTTATTATTGACTTACGGCTAGAGGGAGTGCTGTAATAATACAAGAGGCGTCACAATAGATCTTCGCAGGTCGCAGTGACAAAGGGGCTTAGTACCCTACCTCTTCAAACAAATAAATAATAAAAAAATATCTATGGAAAATTATGTCAGGCGAATGGCCATCACTGGACTTTCTGCAGCAGTTAATTCTTTCGAGACAATTTTAGATGACTTTCGCAAATTTCTTGGGTTATCTCGGCAATAACTTGGCAGATGTTAGTTTTTAGGTGCTCCAACGTTGCAGATGTGTTGGTAAGAATAGACGAAAGAAAACCCGACAAAAAAATCCAATGGCGTTAAATCGCACGATCTGGGCGGCCAGTTGACGTCACCGTAACGTGAAATAATGCGACCTCTGAACGTTTCACGCTCTGTGTGGCAAGTTGCGCCGCGCCGTTGAGCTACGGTAAAGCGATTCATTTAGTAAATGTATTGTTAAAAACTGATATTTAACGATTGAAACACACGCCATTACTAACAATTGGCAAAATTACAGTGCTGCCAATATAGGAACCTCGAATTGGATCCCCCTTTAGTTTATTCAATTCAATTCAGGTTTTTTTAATGTAATTAACATGTAAACAACTAAATGGATGGCTAATTACCATTATTCTGTTATCAGTATACTCTATACGTCACTGTCAGGTCACAAAGTCAATATGGCGCCGAAGGAATTTAAATTAATGGTCCAGAAACTTGAACAGCTGCGCTGATTTAGATTAATGGAAACTCCTTTGATTTTGCGGAGAACACTATATTGTATAAGATATTTTGAAAGTGAATATAATATCTTTTGTCTTATAGTTATCTACCCACTTATTATCATAGTGAGAGAAAATTACTCGAATAAAAAAAAAAATGGAAACCGAGACACATTATTCAGAACGTAGAATTTCACTCGAATAGTTTTTTTTTTGGAGTCACTAATCTCTAACCTTATTTTTTTTTTGTAATAGATTTATTTTTCTATAGTTTTAATATTTAGTTAATATTATTGTGACATGATATCTCATCTCTTATCTCTCTACTTCTTAAGGTGCTCCAGGTAGCAAACGAATTTGTCGATTTCGCTTCCTCCACCCGCGCAACCCGCGCGACCCCCTGTTATATTACGGAAACCGCTCGGAGCATGTCAACGCGAGCATCGCGCTAGACACTAAAAAACTATATAATAAATAGAGGTGGCAATGTAAAATATATATTTGTAGATTGTTTCACTTATAGGTCTATATAGTAACAGAGTTACTACTAGAAAATTAATACCAATAAGAGTGGTACAATCACTACAATGATGAATGATTTTATAAAAAAGGGAAATAAAAAATTTATGCTTCGTCAACGAGCTTCCGAGCAAAAAATGCCCGTTACACTGCCGAGTTGTTAGATGATTTGGTATTAACTAATTATAACTTGCTCTTTTATTTGAAGGATTGCTTGATTCATTTAATATTCACTCATATAAATATATCACGATTATTAGATATTAATACCTAGCATTAAAAAAAGTAAAAACCGACTTCAAAAAACTATAAAGTATAAATATTTTTCTTAAATTCTTCAATGCACCTAGCTTGGCAGTGGCAACGACTTCAGACCTGACAAGTTTTTTAAGAAAATTATTATGTATTATACTTTTTAGTTTTTTGAAGTCGATTTATACTATTTTTTAACGTTTATTTTATATTTATATTTTGAGTGGCTTAAACAATTCATAATCATGCGATTACAGAAATTGCAAGTGACATGCTGTTATTTATTCAAGAGTTCCATTGTATATTTCCGAAGTTCTTCATCAAATCTTCAACAAATTTAAATGCCATCTTGAGAGTACCCTTTGAAATAAAAAAGAATTTTCAAAATGGGTATGCAATTGGCGGATTAATAGCGTAACAAACATACAGTCGAATTGAGAATTTTCTTTTTTGGAAGTCGATTAAAAATGGGAATAACAAAACTCTTACTTCATAAATCTTTGTTTGGTAGCAGTGTTGGTCAATAGTAATATATAAAGTATAATCGAAAAGTATTAAAATAAAACTAGGTTGGTACATAGTATTTATTATTATATATAGTAAAAGAATAGTATAAAGAAAAACAACAGTAGGACGACGCCTTTGATCTCGCCGACAACGTCAAGACAGTGTAGCGATAGTGCATGGAGGCTAGGGTTGTTACAAGTAGTGTAGTGGTTTTCTACGCTACGTGCCGCGGGTTCGATACGCGCACGGAACAAATATTAGTCTGGGTGTGTGTGCATGTGAAATAATGTCTGTAAACTCTACCCACGATACAGGAGAAATCCTAGTGAGGGACAATGTTATATTAAAAAAAAAAAAAAAAAAAAAAATATCTACATATTATTACTTACAATTTTAAACGTTGATTATGACAAATTATCAATTCTTTAATAGAAGGTAGTAATTCTGAATTTTGGTCACGTAGTCATGTCGTCACGGTTTATATGAATAGACCTCACCAAAACATGAAGTTTGAATACCAACATGATGGGACTGCGTCCCATAGTTTGGGAGATATAAACTTTCAAAGTTTTAGTCACGTGGTCACATAGATCTCACCAAAACATGAAGTTTGAATACCAACATGATGGGACTCCGTCCCATAGTTTAGAGCTTTCAAACATTCGGTCACGTGGTCACATACTGAATTTGAATTTATGTTTATAGAAAACATCAAAAAGATGGTCTCTATATTTTTAGACAAAGTATATTTTAGAAGATGAAACACTATTTGTATTGACTTGACAGATAAAGTGACAGATCAGTAGACTCTATCTATATCTGATTTTAGTAAAATAATAATATTTCAAATATGTACTCAAAAAAAAACAAAATATGTTTATAGAAGTACATGCCATACTACTGAGGCAAGTTATATAGGTTGCCCCCTCTACACAATATTGTGTCTAGAGAGCAAAATAAATTCTGAATTTATAAATCGAACGCGATAGCCTCGATCGACACGGGTATCACGTCCGAGAGCCAGCGGCAGACTGCCGCCCGTCGCCCGAACACGACCCTTCAGCTGACAATTGGCACAGATTTACGTTTAAATTCAAGGAAAATTTTAAAAATGACTTTTTTTTTAATGTTAAACGTTGGACTTATAAATAAAAGAATTATTTATCTATTGCTGCAAATCAGAAATAAATTAAGCTTCAAGTTCCGAAGAAGATGAAGGTTTAAATTCTGATTTAGGTGTTTTATAATCGCCAATTACTATAGTATAATCTACTTAAAAAAAATATTTGAAACGTTGGATTTGAAGTAGGGATCTTGAACTTTAAGACTGTATTTTTGTTTTATTTGTATATGGTATAATTACGGAGGAGATGGCGATATAAAACGGCGTTTTGGTAGGGGTACTGCCTTAAACGTAATATACATTATTTAATTTACCTATTGATTTTCGTAATTATAAATCATAAAAAAAAAAAAAAATATACCTATCTAATTGATTTGTTTAATTTTACATTGATGAAAATGTAATGTATTGTTATTTATTTTTAATAAAATTTTATTTCTTATTTGATAATCTAATTACTTGACGAACTAAATGTTCTAGCGATCGATTTCGATGATAGGTGAAATAAAGTCGGCAGAGCACTACCAAATTGCATTTAAAGTTGCCGTAATAATAGAATGGGATGTTGCTGCCTTTGCGTCTATATCATCACTTGCAGGTTCAAAATATAGTATAAGGCCGCAACTCTCCAGCGGCAGTGCAATCAGTAAAGAAGCTCAGTACTCAGCTAATAGTTCAAATCATAGAATAGAATAGACTAGATCTTTATTTTATGTAACCAGATACAGGCACTTATGAAATGTCGAGACTCTAGGTGCACGGTTCCAAATAGTAGATCCTATGGAGAAGAACCGACAAGAAACTCCATGGAAACTCTTTTAAAATAATAGATTTACAATCTTGATCAGTACAATGTTGTGGTAAGAGCTGCGAGAATAATGTAATTTAATGTGAATAAAAATAAGACTAGGATAATAACGATTTGCCTGTGAATAAGATTGCCATGGCAGTTACAAGCTGACCAGTTTATACTCAATTAAAAACACAGTCAGCAAAAACCCTACCATCTGATCTTAATCAAAACGTACAAGGAAACATTTTTTATTAGCAAACAGACATTTCCCAAATTGCCGAGACCATTGTTGACTAATAATGCGAACATGTAAAGGATTGCGTATTTTTTGGGGTCCATGATACCCATCTTTGGCAAAAAAAGAAAAAACTCAAAGATGTTTTGGTATCGCGCCGCCAAAAGGTTTTTATAAGGGTGAATACGTTTTTACAATTTTATTTACATTTGGTTGAGTGGTTCTACATTTTTGATGACCCGATAATGCTATAGGCTGTAATTTCATAATATTTTTTTATTTACTAGGTATGTGCTCTATTTTTTGTATTAATAAGGATTTCTTCTGTATCGAGGGTACAGTTTACAAACATACATCTCACATGCACACACACCCAGACTCGGAACAACTATCTGTAGATCATAAATATTTGTTCCGTGCGGGGATCGAACCCGCGGCACGTAGTACAGAAAGCTAATCGCTTAGCCACTGTATTTTTTTTTTTTGTAAAATGTACCCGCGATACAGGAGGAACTAGGTATAGTATGGGGCAACATTTTTTCAAAAAGAGATGAGAATTTAGTATATTTGTTTATGTCGAATCCACATCAAAGTTTTCTTGATTAAAACATGATTCCTAGAAGTCTTTGATACTCAAAGTTAGAAGTAGGTATAATTATAATTAATTATTGAGAGAGAAAACCAATTAGAATAATCTCCCTTTTCCAATACGATCCAATTTCAAACAGAAACAACAGAACTCGAACGATTTGTGTAATAATGTGCTGAACGGTGCTGAACGATTCTGAACTTCGTCAAAGATTAAACTATGTGCCAACTATCCGCGGCAGGAACTTGTAATAGCACCAACTGTCACCTAGTTTGTTGCACTTTGTTCTTTACGTTCTAAATTCGAATATTGATTCGAAATTATAATTATTTTTAATTGAGATTGTAGTTCTGGCCAAGCCAAGTCGAGGCAGTCACGGGACGACAAATTATTTTTTATTCTTTTTTTTTTTTCAATTGCAGTTAAGCTGTGGCCTGTAGTTGACTACAGGCTTATAAATGGACTGGATCGTCCGGGTAAGTGCTACGCTCTCATAGGATTCCAACGTAAAATAGCAAGATTATATTGCTGTGTTTTGTGTGATGAGACAGGAGAAATAATCCCCACTCGCTAAACTAAGGAGGGTATCGGTCGACAACCATTAGATACACCTTTGATGTTGAGGATGTTCGACAGGCAATAGTAGCGAAAAAATTAAGACAGAAGTGGAGGGGGGAGGGGTTGATGAGGTAAATGATGATAATATACAGTAGGAAGTATAAATGTCCCACTTTTACGATGTATTTTCCTTTGATTTCGTTCATTTTTTACCTGCAAACTTACATACTTTATTTATCTATGTGGTTATTTGAATTCCATTTATTTATTTATTTTTTGCTTTAATTTTTATTTTTCGTTATTTTATGGTGCCTTAATTTATTATATTGATTATTAATTTTGCAACCAAATAAATTATATTTCTATTTTCCTTTCTTTTTCTTCTTTATATGAAGTAATTATGTCGATCTGCTTTCCAAAAAATTGCTGACCTTTCGACTTTCGGTCACGCTCCTATTGCTCCTATGTTCATCGTCTCGTCTAGCCAAATCAATAACACTATATTATCTACAATGCCGATTTTCAATTTTGTTCCAATTACGAAATTGGGTGATGTGACAGCTGTTTTATTTTTTTATAAGATTCTTTCCAGCTTGATTGGCAGGATTATAACCTCATTACGGCTTTTCGTATTTTTACTTACATTTTGTACTATATTTTTCTGAGTTTATCGCATACTTATTCGTCTGGGCACAATAGGACTGTCAATGCAACACGCTTATTACGCAATGATTGACGTCTCCCTATTATCTGTTACGGCAAACACGTCATTATCGGATGATTGTCACTCGGCACGCGTGGCACAATGAGACGCGGGTTTGAATCCCATTTTGGGTATTTTTACCCGTTTTTAGGGAATATCGAAATAATCCGCTTTGTTGCTCTTTTTTGTTGGTTATTATCAGATTAGCGGATAAGTATAATTTGATAGATTTTGACCGATATTGTCCCGTTGATGGGGAAAATGTCCCCCAGTCTTTACGGGAAATAACTGTTTTGTCTGCACTATGAATTTGATAATAATTATAGGGCGTGGTACCTATTATAAATTTATTTATTTCAATAATTTTTTAGTACCTACATACACGTATTTATTTATTTATGTTTACTTACACTATAAAACTGATTTATATCCGTAATACTTCTCTGTAATAAAGGTCCAGGTTGCCGTGAGGCACACAAATTAGCTGTTTTGTATGCTCTTATTTTATTTGTGTCCATTTTGTGCCTGGCTAAATAAATTTGCTTTTCTTTCTTTCTTTAAATAGTAATTTTTAATGTTTTTCTTTATTATATTATTATGTATGCACACACTACAAAAAAAGAAGAAAAATACATAGAATGGAACACTTATGTTTAAATACACATAGTATGTATTTATTTATTAAGTCAAGCCGTGGTCAGATGGAACACACTTGCGAAAAATGGAAAAATTGATTCCATTTCTATGGGAGGGTTCATGATGTCAGTGACTCAGTGTGATACGACCTTTACGACAGAAAAATAATGGAGATTTGTGATCTGATGGACAAAACTCAATCTTAACTACATTTTTTTTATTTGTTTTTATTTTACACTATAAAAATGTCTTCTCTGTGTCACCGGTCCTCTTCGTAGATATTACCTATGTCTGTTTACCATTCTAGTGTGTCTTGTTTTTGTGGAAAATAAATGATTTTTCTTTCTTTCTTTCTTTTTCTATTATCATTGTTTTAGTCCAGTGTCCTTTCTTATGAGGGACCTATAAACCTACCTATGACCTATGATATATCCCACTTGACTGCAACAAGTTTTATAAGAAGAACACTTTTATAAAGGAAGCCCTATTTTGCACATGGCATGCTTATGCCCAGCGCTGTACTGCCAATAACCTGCAGTGATTAGGAGCTATTCCTCTCAAACTGGTATTAAGCTGGAGTCCGCCAAGTTAGGCAACTCTTAGGAGCAGAAAGATAACAAGTAACCCGTAGAATATAAATATAATACCATCACGTCAAGTAAGATTCCAGTATTTTGAAAATACTGGAATCTTATTGGTTATTTTGTCACCTCTCCCCTTCGCTCCACTTTAGTGCACAGGCAGCCATAAAAACCACACCACCATGACGGGAAAATGCGCGGAAAAAAAGACAAATGTAAAAATAGTTATTTGTTATACAAGAGTGCAAAGTTGCTTTTTAACCGCGTGTTCAATTTTGATGACCGAGCAAGCGAAGGAATCAAAAGAGCACGAGGTGAAAAATCTTTGCACTCGAGTGCAACACGTAACTTTTCATTCCACCTCAGCGAGGAAATGACTAAATGCAAAAAAAAAACGTTTAATTCACAAACTTAGTGCACACGATGTTCTAAATTCAATTTACTTTATCCTCTAGAGAATAAAAACGGCTTTTCCACTCAGATATTGAAGATTAAAAATACTCTTTCCGAGATGGTGGGATGAAAATTTACTTTATCCTCTAGAGAATAAAAACGGCTTTTCCACTCAGATATTGAAGATTAAAAATACTCTTTCCGAGATGGTGGGATGAAAAAAATTATATTTATTTTGTTCTTGTTATTAAATAAAGAGCCAGTCACATGATATTATATAATGAAATCGTAATCTTTAATAAATTTGTATCAACTGCAATATGAGACAATAAGATTATTGGTTATTTTGTCACCTCTCCCCTTCGCTCCACTTTAGTGGACAGGCAGCCATAAAAATCAAATGCGCGGAGAAAAGACAAATGTAAAAAAAAAAAAAAAAAAAATTGGTCTTGTTATTAAATAAAGAGCCAATCACATGATATTATGTAATAAAATCGTAATCTTTAATAAATTTGTATCAACTGCAATATGAAAACACAAAATGGATTAAACTTTTTTCTGAAGCGAATTTAGGGAGCACAATATCTTCGGGTGGCCATATTTTTGACTTCAGGTATGCTGGCAATGACCTGCAGCAGTTCTTCATGCGTCACACTGCTGTTGCGAGCCAGCAGCCAGCGGTTGTTTCCCCTCAGAGAACACCTCCAGTACAACACGTATTCATCAGTAATCCGCCGGAACACATTCACTAGGTAACCCTCAAAGTTTAACGTCATACTTGACTTGGGATCCAAAACATAGAACTTAGCTTCAGAGCTGCCAGAGTAAATACCATGCCATTGTAAATCCTCTTTCATTTGGACAGCATTTTCTTCGATCGTAAAGGGGAATTCTCCGGTGTTGTACTTTTGCTGGTATTCTTGAAGCTCCTCTGCGGTGGGTTTCCAGAAGTCCACTTCGGCGCAGACCGAGGAGGAGACTAAGCCATTAATGAGGAACTCGTATATTTTGTACCATCTCCCAAGAAGGAAGTCGTTGGGGAATTCGGCTGTGTTGCTGGCAATACAGTCTTTGTTGACGTCAGAAAACTGAGGAACGCTCAAGGCTCCTGCCAGGAGACTTAGAACTGCGATTAGACGAAACATTGTGCTCGAGTGCAATGACAGGACCGAATGATTTTATTTATATAGGTACTGCGCTCACTGTAGATAGATATCTGAAAGATTATAATTCGATTAAAAATTTACAATCCGTAACTGATTAGATCTGTAAAATTTGCAAATTAATGATTATTAATATTTCGAGATTATTCCTATACGCAATGCTTGGTCGCGGGACTTATCTCATTACCGTGACCCCGGAGCGTAAAGGGCTATTGAAGGAACACCGTGGATTTTAGTCAGTACAAGTCTGACAGTCCCTCCCACCCTGCCCGGGGTGGGAGGACTCATTTGATGATTTTACCGAGCTAAAAAAAAAAAAAAAAAAAAAACGCAATGCTTGAAGATGAAAGTCTATCAATCTACCCACTCAAAACAAACCGTTACGGTATAATTTAGTAGATATTCTTTGATATTAGGGACCGTTATAGAATTCGTATGTAAAGTTTATTTTTTGTATTTTGTGATATTTTTATAATATAGATTAGACAATTTTAAATAACTAATTGCAATATTTTTGCAGTCCCAGCAGTCATTACTTTTTTTTTATAAATTATCAAACTTGCTGCTTCTGACGTCACAGAGTAGTCTGAAGATTTCGATGTCTTTTCCACGCCAGTCAAGAAGTTTATTGCCACGAAACACCTAAATTTGACGTTCATTGATAACTATCAACCAATAAACACCAAATTTAGTCATTTTATTACTGTAATTTAGATTTTATAGACATCGAAATCTGGCCTCACGATGAATACGTCTAAGTAGCAAAACGTCCAAATAATCAAAATGTCTATTTAGCAGTACGTCTAATTAGCAATACGTCTAATTAGCAAATTGTCTTTATAGCAAAACGTCCAACTATCGAAATGTCTATGTAGCAGAACGTCCAATGAGCAAATAGTCTAACATTTTTTGAGTACAGTCGTATTTGTAAACAACAGACTACCTACTTTGTGACGTCATCAGGAGCAAACGTTTGATAGGTAATTTATTAAAAATTAAGTACTGCTTGGAAACAGAAATTATTGAAATTAATTAAAATAAATACGTAAAAAACATTTTACATACCGAATTCTCCTTGCCTATGATCGTGCTGTTGTGAATTGTTGCTCACGGCTGATATCTAGTGCAGACTGCAAGGATGCTGGGCAATGGCACGCGCAGTTGCATGTTGTGACTGAGCGAGCCGAGATAGATTGCGCGGGCGCAACGCACAGACGCCACGAAAGAGATAGGGGTATGAACTTTATCAATGTGAGACATAAACATTGCCCTGTGACGGACGACCGGTTTCTTGTCGTCGGTATCGGTGTTAATTATACATGTTGTATTTTTTATGTATTTTATTGATCATCTACCTATATATTAATACGTGAAGAAACTTTGTACCCCTTTATAAGCATATTGCGCGCACGGAGGAGTGTGAGTTTTGGTTTAGTTAAAGTTTATAACATGGAAAAGGAGTGCAGAAAGCTAAATTTAATGAATTACGGTCGAATTTCGACCACTGGAGTTTCACTGTTCTTCTCCATAGGACCTACTATTTGGAACCGTGCACCTAGAGTCTCGACATTTCATAAGTGCCTATATCTGGTTTACATGAAATAAAGATCTGTTCTATTCTACTGGCCGATGATTGGTAATATTAATTGTAATAAAATATGTATCTAAGTATTTATTTTGTAGTAGGTATATTACAACATAATATTGATAGTTTCGAGCGTATGGCACTCGTGGGTTGCAGCTGAAAACCAGCGTCAGGTGGCCAGTATCACTGCCTCCTGACATTATGCTGAACTGCGGCCTTTTGGCACAATAACTCATTTTATTTTTAACCCCTGACAAAAAAGACGGGTGTTATAAGTTTGTAGTATGTATCTATGTGTCTATCTGTGGCATCACAGCTCCTGAACGGATGAACCGATTTTAATTAAGTTTTTTTCGTTTGAAAGGTGTCTTAATCGAGAGGGTTCTTAGCTATGTTTTCAGAAAAGCTGCTCAGCCGTTTGAAAATACAGCTCTTTTTCTAGTTGGAGTCCCGACTCCAACCCCGTCACCGTCAAAAACCCCCGGGTTTTTGACGGTTAGGTTACAATTATTATGTTAAAAGAAAGAAAAAATAAAATATTTTTTTGCTCACAAGACACCAAAATCACAATATATAACAAACATAAGAAAACCCAGAAAATTACTTTTTAATGAAACAATGAAGAAAGAAAAAAAGAATTAAAAAAACAATGCATGAAAGTGTGTGTCCCTCATGTGCAAAAAAATGGACATCGATCAGCTTGTTATCATTGGCAACACCAATGACGCTGATTTTCATCGACGACCGACGCCCGTGGATGGTATGACGTAATCACGTAATGTCGTGTCCTCCTTCCGGCGATATACAATAAAAACTACATATACATATTATGTAAAAACATTTAAGACAGAACACAAGACAAAATAAGAACATTACCCACATAAATAAATGTGAAAAAGGTGAAACCTAAATACACTCGGGCGCAATGAATCCGGGTCACCAAAAGAGTAAACCTTAATATCTCGGAAACTAAGAATGATAGCTTGTTCAAATATAAAGTATTTTATAGACCTATTTAATACTACTCAAATAAAAAGATTCGACAGCTGATAATTGCATTGATAGAGGAATGCGAGAATATTCCCCAACATCACTTCAGAAACTTTGTGCCGTATACCGAATCGCATGACATCTGTATTAACAATACGCGGAGGTAATACAAAGTACTATAATGTGAGAAAATGATATATTTGAAAAAAATTGAAATTTAAAAAAAAACTTGCATTAAAATTTTCGCATTTTTAATTTATGTATTTTTAATAAGTAAAACAAATGATAACTAAGTTCTTTTATTAATTTCATTTGAGTGGTATTAAATGGCCTATGAAATGCTTTTTATTTGAATAAGCTAACGTTCTTGGTTTACGAGATATTGAGGTTTATTAATGACCCGCATTCATTGTATTCGAGTGTATATATGTAGATCATGAATATACATACTGTCATGTTGATAAAATCTTAAGCAAAGACAAAGATAGTCTCGTAAAAATAAGAAAAATACCTTTATTATCCTATCATACGTTCTACAGGGTTATATTTTGCAAATCTCGTTAATAATTTGTTCGTTTCGCACAGCGTTCTGCCGCTAGGCTCGATGTGACGGCTCTTGAATAATGTATGCTTAGACAGTTGAATATTATATGTCCCAGAGCTCACCTCCACACAATGTTGGGTTACGTAGCACTGTATCATATCCTGAGTGTTCAGCAGTGTCTTAAGTATGACATCTTTTATAAAGAGAGAGAAAACAGAAGATATTCATAATAAAAACGTAGGAAATAGGACATCATGGTCATTATTGTGCATTTTTTTAAACTTTGCCCCACTTTATTATTTCTTCTGTATCGTGGAGTTTAGAAACAAACATGTCACATGCACACACCCCAGACCCGGAACAACTATCTGTAGACCATAAATATTCGTTCCGTGCGGGGATCGAACCCGTGGCACGTAGCGCAGAAAGCCAATCATTAAACGGCACAGTGAAAAAAAAAAAAACTTATTCTATATAAATTGTTGTCAACGGTAGTCTATTTTTTAACCTCCGGCGAGAAAGAGGGGTGTTATAAGTTTGTAGTTTTTATCCGTGTATTTGTGTGTCTGTTTGTGGCATAGTAGCTCCAAAACGGACGGGCCGATTTCAATGCAGTTTTTTTAGTTGAAAGCTAGTTTAATCAGAAATCATCTTAGCTGTGTTTCATGAAAATCTCCTCAGCCGTTCTAAAGTTACCTACAGCTCTTTTTCTAGTTGGAGTCGGGGGTTTTTTATTCAGTTCGTATCAGCAAAAATATTATTATAGCTAAGTAGATTGGTAGGTAGGTTGGTAAGTAACAGCAAACATGTCCGCTACAGACGGACGGACATGACGAAACTATAGATGGGGTATTTTGTTTTACTACCTTACCTAACCGTAAAAAATTGGATTTATGATTTTTCATACAACGTTTCAGATTTTATTAAGTTTTACTGTCCCTATGAGAATTTCTTCTAGAACGTTATACATCCAGTGACAATATTGAAGTAACGAAAAAGAGAGGGGTTATATTATAAGTTTGTAGTGTGTATCTGTGTGTCTGTCTGTGACTTAATCGTAGCTCCTAAACGTATAGACCGATTTCAATGCAGTTTTTTTTAACTAGTGGTCGAAATTCGACCGTAATTTTAGCTTCCTGCATTCCTTCTCCATATAAACTTTAACTGTGCCAAATCTCACACTCCTCCGTGCGCGCAATATGCTTAAAAAGGGGTACAAAGATTTCTGTTCACGTATTAATATATACCTAGATTAAAAGCTAGTTTAATCAGAATTGTTCTTAGCTACGTTTTATGAAAATCTGTTCAGCCGTTCAAAAGTTACAGCTCTTTTTCTAGTTAGAGTCGGGGGTTTTTGACGGTTAGGTTATTTCAGAATATACGTTGAAAGAAATTGAGATAATATATATATAAGAGTAAAGTAGGTACCTACATATTCAAAAAAAAAACCTCCCTCCTTCCTTATAAATATTTTTTTCTTTTTTTCTTTCTTTCTTTCTTTCTATATTATCAAGTACAGACCATAAACGTAGTAATAATAACTTTATGGTACAGACGTCTATTTTTCATGATTAGGTGGACGTTTTCAGGCAATTTCATTCAAAAATAAGCCAGCAAAACATTGTCACGAGTGAAAAATCACAAAATACTTATTTTTCTGAACAATAGAGATAAAAATGTAATAAATGTGTAAATCTCGTTGAATTCAGTTTTGCTCAAACATGTCTCCTGGGAGACGCTCGACGATTCCATACAGCATTCTTTTGTACAACTTTGAACTCAACATTTTGCTCAAATTGCATTTTAAAGCCAGCACTTTAAAAGAAATAATTTGTGAATAAAGATTTACAAAAATGATTTACTTTAATTCTTTGGAAAAGAAGAATTGGAATTAGAATTCTTTTGAAAGAATAATTGGAACTGTTTATTTGGATATTTATTTATTTACTAGCTGTACCCGCGGCTTTGCCCACGTGACAATATTTCGATTAATCTAAGTTAAGTGACTCAACATTGAAGAGATTGAAAGATTGAAAGCGAAGTGAAAACACGCGTTGCTTGGATGGGAGTTCTTTACTCTCCTTGGAATCTGTCCGAACCTCAAAGAGCACGATAGCTCGCATTCACGAAAATTAAAAAAGAATACGTGATAAATGATATATTGTAATAGTCGATCAAAAAGACAAAAGTCGGTTGTTGTTTGGATGACGATCAGTCCATGCAAAATGTTATCATTTAGCCGGTAGGGTAAATGATGATATTATATAATCTATAGTGATACCGTACTATAATTCACACTGCAACCTATTTTTATTTTTATTAGAAAACTTATTGAAGAAAATTCTCACGATGATTATCTACTGAAACTTTGTTCGTATTACTTATGTGCTGTAAAATTACTTGTTCGTAAGTACAACCTACTGTCTTGTATTTTAGTAAGAGAAACTCATCAGCGAATGATTAACCGCCAAGAGACATAGGCAGTTTCGCCTGGATGCCACGCCGAGCCGTGCCGTTCGTGTCTCTCTCTCTAGATTGCATCACTTCATTAAGCACAAAATGTATGTGAAGCATAACCTTTGCAGTATAATCTATGGGCCCTAGTGTAACATGATATTGACATCTACTGCTGGAAATCGCCGCAAGTGAACCTAATGACTACAGCCTTCACGCCATTTTAGTAGGTCCTCGGATATTTACCGCTTATAAAGATAATAATAAAGGAACACCTTGGTTTTACATATACCGCATTTTATTGCTATCCAAGTTAAAAATCATGGAAGATTATTTAAGCTGTTTATTTAGATAATTCATTCTATGTAGGTTGTCTACGATTTGACACATTTTTCCCTTTGAGTAGTGTTAAATGCTGTAAGATTTTTCCTAGAAAAGCATAGAAAATAATCATTTCCGGCGTATACTGGGCAGTGAGCTCTGTTACGAATCTTGCTGAGTGACTTACCTATCAAATAGGTACAGCATGAGCCATATTAACGCTCATGCTGAAACGACAGAAGAAGATAATTTATTCAGCGGTTCTCCGGATTTTATATGATTGTAGTTTTTCGTCGTGTCGATGGTACGTCCCGCTTTTATAAGCTTCAAATTTTGCCACCTTCATGGCGTTATTTGTCACAGACGTCGCTCATGGTGTAGGAGGAGAAGCACAATGAGCAGGAAAGAAGATGGCATTGTTTGTGGGACAACGCTATATCTACCTATATCCGGTCGCTGTTCCTACGATATGGGGGACTTGGGTCCGGAGTCGGTTTAACGGGCCTTGGCTGGGGAACCCTTGCCTCTGCTTTTTTAAAGAAAGGTGCTGTGCCGTCTTTTTAAACGCTGCATTGGTAATTGGTAATTAAGCGCCTAACAGTGGATTTCTGCGACCCTGGGAATTTGTAGATTTGCTATGCTAGCCGTAGGATAAACTATATTGGGCGGGGTCGGTTTGCAGCAGTCGGGGATAGTCCGACATGTGTAACCATGACCAACGGCGACGATTACTACTTTTGCATGCGTGGATTATTTGTTGATTTTCAAACAATAGATTTTATGTTAACATTCTGTCACGGCTGAGGTATAACCATTGCTCAATCTCGACCACTTTCCAAGTTATTTTAGTCTTGAACCACGACCAATAAAAACAGCAAACAGCTGCGTCATTAAGACTTGTGGGTTTAGAAAACCTTTTGACTTGAATTACATATAAATGTAATAAATTGTATAAAACCCTGCCTTCAGGTGTCTGTCTGGATGCAATATCAAACAAAAAGTCACCTTTTTTCATTTTTAAATACAACAAACTTGCCTATAAATTACTACTAACGCCATCTTGGTTCAAAAAGTCGAAATTAAAAATTATATGGCTAGAACTGAATAGAAAAAGCTCGTAATCCGTTTAATTAAAAAAGTTATCTATAATGGTTTAGGAACAATCTGGGACAACTGGTAAATAATTTCATCACGCTTTGTATTTATGGAACACGACAGTGAGTGAAATACGTACCTAAGTATCTAAAAGTAAGATGCCAATGAGCGAACATCTAGTAGGTTGCTAATTTTAGTTAGTATGTAATACCATTACCCTAGGTATGCCGTGTCACTGGATCCCGCCTTTACTGGTTCTATTAAGGAGTTTAAATTTACGGAAACATTACGAACAATTATTTTGCTCAGCTCCCAAAAGAAATAGCGTAATGATTTCTATAACATAAATGTTGACCGGACCTATGAACTACAACAATATAATATTTCAAAAGGAGTTGCCTAGTTCTACCATGACTTATAATTGTACACAGACTTGATGATCTATTGCTTACCCCCCTTTGGCAAAAGCGTAATAATTTGTAGCCTATATGTTGACCAGCTTTATAACGAACATTATTATAAATTTTCATGAAATTCTGTTCAGCGGTTTTGCTGTGAAGCTCGGACATAGTTACAGACAAACAGACAAACAGACAAACGGACAAACAGACAAAAATTATAAAAATTATATTTTTGGCATCAGTGTCGATTATAGTACACGTATCAATTACTTTTTAAAAAAAATATTCAATGTACAGTTTTCGCCTCGTTACGATTTTATTATAAGTATAGATATAGATGTACACACAAGGAAACATGGTAATAAAAATGTTACAGACAAATGAGCACAATGGAACTACTTATTTCTAAAGAAATTTCTTCCAGTAGTCCCGCGATTGGAAATAAGGATGATAGACACGTAGACACAGTGTGTAAAAATTACAAAAATAACTACTTTAGACCACTTAAACTTATAGTATACTAAACTACTTTTTAACTTTTTTTACTTTTGGATACTTTTGAGGATATGGAAATTTGTTTATAATTAGAAGGTTTTTTTAAAAATATTAAGTAGTGATAGCCTAGCGGTTGAACGCTTGGCCTTCCATACAGGAGGGTCTGAGTTCAAACCCAGCCCGCACCTCTGACTTTTCGAATTTATGTGCGGATCGCAATTTGATTATCAAAGAAAACATGGTGAGGGAACCTGCACACCTGAGGGGCTCATAAAGTCTTCGATGGTGTGTGTAGTCCGCCAATCAGTAGGCCAGCGTGATGGACTAAGGCTTATCCCTTTCATTAGGAGAAAAGGCCCGTGCCCGGTAGTGAGACAGTGGGCTGGATTTATTTAATACTAACAAATAAAACAATCTTTGTTTGAATGTTGTCCTGAGAGGTTGCAATATTTATTCATTTATTATGACGTTGAAAAATTACATAAAGCTAGGAGCCATTAAAGAACATTGACGGTTTTAACCTAACCATAAAAAACCCTCGACTGCAACTAGAATTATATCTCTTCATCAACTAGAAAACAGGTGAAGATCTTCAAACGGCTGAGCAGATTTTCTTGAAACATAGCTAAGAACACCCTCGATTAAGACACGTTTCACACGAAAAAAACTTAATCAAAATCGGTTCATCCGTTCAGGAGCTATGAAGCCACAGACAGACACATAGATACCCACTACAAACTTATAGAAAGAAAGAAAGAAAGAAAAATCATTTATTTGGACTAGACATCAGACAACACAGTGCACAAACATAAAAAAGTAAAAATGAAAAGCAAAAGGTAATAATAAAAACAACATGCTGTCGGAATGCCAGTATCAAATGGGTTGCCAACTCAGCATTTGCACCCCTCTTTTTTGTCGGGGGTTAAAAAGACGATAATTTTTATTCAGTGCAGTACCTTTCAGCCTCCAAGTACTTGATCTCAGGACTGCTCTTTATAATTTGCTGCATCTTCTTCTGTGACGCGTTCCTATTCCTCGCCAGGAGCCACTTGATATGACCTCTCAGCGAACACTTCCAGTAAAACGCGAAATTATCGTTAATTCTCCTGTATACATTCATTTCGTATCCACTATCACTAAGCTTCATTACTGAATGTGGTTCCAAGATGTAGACTTTTGTTTCCAGATCACCAAAGACTAGACCTTTCACGTAAAATTCGTGAAGTACTATAGCATTATTATCTATGGAGTAAGGCAGTTCTACATTCTGGTACTTCTCACGGTATTCTTGGAGTTCGTCCGCTGTTGGTCTGCTGAAGGTCATGTTGGGACAAGAGCAGGTTATCACAGGATTGGAATTGAACTTATATATTCTATACCACGTCCCTAGGAGGTAGTTGTTAGATGTGACACCATTGTTGATAGCAATGCAGTTCTTGTTGACGTCAGAGATAGCTGATGATACTGTTACAAGATTGTATGCTGCTATAAGGTGGAGTATGTTCTTCAAGTGTGATGAGATTAGTATATTCATCATCATCACCTTTTCTCAAGTATGTCGCAGTTGGTTTCCAGTCTATTCGAATGAGAATATCACTATCGCTGCTAAGTATTTATAATGGTCTCAGTTATCAGATAAGTAATGTTGTGACAGTAATTAGAACTATTTACTTGTTTATGTTAGAAGTTCAAAGGGTAAGTAAATTATTGTAATATAAACATAATAAAATATATCATTAAGCTTAGATTATTGATTGGTTGTCGCGGCCGCTCCAACTAGATACCGCACTACCTAAGAAAAATGGCTACTTGAATGCGTCAACTCATGTATTGACATGTGATTGTCATTTATGGTTTGTTTATTTATTGTTGAAATTATGAAATTATTTCGGAAATTATACAATCTTTACTGATGGTATCTACATATCCCAGTGTTTTTTAAATTTTGGTTGTATTGTTTTTGTACAGTTTTACTACGCAAACCGGCATTTTAATCTGACCGACTCACTCGAGTACGCCTATTCTTGCGTAGTATGTTTTGCCGCATTTTATTAGTACGCCGGCGGAATCTATTTGGAGCGGCTGCGACAACCAATCAATAATTATAATCTAAGTCATTAAGTATGTTTTCTTTTATGGTTTATATGTATGTATGTTATGTATCTATGTATTTATTCCTTGATCTCTTTTTCTTTCCAATTATCGTTTATTTTACGATGCACCCACCATGTTTGTCTCTGCATCACCCTAAGGTAGACTGGCAGAAAATGCCTATAGCATTAAGTCCGCCTTTGTGCAGTGTTTTGTAATAAATAAAATACTACAAAATATAAGAATTTTATAAGAAAGATGGCGTCCTCGAACACCATGAATTCGTAGGTGTAAGGCGAAAAACAAATGGAGCCGTGCGGCGTCGCCTGCCGCGGCGGTGTGTGGTTGAATCTTTTACTCTCTAGTTAATCCATCAAGTCTTCTCGGCACACAGCACCACGTTTTCGCACGGAGCAATTTCGATGCGCTCGACCGCAGACCGCACCTCTACGTGTGTTAGGGACCATCCATAAAGTACGTCACACAAACGTTAAGGGAGTCGACGAAGTGTGACATTATGTGACAAGGGGTGGGAGGGGTCCTAAGTTTCGTGACGTCACATTTAAAAATCTTATTAAAAAATAATTCAAAGGGAAATAAAGCTTATTTCGGAACTGCTGTTTTAATTGAATAATTTCTAGATGTAATAGCGACGTCACACTAGGGAGGTAGGGTCTCAAAAATGTGATCAACTGTGACAAGGACGGGGGAGGGGTCACGGAATTAGTGTGACGTACTTCATGGATGACCCCTTATTTGCCAAAAAATGTAAATGAAGATATAAAATATTTAACCAACTGCGCCTGATGAGTAGGCAGGGACTCAAAGGGCACATGAAAGTGACACCGTACTTAGCTTACTCCATAATATTAACATTTTTAATACCTATTTTGAAGTTTAATACTGGTAGCATAATTTAATGAAGTTTCATAATATTAAGATAAAAAAAATTAAATAGAATTCCCTTGTCTCTAGAATATGAATTTTGTGGTGAATTAAGCATATTTATAGTGAAGTTTATGTGGGCGGATCAGGTTTTTATATGCGATATTTTTAACTGGGCTAATTATACGAGGTTCAATGTTTCTGGCTTCTTACTCATTTTATTTGTAAAATTTATGCAATTATTTATAACCTAACCGTCAAAAACTCCCGACTCCAACTAAAAAAAGAGCTGTAACTTTTGAACGGCTGAACATATTTACATGAAACATAGCGAAGATGATATCTGCATTGAAATCGGTCCATCCGTTTGGAGCTACGATGCCACAGACAGACACAGTTACACAGATCTACAGATACACACTATAAACTTATAATACCCCTCTTTTTTGTCGGGGGTTAGAAATTATGCAGTAAGCACTACTTTTTACAGAAATTCTTGTATGAAAGATGACCGTATTTTCTATTAAATCCATAAAAGAAACGCCTAATTGGGCATTAATTGCGTCCCTTCAATATAACTCCTATAACTCCGTACCAACGTAGATAAATACAAGAAAGCGACCGTTTGAGCGTGAGACGGTTCATTAGTACGAGGATTGTTTTAAATTATTCTGAAACAAACATCATTACGCTTCCAGCTACCGTCGCCGTTTGGCTACGAAAGTTATGAAAGAAAAGAAATAATCAAATTAAAAAAGTGGGGAGAATGGGTTGAAATTTTAATGTTTTTTTACCTGCTATCAATATACAATATATATCTGTATATCAAAAGTATGGTAAACAAAATTGCCTTTTCTTGGTACTCACCTCCTCCATGAGTCGTTTTCCTCACTGATGAGGGTCGTGACCTCTATGCATGATCACCTTCTTCTGGACTATACTCCGCCATTTTGCCCTGTTCCCTGCAGCATGAATGGCGTCGCTCACACTGGAGTCGAGTGTCGAGCGGATCTTCTTGGTACTCAATTAATTAATTCAGTAGTCGAGGCTTCAAAAAATCTTCATTTGAATGAATCACTCGCTCAATCTCTACTAAAAGTTTGTATAATTATTATGTTTCTTGTAGTTTTTTAACCCGCTAGTTTTCTTGCCCTATAACAAGCCCGCAGCGTGAGACAAACGATATTTACTCTCTAGCTCGGAAAATATAAACGAGAAACATAACTAAACTAAACATTTTTTCACCTTATTCTTGTAACATATTTGATCTTTCAGATATTGTCGGAATTGCGATCGCCCGAAGCTCGTGTTTGTTTTCTATTCGATAAATATAAGGATTCCCTGAAGAAATACGCCAGTTCATTATGTCTTTGACTGGCCATGTGAATAACGTATCTGTGGGCTTCGCTGAATAAAGTGTACTGTCGCACATTTATGTAAGCAGTATATATATAGTTCCACAAACTTATCTGACCTGGTCGTGGCGTCGCTGCCGTCGCTTTTACCAATGTCATCTCCGTACAAAAATGACATTTTGATGTCATTTTTGTTCCGTAGCGACGTTAGTTCCAATTTTGGTCACCGGGTCAGATAAGTTTGTGGCACTATACCAATGTTTTTCAGTAATGATCAAAGATGATAAAGAATGGAAAAAATAAAAGAAAGAAAAAGGGTTAGTACAACATAAAATATACGGAAAAACAAAGAAAACATAAAATAAGTTGATTTATTGTGCTGAAGGGGCCGCAGTTCAGCATAATGTCAGGAGGCAGTGGTACTGGCCACCTGACGCTGGTTTTCAGCTGCAACCCATGAGTGCCATACGCTCGAAACTATTAATATTATAATTGTACCCTGTTATGCAGAAAAGATCCAACAAACGTTTTATACTTTTGAGTAAAGGCAGTTTAACGTTAGGTAAAGAATAAAAAAATCGTATGATACAGTACCTATTTGAAAGTTAGTACATAGGTGTATTAAGCCATAAAATGTACATTAAGAAAATCTTTTGTGTATAATTATAAATTATGAAATTTGATGAGTATTATTATGGATACGTAGATAACAGGTCTAGATAGATGCAGGTCTGCTGGAAGAGATTTCTTTAGAAATAAGCAGTACCTTTGTGTCATCTTTCCCATTTAATTGTAATTATTCTTCTTTCTGTGTGTACATAAATTGTTAAATAAATAAATAAATAAATAACTATATTTTACAATGAATGTTGGTTGGATCTTTTCTGCTTAACAGGGTCCTATTATAATCAGCTCCAAGATGATAAAAAATGAAATAAGATAACATCAATAATTGTTTTACACATTCTAATCATAGTTTATTTTTTTAACCCCCGACAAAAAAGGGGGGTTTTATAAATTTGTAGTGTGTATCTGTGGATCTGTATATACGTGTATCTGTCTGTGGCATCGTAGCTCCAAAACGCATGGACCGATTTCAATGCAGTTTTTTTTAATCGAAAACTAGTTTATTCGGGTATCATATTAACTACGTTTCATGAACAATATGTAATAATTTTTTGGAGCGTCTGCAATACCGGTAACAATTAAGGAATTTTAACTCTCCCTGCTCCTGTGATCCAATCGGCGGCACGACAAAAATATATACGGTTAATCTTGAAGGGTATACAGGGTGGTGCAAAAGTGTCAAATCTTCGCGTTAGGTTCCCCATTCAATACGACAGAACGATGCACCACACACGCACGAACCAAAATATTGTAACATGGAACAAAAAATAAATATAAATAAAATATTCTACCCGTTCGTTCTGTCGTATGGAATTGACGCCCTGATTAACCGCTTTGGGGAAACTGACACGAAAACCGGACATGCGCGGCCAGCCTAAGGATCGTAGTACTCTATCCTATCAGGTCCAGAACTTTCTAAACTCAGGAACTAGTACAAACTGAAGCCCGGTACCGTTTAATTGTGTTCGCATGAATGCGACGGGGGAACGGATAAACTTGTTCCGGATGCGGCATGTTTACTGAAAGTCGGCTAATAGGTAATGTGTAGTAATGGTTCTACATGGTGCCGTAGAAGAAACCGCGTATTTAATAGGTATCACATTCTATGACCATTCACAAAAAATCTATCAAATCCATCCGCAGTTTAGCCACAGGAACTATGTACCTACATAATAAAATCATAATATTACACTTATCACGATCTTTAGGCAAGTTTTGTAAAATCTCCTACAGTATTCTAACCAAAATTATTTTTACAAATGTGACATTTTCTAAGTCGGTGTTCCTTCATCTTGTCGAATGATAGCGGAGTGAAATATGATGCAAAAAATCTTGCATACACATAACTAACACAAACTAACTGCACATAACTAGGTATTAAAACACTCGTGTGATACTATTAAAAATCACCTGTAATGTGACTAACTAAATAGGTATGTAAGAAAATCTTGGAAGTTAAATTTGACCCACTTCCCGGTTTCCGATTGAGCTGAAATTTTGCATACAAGTTAAGTTTGGATGACTAAAGCGAGTTCTATAGTTTTTTTTAAACTATAATATTTTATTTATTTAACACACACTTGTGTTTAACATGCAACATTCATAAACTACTATTTTAATTTTAATATAGTTGCATGTGCAGAAAGTGTGTCATTATAGTACTATTTTTGAATTAATAATTATTAGAACTTTACGATATGAGAGTAGATAAAATCTAATATATCGTAGTGTACGTGACTTTTTCTACAACAGTTCAAAAACATCGTTAACACACATTTTAAATTCCCTAACATGTTCGTAATGCATCGCAAACCCTTTTACTTCGGCATCGGTCTCCTTGATTGATGCGTCGCCGAGGGAATTCTTTCATCTTGAAGAGACGTCCCACATCCAAGTTACTTCTTTAGAGATTTCTAAGGGTTGATTGACGGAGGTATGTTTATGTGATGTTGAAGCTTATTGACATGCAAAGGTTTGGTAATGGTTTCTTGGATTTTTCCTTACTTTACTTGAAAAATTCAATTATTGAAACACTATAAGAAAAATTTTTTATATGCAAGGATTGGTACCAAAATAAATAGAATAGAATAGAATAGAGCTTTATTTTATGTAACCCAGATACAGGCACTTATGAAATCGTTGGCTCAATATTACAAGGTTCTATGTTATGAATACTACAAGATTCTATATGACAAATAGAACCTTGTTGTATTCATACAACAAGTATTGTGTGTATGTAGGTGCTAACATTGTAACTTAGTGAGCCAACGTAATGTCAAGACTCTAGTGCCCGGTTTCCCACCTTATTAGTATAAAAAAATAAACATACATAATATAAAAAAACATTAAATTTTACAAAATGTAACAAATGAAAAATCGCTTCTCGGAAAAATTTAAATTAAATAATACAGAGCTACTCAAATTATAATTATTAATAACTAGCTGTGCCCGCGACTTCGTCGGCGTGGAAATTGACAATTTCTTTTTTTGTGCGTTTACCTACCTATTTATTTTACTAAAATAAAAGTAGCCTAAGATTTTTCTTATAAAATCAGCTATCTGTCAGTGAAATTCCGGAACTAACAGACACACAGACAACAAATTTAAAAATTGTCTTTTTGTTATGTGTCCGGTATATACTTTCATAAGCATTTATTAAAAAGCTATTATCTTTACATTACAACCAGACACTTAAATATTTATTTGTGTAAATAGTAAAACGTTTCATAACTTAATAACCAATAATATTACTTCCCTTCAATAACACACAGACGTCAGCGTCAGTATCTCGACAATATTCATTGACCTATATAGCGGTACTCGATAGAAGCAAATGTCAATGACCGGTCAACACGGTGACCTGATAACCTCGCCCAGTATAATGTATAACACAAAAAAAGCTACAGAAGACTAACTTTTAGCAAAGAGCAAGACCACAGACACATCATCTGCCTAGCCTTTTTCCCTACTACTTACTAGGTTAAGGACGACTCCCAGTCTAACCGGAGGGTCTACTGCGTAACGAAAATGGTAATGAACATCGACTCTGGTAATAAATTTCAATACGATCTCGAGAGACTAAACTTCGAGCTACCTTGTAAAAAAATACTGGGAAAATAAAACGCCTGCCCGTTTATGTTTTGACTAAACTTTTCTATCGATACTAATACTAATTAATACTATCTATAATTAAAATTATAAAGAGATACAATTCGTTTGTATGTAGGCAGTAATCTCGGGAAACACTGAACCGATTATAAAAAATCTTACACTAATAGAAAGCTCCACTATCCCTGAGCGATATAGGTTATTTTATTTTATTGATGATAACAGCTATATGACATAAAAGTATAATACATATGACAGAGGTACTGATTGACCGACATAATCAAGGCAAACGTACAGCCCAAATTGCTGGGTTGACAAACTTGAAATTTTGTACAGCGATCCATAAGTAATGTATGCAAGCACCAAAACAGGATTATTGTTAGGAATGAACCTTCTATACCTATTATTCTTTGGCATAAACGATACCTCGAGATCACGAGAGTTTATAAGAGCTTCGATGTAAGGATTTCTTGTATTATGTATGTCGGTTCCGTGGTTGAATGAAAGAGTAAATGATAAGTGTTATCTCAACTTAGTTTTCACTACCGCAATCAACAGGGATCATCCATTTACAAATCAGGCAAAGCCCTATAACATAGTTACACGACACGGTTGGTGCAGTGGCAAAGCGATTGGCTTTCTGCGCAACATATCCTGCGAATTTTCTTATTTTAATAAGCCTATGCTCAAAGAGGAGAGGAAGGCTACGGGGGAGACGTTTGCCTAGAAGGCGAAAGAATAGGTGGATTAAAAAAAAATACTTTGACTCGGTATAGGGGTACTGTTTAGGCCGTTTAGGGTTTGCAAAGTTACCCAGGCAGTGTCTACGCATTGCCTGGATAACTTTAAAAACCCTGCGAATATTCGTAGTATAATGAGTCTATGCAGCACTCAGAGAGGACTGGAAGGCTATTGAGGAGATTTTTGCCCAGCAGGGGAAAGAATGGTAGAATAAAAAAAAAAACTTAGTCTCGGTATAGGGGTACACTGTTTAGGGTTTGCAAAGTTATCCAGGAAATGTCTACTCACTGCCTGGATAACTTTGCTTATGCTACAAATATTCTTATTATAATGAGTCAACACAAAGAGAGGAGTGTAAGGCTGTGGGGGAAACCATTGCCCAGAAGCGGAACAGAATAGATTGAACAAAAAAAAAACCTTTTTACATTTTTGTCTTTTGCAATCTGTTTTCTATTTATGCGTAATTATTCTACGATCGAAATACCTCACATAATTATGATAAAACTTCACACATAATAGGAAAGTTCGTTCCATAATTAAATACCTATCTATGCCAAAAGTAAAAGTTGAATTAATTATCCAGTTGAGCCCTCACCGGTGTCCCATATTTTGGGGCAAACATTAATTTAATATCTACATATTTTTGAATCTACTGCAGCTTTAATTTGGTATTTGAAATGAAATCTATACCATACATAGAGCCTAGCTTTAAAATAATTTGCGTTATTAAATTAAGACCTTACGATACTAAATATGTAAAATAATAACAGGATCTGTGAACATGACTAGAGCATTTTCACAGCTACTATTATTTCTAATATTATATAGGTATATATATATATATATTTATATGTTTATTATTTTTTCGTAATTTCCACACGGGCGCTTATCTCATATACCTTGAGAGTACCCGAGATCAGAATCCCAATGTGTTCGATAGTGACATTTAAGATACGCAGGTACTTAAGGTGCCAAGCTGGGTTTTATTAAAGTCTCACAGTACACCTGAACTTAATCGAATCTTTTGAATTGAGTAATGTGGGATTTATATATTTCCAATTTATTTTTTTCTTTGATCATATCGGATTCGAATTTGATTGCTTTAACTGTGAAGGAAAACGGCACAGCTGAGAGAACTGCAAAAGGTTCAAAACCTGTACACCTTAGAAGGCTTCCAAAAGTTCTCGATGGTGTGGTTAATCCGCCAACCCGCACCAGCATAGCTATTCTATATGAATATCTCGCATCTCGATTCGAATCTGAAAAGTGAATAACGAACGCGAAAACGGGAGGTTCTGTTGCAAAAAGTAGCTAATCTGATATGATCCTTAATGTACGAGGTTATAACATTCAAGTACCTTAATTGAAGTAATGATGACATAGAAATGATTCTTTCATCCAGTAAGCCTCTTCTCGAATCCGAGTTCAATGAATTGAGAAAAGTAATAAGTGTTATTCAAAATTATGTTGGCATGAATAATGTATGAGTGTGGAAATTTAGAAGATGCGGAATGTTTCCGTTTCTGAGGAGCAGAAGAAACGCGGGTGGGGCGGCGTTTTGTACATACAAACGTATTCTCCGATCTTCTCTCTGAATTTTGATACTACCACATTGTTTTTTTTTTATATCTATGGATATAAAAAATATAGAATCGACCACTAAACTGTATCGGTGACCGCAGTTCCTCTTAAGGAGTTGTTTAGACGAAGTAAATAGTTGGATAAATAAAAAAATTATAAAAATCGCTTTGGGCAGTTAGAAGGTCTGAAAACCAGACTAAACTTTGGACCCAATTTAGTGATAACCCCTAATTAAGACCGCAGACGATAGTCGATCCGTGAAGAACATTGTTGTTACTTTTTGCCCTAAAAGTTAGAAACAATTTTTTATGAATTCAACGTATTTCGGTATAAGATTCTACTGTAATAATATTTTATTAGGCTGTATTATTAATAGAATATTTCAGTAGATACCTACGTTATATTAAAATACTGAATTACGCATTACCTGTAGCCCCATGTGCAGTGGTGCACCCTATGTGGTTTATGTTTACACCTAAATGAGCTGTTTTTTATGTATATTTTTGTCCAAGTATTAATATATAAATAAATTTCAAGCATACACTAAAGATAAATTACCTAATCGTAAAAAATAAAAAAAAATACAAATTATAAAGGCATTTAGTTTAACAACTTCAGTGTATAAACAGTCATATACTTTTTTTTTTTTCGTACCCCTTAGTACAACATGTAAATAGGTCATATCATGACATTCATATGAGGTTCACGGAAAAGATAATAAATTTAATATGGTCTCTACTGAATTTCATTGTCGAAATAATTTACCTACCTACTCGTAATTCTTCGTCGCTGTTTGTCGAATATTTTATGTTCGTGATCTTCTATAGGAAATTCCAAATAGAGGATAATAAATAACAATAAATTAATATACGGATAATATTCGTGCATGTGTGATTTATAGAACCTTATGAAACCTGATTAACTAAGCAAGAATCAGGATAGGTAGATATAATTATCTAGGTATCAATAAAATCTGTTTGACCTGAGAAGACATTTTGTAGATAATAATTTATAAAATATTCATAAATAATACCTACTTTCGTTCAAAATTTAACGAGAAACATAGTCACGAATTTATAACAACAAAACATAACAACAAAATACTTTCAAAAAGTTCCTTAGAAAAAAGATTTTGTATAAGTTTCACTAGCAAGAAATGTTGCTATAATTATTTAAGTAGGCGTCAGTAAACTTCACTAAAGTATAACATCGTCTATAATAACACGTTGGTAACTTTAAAAAGACTTATATAAAATTTAAAAGAAGCTTATTTTGTTTGTTTTTACTACAATAGGTATTAGTTTTATGCGAGGTCGAAGCGTGTTGTGAGCCTACCAAGTGTGAAAGCGACTTAAAATAGGTACAATGGTAGGTAATATAAGTTCATCTAAAGCGATTTCTTTTTTTTCTCAAGAAAATATTTGTTGCCTTGAAATATCTGAATAAACACATTATTATTACTGAAAGACTCCGTAGGAGCACTCGAATTCTTGACTGTCTATCCAGCCGCAGTTGCAGGCCAAGATTTTGGGTGGGACAACCTGGCTCAAGTATACTCGTAGTTCCGGGAGCCAAATTTACCAATAAAATATTATGAAGACTTTGGCATAATAAACATTAAGACAAGTTAGGGGTAGCCGGATGTGTGCGTGATTTTGGGGGCACACAAGGCCTGTTGTGGTCATGACCCCCGTGACCCCCTCCCTCCCATGCTTGTGTGCATCTTTGCCTTCTTACTTTCGCAATTCTGATGCAAACCAAAATAATTCAATACATAATTATTGTCATGGCGATATGATATTTTTATTAGGAGTACATATTTTTGACCCCCGAAAAAAAAGAGGGTGTTATAAGTTTGTAGTGCGTATCTGTGCATCTGTGTATCTGTGTAGGTATCTGTCTGTGACATCGTAGCTCCAAAATGGATGGACCGATTTCAATACAGTTTTTTTTAATCGAAAGCTAGTTTAATCGGGTATCATCTTAGCTATGTTTAATGAAAATCTGTTCAGCCGTTCAAAACTTACAGCTCTTTTTGTAGTTGGAGTCGTGGGTTTTTGACGGTTTGGATAATCTTTTTGTGAAAATTGCGCCGTCATTATCTTGTACAGAATGAAAATATATTTCTTTCTTTTCAATAATACTAATTGTACGAAGCGATAAACAGCTAAAACTATAATTCCTTTTTTGCAGTTTATCCTTAGATTTCTAATTTAAAAATAAAGTGCATGTTTTCGTGTAATCCTATCTCTTCTTTGTCTGAGAGCATTTTATTTTCTAAACAAATCAAAGGTTAGCAATATCAGTGTGCTTGCTCCCACGCAGTTGAATCAACCGTGGAATTATGGATTATCTCTTTTATTTGACGTGGGTGTTAGTCCAGTGTTTGTCAACATATTTGCAGTACGAACTTATTTATGCCGAGGAAATATTGACACAGCACTTATAAACTATTTTCACCCGCAGCATCTCCCACATGGAAATATCTTAGTTTTCTGGAAACAAAATACTCTACATTGAGAAAAAAATCTCGTTGTAATTACATAAAATCTCGTAGTACTCGTTTATGTGACAACAAGAAGCGTTTAGTTAAGTTGAACATATTGTTGTAATAAATTATTAATAGTATATTTTTTATAGGATATTTTAATTTTTATAAATAACGCAACTTTCTAAATTGAAATTTGGAAGCATGAAGTGATGAAGAAGCTAGCCAGTGCTAAGTGATGAAATGATGATGAAGGACTTTATCACAAGGTGATTATGTAGCGGAATACTTCTAAATCTTCATACCTAAGTAAGATCAATAATCCCCCTTCCCCCTGTCAAGCGACAGCGTTTCCTTCCTTCCTACCCTAGTGGATTAGGCAGTAATCTTTCTTTCGAACCATTATTTATTTATTGAATTTACGTTTTACGCAACGTTAAAAGCATTTTTTATAATATCGAGGATAAACGAGTTTGCAGTAGAGATGGGCGATTTTTTATATCAATGACAAAAAAATATTTATGACGGGAACAATGACAAATTCATCAATGATTTTTCTCTGTCACCGCATTCACACAATGCATGCTGTCATCTTATCATTGTCATGTCACAGCCGAAGTTGAATTTCACGTTCATCGGGTATCATCTTAGCTATTACTTCATGAAAATTTATTTATTTATTTAATGCTTTATGCACAGGTAAAAAAACACTGCACAAAGGCGGACTTAATGCCATAGGCATTTTCTGCCAGTCTACCTATCTATCTGTTTAGCAGTTCAAAAGTTACAGGTCTTTTTCTAGTTGGAGTCGGGGATTTTTGACGGTTAGGTTATTAAGGCTTAAAACTAAGTTTTTTGCTTCGGGAACGTACTCGACTCGCGGTCGTTCGTACTATGAATGCGGAGTTCATGTCGCGGCTGCGTTGTTCATACCTGTACTCACGGTTCATAATCCTGTAAGGTCGCTCTATACATTTTATACCTAAGGCCCGTATAATAAAATCTGTACACGTGAGGCTGCGTCACGAGCCGTTTGTACTAATTAATATTGTTGGTAGTTTGTAAATAAGTTGGTAATTAGTGGTATTATTGTTAGTGTTGCCTGGTGTTAACAATGTACATCTGTGGAAGGTATGGCGTAATCCAGTGCTCGGCATGCCATTATCATTGCGACTTCCCCTGTTCTGGAATTACAGAGAAGGGTTACCATCACAGACTCCGAGACCCATAAGTTACATGGAGATGTGCCAACTGTAAGTTCTCGATGGTGTGTGTAGTCCGCCAACCCGCACTAGGCCAGCGTGGTGGACTAAGGCCTAACCCTTCTCATTCCATGAAGAGGCCCGTGGGACTGTAGTGGGCTGTATTTATTTATATTGAGACCAATATGAAGTACCTATCTATTTATATATTAGTTTATGCCAAAACTCAAATAGGGGAGGGTTCAAACCTAAAAATTCATAACCTCATCACAAACTCAAAGAACTTCCAAAGTATAACAATAATAAAACGAGAGCAAGCAAAAATAACAATCTTTCAAGAACTCTCTCATTTGGATAATTCTTAAAAACTGCGAAAGTCCTTTTTCTCGCATTAAAATTGAAAATGGTGGACGTGAAGCGTGGGATTAAATTTATTAAACACCTACAAAGTAAGTTACCGTGTAGATACGATATAATTTAATAATAATATAACGATATAATAAGATAATACCTTCTCCCATGTACTGATACAACTCTCCAATGCGAATGCCCAATCTTTTAACGGGGTTAACGGGGTTAACGGGGAAGTAGTTAACGATGTAGTTATTCTACCAAATCTTACTGAAGACTGGAAACATTTCTACAATCTGTAATTTTGTCTATACTTCCGTAGAAAAAACCGGTTTCTTTGTTGGTCATGCTACGCAGGTCGTTCGCTAAATCTTCTGTTACATCCACAAGGTTATCTCAAATATCTGGACTTGGCTCGCGAGGTCGATACTCGACATGTGGGATGTGGACTCAGCAGTCATAGTGCCGATCGTCGTTACGGCCAATGGCTTAATAGCCAAGAGCCTCGATCAATACCTTATGAGGCTCTCATTGGGCTGGATCAAGGACTTTATACAGAAGGCGGTATTTCTCGACACGGCACGCATTGTGATGAGATTCCTCTCTCTGCAGCACTAGCAGGTGTAGCTTGGACTCTGATCCTGATGCCGGCGGATCCCCATTCTGTTATATATTTTGAAATTTATTCTAATGTTAATATTAGATATATATACATATATATATCGAATTATATATCAATATAAATTTATTATATCACAGATTTCAATCAATAGATGCCTACATAGGTTTTCTTTTCACTCTTTCCGTCGCAGGTCTGCTGGGAGATTTTTTTTAGAAATAAGCAGTACCCTTGTATCATAATTATCTTAACTTTTTTTTGTCATGTTTATGTGTGTACATAAATAATAAATAGATAGGCCGCCATAGGTTGTACGCCACAAAGGCCAAACATGACTGCTCTTTTTATACTTTTGTACATCTTGCATGCAAAATGCATGTAAACTCATGTTTCCACAAATAAATAATCTTATCTTATCTTATCTTATCTAGGTCTCTTCACCCCTATATCCTCCCTACACAGCGCAGATATAATATGGATATGAAAGGATAAATATCTTAATTTCAGCGTACCAACATACTTGCCAAGTCTTCAGCCACGTAAAATTACATTCCTCGGGCTCTGGGTGTTAACTACGTGCAGGTATTTTATATCCCTTTCAGGAAACTGTGGAAGCTATGATCTTGGTCATAAAATTGGTATTTGCAGCGTTTTTCCTTATAAAATATCAGGTTTAGGCGGGATTTTAGTTGTAAGTCGCGGTAGAAAACTTTTAAAACGTGTAAGGAGTGAGTTTAGATAAAGTACTACTTCCAAAGGTGTGTTTTAAATTTTTGATAGAAAATTGAATGTAGGTATGGGAAAGCGTTTTGTGTATTTTTTTCAATTTATACTCCGTTCGAAATAACATTAGAAATTTAAATAACTCCATTTATATTTTATTAAACCGATTTTGACTTCTATTACGTTGGTGACATGACAAATTACAGCTGCAGTAAACATTTGTTATCGTAAATACGTTTTTGCTTTTAATGCTATCCTTATGCGTACGGAATAGAAGTCAAAATCGGTTGAATACATTGTAAAAGGGTTTGTTATACGTGTCTAATCTTATTTCAAATGGAGTTATAGGTAACTTCGATTTTGTCCGTTATTTGGAGGAAATATTCCTGTTAGGAAATTGAGCTTCCGAGCCAGTGCGACGCCCCGCCACAAGCGCCGCCCGGCATCTACTACTACAATTTTTTTTTATACTAGGTGGTACGCGTACCTACTAGATAAAATCAAATTTAAAAAAACTCCCTTATAACAATTTACCGTAGATACTACCGATATGGAGTCGCTATACTTCGAGATGAAAACGATATAAATTTCAGCGTGTATATCACTAAGCTGAGAAAATTATATAGGTACATATCTCTACATAATAAAATAATGTCTGCTCTGTCTATGCACCTGTCCTCTTCTTATTACCTGTGTCTGTCATTCTAGTGTGTCTTGTTTTTGTGGCAAATAAATGATTTTTCTTTCTTTCTTTCTTTACATTTCAGTGATATATTTTGCGCAACCATACAACGCCAGCCAACGCCAAGTTTTGTTCGTAGGCGTTCGTTGAGCTGGTCTGTACGGACCTTTAGGAAAACAGCTTAAGCTTCTTATATAATTAATTATTACTTCCATAATTTCTTAAGAAACCCACTTTTCCTGACCACTTGTATTGCAGCATATTTTATATTCCGCCACAGTATCACCACGCCTCGAGTTCATTAAACTAAGTTATTAAAAGTTGTAGCTCTTAAGATTTTCTCTTAATTAAAATTATGACGGCGGGTGAGTCTAGTCAAGTTCTAATATTGTTGTGGTTAAAGTGATAAGAGATATAAACGAAATTACATGAATAAACTTAATAAAGGTAATAATCCTGAGACGCCTACCATCTGTTTTAACTTTACATTATGGAATGCAATAAAGATTTGATTTGAAAGTACCTTTATAGGTACTTTCAAATCAAATCTCAAATCAAAACCTCTCGACTCCATGCAACTAGAAAAAGAGCTGTAACTATTGAACGGCTCAAAAGGGGTACAAATTTTTTTGTTCACGTATATATCTTTTCTTTACGTAATATATTTTCACATATTAATTGTATTCACGTATTAATATATATATAGTTATTCCATATAACTCGACTAAAATATGGAACAGCTGATATGTATTGCGCATTTTCAGTGTTGGTTTCATAGTGAATGTACGTTCATATTGATAATAAATACTCTAATACGCCTAGTATAAACGATGAATAATGTTATGTCAAGTATAAACGACATAAAATATATTAGTAATTTATTGGGTTATTCCCAACACTCTGGACAAACAGTTGGGAGACATTTTATTTTTGTAAATAGTCGTTATAGTGTTGAAGAATTCATTCCAAAAATTATTTAACATAGGTACGTAGATAATATTGTTATTTCTGTAAAGTGATTTTAAAATTATTATTGTTAATCAAATATATTATGAATTATTTTTAATCTTTATTACCTTATTGAAATGCTATGTTAATATTTTATTATTATGCCTGTATTATGTGACTTTATGTAATTATTTACATACAATAAAAATCTGAATCTGAATCTGTTATCGCTTTTAACTTACAACAAGTTATATGTAAAAATATAAAAGCTCACGATTCAGGTAGTTTCTTTCAACTTTGCCATTGAGGAAACTTTGGTCTTACTAATTTTGATTTGTCTAGGTAGCCTTGCGACATTGACTTACTCATTAGCAAATTGAGCTATAAGTAAATGTTGGTAATGTTTATACTATTATTAGATTTCAATTCGAGATATTTACCATATACCTAAGTATAAAGTTTTTGTGAACTTCCGTTATTCGGCACTGTTGCAAGTGACATGGTAACGGATAAACTGAAAGTACTTGCGGGTTGTAAGCAGACAAAACGGTCTACCCTCTCTCTGTTTCGTTTTGTGCGCTCGGGTCCGCTACCTCCGTCACTTAAGTCACACACAAGTCGATACTGTTCCCGACGCACGAAACTTAGTGTGTCCGTTCACGACAGCGTTGTAAGAATGTAACTTTTGTAACATGTTACATTACTTTTGCCCACGCCACGCTACGTTCATATTACACGACTCAAAATGTTACTTTTACAAAAAGAAAGAAGCATTATTTTTCATTTTTATCACTTGCTATCAGCGCTAAAAGTAACTGATAGGTAATAGGTCCGCAGATTTTATGATTACCCACATTATTTTAGTCTTAGAATAATTTAATACCGTCCGTTTTTTAATATGCACAAGATAGTGGATATTTTTAAAATAGTTATTTATTTATTTATTTATTTTATTTATATAAGTACACACAAGGAAACATGGTAATAAAAATGTTACAGACAAATGAGCACAATGGAACTAGAGAGTTCCAGAGAGTGGATGGAGTTATATGTATAGAAATATGACAAGCCAAGAACAGTACACATAAATCATTATTGAAGCCGTTTACGATATCAATGGTCACCAGTCTGGTCACCAACACCGGTTTGAAATTTTTCAGATCTCAGACTGATCATTTTAAAATAGTGTGTTTACGAAAATATAATAAACTGACAATAACATGACATACGTAGCTCATGGCTGTAAAAGCCATAGTTCAAGGAATATCACTAAGTCCTTTAGTTAAGAAATTTCGAAAACCGGCTTCATTTCGCTTCATTTGGACTTGAGTGACAAGTCGATTACAGCTAGCTGTCTCTTTCAATCTCATAAGCGCGTGTATTTGATAAAATAGTACCACTACATTTGAAAAGTTCAATTAATAGCTACTCTTCTAGGCTTGTCATATTTCAATGGTTATAAGTATACCATATTTTTCTCAAGTGAATTGTATTCTAGTTAAATAAATATTTTAAACTGTAAATCAGCCATTAGTGGCTGAAGAATCTGAGTGTACCCCGACCTTAAGGACTACTTATAAAATGGAGAATAAATCAAGTCGACAGTAAACCGCTCCGCGTCCGCTGATCGCGTGTCTGCTACAATATTATCATGATACAATGTTCGGCCATTGTAAACCTTACTATGTTTACCTCGTATTAATGTTAAAGCTTGTACGGTAATGTTTACTAAAAGCTTACTTTATGTGGGAACAAAGGAAAAAGAAATATAACTATGATGGTTCAGGTATACAGAAATTATAAATATAAATGATAAACAGGGTTATTTTTAATTCACGCGCAATGCTTTAAGGGGTAAAAGTAGTCATCGATATGAACAACTTTTACTATATTATTATATTTTTGACTAGCGACCCGTCCCCGGCTTCGCACGGATACAGTTTCTCTACTATCCTTACATTAAATATGAAAGTATTATGCATAATAAACCTTCCTCCTCCTCCTCCTTTACTGCTTTGCTCGACATCCGTATGTCATAACCGGGATCCAGCAGAATATCAGCGTCAGGTGTCATAGCCTGGCACATGCTGAGCTGGACACCCATTTGCTACAGCTCGGGACACACACTGATTAGGTGATGCGCAGTCGCAGATACCCACACATTTTTTATTATTTTAATTTATTATTTTTTCTACTCAATTTTACATTGTTGCCATCCTAAAATAATGTCTTCTCTGTCTATGCACCTGTCCTCTTCTTATTACCTGTATTTGTCATTCTAGTGTGTCTTGTTTTTGTGGCAAATAAATTATTTTTCTTTCTTTCTTTCTTTCTTTCCTCTTGAATCACTCTATCTATTAAAAACCGTATCAAAATCCGTTGCGTAGTTCTAAAGATCTAAGCATACATAGGGACAGACAGACAGCGGGAAGCGACTTTGTTTTATACTATGTAGTGATGATTAGAGCTGATAATGGATCCTCCCGATAACTCATGATCGATGTTCGTGTCCGCGATGGTCACGTTCGACAGAGGTATACGGCTTTAGAACAACCCACCAACCATCTCTAAGTAACTCACACCACACATTTATAATTCTAAATTCATTTACATAAATTGAACATTATTCTCGTGCAACCTGATAATAAGGTTCTCTTCGATATCAGCTTCCACATCGACCCTCTGCGGCTTCATGTGGAGTCAGGTTGCGTTGTAAATATAAGGTGTATATTTTAGGAAAAATATTTTAGAACATCACTTTTTATTTGAGGAAAATTTATTTTAGATGAATGAAAATTTACTTTGTTTTCACTTTGATCTGACTTAAATGGTTTGAATCATAAAGTTATTACTAGTAATAATAACTTTATGGTTTGAATAACTTAGGACCATTTGTTATAGATGGATAAACATTATAATTAAATTCTCCTTACAAAAACTATTCCAATTTCAAATTAACCTATAGATAAATTCAGCTGGCCTTTAAAAATCAGTGTAGCTATTCTCAAAGTCAAAGTCAAGGTCAAGGTCAAAGTCAAAGATTTTTATTTCAACTGGGCCTTTTCAGGCACTTTCAAAACGTCGTGATTCTAGGTGCACAGTTCCAAGTGGGTTGGAAATTCTGTAAGAACATGTCGAATCTCGATTCGGATCTTATTGTCGGTTGAGAACTTGATATTTAACTAATTGACATACGATAACTTAATAACGGAGCTGTGCGCATGCTCTAGTCATGTTCACAGCTACTGTTATTAAGTTACATGTTTATTATCGTAAGTCAATTCGTTTAACGACCGACAGTGAAAGTGAGATTCGAATCGAGATCGAGATGTCCTTACAGAATAGCTCCCCACGCCTCAATAGTGTAGCGGTATTTGTCCTAAAAAGAAAAATTTACCGGCTGCAACACTCACTGCCTGGATATCACATTACCCGATAAAGTGCCTCTAAACGGTTCTACTGTGCTTCAAAACTACAAATGAAAGTAAATATGCATCGTCTGGGAGCGAACCCGCGCCTGCACCGGTGCATTACCGCGCTCCACGTAATTGCATTTTGACATGACGCGAGCAAAAGCGCTGGGTGAGCGGGTAGAAAACCAGCGACAAAATTTTATTCAAAAAATTAATATAGTTTAAAAAAAACTAAAGAAAACGGTTTTGTCATCCAAACTAAACGGGTATGCAAAATTTTAGCTTAATCGGAAACCGGGAAGTGGGTCAAATTTAACTTCCAAGATTTTCTTACATAGTTAGTTAGTTACAGGTGAAGCGTATAAAAGCGTGTTAAAAAGAAATAAAAAAGTTATTATTTGACACAGCACAAAATCGATTTTAAAACAGAAAAATAAAAATAATAAAACTTGTAAAATAAAAATAAATCTTAAATTAAATGGACTCTACGTCGCAGCTGTGTCAAAAAGGCTTCCGCTCACCATATGCTTCCGCGCTACGAACAATCTGACAGCGCTGGTTTTCAGTAGGAGCCATATCATATCGAGAGACGGTATGTGTACCTCTACCTACATGTACAGAAAATAAATAAACGAAATATGTAATAAATAAATATTATAGTTTAAAAAAAAACTAAAGAAAACGCTTTTGTCATCCAAACTAAACGTGTATGCAAAATTTTAGCTTAATCGGAAACCGGGAAGTGGGTCAAACTTAACTTCCAAGATTTTTTTACATAGTTAATTAGTTACAAGTGAAGCTAATAAAAGCGTTTTAAAAATAAAAGAACTATACAATATTCTACTTGATATTCTTTGCTAAGATAGCTATTGCTGGTCCATCGGATGGAACATATGTGAGCACATGAAGCTCCTAAGTAGGTAAAGTTAATAACTATTTGTACCAAAGTAAAGGAGACAAAGAGACATTTCATTTCGGTATAGGAATATTTGTTAGATAGACGAACATATAATTTATAACCATAGGCAACTTACCTAATAACCTAACCGTCAAAAACCCCCGACTCCAACTAGAAAAAGAGCTGTAACTTTTGAAAAGCTGACAGATTTTCATGAAATATAGCTAAGGTGATTCCCGATTAAACTAGCCGTCAATTAAAAAAACTGCATTAAAATCGGTCTATCCGTTTTGGAACTACGATGCCACAGACAGATACACAGATACGCAGATCCACAGATACACAAATTTACACTACATCAACACCCCTCTTTTTTGTCGAGGAAAGACCTGCAAATTACTTAACTTGTTGTTAGTTTACAGCTCCCATCATCATCAGCGTGTAGCAGTGCTGGACATAAGCCTCTCTAATTGCACGCCATCTAGCTCGATCCTCGGCTACTCTCATCCAGCAGGGTAATCACGATACACACTCGCAATCGGAATCGATTCAATTTTGACAGTACAACAAAGTACATTGCGCGGTATGCTTTTAAAACCACTACGCCCTACAATTTGAGCAACGCAATGAACACTGTTGTAGTGTCAAAATTGAGTCGATTCCGATTACGAGCGTGCATCGTGATTAGGTAGCAGCTGTTACTAGCCACACTGCGAAGATCGTCATATCACCCAGCCTGAAGACGTCTTTTGGTTTTGCGGCGATATTGCTAAAAGCGATCTTTATTTGTTAATCACCTTTGTCAATAGTAATTGAATATAGTACAAATAATGTATTAAAATAAGGCAGTCTATTAGTGTAAATTACGTTCAATAATAAACCAAAATCGCCATTTCTCTGGCCCCATCCTAATTGCGATCTCTGTGTGCACCTTCATCGTTCTCGCTAAGTACACCAGTGTCGCTCAAAGTAGTTTTATTGCGCCCGCTCTCATTTGGCACAGATTAAATACTCGCATTCGTATGTAAATAGCGTTATATAAACGCTAAATAGCTGTTTGAAAATTTGTCAAGTATGAGCTGATTTTGTGGTCCCACGGTGGGCGCCAAATTATAATGAAGATTTTTATACTTGCTTGAACTTAAATTGTGCGTAGGTGTCAACTGATCCTAATATAAACATTAAAGTATGTAATTTATGTTGACCTATTTCTAAAAAATCTAATAAATTATGATGAAAATCAACCTTCGAGTAGTCCCACGGTGGGCTCCAAATATTAATTGTATTAAACGTAGGACAAAAAGTGCCAATGTTTATAAGATTAAGGATTATGTTTAGTTGTTTAAGTCAAACGTTGTATTTCTACAACTTTAAAAAGCGTAACATGGCCACGCATGTATATAAAAAAAATGAAAACAATTTATGAAGGTCGTTTATCAAAAATTCCCTTAATAACATAAGTCTAAGCATATGATACTCTATTTTTGCTTCAACGTAGTCACATAAGTGTAAAATGAATAGCTTATCACTAAGCGTTCGTTCACACTCGATACTTTTAGCAACAGAATGGCGGGTATTCGCGTTCATTGGCTGTCTTTTGCTTACAAAAAGTGAATAAGGAACGCAAATACGCGCGATTCTGAAGCTAAAATTATCGAGTGTGGATGGGCCCTAACACAACTCTCGGGATGTACTAGTGACATGTCAACCAAGACTCCAATTAATTGGAATAGACTATTTGCGTCTACGTAGAACTGCTACGAAGTGCTACGAAAGTGCTACGAAGACGAAACAACATTTAATATTTCTGTTTATCATCATTTTGTACTTCTCCAGTATTTTATTTTGGCTTTGAAACTAGTATAAACTGCATACGTATTAGATGCCATTTTTTAGTAATTTTTACAGAGTTATTTCTTTTATTAACTATGCAATTTTATCTCATTCTGTCATTAGTTGCAAAGGTAAATTCGCTAAGCATTAGCTCCTTTTGATGGCTGACAATGGTCAGCCATCAAAAGGAGCTGGGTCTAGAGTCTCGATATTTCATAAAAGCCTGTATTTGGTTTACATGAAATAAAGATCTATTCTATTCTATCCTGTTGGGACAGACTTTCAAAAGAAGGTATAAAAGTTTTTTTTCTACTATTTGATGAAATATGATGTAAGCATCGTTATAGTGAATCAAAGAAAGTGCACAGTTTGTGCAGTAGCACAAAAAATTTAATTACCTACTTACTATAACAATATTTTCGTTCGTCAAAAAGGAAGATATTATTTTTTTATTCAGAAGCCCAGTTCTCGTAATTAATTTATACTACGAGTATAACTGACAGTTGAACGAACTGAGATTATTAAGAATTGACAAAAAATTGGTAGGTATCTCATAAATTCAGTCCGATTTCAGTATGATTTAAATTCAATCTTCTTCCAGACTCATTTCAATTTCATTTTTGACGTTTATCTATGAACGAGAATACCAATTTTATTACCTGTGTCGGTTCAAAATGTTAGCAGAATACCGATTTGGCTCCAATCAAACAACCTCATTACAATATGTGAACTAATATTGTAATGAGGTTGATATTTAAGGTAAGCATAGATAGGGACAAACAGACATATTTTTTAGTCCTTTCCGTAATTTTATTCTATCTTATATAGGTGCATAAAATATTCTACAATTATCTTTTGTTCTTAATCGTTCGGAAATTGCGGTAGTTTTAAACTTTTAATGGCGTAACTTTGCCAATTATTCTCCATATAGGTATAACAGTATTATAATTTTGCAAATTGGTCTGTATAGTGTTAGTGGAGCTCGTACTTTAATAGCTACTGCGCAAATCGATCAATCTGCAAGGTTAAGCAGCTTTTGCTGCGGTCACTCCTTGGAAGGGAGTAATTTATATATACATTCAGGCCTGTTGTCGTACATACAGTCATTACAGATAGTCAAAAAAGACTGAAAACTGGTCTATCCAAAGAGTATCAGTATTTCCCAGTGATTGAGTTGCAAAAGTCAGATGGCCGTCTCTCTGTGTAGTACTGGTATTTAGTCGCATCTGGTTACCAGGGGGTCTAAAAAGGTCGCTTTTGATATTAGAGAAAAAGTTATTTTTTGCGCAATATTTACATCAATTAGATTATAGAGGTTCAAAAAAAATTTAAAGTAGGTACTACAACCTCGCCTTACATTTAACTTCTCATCCCAAGGGCGTAGTAAAGAAAAAAAAAACTAATAACTTCCAGCCGTCAAGTTCTGTGCTACCTAAAATAAAAATATTGCTTGAAACAAGTTTAATGAATAAATTAAACAAGTCCCTAAGTGCGTGAAAAGTTTTAAAAAGTCACGATCTAAGGCGAAGCGTGTCGAAGTATTTTCACGGAGAAACTTGACGTTTTTCCGATACAATATTTTCCGTCGTAATAAATATTTACGGCCGCTGAAGTTGGATATAATTTTCATTTTATTATGAAGTCATATTTTCGCATTCATCTTGGTATGAAAAGAAAACGAGACCATTTTTTATTGTATGGAGAATAGGCCACCCACTCATTCCAACATATACGAACGAAACAAGTCAGTTTGAGTTTCATATTTTCTAGATTTCAATAGTATTATATTTATAATCTTTGACTTTTCTAACTGGCCTTTGCAGGCAAGGCCCAATTGAAATAAAAAACTTTGACCTATTGAATTATTTGTATGGAACAGCAGATTATTTTTTCGCGATTTCAGCGTTATCACATAATAAAAGTTGTTCATAATGATGAGTACAACTCTATAAACACGTGTCCTGTTTTATACATACTGTAGACAGCTAACACGAACCAAAAACACAGACAGACCAAATCTAAATTATTTCATTAGCATTTCAAAGCGCATGTTTACAGGTTGACGGCGTAGTGTAAACACGACTGCGGTGTAATTGCAGCCAAAGCAAGCTAAATGAGCTGGGTTTGCCAGCCAACGAGCCTCATTACGGACGACGCGCTCCAGTGACGGTCTGTTAGACTTGGCTGGGACCACTGCCGCGCAATTTATTGTGGAATGAAACGAGGATTACACAGTCGGTTGCCATTTAAAGGATTAATGAAATTGTGATTTCATTTTAATTTATTAATGAAACGGATTTATGTGGCGTTACAATTTTGTGGAAAAGTAGATTTGATATTGTGAAATAATAAATGAACGAATGAAATTTTATGTATCATGTAGTTGCTAAAATAAAAAATAAATAAAATAAATAAATAATATATAAAAGACTCTGTATCTATGAATGTATTTAAAAAGAGATTGAAGGTGTACAGATTTAATTAATAACTGATATGTTTAAATTAATATGGTAGATCGAACACTTCTTTATAATTAAATTGATTTTAATAATATTTAGTTAAGTTACTCATAGTGAACAATGTTGTTCTTCTGAGAAATAAATGAATCTATAAACCAAACTTCGAGTCCCGGCTGAAGCAGTACATCGAATATAAGCAGTACATGGAATATAATCTTACAAAGATTAACGAACTGGAATGCGAATGCGTTGACTTCATTATTTCTATGTTATTACTTAGCGACGCTGACGCATGCGTCATGCTCGTGAACGGGTTTTTATTTTTTTTATGAAAAATGCATGTATAGAATGAAATTTGTGTGGATGTGTGTGCCATGTGACATGTATATTAAATTTATAAACTGTACCCTCGATATAGGAGAAATCCTATTGAGGGGCAACGATCTAAAAAAAAGCAAAAACTAATAAAACTATTTTCAAAAAATGCTACCTATCATAATAAATTTTTCCTAGACACATAATCCCAGATTCCCGGTCAACACGTTAGCAAGGGCGCACACTAACGACTCCTCGTCTCGCCAACGAGCGTACATTAGTGATTGTCGTTGCCGCGTATCCGTCCGTACTTATGTGCGAACAATTTCTTTTTATAGCACACCATTTTATGTGATCCGAGCAATAAATTCTTTATGTGTCAACGTCTGCGCCTATTTAGATTTAGACTTTGTCACCCAATCTAATAAATTTTATTAGATTAGGTGTGTTCTTGTTAGCGTTAGGATATTTTCAGGAAAAGATGATGTCATTTGAGAGGTTTTTTGAAGACTCTTTAGCTTTTTCAAATGAGTATATTGCTCTTTTATCTTTTCTACTTTCTAACCCCTGTAACTCAGTATGATGGAATAAACCTTTAGTTTTTAATCCCCGATGAAAAAGAGGGGTGAAATAAGTTTGTAGTGTGTATCTCCGTATCTGTGTCTTTCTGTGGCATCATAGCTCCAAAAGAGATAGACCGATTTCAAAGCAGTTTTTTTATTGAAAGCTATTTGAATCGGGTATCATCTAAGCTATGTTTCGTGAAAATGTGTTCAGCCGTTCAAAAGTTATAGCTCTATTTCTAGTTGGAGTCGGGGGTTTTTGACGGTTAGGTTATTAAAACGGTAGTGTACGAAGCCTGGTTGCTTGCCATATTTGGCTGAAAGTGCAGTAAATAACAGCAGCAGTGCAGTTTGTTTTTTGGGTATCTACCTTCATTGTCTCTGCATCACCCTAAGGTTGTCTGGTAGAGAATGCCTACGGCATTAAGACCACCTTTGTGCATTGTACATGAAGCATTTTAAATAAATAAATAAAATGTTTGCCATTTATTTTCCAGCCTTGTTATCTATATAGTAACCGTACGTTGTTACTATCCGATTACCTTGGCATTTTCCTCGAACGTACCCGGAGGAACATCGCTCCTCTCATATTAACAACTCATTCCACACGGCTGCTTACTGCGAGCTGTTGCACCGCCATATAATGGCAAATTGTTACAGCAAACTCGCTGCAAAATAGACGACAAAATTGATATTAAATTGTTGAAGGGAATTCAGGACGTAACATTTTAGCTTGATATTCCAAAATAGATTAGTAATACCTGACATAATACAGATATTTCGGATTCCAATCGAAATCTAATTGGATTTACTTGATTGATTTCTGAAATGTTCAGGAAATAATTAATGCTGAGACTAATTGGGGTATTGGAGTCAAAATTACAACAAAACTGCCCGTAATACCGTAGCTTAGTTGTAATTTTAGCTCCATCCAATTTACTCGTTTTGATTGGCTGTTTACAATTAAGTTGCCTTTGAAAGATTTGTGACAGTTCAATGTATCCCAAAATACTTCCACCCTTTCTCATCTAGCAATAGTTATGTAAAAAGTATTTAGATCCAGCCCATTACTGTCCCACTGCTGGGCACAGGCCTGTTCTCAGAATGAGAAGAGTTAGGCCGTAGTCCACCACACTGGCCTGGTGCGGGTTGGAGGACTACACACACCATCGAGAACTTTATGAGGCCTTCTCAGATCCGCAAGTTTCCTCACAATATTTTCCTTCACCGTTATTGCTTAGTGCTGTTATTCATTCAAGAGTTCCACTGTCTACCTCTGAAAGTCTTCATTAGATCTTCACCAAATTTAAATGGAACCACCTCGAGAGTTTACTCTTTTACACAATTTTTCTTTTTCAAAATCGGTCTGCAATTGTTTTTTTTTTGTCGGTTAAAAACAAAGACTAAACATAATATCAAGCGCAACTTATCCTCGGTAAATCAAAAGCTAAATCTTGGAAGCAACAATAGGTGGACATCGTACCGTTTTCGGGTTAAATACAGCAATACGTGTTCCACTAACATCTCTATTCCCGAATTAAGCTACAAGCGATGCTGAACACCGGTTTAAGCTCCGTTGTAGGTTGTTGAACCGCTTCAATGTCTGCTTGTGAGCACTTTAGTGCATCAAATGCAAGCAAGTCTTGCTATACCAAATCTTTATTATGACGACACGGTTGGCGCAGTGGCTAAGTGATTAGCTTTCTACGCTACGTGCCGCGGGTTCGATCCCCGCACGGAGCAATTATTTGGATGATCTACAGATAGCTCGATACAGGAGGAATCTTAGGGAGGGGCAAAATTAAAAAAAAAAAAATCCTATTCTTATTTTTATTTACATTATATTACATTATTCTCGCAGCTCTTACCACAACATTGTACTGATCAAGATTGTAATCTATTATTTTAAAAGAGTTTCCATGCAGTTTCTAGCCGGTTCTTCTCTTATGCACTTAAGCACTTATATAATGTCCTAGGTGCGCGGTTCCAAATAGTAGGCCCTATGGAGAAGAAAATCAGCGTCAGGTGGTAACATATAGTGTTGCGATCGGGCATTATGCTGAGCTGATGCCCCTTTTAACCAACTTCAAAAAAGGAGGATGTTCTATGTTCTACTATGTATTTTTTTTATGTTCACCGATTTCCGTGTCGACCACTTTTGAAAATTTGAAATGGTATCCTGTCTAGGTAGTCCCATTTAAATTTGGAGAAGATCTGATAAAGATCTTCGGTGGATAACAGCAAATCACTCGCGATTTCTGTGCTCACATGTTAATGTACATATTTTTAATGCCACTCAAAACAGAAAAATAAAATTACATATTAAAAACCGACTTCAAAATACTAAAAAGTATAAATCATTTTCTTAAAAACTTAACTTGATCGACTGATGCGGGCGGTAGCTATGTAGATACGAGTCGAGCGCCTCAAATCGTGAAAAAAAAAATGCATCACCCCTGTACCTGTAATCTTTCCTTTCTTTCTTTCTTTTTTTCAAAAAACGTTGCCCCTCACTATGATTTCTCCTGTATCGAGGGTACAGTTTACAAACATACATCTCACATGCACACACACCCAGACCCGGAACAACTATCTGCAGATCATAAAAATATTTGCTCCGTGTGGGGATCGAACCCGCGGCACGTAGCGCAGAAAGCTAATCGCTTAGTCACTGCGCCTACCGTGTCGTCATTCGTGTATTTCCCGAAAGGTTTAAACAGAGGTAGACTATTGTACACTCACTCTTCGCAGATGGTTATCGAACAAACGTTGGGAAGCAAATATTTGAGTATACGAACCCGCAATCTTTAGTGCAGAAACCCAAGTCTCCGTTCGCCTTCCTGGGCCCCAGGGCCGGATTAACCTAAACGCAAAGTAGGTAACCGCCTATGGGCCCATGGCTGCTAAGGGGCCCCAAGGTTCGGGAAAAATAAGTTAGTTTGTTTAACTTCTTGAACGACATGTTAAATTTTCGAAATCTGCCTTTGAGTCGGGTGGGGATTTAATATGCAAATCGAGGTGGCACACAACGTCATTAAATCATTAATTGTAGGCTATATAAACAAAATCAAGAAAGCAAAGAACTCGTAGGAAATAACCTAACCGTCAAAAACCCCGACTCCAACTAGAATAAATATTATAGTTTAAAAAAAAAACTAAAGAAAACGCTTTTGTCATCCAAACTAAACGTGTATGCAAAATTTCAGCTCAATCGGAAACCGGGAAGTGGGTCAAATTTAACTTCCAAGATTTTTTTACATAGTTAGTTACAAGTGAAGCTAATAAAAGCGTTTTAAAAAGAGCTGTAACTTTACAACGGCTGAACAGATTTTCATGAAATAGCTAAGATGATATCCGATTAAACTAGCTTTCAATTGAAAAACACTGCATTGAAATCGGTCCATCCGTTTTGGACCTACGATGCACTGGTACACAGATCCACAGATACAAACTACAGACTTATAACACCTCTCATATCAGTCGGGACTTCAAAAAAAATACATTTTAAAAAAGGGAGATGGGTCCATGTGCTTCTTTGCCTAGGAGGCTCAGCTACGTAGTTTAATCCAGCCCTGTAGGGATCTTATCACAATCTCCAATATTTTGCTCTTGAAGCACACAGATATCATTTACCGTACTTTAAGGGTATACCCGCAAAAATTTACATAAATATTGCCACTTCAGAAAATTAAGTGCAAATATTGCAAAACGCAAATCGATAACACGGTTATTTCGAAATATACCTACTATCAAAGCATACACCTCAAAAGTGTTTTCTATAAAATTACGAACAGATGCGTTGCACGTCGCCTGCTTACGTTATCCGGGCATTATGCAAATCGCCCGCCACCACGAATACAAATGATTCACTAATATATTACTCGAGTTTTTTGTGTAAGGTAATCTTCTGTGGCAAACATTACATAATTTTGTTTTTTTAGCATAACGTTTTAGGATGCTCGAAACGTGAGTTTATGATAAAAAAAATTAAGTTCAAAAACTAAAACCCGACTACTGAAAAGGTATGAAACAAGAAAATATTAACACATATTCATAGTGATGTTCAGAGGATAGCCGTGGTCGTATGCCACTTTTCCCTAAACTGTATTGTTTTGTTAGAGTAGTTGCAGGTAACAAAATTTTTTTTTTAGTTCTTTACTTTATGTCATCTAGAGGGCGCCATATTAAATTTTATGTGACGTCACATAGCTTATAACCAGCGGATCATCAAGACGCTTCCAACGATACCTCATTTGTCGAATTATGATAAGTAGTTTAGAAGTTATGAGGGAACAGATGAACATACATACATACTGGTCAAACATATAACCCTCTCCGTAATCGGGTAAAAAGTACAAAAGCATTACTTTAAAAACATATAACCCTCTCCGTAGTCGGGTAAAAACAAAAAAAAACTTGTATTTTTAACATTATAGAATAGAATAGAATAGAATTCTTCTTTATTCGAGTAACCAAGACTCAACAAGATTATTAGTAAAACTTATAACTATGTTAGTAAGCACAGAAACAGAACAAAAACAAGGAAAAGTACACACAGAAATCACGGTTGGTCACTGTTGTGACATCCCGTGAGAGACGGCACAACAGTGACCCACGTAAATACAGTCCAGGCGACTCGCAACCATGCTTAAAACGCTGTTGGAGCCGCCCCACACCCTGCGTACCAGGGAAGCGCACCTTTTACGCATTGTTGCGTAAAAGCAATCTACATGCGCATCTGCGAACATCCCTGACGCACTACAGAAACGAGGCAGCCCCACCAGTATTCTAAACGCGTTGTTATATTGAACGCGGAGAGCGTTGTACGATTTTTGCGTATATCTAGCCCACAGGCTGCACGTGTAAAACGCAGTACAGTAAGCTCGAAAGAGCGTGATTTTTACAGGAAGTGAGCATCGTGCAAACCTGCGTGCCAGCATGTTCGCCCTAACCGACAACGCCCTCCGCTCCCGTTCAATGTCATCATCATCTTTGAGGCTGGGAGCCAATATATGACCGAGATACTTAAACCTGTAGACTCTCTGCAAAGGTGAACCGTAAAGTAATACAGGCGGTACTGAATCAGGACTTTTACCCCCAGCCTCAAAGACCATGACCTCCGACTTCTTCGTGTTGTATGCCAAGCCATGAACTTTGGCATACGCCTCACATTGAGCAACTAATTTTCTCAACCCACAGACTGACGCGCTCAGCAGCACCATATCGTCCGCGTAACTAATGTTATTGACGCAGGTACCGTCTATATAACATCCGACCCTGGTACTGCTGAGCTCGCCAATCAACTCGTTCACATAAAGGTTGAATAGCGTTGGTGAGCTCAATCCACCCTGCCTCACCCCACACTCCAACCCGTAAGGATGAGAAAACGCCCCAGCCCATCGTACAGTGTTGATCTGGTTTCCATACCAAAACTTTAAAATGTTAACAAGTTCTGTGGGTAAACTTATTCGCTCTAACTTACTCCACAACACATCATAGGAAACCAGATCAAATGCTTTTGATAAGTCCAGGAAGCAAGCATAAATAGGCGTCCCTCGTCTCGCATAGTACGTCACAGCATGCTTAAGACACAACACCGCACTCTCTGTTGATAACCCCGCTCTGAAACCGAACTGGTTATCATGAATAGTAGTACGACTACTTAATTGTGTATTAAGCATGCTGTCAAATACCTTTGAAATCACGGCAGCTAGCGAAATTGGCCTATAGTTACCGCTGTCAGCGAGGTCACCAGTTTTGTTTTTAGCAATTGGCACTACCACCGTTCGCATCATCTCACCGGGCAGGTAACTATGACTCATACAAAAGCTAAACAACATAGCAAGCACGCTGGGTAAGTGACAGCCAGCATATCGTAGGTGCTCGATGCTAAGCCCGTCATGACCTGGGGACTTACCCCTTGTCATACGTCTAATAGTCCGAGCAATCTCAGGGGACTTAAATTTTACCCCTATTTCCATGCCGGGAACAACGTCGAGCACCGACCGTGAGGGTCCTAGAGGAGATTTTACAAAAAATGCTTCTTTAAAATGATTAGCAATATCCTCAGGCTCACTCATGCCACCGACGCTCACAGGGAGTCCCGGTCTAGTTTTCAATTTATTCGTGTGTTTCCAGAAACGTTATCGTGCGTTTTTTTTTTTTTCTTAATTATTTTTATTATAAGTAATTTTCTGTTTTTTTTTTAATGTTTGTTATGTGTGCATGCAATTGTGATTTCGGTGTCCTGTGTGCAAAAAATAAATAGATTTTCTTTCTTTCTTTTTTCTTTACAGTTTACAAACATGTAAATAATATATGTATTCTAAAATATCTAAGTTATGTAATGTTTGCCAAAGAAAATTGCCTTACATAAACAAAACACAAAACACACAAAACAATAGTGTATAATTTGTATTCCTACTGGTACACAACCAAGCCCGGAAGTCGGAAGAACTACCTCTACGCCATACAATATTTCTTCTGTGCGAGAATTGAACCCGAGTTCTAGCACTGAAAGCCAATCGCTTAGCTACCGTGAAAATCAACCCACTTATACATAAGACAGAAAGAAGAAAGAAAATTACATTTATTGGCACAATTAAAATTAGAACTCTTCGCATTTAATAGAAAAAAAAAAGTATGCCAAAAGGGCCTCAGCTCAGCATAATGTCAGATGGTAACACCAGGTGCTATCAGCTGACGCTGATTTTCAGCTGCAACCCACGGGTGCCATACGCTCGAATGTGCTTCAAACAATATAAATATATACAAATAATTTTAATTTTAAATCATTACAGGAAAATACAGGATAAGATATGGGATTCTTAACGTATGTACATTGTTTTTATTGATTCTTTGTGTTTTTTTTTTCATTTTATGTTTGTGCGCTGTGTTGTCTGATGTCTAGTCCGAATAAATGATTTTTCTTTCTTTCTTTCATTAGGCATATATTCTGAACAAAGATAGGTACAAAAAAGAGCCTGCGAATCAGCATAAATTTTAATTACAACCTACCCTCTTTGTGAGAAAAGCTATAAATAACGGTACTGAACTACAAAAACTAATTGCATTAAAACTTCATTCATGAAACGAAGCAGTAAGGCTCAGGCGCTATTAACAATTCATTGTGAACTCATCATGCCTCGCCTATATATTAAAAGTGAACCTTTAAACTTAGTAAACTTTACCTAACGAACGAACTTAGCAACCCGTTTATTAAGGTCTAACTGTACCATCTGTTGGGGTTTGAGCACATGATACTTTCATATTATTATTTTTATCTTGTTTTTTTTAATAAATATTATATAAACAGGGTGTAAGGGACATCGTAACGAAAACTGATACCATCGATTCTCTACATTAATCTGAACACCTCAGCATAAGAATAAGGCAATAGTATTATCGTACGCTGTGAACTCAACACATGTAGCGACACCTATCGCCACATAGAATAACTACTTAACAAGGCAGCAAGTTAAACTACAGTGGTGCGAAAATATGAACTCGACCAATCAGATTACGAGGCCTGCATCGCGCAAGGAAAAAGAATATCGTATCTAATTCTACAACTACGACATCAACCGCTGGGTTTCGGTCCGTCCCAGGCAATATATCCTCGCCTGGTCGGAGTATCCTCCCTTTTGAATAGAAGAACACTATACCTCGTTCCTCCACACAAAAAATAACGTGTTCAAATTTAATGTTGATTAATTCATCGGTCATGTGTCTGACCCCTTACTACCATCATTATGAATTTATAAGTTGAGAAAAGCAATAGGAAATTGGGCTGACAGTGTTTTGTTGAAGTAGAAGAATTAACGGCACGGTTGAAAGGGTACGGACAAATAACTTGGATTTGTTAAAGAAACTTTTAGGTCTAAACGGTTAAGATAAGTTATAATTGGGCAACCCACTTGGAACCGTGCACATAGAATCACGACTTTTTGAAAGTGACAAAGACCCAGTTGAAATAAAAAACTTTGACTTTGACTTTGAATTTGACGACACCGTTAGCGTAATGCCAGAGCGATTAGCTTTCTACGCTAAAAAAATAATAGAAAAGTCGGTAGAAAAGTCGTTATTTCATGTAGACTATAATTATACAGGCACTTATGAAACATCAAGAAATGCGCGGTTCCAAATAGTAGGTCCTATGGAGAAGAACCGGCAAGAAAATCTTGTAACAAGTATTTAATAACCTGGTGATATATAATTATCATTAAACGAATATGTATTATTTACACTGTTCACATAATTAGAATAATATTCTCTTTGCAAAGGACCATCGTATTAATTTAGGTATGTGGTGGAAATAATAATTCAGTACCATATTCACAAAGCTCAGGCACGCTTTGATGTTAGTATTTATATTAATCAATGTTCATTTGTGGTAATGTTGAGGAAAGTTGGCTGTATCTCTAAAATACTTAGCATTATCTGTAACATCGTTTTCATCAGTGCAGGAGTCAGGGAAATGTTTTTTTTTTTTTTTTTTTTTACTTTTTCTGTTACTATTTATAATGAGGTTCAACTTTACTAGCGGAGGTCCTTTTAAGTGGTTGTAGTACCTACTCATCATTATGAACAACTTTTATTAGGGAACCAACCTTGAAATCGTGAATACAAAAATCAGCTTTCATACATTTTAGTTAAGTAATATTGAATTATTTGTATGGAACAGCAGATTTTTGACCATTTTGACGATTGACCCATCCGCTAAGCGATTAGCTTTCTGCGATATGGGTCGCAGGTACGATTCCCGCACTGAACACATAGGTACCTATTATAGGTATTATGTTTGGCCTGATAGTTGTTCCGAGTCTAGCTATGTATGAATCTAAGATGTATTTCTGTGTGGTTGTTACAAGAAGTATGGGTGAATTTTATAAATTAGAAATACTGTAGAATGATACGTTAAAAGTATTAAAAAATCTTAGATATAAACACGACACACATGTATGTTTGTAATCGTAGTCATGATTAATTTAAGTATAATGTTAAGTTTTGTCATTAATTGTATAAGAGTGACCTTACGAGGCTGGCATAGTCACCACGGTGAACTGAAGCCTCAATAAAAATTTTAATTAAAAAAAAAAAAAAAACTGTTCCCTCGACACAGGAGAAATCCTAGAGAAGGAAATGGTTTTTTTAAAAAAAAACATGTAAAAAAATGTACCTTAGATTATATCGACTTCTAACTTGTAACTTTGGGGTTATGAATGAAGAATTGTATTCTATTGTATTGTATTGTAAACTGTACCTACGATAAAGAAGAAAGGGACACTATTTTATATTTTACAAAAAAGTGATCTATTTCAATCTACAGGATATTTTTTATGTAGTGCGCAAAATTTGCAGTGATTCAGTGTGCACTCCCAAATGCAACCGCAGTAATAAAATTCACTTCAAAACAAAATAAAAAATTGTTTTTGATTGACTTATGCTAGTAAATTATGCGTTGAATTTTGTTTTAAAGTATATCCCAATACTGCGGTTGCATTTAGGAACAGAGACTACGTAAAAAAGCCCGAGCCCTACATAAAAAAATATCCTATTTAAATTCTGTTTTGTTCCAATAAAAAGAATCAAAGAAAGTTTTATCTTAGAATCAATTGTAGAGGCAGTGACCTAGAAAAATATCCACAGCGTCGTATCTTAAATCTTAGATTTTACCGTTGAGAGCTTCCTCAATTCTAAAACGTTCCTTGATGCTAGCACTTAACAATTAATGGATACTTCCCGTCCTTGTCTCGTGAACAGTTCGTAATGAAGAATGATCTCTACGTGTTCTTTTTATAGCTGTTTTTCTTATAAGTGGCTGTGAAGATAGTAAGAAGAAATTAGACCATCCTTAAATTGGTATTTCCTCTGTGCGAGACGATGGAACCTCACCACAGGAGAGCAGTGTGGATCAATGGGAAATTCTTGAACTTTTTGATTCTAGGGCATGCCTCGGTATATTTTTTAACCCCCGACAAAAGAGAAGGGTGTTATAAGTATTAAGGGTGTATCTGTGTATCTGTCTGTGGCACCGTAGCTCCAAAATGGATGAACCGATATGAATGCAATTTTTTAATTGAAAGCTAGTTAAATCGGGTATCTTCTTAGCTATGTTTCATGAAAATCTGTTCAGCCGTTCAAAAGTTACAGCTCTTTTACGAAACCACGACCTGCGACTTGTAAGTCGAGACCACGACCACTGGGTTACCACCATAATTATATACGTGCCATAATAATAATAATTATAGGTACAACATCTGTTATGAAAACTCCATGTAATATGATATAATTATAATATCCCAAAACAGGTCGAGCTTTTGTTTAGCAACGGCCGGTGTAAATTAATTTATATTTTAACATTTTTAAAAGGCAGGTATTCATTTTTTAACTGGAAAACCCTTGGAAAAAGGAAGCCCATTCATTCAACGTCCATTGTTATACAAGGGCTTCCTACTAACGAGGAATCTTGAGGAATATCTAGATATTGTGAAAATTTCAATTTTCACAATGTTGTGAAAAGTGGCAAGCTCCTCGCCTCGTAAACAACGTTAACCTATTTTCCCACTCGACGTACGAAGGAAAGGCAGCTGACACAGTTTTATTAATAATAATAGTGTTTTTCAGGTAAAGTGGACGGGTGCCGTCTGTCCTGTAGGCTAATTCACGTAACTAAAGAAGTGCAGTTGCCGCGCAGTTGAAATAAAATATTGATCAAAACAACACATTTGGTAATCTTCTTCTTCTTCTTTCGTTATGACAATTGAGCCGATGTCCACTATTCTGCCATTTGGTATCCTCTGAGCTTCAGTGAGATACGCTCGCGTGAAGTTCGAGAGTCACTGCAATACGATCGGCGCGTCTTAAAATTACGTGAATTAGCCCTCTGGTCAGCTTGGAACTGCCATGGCATTATTATTTAAAGGAAAATCATTATTATATTACATTATTCTCACAGCTCTCACCACAGCACTGTACTAATCAAGATTGTAATCTATTATTTAAAAAGAGTTTCTTGCCAGTTCTTCTCCATAGGACCTAGTATTTGGAACTTTACACCTAGAGTCTCGACATTTCATAAGTGCCTGTATTTGGTTTACATGAAATAAAGATCTATTCTATTATATATATATATTTTTTATTTATTTTTTTATTTATCAACAGATATCTTATTGCTAACAGAGAGTCCTTACGCAATAAGTGAGGAATATGTTACATAAAAGGTAATAATTAAATTATAAAATTATATAGGTAATGTTATAGTTATCTATATCTATACTTATAATAAAATCGTAACGAGGCGAAAACTGTACATTGAATATTTTTTTTAAAAAGTAATTGATACGTGTACTATAATCGACACTGATGCCAAAAATATAATTTTTATAATTTTTGTCTGTTTGTCCGTTTGTCTGTTTGTCTGTTTGTCTGTTTGTCTGTATCTATGTCCGAGCTTCACGGCAAAACCGCTGAACAGAATTTCATGAAAATTTATATGAATGTTCGTTATAAGGCTGGTCAACATATAGGCTACAAATTATTACGCTTTTGCCAAAGGGGGGTAAGCAATAGATCATCATGTCTGTGTACAATTATAAGTCACGGTAGAACTAGGCGAGTCCTTTTGAAATATTATATTGTTGTAGTTCATAGGTCCGGTCAACATTATTTTATGTTATAGAAATCATTACGCTATTTCTGTTGGGAGCTGAGCAAAATAATTGTTCGTAATGTCTCCGTAAATTTAAACTCCTTAATAGAACCAGTAAAGGCGGGTTCCAGTGACACATAGTACCTAGGGTAATGGTATTACATACTAACTAAAATTAACAACCTACTAGAAGTTCGCTCATTGGCATCTTACTTTTAGAAAATTACCTAGGTACGTATTTCACTCACTGTCCTGTTCCATAAATACAAAGCGTGATGAAATTAGTTTTCGGTTGTTCCTAAACCATTAAAGATAAGTTTTTGAAACGGATTACGAGCTTTTTCTATTCAGTTCTAACCATTTAATTTTTAATTGCGACTTTTTGAAACAAGATGGCGTTAGTAGTAATTTTAAAGTGAGTTTGTAGTATTTACAAATGAAAAAAAGGTGACTTTTTGTTTGATATTGCATCCAAACAGACACCTGAAGGCAGGGTTTTAACAATTTATTACATTTATATGTAATTTAAGTCAAAAGGTTTTCTAAACCAGTCTTAATAGTAGTAGTGGGTAGTGTTAATGACGACGGCTAGCTTGCTGTTTTAATTGGTCGCGGTTCATGACTAAAATAACTTGGAAAGTGGTCAAGATTGAGCAATGGTTATACCTCAGCCGTGACAGAATGTTAACATAAAAAGGATTTTTTGAAAATCAATAAATAATCCACGCATGCAAAAGTAGTAATCGTCGCCATCGGTCACGGTTACACCATGTCGGTCTATCCCCGACTGCTTCAAAGCGACCTCGCCCAAAGTAGTTTATCCTACGGCTAGCACAGCACCTCTATAAATTCATAGCGACGCCGACATTGCAGTCCAACAACAGAAATCCATTGTTAGGCGCTTAATTACCAATGCAGTGTTCAAAAAGACGGCACAGCACCTTTCCTTAAAAGAACAAAGGCAAAGGTTCCTCAGCCAAGGACCGTTAAACCGACTCCGGGCCCAAGTCCCTCTATATCGTCGAAACAGCGACAGGATATAGATGTGGCGTTGTCCCACAAACAATGTCATCTACTTCCCTGCTCATTGTGTTTCTACTCCTTTTCTATTAACTTGAATAACAATAAAATGCCGTATATATTTTAAAACCAAAGTGTTCCTTCATTATTATCTTTATAAGCGGTAAATATCCGAGAACCTACTAAAATAGCGTGAAAGCTGTAGTCTTAGCGGTGCACCGTACAATTAATTAGCGATAAGGATCTGTAAATAAAACATAATTATTAGAGTTCTCTTGCGGTCATTTCGAGCGGTAGATGTCTAATAATATGGTTACACTAGAGCCCAAAGATAGGTTATGCTTCACATACAGTTTGTGCTTGATGAAGTGATGCAAGCTAGAGACAGAAACACGATCGGCACGGCGCGGCGTGGCATCCAGGCGAATCTGCCTATGTCTCTTGGTGGTAAATCATTCGCTGATGAGTTTCTCTTACTAAAATAGGTACAAGACAGTAGGTAGGTACTGGGTTAAATGTACGAACAAATAATTTTACAGCACATACGAACAAAGTTTCAGGTTTCAAAAGTCTCACAACCGGTTGACCGGTTTTGAGACTTTTGCCTTTTTGATCGACTAACTATTACAATTATCATTTATCATGTATTCTTTTTTAACTGTCGTGAATGCGACTTATCGTGCTCTTTGAGGTCCGGACGGATTCCAAGGAGAGTAAAGAACTCCCATCTAAGCAACGCGTGTTTTTACTTCGCATAGGAAAATTCTATGTTATTATTTTGGATAATAAGTAAAAAATACAGCATTTAATTACATGGATCTCATGTTTTTTGTAAGTTTTTGACAATATGAATGATGAAGGATAACTCCACTTTTTCATGGAGGTCAAGTTAAATGTTGTGAAACTTTCGCGACTCTTACAATGTGGAGTCACTTAACTTAGATTAATCGAAATATTGTCACGTGGGCAAAGCCGCGGGTACAGCTAGTCCATAATAAGTTAAAATAATTTCAATAAATAATTACTAAATTCATTTGATGGTAACAATGATAAAACAAAATATAAAAAATCAAAACAACAATTAAAACAATAATTTAAAAAAAGTATATAAAAAAAAATAAGGTACCTATAATTCGATTTTAAAAAAATTATTTAATATTTATTTGATTTAATATTCTACTCATAATAAAAACAAAAGCCGACGGTCGAAGCCGTGCAACCTTATTGCTATTCGTATTGCGTTTCCAATCGATACATTGTGTCCTTTCAGCCATTTTCTAACCAGTTGCAACGACGACCGTTTCTGCAGCTAGTTTACATCTCCAGAAAACGGGTTGCGTTTCGTCTTTAAAAAATTCGACAACGACCCTCCACTATTTTGGGGCTAAGAGGCTTTCCCGCAGATATATTGATCTTGCCATAGATGTCTTGATCTTGTCATCATTAGATGCTGACCCCACAAAACCTTACAATTTAACACTAAATAAACAGCAAAGTTGACTCAATTCCGATTAACTATCACTAGTAATCAATCTAATGGAACCGAAATCAGAATTGGACGACAGAGGCGCCAGTAACCAATTGTTCGTGAAATTGGGAGCCTCAATCACAGACAGACTTGCCGAATGTAGGTATAGATGACTAGTGATTTGTAGACGACATTGCAGAATTGTCAGCTTCATCGTCTATCTATTTATATGCAGATGAAGATAGACGTAGAATAGTATCAGCTGTTTGTGATTGTACAGTAAACAAAGAGACAGACCAGATAAACATAAAGATTTCTAAAGAAACTGTAATGGATTTTAAAAAATAACTCAACAAAAGTAAAAACCGACTTCAGAAAACAAAAAACGAATAAAATAATTTTCATTAAAATCTTAACAGCTTCTGAAGTCGGTGTCAAGCCAAGGTGCCTTGAAGAATTAAAGGCATTTCTAACCTAATAACCTAACCAGCTATAGTTAGGTTAGAACTGTGACCACACAACGCATGAGCCGAGCGAGCGATGTAAGCGGTCCCGCCGCAGCAGCCCGCGAGTGCCGAGGTCACTTTTTAAACCAAAATTAGTTTTTTTAGTTTTTACTGTTATATAAGCTTCTTGGTCGCCACCCAACATTTCGCTTATGCTGTTATTGAGTCCCATGTAACATGGAACTCAATAATAGCATCAGCGAAATTTTGTACACACCTCTGCCTAACCTTGCGAGGAGTCAGGCTTGATGATTCTATTGTTTGACAGCTGTGAGAATAATTGGAGAACCGTAAATACAAATCACTTTTGCTATTTCTTTGAACGTAACAATGCTGGCTGATATACTATAGTGAAAATGTTTTCATGCAATCTTTTTTCAATTTACTGCAGCTGTCAGAATGCTTCTTAGCGTGGCTCAAGTATAGTCCAAAGTAATTTGACAGATGTCAAAAGGTATTTTTGAGATTTGAAGAAATGTATTGCTTCATATATTTTTTTAAACATCGTCATAACAAAACCCACGCTCCTGTCGATATGAGCGAACAAATTGTTTTGTAACAAAGCTTTTTTGAAACAAAGATTTTGTGATAATAAATATTGATACCATTTCGAAGAATAGAATATAATAATCACTAATAATACTCAATTAGCTAGTTGCATTTTCATCGAACTAAGTTTTTGATAAATATTGTATAAGAATATTATAGGCTAGTTGCTTGTTGTGTAAATGGTGTTTGGTCTTTGTGTTCGCTCCTGTAATTCTGGTTTAACGAACTATAAGGTATGCACTTGTCTGCCAAGGACCCGGCCAGCTTAATTAACCCGTCAAGTGATGAAAAGTAAACACAATAGAGTATTCATTATTTTTTGCTGGCGCCGCCGCCGGCGACCTTTCACAATTCAACGTATAGTAGCTACCTACGAACTAAACTGAAAATTCTACACAGTTTGCAAGGATAAGAAAATCTCTTTAAAAAAAAAAGCTGTCAAATGTATGATATTATAATGAATGACCAATCGACTCCATGTTACATTCGGATTGGAATTTTTATTGTTGTTATTGACATTAAATTTTCTCTCTTAATCTGAATTTATGTTTTATTCTGATTACTTTTTGATTTATTTGACAACAATAAACACAAAATACAAATATAAAAATAATTCAAAATTCAAAAATAAATTTTGTATCGGATTGGGACTTCAATGAATTTTGTAATTTTGGTGAATGTTAATTTTCTATCACTAGAAATTCCCTTGCCGATTTCAATCGTAGTCTGATACTTTACCTATATTCAATTCAATTCAATTTATTCATAAAAATTCTACTACATGTAATCGAGAAAAAATAATCAGCTGTCCCATACAAAAATTGAATACCTACTCGACCCAAACATAATATGGGACAGATGATTATTTTTTCGCGATTACAATGTTGGTCCCATAGAGAAAGTTGTTCAGTTTGATGGTCTGACCCACACCCTTAAATATGACCACGCATTTCTGATACACGTTGTGTATGGGTTACTATGTTTATTGAATTGTAATTATAGTAAAACATCGCACCTGGACTTACTAATATTATAATTATCATACTACAGTTATTGCTATTAATAATAATAATTAATAATTAATCATTTATTTCAGACTCATCCTAAGATTACATCCATATTTGTTAGTAAAATTGTGAGCTTACAAACTAATTATTAGGGTTAGTTAGTAGGGCTATTAACGGCCCGGTTGGCGCAGTGGCTAAACGACTTGCATTCTGCGCTACGTGCCGCAGATTCGATTCATGTACGAAACAAATATTTGTATGGCCTACAGGTAGTTGTTCCGAGTCTGGGTGTCTATGCATGTGAGATGTATGTTTCAAAGTCAAAGTCAAAAGTTTTTATTTCAACTGGGCCTTTGCAGGCACTTTCAAAACGTCGTGATTCTAGGTGCACGGTTCCAAGTAGGTTGGTCCTGGAGAAGATACCGGCAAGAAACTCCATGGATACTCTTTTCATAAATCAAGATAATTAACAATAACATATGGAGCCGCGGGAGCGGCCCTAGCTAAAATTCGATGAGAATTTACACAATATTACAAAAAAATAAAATAAAAAGGAACAGCAAAGATCTTATTAAGTACTACTACAATTTAAACAGTACAAGTTGTTGCATACTTAACACTCAAACCACCCAGTTTGTGAACTGTACCCTCGATACAGGAGAAATCCTAAAGTGGGGCAATATTTTTAAAAAACAAAATAATGCTTTTTTCTATACGCCTCATGATTCTATCTTACAAAAGTAGATGTGGCATGACCACGTCACGTTAGAATGTAGGACAACCCCCGGGGGATACGGGATCGGATGACCCGACGATCACTCGAGCCGACGTAAATCAAATCTGACTTATTTGAACCGAAGTTGAAGCCAAGCTCGATTGCTGTGTGATTCATTTAGGCAAAGTAGTGTTTTGTATGTAGATCGTGAAGCGAAAATAAAATATACCAATTTTATGAGGTAAAAAATTTAGTTTTAGAACTTTATATCTTTTGAGAAATTGTTCTTTGATAACTTTTTGAGACTACGACTGTAGAGATCAACTTATGAGAGAAAGAAAATTATTTTATTTTTTACAGACAATACCTACCTAACCTAAATAAAAGTAATAAATAAATGATAGAACAACAATAAAATTAAAGTATAACAAAATCTAGGTTTTTTAAACATAAAATGTACCGTGCGATTTTACGATAATTGATTGATTGCTTTTTTGTTTTTTTTTTCTCATTTATATTTGTTTATGTGTTTTTGTTTTGTTTTTCTGTAACCCTGTTTATTTATTTATTTGTAATTGTGTGTGTGTATCGTTGTGGATAATAAATGTAATTTCTTTCTTTAGGAATTTATTTTACACCAAAACCGCAACCAGCACAAATTATGGCTTACACCACTTTTGCGCTGATAGCCTCAATTGATCCCATAGTCCTAAGCCTACCACCCTGTTTTAACATTATTACATTGTGAATACGTAAATATTATTAATTAATTACGGGACTGGTGTTTGCTCTGTCCACCACTGCAACACTTAGGATATTTTTAATTGTATCTCATATCTGTCTCTCACTGTAGTTTCTAAGCTAACATGTTCCTTGTTTTTTGAATAAAAAATAATAATAATAATATTATAACTAGATATTATTCTAGGATGTCTTGTTTTGTGACAAATATATTTTTTTTCTTTCATATAAGCGTGTTTCTAGATAACCGAACGTTGGCTAAATTCTAAAAGTTTTGCAAACATTTATCTATTTATAAAAAGTGGCAAAAGTGGCTTTTTAGATCTCGAGGACTATAGCGTATATTTTTAATTAGTTTTACTATTATTATTAATTTTATTTGTTGTTCTTTTTTTAATATTTTCGTTTCTCTTTTTATGTGATGTCTAATAAACGTTTCCTTATTTCTTTCAAACTTGTTGCCACTGCCTCAAAAATGAATCTTCCACCTCAAAACATAAGATTAATCCGATATTCATTCTTCAGCGGTATTTTTCTGAGAACGGCGCGTGATCTCCATTCATGTTTATCAAAGGCTTGTTGGACAGCTTAAAAAATGATGGAATATTCAAACCCGGATAAAAATGAAGAGGAATATTGAAACAGGGATAAAACTGTCCTTGTGAAGTTTCCAGGTAATTAAACACCCGTTAAACGCCTCAGCTGTGTCGCTCGCGATTATTTGCACTAAGAATTCTTCCCGGGTACTCTTGGGAATCTCGATTTTAATTATTTTCTTTCGTAGTTTCGCAGATAAACCCTTTTTGCCTTTTAAGTACCTACCTATTTACGTGGTTTCTTTGTACATTTATCGTTGACATTGTAGGCACATAAATAGGATACGAAAAATAAATGTGGTAAGTTGGTTGAGAAGATGCAATGGTAGGTACCATTATATTACAGTCACATAGAGATAATCGTTTCATCAATAAAATCTATTATTGTATTTTATTGGCACTGTTTAAATTTTTTCACATATCGTTTCTTTGGCGTAAGTGACTACTGGCATGCTCCAAAAATCCAATGGCGAAATTAGTATAAAATTTGAAAATACTAAGGGGGTACCCCGTTGTATTTTCAAATTTTATAAAAATATACAAAAGTATTTTAAAAAGTTGAATTAAGAGAATAATAATACCTATAATATGATTTTAAATCAAATGCAAACGTTAAAATAACACTCGTCTTAGGCCCAAGTTCACCAACAATATTAGGTTCGTTCGTTCGTTCGTTCGTTTTTTAAAAACGTTGCCCCTCACTAGGATTTCTCCTGTATCGAGGGTACAGTTTACAAACATACATGTCACATGCACACACAACCAGACCCAAAACAACTATCTGTAGATCATACAAATATTTGTTCCGTGCGGGGATCGAACCCGCGGCACGTAGCGCAGAAAGCTAATTGCTTAACCACTGCGCCAACCGTGTCGTCAAAAAAAAAGAAAGAAAAAAAAAAAAAAAAAAAGAAAGAAAAACTTTTTATTTTTACACCCATTATGACGCACGAAACTTAATTAAAACTCTACATCAAGACCACTTATTACTAAAACTTAATCATTGGTCTGCTAAACCATAAACTTATTATTACTAGTCAGAATTAAATTAATGAAGTGGCAACACCGAGTGACCGAGGAAAACAAAAAATGAGATTATAACTCGAACTCCGTCTATTACATAGAATAACACTAATACTCACAGTCTATTACGGTCAACTACGTCTGTGGCGTACTATCATTTGTCATCTGTCCATTACTGACTTAGAATTAATAGATGTACCTATTAAATGAAATCGACCGATTACCCATATAAAAATTCGTGTTTAAATGGCAGGTTTTGTCTTAATCGTCTGTTATGTTGTCGGTGAACTTGGACCTTACCTTAAAAAAGGGTATTACAAATTAGTAATAATACCTTAATAATAATAATAAATATCAGTCGTTGGACAAACACCACACGGTCAGAACATCTCATCATCCCGTTATCACCAATTCTCTGGGTTAGCACTTGGCTTCAACCCGTGCTATCCCATACGCCCGGCAATTTTCTGACGAGATATAAAAATGTATATACCAAAAATAATAAATAATAATAATAGGGTAATTTTTATTACCATGTTTCCTTGTGTATACATAAATAAATAAATAGATACTATTTTGTAATATTTGTAACAACATACAAATATTAACGCTGAACGCGATTACACTACATAGATCGTTATAAAAGGTTCTGTAGTCACATCTAACGACGCCCATGGGACATAGCCTAGAATTCTAGCTGAGAAAAATCTCCGAGCTTCAAGTAAAACAATTTTCATGGAATATTCAATAGTCGGACTCAACGCCCGATTTCTTTTCGTATATATTAAGCCTCTCGCTTTTGTATCCCATAATCACTTGAGTTTTTCGAGAGCCTTTAATTTTGTCGACCTTGCAAGCGTCTTGTGGCGTGATGGATGGCACTCGATACCTCTGTCCTCTAGTTTCTTGTGAGACTAAAAAATACACTCGAGAGCAATGAATCCGGGTCACTAAATAAACCTTAATATCTCGGAAACTAAGAATGTTAGGACAATCAAATTAAATGTATTTTATAGACTACTTAATATCTATTACTTAAATAAAATTAATAAAACTTGTTAGTTATTATTTATTTTACTTATTAAAAATACATTAATTTAAAATGCGTAAATATTTCTTTTTTTTAATATCATCACTTTTTATAGAAACTTATATCATATTCTCACTTTTAGTACTTTGTATTACCTCCGTGTGTTGTCAATACAGATGTCATGCGATTCATACGGCACAAAGTGTCTGAGGCGATGTTGGGGAATATTCTCACATACCTCTATCAATGCAATGTCAAGCTCTCGAAGCGTATTATAACTTGTGTAGTATTAAATAGTCTAAAAAATACTCTTTATTTGAATGAGCTATCATTCTTAGTTTCCGAGATATTAAGGTTCATTATGTTGGTGACCCGGATTCTTTGCTCCCGAGTGTATACCTAGAGTAACCATAAGCACCTTTTTTTTTTTGCTTTACGTGGTGAGAACCCATCATAGGGCTGTCCTCCGCCTGGGGGGGGCGAACGGAATGATAAAAAAAGCCAATGCATACAATATTAATATAAAAATAAAAATATTGTATGCATTGGCTTTTTTTTATCAATGTTCAAAGTTGTATAATGTAAATATCTTCAAAAAATATAAAATGACATATTACTCGAAAATGGTTGACATTTGCGTAGGAGTCATCAGGAGTCATTTGGTTGCAAATGATCTCTCCTACATCCCCATAACGGATTGCCGTTACCAGTAACCCTGTATATCAGTATGATGGAATAAACCTTTAGATTTTATCCCCCGACGACAAAGAGGGGTGTTATAAGTTTGTAGTATGTATCTGTGTATCTGTGTGTCTGTCTGTGGCATCATAGCTCCAAAACGGATGAACCGATTTCAATGCAGTTTTTTTAATTGAAAGCTTGTTTAATCGGGTATCATTTTAGCTATGTTTCATGAAAATCTGTTCAGCTGTTCAAAAGTTACAGCTCTTTTACTAGTTGAAGTCGGGGGTTTTTGACGGTTAGGTTATTAGTTTAGTTTAGTAACCGCTAGGGGCGCCGTATTTGGTTTCCTCGCTAGTATGGATTTGCAAACTCATAATAGATTTACTGAATTCCGTTGCTTCCATGAAATTCCGAGCGATACATAACAATGTGAAGATCGCGTATCAAAGGGACATACTGCAATAATTATTTGCTTTGAAGTAAACACTGGTAGATTGTACTGAAAACCACGATAATAATCCTTGAAACGTTAACAAAGTTACGTAATAATTACATAACTAATAATTTTAGCCATCTGCACTCCTCCATATAAACTAACTATGCCAAATTTCACACTCCTCCGTGCGCGCAATATGCTTCAAAAGGGGTACAGTTTTCTCTTCACGTATTAATATATAGACAATAAAAATAAAAAAGTGAAGAAAAAAAAAATTGCGTCGTATCTGTGCAAAAATGGGTAATTGTTCAGCATACATATTATTATATTGTTGAGGTGTACTTACAACTTATAGACAACAAAAGGTTCAAAAGAATATTTCTCCTTGGTCTATTAATACCGATGATGTGTGGGTTGACAAGTAGCTGATATATTTTGTGCTTTTCTTTTACGCCCGCGATTGACCCGGGCCCAATTTTACGGCCTCAATCACACGAACGCTTTCTCAACGTCCGTTAAAATAGCTAGCTGTACGTAACTTGTTTATGTCACAGAAACGCTTTTTATAAAAGTTATTTTTAGATTTCCTATTTTAGATGTAGTACAATAGTAAAATGTTACCTTCACGTATTTATTTTCATACAAAAATCATTTCAACACACACAAGTTCTTTTATAATTATTATTTATTTAATTCATATTTAATTAATATATTTTCTGTACACGTAGGCACACATAACATCACTCGATGGGGCTCCCGCTGAAAACCAGCGCTGTCGGGCTGCTCGCAGCGCAGAAGCCTTTTTGACAAAGCTGGGACGTACAATCCATTTTTTATTTAAGATAAATATTTATATTTTTTTTTTTACATGTTTTTTTCTTTTTTTGTTATAGGTATTATCTTTAAAATCTTTTTATGCTGTGTCAAATAAATACATTTTCTTTCTTTTAGTTTGAGAATGGTCTAAAGACGTTTACATTTGTGAGCAGGCGAGTGAATCTGAATAAAATAAAATAGGCTTGTATAAAATATGTTGCATAGAGTTGCACTAATATATTATTTTGACGTAATTATCTAAAAGTTCCCACATGCGCGTCGAGCTAGTTTTCTCGTACTACCCAAGATAAGAACAAACTATGGCAAGAAAATGTTTACTTATGAGGGCGCGCAGCTTTATAATAAAATACCCTCAGCTATAAAAAAGCAAGATCATTTATACTCCGTTTGAAATAAGATTAGACACGTTTAACAAACCCTTTTACAGTGTATTCAACCGATTTTGACTTCTATTCCGTACGCTTATGGATGGCATTAAAAGCAAAAAAGTATTTACGATAACAAATGTTTACTGCAGCTGTAATTTGTCATGTCACCAACGTAATAGAAGTCAAAATCGGTTGAATAAAGTGTAAATGGAGTTATTTAAATTTCTAATGTTATTTCGAACGGAGTATAGTGTATTCAAATTAAAACTTGCTCAACATGTTATTGAAAACTATTGAATTGTTGCATGAATCTTTGAATTTGTAAATGTGAATTAGTATAGAGCTAAGTAAATGTGTAGACTGTGTACATTAATGAACGACTTCATTGCAAATTATTACTATGTGTTATTCTCATGTAAGTGACTGTTTTTTGTCTTTTTTATGAGAATAAATATATCTTTAAACCTACATGCTAATAATAAATATGCGCAGCAACATCCTTCGGAGAGAAAAACCGACAGGATTTTTTTTTTCCACTTAAGTGACAAACAAGCTTAAAGCCCGCCTGATGGTAAGCCGCTACCGCAGCCTATGGATGCTTGCAACATCAGCAGTTCAAACACGGCAACAAAGGGGAGAAAAAAAATCGGAGACAAAACCATTTCTTTACTCTTTTCTGTCTCGTTTTTCGTTTTGTCTCCTGTCAAGGACACAAAGAGCGGAGAAAACAGGAGACGAAAGAGTGGAGAAACCTGGTTTGCCAGCTACCCTGCTGGGAAATCACTCGCGCGTTGCTGACTCTGTAATAATCTTATCACTTCCTTCTAAGAACCCCATGTGTAGTCTGTGGATGTGGGAATTGTTCAGTAAATTGTTGTTTTCCTGTACATGTTGGAGAAAATCGTTGTTTTCCTGTTGATGTGTGAATGGCATCCGATGAGGGTTATTGAATTTACTGTCTGTTTTCCTGCGTTATTTATCGCCGCGTGTTTTTCTTTTACGGAAGAGAACATTATATCTCATTATACCATCATAGATCGCGATTGGTCGAAGGGTTAACAGAATCCACGTATATTATACAGGCTGTGATTAACATCGTAACGAAATCTGATACCACGTATTCAGTATATGATTCTGGAACCCCCAATGAAAGAAACATGAACAGGCGGAACATGATGTACCTCTAATATTGTTAACATCCCATAACCATGTTTCTTGCAAATAAACATATCTATTTCTATTTCTAAGAATTTTGAGATAGTCTTTAAAAAAAACACGATTTTGTACGCAGTTTTTATAACGAATAACGAACTATAAATACTGCAAACATAGCTAAGCGATTAGCTTTCTGCGCTACGTGCCGCGGGTTCGATCCCCGCACGGAGAAAATATTTGTATGATCTGCAGATAGTTGTTTCGGGTCTGGTTATGTGTGCATGTGACATGTATGTTTGTAAACTGTACCCTCGAAACAGGAGAAATACTAGTGAGGGGCATCGTTTAAAAAAAATAATCGTAAAATTTCTGAATAGATCAACGCATAATTCTAACACTGAGGGATCCATAATTATGTCCTAGATCCACAGTACAAGGTTTCGTTACGATGTCACTTAAACCCAGCATTTTAATAATAGACTTCGAAGTCCTAGTCTTTCTAGCAAAACTATTATTGTAAATAACTAGAAAAAGAGCTGTAACTTTTGAACGGCTGAACAAATTTTCATGAAACATGGCTAAGAACACTCGGGATAAAATTATCTATGACGCAAAAAAAACAAAACGAAAATCGGTTCATCCGTTTGGAAGCTAAGATACCACAGACAGATACACAGACAGACACGTTAAACATAAAACACCCCTCTTTTTTGTCGGGGGTTAAAAAGAGTTTCTTGTCGACTCTTCTCTAGGACCAATAAATACTATCGAACTGTGCACCGTACATGTATATTTTCAACATTTTAAAATAAGTGCAGTTGAAATAAACATACATAACTATCGTTATAGTTTTAACGACAATATATAATTATGTCATAATATACCTTTCGAGTCGGGTTTTTGTTACACCCTATAGAACAAAACCATTTTGTTCAAAACAATTTAAATTTTTGTCGATTCCAAAGAATTTGCGTTGAGTGATTTGGTATTTCTTTTATTGATCTAAAAAATGTTCCGCCTCCGACCGATTACATCTCGATTGACTGAATTCGTTGATTGACTGACTTTATCGTCAGAGCCTAACAAAGTGCTTTCCAAGTCTTTTTTTATGTAATTTTTGATACAATTTTTCAACATGAATGTGGTCGGCGTATTTTATTTTACAATAACGGTTACAGAATGGCAACGAAAAGTGGGTACACAGTTCCTGTAATGAATAGGATGGCAAGATAGGTCGATGACATTAATGTCTCTCTTTTTTCTGTCATGTTGGCACAGGCTATTACCTCCTCCGGGGTCGCGAGCGCACAGAGTGGGGACTCTATTGCGCTCTCACTGAACCGACCCCCGAGAAGACAGCGCGCACCGGTTGGTACTGCGCGCCGTGCACCGTACAGCGAGGGTACCGGGGGGACCTCTTTACAGTCTCCCTCCCCGAGAAGTGCCTTAACAGGTGTGGCACCGTGGTGGCCTTCGAAGCGGTCCTCTAAGAGTACCCAAAGCCCACCTGCAGGTGCCGAAACGGACCACCGTGGTGAGTTTGGGCGGTAGGTATCCGGCACACCCCTCCCCCCCCCCATGCGGATGACAAGCCCATGAGGGTTCTCAACATGGTAATAAAAAAATGCTATCTTCCTTCATGTGTTATTTCTATAAATTGTGTCTCATTTTGTTGTACCCAAATAACGTTTTATTCTATTCTATTCGTGATATCAAGGCTGACTGCCAAGGATGTGCCAGATGAACTCAAAATTGGTCACTCGTGAAGCCACTGATCTAGCGCCGGATTAGCAAGCTCGTCGCAAACACCTGGGGGCTTACAAAAGCTATGAATAATGTTGATGCTGATCCGTTAAAATAAGTATGGCCTTAATAAATTGGCCTCGTATAAGACCGTTCAACAAAAATCCGCAAATCCTCACAAAAATTGACAAATTTGGCGCTAGTGAGAGCAATCTAACTTTTTAGCCGACTTCAAAAAAGGAGGAGGTTCTCAATTCGACAGTTTATTTTTATTTTTATTGTGTCTAGGTACTCTCGGTTTCGTCCCATTTAAATTTGGTGAAGATCTGATGAAGACCTTCGGAGATATAAAATGGAACTCTTGAATGAATAACAGCATATCACTCGCAAATACTGTAATCGCATGTTTATGTATTGTTTATGCCACTCAAAATAGAAAAATAAAATAAACTTTAAAAAAAGCAAAAACCGACTTCATAAAACTAAAAAGTATAAAATAATATCTTATAGAACTTAACACCTTCTGAAGTCGGGGCCTATAACTCTTCAATGCACCTAGCTTAGCAGTGGCCGACTTTAGAAGCTGTTAAGGTTTTTAAGACAATTATTTTATACTTTATTTTATTCTTTTTAGTGCGAACATTAATAGGAATATTATCAGTGCAAGTTGTGATAGCATGGCGGTACAGGGTGTTTTGTTCATTTCACGGTTGGTCTGACTTTTGAGACCAGTGGCTTCAAGTGCTCGACTCGATTCCTAACAATGAGCAGAAATAATAGGGAGAAGGCGTTCACTGTTAATTGAGCGGGTGTGAATCCTTGACCTCATAAGTGAACCTTGTTATGTTAACTTCATAATTTTGGTCTAAATTAGTCAGGTAAATATTGTTATACTTGAGGGCCTAATGTGAGCTCTCTCAGGAATTCTGTTTTTTTTAGGATATATTATTATACACTCTGACTTTTCAGATTCATGTGTGGATTAGAATTTGATTATCACTTGCGATAACGGTGAAGGAAAACATCGTGAGGAAATCTACACATCTGAAAGGGCCTCATAAAGTTCTCGATGGTGTGTGTAGTCCACCAAGCCGTACTAGGCCAGCGTGGTGGACTAAGACCTAACCCTTCTCATCCTGAGAAAAGGCCCGTGCCCAGCAGTGGGACAGTAATGGGCTGAATTTATTTCAACGTATTTGTTTACGCAAATTCAATAAAATACTATTTTGTATTTATGATTATAATTTAATTTAGGAATGAATTTATTTATGTCACAGTCATTTGACGAATAAGTCTGCTATATTTTGTTTTCAATAATATTTTCACCATCCGCGCCGATGACGCCGATGACGCCGCCGCGGGCATCGGCGCACACATCTAGTACCTATCAACAAAACAATAAATATGTACATTTTTATTTTATTTCGCTACATTCGAAAGATTTGACAATGAAATCTTTAAGGATCTTACGAACACCTTTTACAAAAATATTCGGTCGACACAATACCTACTCTATTTATAAAAAGGAAAAGCCCTAAAAGGCTTTGAATGGGCTCGTATTGTTTGCCGATAGATGGCGCGCGCTTAGGTTTCAAAGTGACGGATGATATCGTAACGAGATACTCGCTTTGTTCAATGTACACCCGCCCTTACCACTAACAGGGTGAAGGAAATATTTTATGATACTTTCCTTTCTGTTTGATTTAGTTTTATGATTTTGAGCAAAAAATATAGATACATTGTACAGCGAGTAATTTTGTGATAGAAATATGAATGTTTGGATATTATTCTGAAGTTTGTTACTCAAACACTCTGTTTAAAAATGTAATAAATGGGTTATAATGGGTAAATAATGGGTTTAATTTTTATTCAATTTTGATTTAAATTTAAATGAATGTATTTTATTTTGAATTTTAATTAAGTAGTGTTTTTATTTTTATTTTATTTTGATGTTTAATGAATGTATTTTGTTTTATTGTTATTTGTGATACATGTGATGGATCTCTGTTGTCTTTGAATAAATGATTGATGATTGATAAAGAAAGAAAGAAAGAAAATAAATTTATTAGACATCACAAAAACCAACACACAATAAAATAAAATAAAAAATCACTAAAGATTACGCACACAGAAAGGATAAGACATAAACAATTAAGATGTACAACAACAATAACCGACGTTAACAGGATACCATGACAGACTGAAAAAAAAACTCATGTCCCCATAAACTAGCGATAAAAACCAGCATACTATGAACAGTATACATTTTAAGCCTTACCTTATCACCGTCCCTTTCAATGTATCAGAAAGGGCAACACAAGTAGCACCAGTTATTGTGCTCAAGGGCAGCTCCATCATTTGTCAGAACCTCAACCTCCGGGAATTAGGTTACAAGGTCGAACACCCTTGCAAGTAATATATAGGATGATCGCTAGAGTGAATGAGGTCTTATCTTGTTTTAGAACTAGCAGAAGTTTCTGTATTGTTTATGGTAAGCTCGCTAGTATAGTAAGCGTTTTAAGTGATTGTTGTATAAAGTTTCACTATTTTGTTTTATGAATGAAAACTTGGTAAGTGATATTTTTTTGTGGAAAGAAGAATTCGACATCGAACTCGAACTTTTAATATCACTTCGGAAGTACTTACTCGGCTTCGCCATATCCGCCCCCTAATTACCGATGTAGCAGACAGTTTGCGACAGGCGTAAATCGCGAAGTAATTGCTGTCAAACATCACTTTGGTATTATCTACGTATTTGCCGATAGCGAAGCGACAGCCACCGCTTACGGGTTCGCCCTCTGACGGACAATAAACGAACTAAAAAGTGCATACTTGGCGCTGCAAACGCGACAAGTAGCCACAGATGGAGGAATGCCGTACATAATACGAATTTGTATGACAGTTCGCGACCGATCACGCCCCGTCTTCTGTCGTGTCGTCTTGTGTGCGTCGTGGCTGTCGGGTCGCTATCAGGTGATGTTTATGTAATTAGGGTGCCGGTTCTTCCAATATTGCTCTGCCATCAATTACTTTTTTTTACGCCCGGGCAGTAATGTACTACTGTAGTATCTTCTTGGACTGTCAGTATTACTCGGTGCTGCCACTTAATTAATTTAATTATGTTTTGTTTAGCAGAACAACTTTGAGTATAGATACTCAAAGCAGAACAATGATAATTTTTAGTATTAAGTGATCTTGGTGTAAGTTTATTTAAGTTTTGTGCGTCATATTGGGCGTAAAAATAAAAACTTTTTCTTTCTTTCTTTCTTTTTTAGGTACCTACTGTGCCATACAAAAATAAAATGAACATTTAGAGCAGGGATTCCCAAAGTGGTCGATATCGACCCCTTGGGGTCGATATCGGTTTCCTAGGGGTCGACATAAACGAAAACTTATTTTGGGGGTCGACGAGGTCTAAAAATCGACCCCTATTAAATTAACACAAGTTCTTATTTAAAACTTTCAAGATAGGTAGGTAGGTACTGCATTGTTGAGAAAATGAAGTCAACTTTACTCACTTAACCAAGTGCAAAGTTTTCCAATTGGTACCTTAGTACCTAGGTATTTTTTATCAATAGGAAAAAACTAAAGATAGGCCCCCTTATTCATAATAGTCTGCTTACTTAAAGCATTGCTAATTCTCACTCTGTCTTCTTCTATTGACCTAAGTCAGAATGAAAAATAACACTCTGTAGCAGCTGTTTTAAATTAGCGGCCATTATGAATAAGGGGGTTGATCTTAAAAGTAGGTAATATGGCCATGGGGGTCTGAGGTAACAGTTCATTTTGGAAAAGGGGTCACTTGTCCAAAATAGTTTGGGGATCCCTGATTTAGAGTGTAGGTCCTACTAAAAATTACACTAAATTACCAGTCAAAATTACCCCGAAAGTAGTTGAGCTTCGCGTGCTGCCGGAACAAACAAACCAGCTGGTGTTCCGATTCACGTGGCGACTTGGAAACCTTCATTAGTTACCGTTACTTTGCACGAAGTTTGTAAGTGGTTGATAAGATTTTTTTTTTGTTTATTATGGACATCCAACAATTACACTCTATACCTACATGGTTAACAGTAGCTGCAGTAGTAGCAGTAGCAGTAGCAGTATCTTGGTATATCAGTGCGTAACTAACTACGTAATCCACTCGTTACACACTCGAATAGAGAGTACCTACGACATTATTAAATAATAATAGAAATTAATAGATCTTAGGTATTCTAATAATACTAAATTTTATACATGGAAAATACGGTTAATCATCTATTTTCTCGATTATTTTAAGTAGATCAATGCGGATTTTGTTAGCTGACAAAGAAAATAGTAGGTACTATTCGAAAAAAATGTATTTATTGGACGTTTTCCCGTATACTGAGCAGAATTTAATTGAATTTATGTGTTAGGTAGAAGCGACACGCTCCTGGCTTCGCACGGATTCACGTTCTCTACTATCCTTACATTAAATATGAAAATATTATACATGTAAACCTTCCGTGAAAAATAATCTAACCGATGGTGAAAACCGCATCAAAATCCGTAGCGTGGTTTAGAATAGAATAGATCTTTATTTCATGTAAACCAGATACAGGCACTTATGAAATGTCGAGACTCTAGGTGCACGGTTCCAAATAGTAGATCCTATGGAGAAGAACCGGCAAGAAACTCCATGGTAACTCTTTTCAAATAAATCTTGACAATCTTTATCAGTATAATGTTGTGGTAAGAGCTGCGAGAATAATGCAATTCAATGCGAATACAAATAAGACTAGGATAATAATGAATTGCCTCTGAATAAGATTGCCATGGCACTTACGAGCTGACCAGCTAGCTTATCACGATGCACGCTCGTAATCGGACTCGACTCAATTTTGACACTACAACAGTGTTCAATGCGCTGCTTCAATTGTCGGGCGGAGTGGTTTCAAAAGCATACCGCACAATGTAGTTTGTTGGACTGTCAAAATTGAATCGATTCCGATTGCGACTGTGTATCGTGATTACCCTGCAGTTCCGACAGACGGCACCCGTTCACGAGCATGACGCATGTGTCAGCCTCGCCAAGTTTAAGAGGAGACGCGGAAAGCGACTTTATTTTATACTATATAGAGATTAGGCATAGGTATGTACTTAAGTAAGTGTGATTAGAATAGCGTTAACTCAAGTAACACGCATAGAGCACTCAGTCAAGTTTCACGTAAGGGATCATCCATAAAGTACGTCACACTAATTACATAATATTTTGACCTCTCCCCCGTCCTTGTCACAGTTGATCACATTTGTGAGACTCCCTAGTGTGACGTCACATATTTTTTAATTTTACATCAAGAAATTATTAAATTAAAACAGTAGTTCCGAAATTTGTTTTATTTCCATTTAAATTATTTTTTATTTTTTAATATACAATAAATCAATTGCCATACAGATAGAGTTGGAAATATTTTTAAGTTTTTCGTTAATAGTTCAGCATTTTAACACTTAGATGTATTAGATTTTGAAATTTGACGTCACAAAACTTAGGACCCTTCCCAGCCCTTGTCACATAATGTCACACTTCATCGACCCCCTCCCGCCCCTTCACGTGTGACGTACTTTATGGATGGTCCCTAACGAACAAACTCGTTTGTAGACAGCTGATTGATAAAGTCACGCCTCGAACATTAGTTTTCAATAATGATTAACATTTTGAAACGTGGCACTTTGGCATGTTGTATTGTTTGGTCACAGTAACAATACACCACTTATTGTGGGTACAATTTAAAAACATACATGTCACTTACACACTCACCCAGACCCGGAAAAACTATCTGTAAGCCATAGGTATATAATATAGGTGTATATAATAGTGTATATATATTATGTACTGTATGTTATATAAAAATTTATGTATAAATAGTTATAAGTAACTATGCTTTACTTTTTTTTGTATCTATCTATCTTGTCCGTGCACCTACCATACTTTTTTCTCTGCATCACCCTTAGGTTGACTGGTAGAAAATGCCTACGGCATTAAGTCCGCCTCTGTACTTAGTGCATAAAGTATAAATAAATAAATAGGTACATTTGTTCCGTGCGGAGATCGAATCCGCGGCACCTAGCGCAGAAAGCACATCACTTAGCCACTCCGCCAACTGTGCCGTTATTTTTCAGTATATAATACCTTCTCGTAAGAATAGGTAGAACAAAAAATATCTAAACAAAAACTGTCTCAAAAGACATTAGAGCGACATAAATTCTCTTGACAAAATAAAAAACGGCGCGGCAAAGCCTTAAATTCAACGTAATCTGTTGTTCACAGTTCCGGCGACTACGCACGCAACCTTACTTATACCTATTAAAGTAGTAGGTACCTACAGTCAACAACAAAAATTAATTAACAGTTGAGATTGTAACATCAATATTAAAAAACCGGCCAAGTGCGAGTCGGAATCGCGCACAACGGATCCAGCAGGAACTATAAAAACGAGCAAAAAAAAATCATGTTTGTTGTATATTTATTTAATTCTATTTTTTTGTATTTGTTGTTATAGCGGCAATAGAAATACATCATCTGTGAAAATTTCAACTGTCTAACTATTACGTTTCATGAGATAATACAGCTGCACCTTGGCTTTATAACAATGACCAAGCAACTTAATATTTTTTCTACATTTACTAGAACACAGGATGCCGTAAATGTTATCATATTAAATGGAACCACGTATTTATTATCACTTTCTGTGACCGTACACAAAAAAAGCAATCAAATCCAGTCAGTAGTTTAACCACAGGAACTAATCAAAAATTTCATAATTTTACACATATCACGATCTCTAGGCAAAGTTTAAAAAGTCTCCAACTTATTCTAATCAAAATTATTTTTATTCACATGTGTAGAACAGATAAAGGTGACATAAATTTCTGCTTCAATGTCCCTTCACCTAGACGAGTGATACCACAGAAAAAAATATTGCAAAAAAGACTTGCGTAAAAATCGCAGAATTTTTTAGTACGGCTTTAGAACATGATCCCAATACGTAATTTCATTTAATGTAATAAAATCTGTGACACCTGTATAAACTTTTGTCGCTGACTGTACATAAGCATGTACAGTCAGCAACAAAAGTCTATGTCACATAAGTCTAAACATTGGGGGTGGAAATTACATCACTCGGAATGTCTTTGAGTGCAAAAGTGTTTCCAAATTTAAAAATAGATTTTATTATTTGCCGATAGGGAACTGCGCTCTTTGCCTGCGCCTGAGCAGACGATACTCATTATACTTATTGCATAATGTGTATTCTATACAAATAAATAAAATAGAAGTGTCTGTTTGTAATGTCAAAATAACAGCTTTTACAAAATACATATGAAAGTAGGTAAAAAAGACGGTAAATATAACAAAAACAATTATTAAAAAAAATGTATTTCTGTCTGTCGGGTGGCCTGATTTTGACGGGACTTTTACTGGCAGTTAGATAATGTCATAAGGAGTAACTTGGGCTACTTTTACTGTTAATTTAAACAAAAAAATATTTTAATAAATTCCACGCGGACGAAGTTGCGGGTACAGCTAGTAAATACTAGTTATGCTAGGTCCTACATTTTTAGTCCCCTTCCCTTTAGAGTTATTGTACTCATCATTATGAACAAATTTTAATACGGGACCAACCCTGAAATCGCGATATTAAAATTAAATGTTCCCATCATTTAGTCGAGCAATGTTGAATTTTAATTATGGAACAGCTGATTTTTTTTCGCGATTTCAAGTGTGTACCTTAGTAAAAGTTGTTCATAATAATGAGTACATAACCCTTTAAAGGGATCGGGAGTAGAAAGGTAGGAGCTTATACAGGATGGCGCAAATTTGCTATCTATCCCCTAGAAAGCAGCTGCCTTTGTTGAATTAATCTGTAGAATTTAGGCCAGTCCAAAAACAAGAAAATTTAATTTTGAATTCTTTTACGTTTTTCCTGTGCCCGCAACATAGGCCCAACCTAATGAAGTACCTCTTATTTTTTTTATCGAATAGAATTTTGTAATGACCGGACCGAAAAACTCCGGGAGTCGTATTTCAGTAATTGCCTCGAATAGCTCGAATAATATTTGAGGTATAATTTCTGTTTTTGTTGAACAATTTTCATGATTGAAATCTGTTCTCTAATTGCATTCATGTAATTTGTAGCATGATATTTTGTAGGTACAAAATATTTTGCATTTATCTAAAAGGAATAATTTATTTGCTTAAGTTTATCAGCATGCTTCATTTATTATCTATTATATAGTGCAATGCCCTACGGAGTGCATGTGTGTGTAAGGCCCTTGCCCACCACCATATACATTATACAGGGTGACTGGTTGAACGAAGGAAACATTGAAGGAGGGTATTGTACTCATCATTATGAACAAATTTAACAATGGGAGCAAATCTGAAATCGGGAAAAAAAAATCTGCGTCATACATTTCGTCGACGAAATGTATGGACGCAGATTTTTTTTGATGATAATGATGAGTAGGTATAACCCTTAAAAACCTAATGTGTATAACCTCTTAAAGGGATCGGGGCTAGAAAGGTAGGACCTTATATGATTAATAGTGTAGAAAAATGCGAAAATGGGACACAAATAGGTACCTATTTTCGTATCACTATGAAAAATTTATTTTTTTATCGAAACTATTTTAATCGGGTATCATCTTAGCTATGTTTCATGAAAATCTGTTCAGCCATTCAAAAGTTATAACTCTTTTTAAAACGTTTTTATTAGCTTCACCTGTAACTAACTTTACTTACTTACTTAACTATGTAAAAAAATCTTGGAAGTTAAATTTGACCCACTTCCCGGTTTCCGATTGAGCTGAAATTTTGCATACACGTTTAGTTTGGATGACAAAAGCGTTTTCTTTAGTTTTTTTTTTAAACTGTAATATTATTTATTCTAGTTGGATTCGGGGGTTTTTAAGTTAGGTTATTGAATGTCGTATATCAATTAGTCAAATAACAATAAAAGTAAGATTCGAATCAAGACGCGAGTTTACAGAATAGCCCTGCCGAACATATTTAAACAAATACCCACAGACCTCAAGTTATCTAGCTATTATTACTCTGTGTATCACCTTACCAACACTGAGTGATGCGGTGTGGTTCGCTGGTACCTAACGAACCTGCCCGCAGCTAAATTGATTGCCTAACGACGTATGCCACTTTGTCAGTGACAGCGCTGCATATCTGTATGGTGATGGGCATACGGGATGAACTATAAAGTACTTCGAAAAAAATGGTATTATAATAATAATAAATTTTATTTATTTAGGAACAAGTCCCAATACAAAAATTACAAAAAAAAATTGCCAGGTACGCCAAGACTTTTTACGCGACTTTTGGGAATCAACGTACCCAAAACGATAACTTTTACCAGCTAATATAGTGATATAATAATATAAACAATAATAAAAGGATATCTGGTGAGCAAATGCTGAGTTGGCAACCCATTCGGTACTGGCATACCGACAGCACATTGTTTTTAATTGTTAGGTACTTTTTTTAAGTTTGTAGTTGTACACTGCGTTGTCTGATGTCTAGTCCGAGTAAATGATTTTCCTATCTTTCCTTAATTGGCAAGGCGCGGACGGCCGGACATTGGTAGCATATTCGTAAAAAATCGGAAATACAGAAATTGCCGAAGCGTTTAACTTTAAACATAGGTAGTACTGTACTAGAATCGTTATCACGTAATAGTAATGACGTCATAAATTACAGCTACGTACATGTCGTACATGTAGGTATTAGTTTGTGACCCGAATCCCTATTCAGAGCGTTTAGATTTCATGTCAAAGAAAAGTGGTTTTAGTTAAGTATATGATAATAAATTCTGTATAATCTCAGCTTTCCAACAGTATATCATTTTTATTAAATAAATATAGCAAACAAGAATAATTTCATGTTTTATAACCTAAGTCGTAATAAAAAATATAACATGAAAATCGTTCATTGCGTTGGAGGGGAGCCGCTACTAGGAAGGCTGTAAGGCGAGCACGGCAAAAAAGGGACGAAGGGGGGGGGGAGAGAGAGAGAGAGAAAATCGGGGACAAAACTATCTCTTTACCGTTTTCTCTCTCCATTTTTCTTTTTTTCTTCTGTCAAGGCAAATTGGGAAGGTGTTCAGCAAATGCTGAGCTGGTAACCCTTTCGATATCGGCGTGCTCGTCAGTGCAGTAAAATCTCGTGTTTATTTTTTATTCGTGTTTGTTATTTTTTGTTTCTTTGTGATCTCTTTGTTTCAATTTTTATTTTTTATGTAGGTACTGACAATTTATGTTCTGTATGGAATAAATGTTTTCTATTCTATTCTATTCTAAGGAGACATACGGAGGAGAAAACGGGTTTGTCCACGAAAAAGTCGAGGAAATACCCTTTCTTTAGGTACTCTTTTCTCTCTCGATTTTTCATTCTGTCTACTGTCAAGGAGACGAAGGGAGGAGAAAACGGGTTTGTCCACCCGCCGTGCTAGCCCTGAAGATCTGTGACGGGTTAAGAATTTACTAACTTTCGTTTCCTAGAGTAATTTCTAACTAGGAAATATAGAAATCTTTGGACTTTAACACGATAGGCGGGTATAAAAATACTGGTCAAGTGCGACGCGGAAATTGGGTTCCGTTATAACCATGAACTTACCAAGTACAAAAATTATATTTTTGTGTCTAAGAAACTGCACGCCTCACCTATCTAAAAAAATTACTAGATCTATTTTATTTTATTCTAATTTAGATTTTTTCTAAACGAAAAAGTAAAATCTTCTTAAATGAAGTTCTTGAGTATGTTCTTAAGTGTTTCTTAAGTGTAACCTGTGTATACATGTCTATCATCCTTATTTCCAATCGCGGGACTACTGGAAGAAATTTCTTTAGAAATAAGTAGTTCCATTGTGCTCATTCGTCTGTAACATTTTTATTACCATGTTTCCTTATGTGTACATAAATAAATAAAATAAATAAATAAATCTTATCTGCCTAAATCTAAATTTAATTCGTTAATAATTATTATTTTAAAGTTTTGAGATATTTTAGTGTAATATCTACATTGTTAATTAAAATTATATAAATAATCAAATAAATAATTGACAACCGGTCTAACCTTAGGGTATCAGTGTCTCCCAGTACCTAATTGGGTGGCGGAGGTCAGATGGCAGTCGCTCCGTATAAAATACTGATATTCAGCCGCATCTGGTTAGACTGGGAGCCGACCACAACGTAGTTGGAATAAAGGCCAGGCAGATGATGATAATCAAATAAATAATTATAATTTAAGTGAAACCGTAATTTGTGCATATGTTGTTAAAAAACGTTGCCCCAAATCTGAATCTGAAAAGAAAAGATATTTTTATGGTAATTCTTAAGACCCAATTCACACATAGAGGACGAGACGAGACAGCGGACATTGATGTGGCTCGATTACGATGTAGGTCAAAACTTGTTCTGTATAATGGTCTTAAATATGACCATGCATTTCTGATATGTTTATTAAAATGCTTCAAGCAAACAAATAAAGATCATTTCATTTCTATAAATAAAACGGCTTTATAATCTATTGTCATCTCTTTTCATTTATATTAAAATGACAATGACAGGTATAATTTATAAAACGTTTTCAACGTCAGTTGTTTTTAATAAAAGTACAACGCGTCGTTATATGTCTGTCATCTACGCGTAATCTGTGTTTGTCAGAAAACAAGTGACGTAGCAAGGACGCGACAGACATTTTTGTCGACAGATATTGACATGTCCTTGTGCGTGTCATGTATGCGCCAAGTCTACCATAGTTTATGTGAATCGGACTTTAGTTTAGTTTTCTGTCTCGTTATAGCATTGGCTACTACGTAGTATGATCACGGTCCTCGGTTCAGAGTATGAGTACCGGTAGGTGTACGCATGCAGTACATGTACCTACGAGTTTTAGCGCAGTGGTAGTTTATAGATAAATTTTGTATTTTATTGCTTTTAATCCTTTTTTTCTCTTTCTGTTTTGTTATTATTTAATGTGTTTTTATCATTTATTCTTTCGTTTTGTTTTGTTAGTTCTTTTTGCGTCTTCATCAAGCAAAAATAAATATTTTTTCTTTCATTTCCTTTTCGGTACGGAACCCTAAAAAAAATAAGTATCGGCAACCTGTCACGCAATTTCCTTGCATGCTTAGCGTGATAGCTAGATTGAGTGTTAAGTATTAATTATTTAAATATCACTAACTGCCCAATTACTGGGTAACAGGAACAAAAGGTAACGAATTAAAATAATATCCGCACTGGTGGATTTGTTATATATTATGTATTTGTTGGTTTAAGGACTATTTTAGAAATCTGTATAATAATAGTCCCGAATACTTATCATAACCAGATCCAGCAAGTCCCCTCTTATTATCTCCCTAACAACGCCTTAAGCCGGTCTAAGTCCCACCATGGGGAGCCTTAGCCGTGTGGTTAGTTAAAAATTAATTCTTGCCTGGCTGGAGGCCCTCTGGTCTCACCGCTTGACTGATTAGAGTAGAGAAGGCTCTCTGAGCCGCCTGCGGGACACATGAAAAGAAAGAAAGAAAAAAAAAAAATTGGTTGCAAAATTGAGGCACCACATGCAATAATAAAAAAAACAAGATCAAGAAAAACTAAAATAATCATACATCTATACAGGAAATTTTTTTATGTAGTGCGCATAATTTGTAGATTGATTCAGTCTCTGTTCCTAAATACAACCGCAGTATTGGGATTTTGGGATAGGTACACCTTAAAACAAAACGAAAATTCGACTTAGTATGGGGGACGCGCATAATATACTAGCGCAAGCCATATAAAATCAAATTTTTATTTCGTTTTGGAGCGAATTTTAGTTCTTCGGCTGCATTTGTGAGCGGACAATGAATCATACTGCAAATTTTGCGCACTACTTAAAAAAATATGCTGTATAAAGTATGTAGGTATGCGCATTTGTTCAAAAGTCGCCCTGTATAGACATAAAAATTCCCTCCTGGAAAACATGAAGCCCAACTATCAAAACCGTAGGCCACTCGGAAGTTTCACTATTCAATAGAACCTCGCTAGCTCAGATTAAAAACTAAACCTTCCATCCAAATCTCAACTCTATCTCCATCAAAAACGATTGAATTACGATAAATTTCGATTGGAGGCCTCAAGTTCGATATTATTCCAGCGAGTGAGCCGTATTTCAGAGCTATTTTACATTAGCCTTGCGACTTCGAATCCAGCGTACGGTTCACTAATAACAAAGGGACACGTGGGCGTAATAAGGTAAAACTTCTGGCTTACTCCCTCTGGTTGGGAGAGAACATACAGGCACGTATTGTGAACGGGACAGATAATGGATGGACCTACAGCACTAATTATTAATTAATCCCCGACAAAAAAGAGGGGTGATAAGTTTGCAGTGTGTATCTGTGTATCAGGCCTGTGGCAACGTAGTTCCAAAACGGATAGACCAATTTCAATGCAGTTTTTTAATTGATAGCTAGTTTAATCGGGTATCATCCTAACTATGTTTCATGAAAATCTGTTTTGCCGTTCAAAGGTTACAGCTCTTTTTCTAGTTGAAGTCGGGGGTTTTGACAGTTTGGTTATTTAAGCATAATTATGTTATGTATGGTTATACATTATAATGTTTAAGAATGACCTAACGAGGCAACCAAGGAGCAAAGAATTCTCGAAAAAAAAATGGTTCAAGCCGAGGCTCTTGCGTCAAAAATAAAAAAAATAAAAACATATTTAATGAATAGGTATGTTAGCAAATGAAGTCTGCTGTAATTTTATAAACAAAAAGAAAACGAACAATGTTAGATAACTTTTTAAGAGGTTCGAGACTGAAGGTGGAAAGAACATACCCTTCCCCCGTCGGCGAACGCGAAGATGTTATCCAGTAGTTTCGGTTAGCATGTTAGTTAAACTTAACAGCTTCCGAATCGGGGCCTTTAATTCTTCAATGCACCTAGCTTAGCAGTGGCACCGACTTCAGAACCTGTTAAGTTTTTTAAGAAAATTATATATACGTTTTATCAATAATCCATGTTAGACGGGATCAGTCAAACCACCAAAACATATGTTTACAATTTCCAAAACGTAATTACATATCGAAACTCGCGACGTAGCGTAACCGCAACGGTCCGTAGCGAACCGCAGCGGTCCGTACCAAACCGCCACGCGTTATTCAAGGCTATGGATCAGACGGACCCGGACAGAACAATTAATTTGCATATTTTTCTTTTCATCCAAATTAATTTAAAATTTGTAAGGGTTAATTAAGGGATTAAGGTAAATGGGCCTTCATTTATTTTGGGGTTAGATGGTGGAATGTGAAAGTAACCAACAGATTTCGTTGTTTGCTTTCTTTGTTGATTGTTGAGTGGCGGATCACGAGGCAATTAAACCTGAAGGTTACTCAAATTTGTTTATTTTTTAAGGTCGGGCAGACTTTCCTGGCTGTCACCTGATGCTAAGCGATCACCGTCGCTCATGAATATCTGTAACCACCACGGAATATAAAAAACAAGAGGAAAGGGCATTGATTTTTTTTTCTACGAGAAAGTGAAGTGTTTGTATGTAAAGTCACACATTCACAGCTCACAAAGAATATCAGAATCGAATAACGCGAACCTAAAAAACATACTATTTTCAAGTTTGCGTAGCTCCGCATATTTATTGGACACTTGCTTTTTGACGCATTTATGCTGGCATGCCAGCGAGACACTAGGTACTACCACCTTTTTTTACCCAACTGCGCGACGCAAAGGAAGGTAATGTGTTTATCAGCCTATGTATGGATGTATGTATGTTTGTTCCTTTGTGGCACTCTAGAGACCAAACGCGTGAAACGCACGACCAAACATAATTATAACATGCAGTTGGAGGCATCTAGGATGTAACGAACGCAGTAAAACATGCCTCCGACTGCATGTTATAATTTTTGATATCTAATACTCGGTTTTCTTTTTTCATCTTGTTTCCATCTTTTTAGTTCGTCTAATTTGTTTTATTGTGAAATGTTCCATATAATTATGTAAGTATTAATAAATAGTTTAAAAAAAACTAAAGAAAACGCTTTTGTCATCCAAACTGAACGTGTATGCAAAATTTCAGCTCAATCAGAAACCGGGAAGTGGGTCTTTAACTTCCAAGATTTTTTTACAAAGTTAGTTAGTTACAAGTGAAGCTAATAAAAGCGTTTTAAAAACGTACCTATACTTAATAATTTCAGTGCCTCACTCAACCTTTCCCTTTGCCGTTCGCATATTTAGGTATGTTTTAATATCGTAAAGGGCACTCGACCACAAGTCAGGGTCAAGTTGGGACACTCGACATTCGTATTAATCGCAGCCTCACATTTGGTTAAAAACTTCTACATGCCGAATAAAGGTGGGGGCTGACTTGTTGATACCAAACAGCAGTAATTTTTCAATTTGTTGCTGTGACGATTTTCTTGCATTTTAAATAAGTACAATTCTCGCCACGAATATTTGCTGTGTGAAGTTGCTTCGAGACACGTCACATCGAATCAGAATCGTAAATTTTGTCGTGCTTCTCGCACCGTTATTATAACATAATGGCAATTCCCGACTCCAACTAGAATAAATAAGTTTAAAAAAAAAAAAAAAATACACGTTTAGTTTGGATGACAAAAGCGTTTTGCTTTTGTCATCCAAACTAAACGTGTATGCAAAATTTCAGCTCAATCGGAAACCGGGAAGTGAGTCAAATTTAACTTCCAAGATTTTTTTACATAGTTCGTTACAAGTGAAGCTAATAAAAGCGTTTTAAAAAGAGCTGTAACTTTTGACCGGCTGAACAGATCCACAGATACACACTACAAACTTATCACCAGTCTTTTTTGTCGGGGGTTAAAAATTGTACTACACATAACAAGGTCAAAAGCCCCAAACCTCCGCAATTCTTCCGCCATTACTCCACTTGACACGTTCCTCCCCACGGAGCTATAGCGCTGAATCGCCGTTCAGTCCCAGCTTCATATAAATAGTTTATATCTCCTTAGAGTCTTCGTACTTACACTGTGTTCTTTTGTGATAGGGAATGGAATTTACATGTCTTTTTCTGGCTTGTCTGAGTTTAATTTATGCTGAGATGGGGGCCATTTTTGGTCTCGTCCAGGTTTCTTTAATTATTGTTTTTCTTTTCGTTTTATTTTTTATTTTTGTAGAATTCTTTACTTTACTTTTATTGAGTCCAGAATAAAACTTTTTTCATTCTTTTTTTCTTTCTTATTAGATTTTTTAAGTTTTTTTTTTCAATTGAAATCTATTTTATGTTTCATGAAAATCTGTTCAGCTGTTCAAAAGTTACAGCTCTTTTTCTATTTGGAGTCGGGGGTTTTTGACGGTTAGGTTATTCATACTGCCTAGGACTTTATGAGAATATTGTTTGTTTGAAAATTTATTTATTTAATCAACTTAACATGTACAACATTACAGTAAGCAACAATACATTACACAGCTCAAAACAAAAAGTAACAAAATAGGTAAAAACAAAAATCATAATTAACAATTACAGTAAACAATAGAAATATACAACACAAAATCAAACAGCTATTATTACTAAGGTACCTGGGGGGCTAAAAAGGCCGCTTTAGATGAATCACAATATGATTCATATTATGAATGTCAAAATATCTACTTAATTGACGACACTTAATGTCATCCGCATAAGGTTCATATTCAGTAATCATCTGTTTGACAGTTACTATGCAGATCAGTAGATGAATTGCTCAATGTGGCCTTTTTAGGCCCCCTGCTCATCTCTTATCCATCTCTTCACAGAATCTCAGAAATTGACGATACACATCTATCCCTCCCATCGCAAACAAATCACACTTTGGTGATGATGTCTTATGGGCATATTTATATGGACCAGTATAACAACTAATATACTTTTAAATAAATGTAGGAATGGAACGTAATGATAAGAATGATGATGCATCACTGTGGAAAAGAGATGAAGTATGTAAGTCGTAAAGGTGTGAGTGAGAGGACGAATGCATGCTAATATTGTATAGTGTGTGAGGATGGTTTTGAAAAAGGAAACAGTCATAGACTGTTCCGCTCCAGTTAACTGTATTTTGCTAAGACGATTAATAAACTCAAGATATAACTAAGAAATTCGCAGCTTATTTTACTAAGACAATAACCTGAATCCCACATAAATATAAATATACCTATTTATACTATTCATTACTATTACTATTTTAAATCTTACATTACTATTTTAAATCTTCGTATTACATTACTATTTTAAATCTTCGCTTCGCCGATGACATTGTACTTTTTTCTTCTTCGGCAGCTGAACTAGGCCTAATGCTCGAACAGTTGAGCCACGCCAGCCTCGAGGTCGGACTCACGATGAACATGTCTAAGACCAAATTAATGACGAACAGCATAGAACGCAACATAGAAATTGGGGGTGTGGGGATTGAATATGTCCATGAATACATATACCTCGGCCAAATAGTCTCCTTCCAGGCGAGACAAGATAAAGAAGTTGCTCGACGCACCGAAAATGCCTGGAAGAGCTATTGGTCGATGAAAGAACTACTGAAAGGACCTCTACCTCTTTCACTTAAAAGAAAACTCATGGACATGTGCATTCTCCCCACCCTCACCTATGGAGCGCAGACATGGTCACTAACGCTCCGTCAGAAGTCCGCACTCGGGGTTTGCCAACGAGCTATGGAACGAAGCATCCTGGGAGTCAAACTTACGGACCGCTTAAGAAACTCGATGCTTCGTTCCAAAACACAAATTGCTGACGTAGGCCAAACAGCTGCCAAATTGAAGTGGAATTGGGCTGGCCACATCTGCCGCATGTCGGAGGAGCTATGGGCTAAAGTAACCACAGAGTGGGTCCCGAACGGCAGGAAACGACAGCGCGGCAGGCCCAAAAGGAGATGGCGGGATGAGCTGGACATTTTCATAAAGGATTGGCCCCAGATCGCAACTGACCGTGAGAAATGGAAAGAGGGAAGGGAGGCCTTTGCCCTGCAGTGGGACATTACGGGCTCATAATAATAAATAATAATACTATTCATACCTGCATAATCTATAGACTTTTTATTCACAAGAAATATTTTTATATTAAAAAAATATAAGGTCATACTTACCTTTCTAATCCTTGATTACGTAAGAAAAACCTGACAGACAACAAACAATGCATCCCTTTCTCGCTTATAGAAGTTTTCATAAGAGGATACGGAACAGGACGTTTATTTACGACAGCAACCTGTCAACTGAAATCGCGTTACATCTTATAATGCATAATTTTAGAATATATCTATCAAAATATTAATAATAATGTATCGAACCTGGAAAAATGATTAAATAGTTCACACCAAAATCAGTAGGCTAATTCACGTAACTAAAGAAGTGCAGTTGCCGCGCAGTTGCAATAAAATATTGATCAAAATAACACATTTGGTAATCTTCTTCTTCTTTTTTCGTTATGGCAACTGAGCCGATGTCGACCATTCTGCCATTTGGTATCATTGAGATACGCTCGCGTCAAGTTCGAGCATCATTGCAATACGATCGGCGCGTCTTAAAATTAAGTGAATTAGCCCTCTGGGCTCCACGAGACAGGCTCGACCTAGTGTGGAGGCCACAGGACAAACATTTCCTTATCAAAATTAAATTGTTAATTAAGTACCTAGATTTATAAGGAAATGTATATAAATAACTTGTATTTTTTTGGTAATAAATGATTTATCTTAAATGATTTATCTCAAAAATTTATCTAACATAATTATTAGATAAATTTTTATTTTTTTATATTAGGCATATTATGCAAAATAGCAAAAAGCTGGAAAAAATATTGAAATTACCATCACAAGGTGGAGCATCCCCCTTAAGCGTAAAATATGTAACATCTCCAATCCAATTATCTCAATTAGCGTTAGGAATTACAAGAACGATATTCGGTTCGTCCCGAGTCAATGATAAGTGCCTACAAATTGCTGCCGATTCCGGCTCTCGATGTTCAATCATTATTCGATATAATAAAAATATTTGGATTGCCCTGATTCTTTGAAACGTTTTTACTTTTCAGGTCCAGTTCAGTTATGGTAAACATTTTTTAATAGGTGTTAAGGCGATTTAATTTAAAAAGTGTAGTTTTCAATGTTACCTCACAATTATATTTTCTCCCACATGCTTGGAAATAATAATCTAACGACACAACACGCCAGCAATTTCCAACACAACAATAATAGAAATTGCTGGACAGTTATTTTATTTTTAAATTAATTCTTTTAGTTCCAGCAAAGATTTTTATGCACACACTAACATAAAATGGTTAAATATATATTATTGTGGCTATTATTGTGACGTATGTAAAACTATCTCAACTCATTCATACTTTTTTAAATATGCTTATTTCTAAAAATAATCACTTTGGGACCTAATAAAGAGCGGAATTTAGATCAGGCCGTCACAAAGTTCTATGAAAAAGGTCCGAATAAATATTCTAATTATAGACAAAATTATTTATGCTGGATATTTGAGACATTTTTAATAATCATTGACCGGTAAGTGTATAAAATGTTATTAAGAAATTATGATGTGTTGTTTATGTGTTATTTTTTACGCTTAAATATTAAATATTGTTGTATTTTTTTCCTGTATTCACCTGCCAGGTTTTTATTTAAGTGCACACAGGGATTTCTTTTTTTATTGTCACATTTTACTGTTTTTGTTTTAGTGTTATTTTATCGTGTACCTACATTCAAATACGATTGTAAAATTGTTTGTGAATAAATGAAATGAAATTATTAAATATTTTAGGGTTATTGAAAAATATCCTACAGAAAGCCCACCTCCCTAATAGTGTCACAAACAGTCACAACAATATTTTACCCCCGTACTTTTCAAAGCACGTCCCACACTTGCCAATTTGACCAGTTTCATTGGACTAGGTCACCTTGTATAAATAGTGAATCAAAAAAGGCACCGGTCACGTACTGACCCACTGTTTACCTATAACCGGGACTACCTGCGAACACACCCTGTATGTTTGATCTTTGAACTTCAATGAAGGTTAGAAAGGTAAATTGAATTTCCTTGGGTAGTATACAGGGCGGGTAATTGAGTTAAAAACTTGAACGTAACAAAATTGTATTAAAATTATGTTGGCACCAATCTCTAAGCTTTAAAAATTTCTTTGTTGCATGTTATCGTAAAAATTAGAATAAAAAGAGAAAATGATATAATATTAGTTAAAACCGCAGCCAATACGAGTGCATACTAGATGTGTGCGCCGATGCCCGCGGCGGCGTCATCGGCGTCATCATGTGTAGGTATGCATACTTTATCGGCAATGTACATTTTAAAGGATAACTCTTGTAAATGTTTTTTATTGTTTTTATTCATGTTTAGAATAGAATAGAAAGCATTTATTCGATACGGGACATAAATTGTCAGCACAAAAAATTAAATAAAAATTGAAACAGAGATCACAAAGAAACGAAAAAATTATAAAAAATAATAACAAACACGAATAAAAAATAAAGAGGTTTTACTGCACTGACGAGCACGCCCATATCGAAAAGGTTACCAGCTCAGCATTTGCTGGGTGTGGAACACCCAGCGCTGGTTTGTTTGGTGTGATATAGTGAAAAAAAATACCTTACATTCGGTATAATTATGACACATTACCTAATTCTTTTCTATATGAGAAAAAAAAAAAAAAAAAAAAAAAAACAAACTTGTATAATTAGTCATTTCGGGATACCATTTCATTCGGTGGGGGCGTCGTCGATACCATAACTTAATCCGTTACACGTATAAATCGTATGTCAATTTGTCAAATATCAACCGACACACACTTGACTCGTACAGGATTTTTTATTTAGTTTTTTGTTATTATTAATTTAATGTTTTCTCTCTGTATGTAATATTCTGAGCGAGTCCGAAAAAAAAAAAAAAAAACTTTCTTTCAATAAAAGTGAGATTCAAGTCGACATGTTCTTACAGAGTTAGCTCCCATGAAGAAGAATAAATGTCTTCTTTATTACCATTTCAACGTAGTACTGGATTGTTTGCAATAAATATTACTTTAGACAACTTGCCTGTTTAAAATTCAAACAGTAATAACGAAAACAGCTTCGAGTTATTTTTACGCGAAATATAACTCTCAAATAATCACAAATAACTCTCAGTCATAAACATTTCAATTTTGTTTTAAATTAGTTTGTTAATTGAAACATAACTTTTTGGATTACTGCGGCGACAAACCCTTCGACTTGAAATACTAAATAAAAACCGATAGAAAAGGAGGCGACGATTCGATGGCTTTATGTAAAAAAAAAGTAAAAAATACTTAGAACAAATGGTTCTGTTTTTACTCTTCCCGCTTGCTGCCTTAAAACGTAAAATTGCTAGTTTTTTTCTTCTTCTTAGGGCCATTTTCACCGACAAGATAACAGACGATTAGGACATAATCGGTCGTTTACAGTGAATGTCTGTACTAATAAACGGCTGATTTCAGTTTAACCATCTGTTATGTCGTTAATGAACTAACATGGCTCTTAGTAACGTTCTTTTATCCGTAATTTAGGTAATACAATAATTAATTATTACAGTGCAATTAAAGTACACCTCGACGAAGAAATAGTTACCAATTTCTTTACCATGAAAGGCTGACAGTACTCAAATTAGAATAATATTCAAGAAAATCGCCGTATTTTTCGTAGTACAAATATTTAAAAAATAGGCTTATTTTTAGAGTAAGTAATCAAGTATCCAATTGAATATTCCTTTCATAGCGTGAAAATTATACGTTCAATTACGATGCTGTATCAATTAAAAACAAATTAGCGTAAGTTATCTTTCAATTAGACTCCTGCGCTACCGTCTAGCATAATTACCGTCATTATGTTAAAGGTGGAGCTACATTATTAGAACTTGGCCAACATTTGTGCCGGGGCAATGAGAGAAATAGGCAAAAAAATAAGTTCAAAAACGAAAACCCGACTAGATGGCATACGACTACGGCTATCCACTGAACATCACTATGAATATGTGTTAATATTTTCTTCTTTCATACCTTTTCAGTAGTCGGGTTTTAGTTTTTGAACTTAATTTTTTTTTTCAGATCCTCGAGCCGCTGCTGTTGATATGTATATTTTTGAAATGTGCTAATTAAGCCCTTTCATATGATACCCAACACGGCATCATCAAACAATTTTTTTTTTAGTTCGTTCCTTTGTCTTTTAAAGGGCGCCATATTAAATTTCATGTGACGTCACATAGCCTATAACCAGCGGACAATCAAGATGGTTCCAACGATGCCTCATTTCTTGAATTATGATAAGTAGTTCAGAAGTTATGAGGGAACAGATGAACATACATACATACCGGTCAAACATATAACCCACTCCGTAGTCGGGTAAAACAGGTAGGTAATACAGGATGTAAGTGAGATCGTAATAAAAATTGATACCGTGGATTTAGTACATCATTCTGTACTGTAGGTGGACAGCGGCAGACTAGCTGATTGTTTGGACGCACTCGCGCCCCGCGTCCCGCGAACCACCAGGAGGGCCAAGCTTACAGCGGTTTACCTATAATGGTGGGTCTTTTCGGGAACCCTCAGAAGGCCACGCCAAAGTTCACCACAGAGTGTGCCGACTCGTATTAATTGCACCCAAATTGTAATGCATGTTTTTTTAGTCATCTCTTTTTTTTATGGCATAAGGGGCAAACGAGCCTACGGTTCACCTGATGGTAAGTGCCGCCGCTTATGAACATCCGAAACACCAGAGGAGTCACCGATGCGTTGCCGAGATTTTAGGATGGTGTTAGGAAAGGGGAGGGAAAGGAGAAGGAAGGGGACTGAGGGAGGAATTGGGCCTCCGGCGCTCCACACTCACCGAACGAAACTCAACATTATGCATTACGGCAATTTAGCGTCGATATTCTGTCGTGTGTGTGTGTTTGGAACCGTGCATCTATAGTCTCGACATTTCATAAGTGCCTGTATCTGGTTTACATGAAATAAAGATCTATTCTATTCTATTATGTGGTGTGTTTTGCATAATGTGTTGTGATAATTTTTATTATAATTTTTTCTCTGTGCATTGTGATGTCTAGTATCTGGTCCGAATAAATGTATATCAAATCAAATTATTTATTTGGTTAATACAGGTAGGTATAAACAGATGTTACAAATAAATATAATGTACTCTGTATCATTACCTAATAAGGTGTGCAAATATTAATATTATTGTTAGTTTAATTAGATCTTAATAACATTATAAAATTACATATCAGAATAACATTACAAAATTATTATACTCAAGAGAAAAAAATTAAACAAGCAATATTAAAATAAAACAAATTCCGAATACTACAAGTGTTAAAAAAATAAATGTCAGATGAATCATACATGTGATAGACTTAACAATCAAATAAATTAAATTAAAATATAGGTCCAAATAAAAATAAAAATGTATTTGCGTCCTTCCTTTTTAAAAGGCGATGCAGCATCGATGCAATTTCTAAATCGCCGATGCCAAAAGTATAGAGTGTGCTATCGCCCTTATATACAGACAAACAAACAATAATATATCCATATGGCACAACATAGCATTTGAGACTGAAATTACAATCTCCAGTTTAAATGCCCTTAGATTACGACATAACAGTCCAGCTGTTAAGACGTAAAGCGAGTTAATGTGCGTCTATTACTTTGAGAAAGGGACGCACATATACCAAGCGTATAGCTCTGTCCTTTTCTAATTGCGAATAACATTGGTAGAGGGGTAAACACTTGATAGTAGCAGTTCCATTCCAGATTGTTTAGGTTATTATTTCGCTCTGTTATAATGGGAAATGTAGTTACTTAAGTTAAAAGTTAAATGAAACTACTAACTACTTTTTACAACCTTTTATTTAACTTTCAATGTTTGTATGTAGATAAGTAGGTACCTATGTATGTTTTTTTGTTTGTTTAAGTAAAATCTTGCAACCGAATTTTGAACCATTTTACCCAACCGATTTTGCTGAAATTTTCCATATACCTTTAGTTTTCGTGATAATGCAATGCAATAGGTAGATACATAATATTGTAACATTTTCAAAATGGCCGCCGCCACAAGATGGCGGATGGTGTATATTTTATCAACCCTGTTATTATAGATTACACATGAAAGACCTTGAAGAATAGGAATTAAAGTAAAAGTTTTTTTTTTTAATTTCAACTGGGGCTTTGCAAGCACTTTCAAAACGTGATACATGTAAAAGCTTGTTTTTATAAAAAATGTGTTTTGACTATTTATTTATAATATTTCACACTATTTTACGATTTTGTCACATGCCTCTATGACAAATAAATGTTTTCTTGTTTTTTTTCATACACTACCATTTGTAATCAAAGCTAAAATCAACATAAAATAACCCCAAAATCATTTTATAGATCTACCCTCAACTGCCCACTTGTATAATATGTTATCCCAACAAAAACATTAAATGTAAAAAAATGCCAAGTCTCTCGATGCAGTCTTTCCATCGTAAAAAGTTTTGAGATCTCATAGAAGCCAAGTCCTATTCAAATTATTTTGTAGTTATAAATCAACATTTAGTAATTGTATCAATAGTTTTCTTTATATTATAATTATAGTGACTTGGCAATGAGCACAAGAAGAAACAAATAAAACGGCATATTTGGAGGAGTTGAAAGTCACACACCGCATGCGTAAACATTAATATCACAAAATTAATTTTCTTTTGGTTTATCCGTGTCGTCCCAACCGAATTTCGGCAACGGCAGTCGGTCTCATCCAAGACTAGTAAACTGCGCAGGATAATCTGATCACAGGTCTCGTCAGTAACATTTGCACATAATTCCAGGCAGCAAGCAGCTTTTAATTTGTGCTCATTGCCAAGTCACTATAATTATAATATAAAGAAAACTATTGATACAATTACTAAATGTTGATTTATAACTACAAAATAATTTGAATAGGACTTGGCTTCTATGAGATCTCAAAACTTTTTACGATGGAAAGACTGCATTGAGAGACTTGGCATTTTTTTACATTTAATGTTTTTGTTGGGATCTCATTTATTTTTTGTAAGTGTATATCTTTCTTTTTTTTTAGGTGACCTCATAATTTCTTGGACTTCAGCTACTGCTTTGCTTAGAACCCATTCTCTATCTCTATCTTTTTTGTTTCTTTTCTGAGGCTTCGTTACTTCTAAGGTAGACAAGTCTGGGCGATATATACTTCGGAGTCGATTATATTCAGCTATTGCTATCTCCTGAGCTTTGATACTACTAAAATTCACATTTATTAAATATAATCCACCCAAACTAGTCACTCTTGAAAGGGCCACGTATGCTTGACCACAATTTATATTATTCTTTTCTATTCTATGTATTTATTCATCCAATTGAATACTTAAACAACGAACAAAGTTAACAATGCAGTCAAAATCCATACACAATGTTCTTGCCAAACCGCAAATATAAAATTGTTTTCTATGGTATATTATTTTTTAATGTTCTTATAATTATTTTTAATGTTTTTTTAATTTTTCCTTTATATGTGCCTAATGACCTATCTTGGTGCAAAATTTGAAGTTTCTAAGTCTGCTAGAAGTACCTTAGATTTTTGATGATCGGTCAGTGAGTCAGTGAGTCAGTGAGTGACAAAATGGTGTAACTTTGATCGACCGTAACTCCTAAACTATTAATTCAATTGGCATGTAATTTCGAACTTAAGCTTGTTCCAATGCCTACTATTATTCACCGAAAACCTAAACTCGTAGCTTTGTCCACGTCGAAGATATAGGGGGGGCGAAACAGCCGCGAATCGCATCGAGAAAAGATGGGTACGGCCGTGCCCGTTTTGCTCGAGACTTGGCTGGGGCACTGCCGTGCCCCCAGATCTAAACTGACAGCCGATGGTAACTCACAACGGACCGTAACTGATCATCTCCATTTCACATTATGACGGTAACTTATGAGAGGACGGGAGCTACATGTATTTCAGATGTTGAAGAAATTGAATACGGTTAGGGAAAAGAACTGATTATGCGAAGATAAAATTAGTAAATTTTGTGAGATATCTATATAATAATACGTGAAGAGAAAACTTTGTACCCCTTTTCAAGCATATTATTTATTTATTATGGAGTAGGAGTGCAGAAAGCTAAAATTACGGACTAATTTGGACCACAGGACGACCAATAGTTCATATAATTGAGTCTCAAGTAACGGCGCTGATTTTCAACTGAACCCGTTTATGACGTGATATGGCCTACAGATAGATGTTCCGGGTCTGGATATGTGTGCATGTAACATGAGTGTTTGTAAATTGTGGGGCAAACATGGAAAAAAAAATGAGAATCAAAGTTTACTAAATATCACATTCTGGAAATGAATAAGAGTATATAGTATACCTATTATGTAGTTTTTTATATTGAGATAAGTCCAGCTCTTATAGATAAGTGATTATAAACAACTGAAGTCGGTTTAAATACCCTAATCTTAAATGTGATCCTTGGAATCAAAAAACCTAAATACGTATCTACTAAACTATTTGTTAAACCCAATGAGTTTTTGTGAGGATTAGGGATAGTGGGTGTAGGTCTAGCAAGAAATTAAAGGTTCCAGACGCAAAAACTAAGTTTTACCTTCGGAATGGAAGCTGTTATGTATACCTGAAGTTTTTATGTCGTCTCTAGTCTAGACTTCTAAGTTTAGGATAGATAGAAATATGTTTCAAAAAGTTCTACGTTCAGTTTTTGGCCGGCCATTCTGAATTTCGACGTACATTTTCCCGACTACTTATTACTTCGACAGAATCCGGCTTCGACATGTTTTGTCGTATTCGATAGAACAATAATATATTACCACACCCAGCCTGCATCATGTATCAATCTGATATACCTATTCGCAATATTCATGTGCATTATTTTACCTGTCTCTGTTGAATTTGAACACACGGCTGATTTCAGTTTAACCATCTGTTATGTCGTTAATGAACTAACATGGCTCTTAGTAACGTTCTTTTATCCGTAATTTAGGTAATACAATAATTAATTATTACAGTGCAATTAAAGTACACCTCGACGAAGAAATAGTTACCAATTTCTTTACCATGAAAGGCTGACAGTACTCAAATTAGAATAATATTCAAGAAAATCGCCGTATTTTTCGTAGTACAAATATTTAAAAAATAGGCTTATTTTTAGAGTAAGTAATCAAGTATCCAATTGAATATTCCTTTCATAGCGTGAAAATTATACGTTCAATTACGATGCTGTATCAATTAAAAACAAATTAGCGTAAGTTATCTTTCAATTAGACTCCTGCGCTACCGTCTAGCATAATTACCGTCATTATGTTAAAGGTGGAGCTACATTATTAGAACTTGGCCAACATTTGTGCCGGGGCAATGAGAGAAATAGGCAAAAAAATAAGTTCAAAAACGAAAACCCGACTAGATGGCATACGACTACGGCTATCCACTGAACATCACTATGAATATGTGTTAATATTTTCTTCTTTCATACCTTTTCAGTAGTCGGGTTTTAGTTTTTGAACTTAATTTTTTTTTTCAGATCCTCGAGCCGCTGCTGTTGATATGTATATTTTTGAAATGTGCTAATTAAGCCCTTTCATATGATACCCAACACGGCATCATCAAACAATTTTTTTTTTAGTTCGTTCCTTTGTCTTTTAAAGGGCGCCATATTAAATTTCATGTGACGTCACATAGCCTATAACCAGCGGACAATCAAGATGGTTCCAACGATGCCTCATTTCTTGAATTATGATAAGTAGTTCAGAAGTTATGAGGGAACAGATGAACATACATACATACCGGTCAAACATATAACCCACTCCGTAGTCGGGTAAAACAGGTAGGTAATACAGGATGTAAGTGAGATCGTAATAAAAATTGATACCGTGGATTTAGTACATCATTCTGTACTGTAGGTGGACAGCGGCAGACTAGCTGATTGTTTGGACGCACTCGCGCCCCGCGTCCCGCGAACCACCAGGAGGGCCAAGCTTACAGCGGTTTACCTATAATGGTGGGTCTTTTCGGGAACCCTCAGAAGGCCACGCCAAAGTTCACCACAGAGTGTGCCGACTCGTATTAATTGCACCCAAATTGTAATGCATGTTTTTTTAGTCATCTCTTTTTTTTATGGCATAAGGGGCAAACGAGCCTACGGTTCACCTGATGGTAAGTGCCGCCGCTTATGAACATCCGAAACACCAGAGGAGTCACCGATGCGTTGCCGAGATTTTAGGATGGTGTTAGGAAAGGGGAGGGAAAGGAGAAGGAAGGGGACTGAGGGAGGAATTGGGCCTCCGGCGCTCCACACTCACCGAACGAAACTCAACATTATGCATTACGGCAATTTAGCGTCGATATTCTGTCGTGTGTGTGTGTTTGGAACCGTGCATCTATAGTCTCGACATTTCATAAGTGCCTGTATCTGGTTTACATGAAATAAAGATCTATTCTATTCTATTATGTGGTGTGTTTTGCATAATGTGTTGTGATAATTTTTATTATAATTTTTTCTCTGTGCATTGTGATGTCTAGTATCTGGTCCGAATAAATGTATATCAAATCAAATTATTTATTTGGTTAATACAGGTAGGTATAAACAGATGTTACAAATAAATATAATGTACTCTGTATCATTACCTAATAAGGTGTGCAAATATTAATATTATTGTTAGTTTAATTAGATCTTAATAACATTATAAAATTACATATCAGAATAACATTACAAAATTATTATACTCAAGAGAAAAAAATTAAACAAGCAATATTAAAATAAAACAAATTCCGAATACTACAAGTGTTAAAAAAATAAATGTCAGATGAATCATACATGTGATAGACTTAACAATCAAATAAATTAAATTAAAATATAGGTCCAAATAAAAATAAAAATGTATTTGCGTCCTTCCTTTTTAAAAGGCGATGCAGCATCGATGCAATCTCTAAATCGCCGATGCCAAAAGTATAGAGTGTGCTATCGCCCTTATATACAGACAAACAAACATTAATATATCCATATGGCACAACATAGAGTCATTTGAGACTGAAATTACAATCTCCAGTTTAAATGCCCTTAGATTACGACATAACAGTCCAGCTGTTAAGACGTAAAGCGAGTTAATGTGCGTCTATTACTTTGAGAAAGGGACGCATGTATAGCAAGTGTATAGCTCTGTCCTTTTCTAATTGCGAATAACATTGGTAGAGGGGTAAACACTTGATAGTAGCAGTTCCATTCCAGATTGTTTAGGTTATTATTTCGCTCTGTTATAATGGGAAATGTAGTTACTTAAGTTAAAAGTTAAATGTAACTACTAACTACTTTTTACAACCTTTTATTTAACTTTCAATGTTTGTATGTAGATAAGTAGGTACCTATGTATGTTTTTTTGTTTGTTTAGGTAAAATCTTGCAACGGAATTTTGAACCATTTTACCCAACCGATTTTGCAGAAATTTTCAATACACCTTTAGTTTTCGTGATAATGCAATGCAATAGGTACATAATATTGTAACATTTTCAAAATGGCCGCCGCCACAAGATGGCGGATGGTGTATATTTTATCAACCCTGTTATTATACATGCCTAACACATGAAAGAGCTTGAAGAATAGAAATTAAAGTCAAAGTTTTTTTTTAATTTCAACTGGGGCTTTGCAAGCACTTTCTAAACGTGATACGTGTAAAAGCTTGTTTTTATAAAAAATGTGTTTTGACTATTTATTTATAATGTTTTACACTATTTTACGATTTTGTCACATGCCTCTATGACAAATAAATGTTTTCTTGTTTTTTTTCATACACTACCATATGTAATCAAAGCTAAAATCAACAGTAACCCAAAAACATTTTATAGATCTACCCTCAACTGCCCTCTTGTTTAATACGTTAGCTAAACCGACAGCCGATGGTAACTCACAACGGACCGTAACTGATCATCTTCATTTCACATTAGGACGGTAACTTATGAGAGGACGGGAGCTACATGTATTTCAGATGTTGAAGGAATTGAATACAAAAAATAAAAAATAAAGTATATTTAGGTGTGAGAAAATCCGTGAAACAGTATTAGAACATTTTGAACAGTATTTATTTTTTTGTTTTCACGTAGGTATTCCAAAACAAGTTAATATTCAATTCACACCAATAAAACTAAAACATTAAACAAAGATCGATCGGTTACAGTTACAGGGCGCGCGCGCAACTCGCGTTACAGCACTGGCTGACAATTATACCTACATTATATAAACATAACTACAGTGGCATCCTAATTACGTCAAAATCACTTGACAATGACCCGACCGCCACGCGACAGCAGACGGAGCGCGATCGGTCGGGAAATGTCAAACAAATTCGTATTATGTACGGCATTCGTCCGCCTGTGGCTACTTATCATGCCTGCAGTGCCAAGTGTGCACTATTTAGTTTGTTTATTGTCCGCCAGAGGGCGAACCTGTAAACGGTGGCTGTCGCGTCGCTATCAGTAAATACGTAATATCAAAGTGATGTTTGACAGCAGCCACCGCGCGATTTACGCCTGTCGCAAACTGTCTGCTACATCGATAATTAGGGGGCGGCAATAGCTCTATATATTGTCCAAATTACCAGTTCTGGATAAGTGATTATCCAAGGTGATTATAGACAACTGAAGTCGGTTTAAATACCCTAATCTTAAATGTGATCCTTGGAACCAAAAAACCTGAATACGTATCTACTAAACTATTTGTTAAACCCAATGAGTTTTTGTGAGGATTAGGGATAGTGGGTGTAGGTCTAGCAAAAAACTAAAGGCTCGAGACGCAAAAACTAAGTTTTACCTTCGGAATGGAAGCTGTTATGTATACCTGAAGTTTTTATGTCGTCTCTAGTCTAGACTTCTAAGTTTAGGACTAAAATATGTTTCAAAAAGTTCTACGTTCAGTTTTTGGCCGGCCATTCTGAATTTCGACGTACATTTTCCCGACTTACTTCGACAGAATCCGGCTTCGACATGTTTTGTCGTATTCGATAGAACAATAATATATTACTACACCGAGCCTGCATCATGTATCAATCTGATATACCTATTCGCAATATTCATGTGCATGCTTTTACCTGTCTGTGTTGAATTTGAACACACACAAAGAGGCTATGTCGCTCTTCAGATTTAATGGTTCTAGCAGAACCTATTCGGTACTGGCGACGAAAGAACTTTTTATTTTTTTGTGCATTTGTTGTCTGTTATCTAGTTAGTCCAAATAAATGGTATTTCTTTCTTGCTTTCTTCTTTCAAAATGAAAAATACACTTATTTTTAAAAGTCACACGACGGTCTGCTGTTTAGCTTTCGTTCACACTCGATACTTTTAGAAGCAGAGTTGGCTGCCTTTCGCTTACAAAAAATGAATAACGAATGCGAAAAACCGCGAATTTGCAGCTAAAAGTATCGAGTGTGGATGGGCCCTTAGTTATTAGACAGTGAGCTTCTCTACTAGATTACTACTACTTCTGTTTACTTAGTCTAGTTCCGAACTTAGTCTCAACATATTTGTTCTTAGTTTCTCTGCTCAAAAACTAAGTGAATTTCCTTCATGTTTAGCCAAAATTTGAGGAATATGACTTACTTTAATTCGATAGGAGTTTTGGGTTCATGTCGCCAAAAAGATGGTGTAAAATATCCTTGATCCAGATTTTATTTTGGACATGTTTGGTATTGTGTTATTCTTAGGCTCAAATATGGTTTAATCGATTTTAATTCAATTTAATTTATTTTACATAAAATGGTATAAAAGATGATACATGACACTTTACGCCAATTATAATGATAGTGTGCAAATCACAAATATAGATACATTAGATTACATCTTTGTCTGTGTTGGAAATATGTAGTAATATGACGGTGTTGTGTTCATAAACGTCATCCCGATGAGGGTCCCGCTGAAAATCAGTGCTGCAGTGTTACAAATTTTGACACAGCTACGACGTAAGATTCATATTTATGTACCTATCATTTTATACCAACTTCACATTTTTCTTTTTAACGTATGCTTCGTCGAATAATTTTCTTACAAATGCATACATTATTATTAACATTATATCAAGTTAACAAATGGAAACAATTTTAATTCTTAAGCCAAAATTTTTGGATAGGTACGTGAAGTCGTACTTACCTGTTGTAGGTTTCCTTGATCCAAACTTTATTTCCATTTTGCGGAAGATATCTAAAACGAACAACAAAAATATTGGTTTAAATTTTAAAGCTTAATAACCGACTTCCTTATCAAGGTAGGTAGAAAAGCGTATTTTTCAAACCCGGCGAAGTCCATTTGTTTCCTCCAGGTATTTCTCCGCAAACTGGTAGTTTCTCCGACCGTGTATCGTTACTTTCCTCGCTATGAAATAGGGTTCCATTGCGCAAAGTAATTTCTAAGTTTCAGTAGGTTTCAGTACTTTTATTTCCTTGTAGTTGAAGTTATAATCAAGCTAAATTAAAGACGAAAATGTTCATCTATTTTTTAGTTTTAAAGTCTTGAGCTTTCGTCCGATATTTTAATGAAATACATTATAATTTATACAGACTGAAATAAAAAATGATCAGCTATATTTTAGAAGGTTATCCAGGTCCATGAAACTGTAAAGCTTTCCCCAAGGAACATAGGGCTTTTGGTAGTAGGGTCTCGCTGGTATGTCAGCATGAATGGGTCGGCACGACCAGGAAAGTACTACCCTCCCACAGAATATCGACGATATGTAGCAGTATGCATACTGTTGCGTTTCGTTCGGTGAGTGTTGAGCGCTGGAGGCCTAATTCCTCCCTTAGTTCCCTTCCTTCTCCTTTCCCTCCCTTTTTCCTAACACCATCCTAAAAGGTCGGCAACGCATCGGTGACTCCTCAGCCTGCGGATAAATCCACCACGACTACAAAAAGAATACAAACGTGATGCTCTGTTATCTCTCTACACTAGTAAGCTTTCGTGTTTAATTCGAACCTACGCCGAAAGCTGTCCATCAAATGGTTTGGAAAACGAAACCTGTGGCGTTGAGATTGACAGATAGACGGCGAAGTAAATTCCGATATTCTGTGTTCCAATTTTGGGTGTATCACTAAAAAAGCTAGAGATAATTCGCGCAAAAACATGTTTGTACAATGCAGTGGCGAAGGGTGACAGTTTTAAAAGGGGAAGCCGTCCCAAAAATTCTCTCAAAAATTGCTGCAATTAATACTGCAAGACAAAAATCCATACAGTTTTTTGTAATCTATATATAATCATGTCTGGAAGAGCTCGACCTAACTGAATAACAAGCCATATTACGTTGGTATATGCACTAACCAATTCCTAAAGGGAAGCCGATGGGAATCGAGTTGTATGGACTCTTCGCCACTGGTACAATGTACATAGTACATACGCCGTCATGGGAAAGAATGTAATGTTGAATGAATATTCAGTATTCGTTCTAGTTGTCTTATTATAATTTGAAATATGTCAGGAAAGAGAAAAATACGATTAAATTGTCTTAGGGCGATCGCATAAACTCGACTGCAACTCAACCAAACAATTTAGTCGAGTTGTACCTACGGACAATATACGCAAGTCAAGGATCTACCAATTTTACATTCAAAGTCAAAGTCAAAGATTTTTATTTCAACTGGGCCTTTGCAGGCACTTTCAAAACGTCGTGATTCCTAGGCGTACGGTTCCAAGTGGGTTGGTCATTCTTCACAAGAACATCAATTCCATAGTCCGCAACCGCTCTCATCTAAATTGAATATGTTCGGCTCGCCACCCCTGAAGCCCAATTCTCGTAATTAATTTATAATATGACTGAAAGTTGACCGAACTGAGATTATATTATGAATTGACAAAAAGTCATGTATTCTAACTCCTCTTAAAGTTCAGTCCGATTCCAGTATGATTTGGATTCAATCTTCTTACAAACTCATTTCAATCTCATTTTTGACGTTTGTAGATTGTCATTATAGACGAGAGTGTCAATTTTATTATATGCTAAAATTGCTTTGTTTGTGATTAGGTGAATGTCCGTTATACACATAAAATTACTAATACAATTCAATTATGTCGATATTACCAATTAATAAGAAATAATAGGTAATAATTGATTCCATAACCTCTAAATCAAAAGTCATTCAGTGTGCTCAGTTTATGGCCTTTGAAATACCCAAAAATACGGGAAATCTGAATTGACTTTCGAATTTTCTATTAAATAAAAACCTATGAACCTTAGTCAGAATTGTTAACAAAATTCAAAACGACAAAATTTAAATCGATTTTATCCCGGTCATGAAAAATATATCTGTGAAGCAAGTAAACGCTCCACATGCGATTAACTGTGTATTCAGTAATAAGATAAACAATTAGATTATCTTCAAGAATAAAATGAAATTTTATTCAGTACATATTTCAAACTTGACAGACATAAAATAACAAGAACAGTAACTCATAGTAACTAGGTCTAAAAGACAATCATAGACTAATATTATCTTTTACAAAAGAGGCAAGGTTGGTATGTCTCTTAACAATATCTTATGCAAAAACTTAATTGTCTATACTTTCAACAGCTCTCCAATGGATCCTGCAGTCGGGCCCAGCAGCGCCATGTCGTCTGCGTAGTTAAAGCTGTTAATACAAACACCACCAACCCGACATCGAACACTCATGCTGCTAAGATCGACTATGAGGTCAATAACATATAGGTTGAAGAGCCTGGAAGAGTAAAAAGTAAAAACTGACTTCAGAAACTAAAAGGTATAAAATAATTTTCTTAAAAAACTTATCAGCTTCTGAAGTCAGTGCCACTATCAAGCTAGCTGCATTGAAGAATTTTAAAGGCCCCGACTTCAGAAGCTGATAAGTTTTAAGAAAATTATTTTATACTTTTTAGTTTCTGAAGTCAGTTTTTACTTTTTTTTTAAGTTTATAATGCATAAAATTGATGAATATTAAAAAATAAACTATTCGATACATCTCAGTTTTATTTATGGGAAAATAGGGTTCAATCTGGTAACATTCACACACACATGCACAAATTAAACACCGATATAAAACTGGTTACACTGTCACTTCATCTAGGGTTTACATAATCTAAGGATTTGCCTTTTAATCAACTTTCGATCTCATTAAAATATAATGTCACGTTTGACGTTGTTTGTTAGGGTAGGACATAGACTTATAACTATAAGACTAGCAACGGTATTGTTAGAGTAAGATGTGTAGATACGCTATGGTACGAGTGCGAAAATGATACAGATACTTTTTTCTGTCCTTATCGGCGTATTCAGTTTTTTGCTGGCGGAGATTGATAACTGTCAAAATGTCTGCCAAACAAAAGATCATAATGAATAGTTCATGTTTTCGTGTGGTTTTATAAGTTAAATAGTGTCGTATTTTGTGAGAACTCGTTAGAGAAAAAAGACAAAAGTGTGTTGATAATGGGTGGTTGTAGCATTTTAGGCTGTGATAGGCATAGTGAAAGAAAAGAAGATGGAATACAATTACAACTCGTAAGTAAACATTTACGTATTTTTTCACCCTTTGATTATGCTGAGAATTTCCATTCTTATACATTTATTACCCACTTTGGTTAGTACATGGCCTACAAGGTTGTTCTATACCAATTTCGTCATAAAATATCATAACAAACCCAACCAAACCTAACGACAGAAGAAAATTGTGTTGCCAGATAATTAAAAAAATTCCCACTAAGTAATGATACAGTACATTCTACAGGTTCCCATCTGACCCTAGTTTACGAAGAAGGTAGATTGATGCTACCGGACGTCAGAATCGGCTGCTACCAAGAAAAAATATATTTATCTGAAGCTGTGTCACATCGCAGCTGTGTCAAAAAGGCTTCCGCTCAGCTTAAGCTGACGCGCTGCGAGCAGCCCGACAGCGCTGGTTTTCAGCGGGAGCCACATCGAGTGACGTTATGTGTGCCTACGTGTACAGAAAATATATTAATTGAATATGAATTAAATAAATAACAATTATAAAAGAACTTGTGTGTGTTGAAGTGATTATTGTATGAAAATAAAACGTGAAGGTAACATTTTACTATTGTACTATATCTAAAATAGTAATTGAGTGAGGGTAACTACATAATAATTTTTAAAAAACAACGTGTGTTATTATAAAGTAGTGTATAATGTGTGTGTGTGTGTAGTGTGTAGTGTGTGTGTAGTGTGAAGCCATTCGCTGTACCAACCAAATACGTGGATTATATTTATACATATCAGAATTGCTAAAGAATGATTTGGAGGCGGAACAGTCGACAAATTCTAAATCAAACAAAAAACATACACCCAAAAATTAAAATATTCCACCGCCACGCCCGCCACGCCGGAGAAGAAACAAAAGTTGGTTAGTAAGTTAGTAAATTTAGTTAGTTTTTTTGCATAATAATTTATGATGTCATCCGTTATATCATCTTAGTATGTCGCCTCATAAATTGTTGCAGGTCGAGGTTCCAATCAGCTAATGTACGACAATATACAACATGTCCCAAAATTCAACGATAAGCGGGCACCAGAGGGTTGACATGCTCATGACTACGCGAGAAAAAAAAGAAAAGAAAAAAAAACTTAACTTTAAAGAAATTACATAAAAAAATTGAAATCCTTCAAAAATTTACACCCCTTATGATATTTTTAATTACCATGACCACAATGTTTAAAATATTTCTGAATTTCTTTTTATACCGAAAACCTAAGTAGCACTGCTACCCCCCACAACCCTTAAAAAATCCAGAATGCCTGTAGATTTGACACAAAAATCAATCAAAATTATTTTATACCCTAAAATTTTGATAGATTTTTACTTTCTGCACATTTTAGAGGGCCTCATAAGTTTCTCGATGCTGTGTGTAGTCCGCCAACCCGCACCAGGCCAGCGTGGTGGACTAACGCCTAACCTCTCTCATTCTGAGAAGAGGCCCGTGCCCAGCAGTGGGACAGTAATGGGCTGGATTTATTTATTTTTAGTAAAACATAGATTCAGCAACAACAAAGCAAAATAATAATTATTTTGCTTTGTTGTTGCTGGAAAAACAAAAACAAATTTCTCATCTTATTTACAGGTCATTGAATAACTGAATATAAATTACTGTTGTAAAATTGATCTCATTTGATAGAATTTTTAATTAATAATAATAACAGTTTTTTTTAATATACACTTTTAATTTAAACCTAACATGTTTCATTATTGTGAATTCCAAGTTTTTAGTGGATAGAGAAGAACTTCTATTTTCGCATGTTTATTTCGAAACCAGTTCTAAACGAAATTAAATATCAAATATATAGGAGATGGCGTATATTAAATTAATAACTCAATTTCGTGAAAATATCATTTAATATCGGTTTCAAAATAAAGATGGGAAATAGTATTTTGATGGCAACACACATTGTTAAAGCGAGACACATTGACGTAGCCACGTAAGTTATCCGTCTAGTTGTCCTATGTCTATGGGGTAGGAGAATACCATTTGTGACATTTATGACATTGGTAGTAGATCGGAATGAGATCCGAACTATATTTTGAACATTTTTAATTACGAGAATTGGGCCTATGCATATATGCGATGTTACCCAAATAGATAAACGGTTTCTGTACAAGCTATCAAACTGACGTAGTTGTAATTGCTAGTATTAGGTAGTAAATACATAACACTGCGATTTTCTTAGAGTTTCGTCATAGTTACGTTTTTTTTTACCCGACTACGCCAGACGTCTGGTTAGGTTTATTTTTATTTTTAAAAACATTGCCCCACTAGGTGTTATTCCTGTACCGTGCGTGCGTTTACAAACACAAATCTTCACAAACATGAGACTGGAAACAACTATCTATATGTAGATCATACAAATATTTGTTCCGTGCGGGGATCGAATCCGCAGTACGTAGCGCAGAAAACCTATCGCTTAACTACAGCGCGAACCGTGCCGTATTTATAAAGGTTTTCTCGCAAATAGCGGGTAATGTGGTCGTGTGTGAATGTCTTCTAATATTTTCCTTACATTCGTAACAAAAAGCAGTGTGCGCTTGGGCGCCATAATACCTTGTGTAAAATTGATCACTCATCCCTTGGTTAACGATATAGTATTGATTCTAATCAATATCATTCGTAAAATTATTATTATTATTATTTTACATATTGTACTGTATTTAATAAATTTTATTAGTCTGTAAGCTTTCCAAAGAATAAATAAATAAATAAATAAAAATAGAATAGTTTCGGCCTTGAAAAACTACAGTAGCGACTTGGCATGTGATACAAAATATTTGTCCCTGTGATTAGAAGAAGGCAATTGAACATCACTTACCTTTATCAACTCCCGCGGCAGGAGATACTGGAGCTACACGACAAGTACACTGTCTCACTCACTCTCACTGAAAGTACTATTAATACCTAGTGTCAACACGTATTACTTAGGTTCAAGTCGAAAGTCACACACTATACGGAATAATAATTAATCCAAAAACACAAACATGTGACTGGCAATTGGCGAAAACTGAGTAGGTATTTCTTTTTATTACATCACTTATCACTGTACGGGACTATTAACGATCATATGGTAAGATAAGTGTAATTGAAATCGATCAATAATATAAAAAAAACACGTAACTTTTTTTTTTCAAAACTCCCTATTGAATAGAAAAGTTTGCAGAGGACATTTTTTACTTTGCACCCGTCGAAATATTCGGAGCAATTTGAAACGTCTGTCGCGCTCAACACGTAAATCTTACTGCCCGGTCACAATCCGTTGCAGTAATTTAAAAAGTCAGCGGTGTTTTACCAAGCTACCCTCAATTCGCTGCATAATTAGAACATAGATAAAAAAAATTGTATGATGGGTTGTATTTGGACAGGCAAAGGTAGCTAGCCCATACAGCCATGGTTTAAGTTTCCTTTTTATTTTTTGATAGCTTTTCAAGGCCGATTCCAAAGAATTTTTACGAATAACCTATTAGTTTATAAATAATACTTGATAGATTGTTATCCAAGGGTTGAAAGTGATCAAATTCACTACAGCGCCCAAGCGTATACTGCTTTTCGTTACGAATGTGAGGAAAATACATAAAGGAGATATAGGCCTGATTTTCCAATCGCCAGATAATCTTATCCGAAGGAATAAATTTGAATATTTGACAGTTTTTTTGTACAAAATATTTTATTTTTATTTATTTTTTACCACTTTGGTGCCAGTGTCAAACTTAGATTATACAATCAAAAATTAAAGGCCCCCCGACTTCAGAAGCTGTTAAGTTTGTTAAGAAAATTATTTTATTCTTTTTAGTTTTTTGAAGTCGGTTCTGTTCTTACTTTTTTTTAAAGTTTATTTTATTTTTATATTTTGAGTTACATAAACAAAAAGGAATTCCTCGATAGCCAAATTAGATATTTCAAAATATTAGTTCGAATTTCAAAATAAAATCTTCCGAAAACTTCCGAAGACTTTCAGTCCACTTTTTGCAAACAATGACACACTTTCAGGACATTTGTTACGAACAGTTATATTTGATCTAATATATATATATATTATATATATATGATCTTTGACATATTGGCTAAGCGAATGGGTTTTTATGTGACGGATCGCGGGTTCATTTCCCGTACGGAACAAATATTTGTATAGCCTACATATAGTTGTTGCTGTTCTGGGTAAGTGTGTAACGGTGCATGTGAAATGACTTTGCAAACTCTACCCACAATACAGGAAAAATATAAATGAAGGCCATAGATCATTAAAAAAATCTATCATTGTTACCATTTACCTGTACCTCTACCATGAGTTTTCTAGAGGTGGTTCTTTTTGTAGAGGTACAGAACACATAAAATCTTTTTGTGTTATCTCTCAAAGCCGACAGGAACAAAACTACGTGTACCTAACACTATGCAAGTGTGTCTGCATCGCAAGCAAAACTCAATTTCCTCGTCTATCTAGTCTGTGAATCGGTTAGGATTCATATCTCACATTCTCAGAATTTAACATCGGTTCCAATATTGCCTTCCTTAGTGAGCGTCGAGCTATCTCAGCAGAGAGGTATGTAAGGAGGTTTCTCAGATAATGGCTATTGCAATCTTGGTTAAATAAAATCATATATCATCTGCTGATGTCTCAAGTATACTTAACTTTTAATTAATTTAATTTAAGCATACTAGTGGTCGCTTAATGGTCGAAATTAGACCGTAATTTTATCTTTCTGCACTCCTTCTCCATATAAACTTTAACTATGCCAAATCTCACTCTCCTCCGTGCGCGCAATATGCTAAGGGGTACAAAGGTTTCCTTCACGTATTAATATATAGATATACACGATTTGTTCGCTCATTTTTTACAAAATAAATATATCTTATCTTATTTTAGAAAGACACCAAGATAAACGACTATTCTAAAGTCTCTAAGTAAAAGGAGCATCTAAAGTTCATACATTTATTCATTCACAACACCTTTGTTAAACCTGATAATTGTTGGAATCGCATTAATAAAATACCCGACGCTCACCGCGCCCTGGCAATATAACTAAAAGAATTTATTGCTTTCCCTCGTCTAGAATTGTGGTAGGTATACAATTGTATATAGGTATTGTCTATACTGTAGACTATAGCCTATAGGGGCCTACCAGCGACCAATAGCAAACGGTTCATTTTCAAAGCATTTTGTTATAATTCCATAATATGAATTATATTCATGTCGCGTCGTACTAGGACATCTCTAAATCATGTCTGGGGGTAAAATGGTAATGAACTTCGATTCTGGTAATAAACTTCAATATGATCGTGAGAGACTAAACTTCCTGCTACCTTGTAAAAAAATTACCCATCATGATGTTAGGACTCCCATCTTCATGATCTTTAGTCTCTCACGATCGTATTGAAGTTTATTACCAGAGTCGATGTTCATTACCATTTTAGTTACGCGGTAGACCCGCTGAATTTAATCTGCTGGACGACAGAACAAGTAAACTATTTTGGGCTATAATAGAGCTACAATCTTACAGAAAGAAAGAAAGAAAAGAAAGAAAAACGATTTATTTTTGACACAAATTACGACACACATAAAAAGTAAAAAAACAATTAAAACAAATAAAAAAAAGAAGTAAAAAATGAAGACAAAAAGTAAAAAATTAAAAACACGATCCAAAAAGAAAATAAAAGTAACAATTTTTAATAATAAAAGTCTGTGGACTCAATGAGTAGGGATTCTTGTATTCATTCGTCCACGCTTTGAACTTATCATGCGTCGCATTTGTGCAAAAAAAAAAGGAGACACTTCAAAAATAAGCTTCTATGATGTCAGTGTACTATCAATTGTAACGTCATGGTACGAATGAGTGAAATAAATTTTTGTTAACAGCGTTTTAGCAGCTTTTACTCCAACAACTTAAAAAAATCCTTTAACTGAGATATCATAGTACGAATAAGCAGAACTATTAATTCCAAGCCTTAAACATAACTGCAAGCAATAAGAGACACTGGTAGGCCCCCAGTATATAAATTGAGAAGAATTTGTAACAGTACATTTGTAGCGTGGTCGATAGAAAACGGAACGAATTACGTTCTTGAATATTGAATAGAATGGGCGACTTGGGTATTTCCACCCGCAGGGTAATCACGATGCACACTCGAAATAAGAATCGATACAATTTTGACAGTTCAACAATATACATGGATTTCATCATAATACTATAACTGCATATAACAGTCAAAGTAATTCTCACAAATTCAGGTTTGCTGGTAGAAAACTCAAATTAATTAATCCTGTGTGATCTCATTTTCGTGTACAATGAAGAATTACAGAATTAAATTCATCATCGAAACCGACACAAACAAACTCAGTATCCCTCCCTGTCTTACTTAAACTTAATGTAAACAGACAATAACTTATTCGGTGTAGTCCTTCTGTCGGGTTTTATTTATTTTCTGACCTTTCCAATGTTTGGGCAGAGAATTTCAAGATGAACAATAACAGGAGATAAACAAGAATTGCTGACAAACAACGCGATGAAATGGGTCTATGCTGAATTGGAGATTATTGTTACTTATTTTTTTATTTACTGAGAAGTACCTAGATATTTCTTTGTAGTGTTTTCTTCGGATTTTTTGCGGTCTGCTAGTCTATCGGGTAATGAAAATGGTAATGGACATCGACTCTGGTAATAAACTTCAATACGATCGTGAGAGACTAAATTTTGAGCTACCTTATAATTATTTTACCTATCATGAGGATTGGAGCCTTAACTTCATGATCGGTAATTTTTTTACAAGGTAGTGCGAAGTTTAGTCTCTGAGGATCATACTAAAGTTTATTACCAGAGTCGATGTTCATTATCATTTTATAACTGAATCAAATTTATTTTTTCTTCATGCGAATTTCCAGATGTAATGGGTAGAGTCCCAATGTCTGACTTTCACTGACTTGGTCAGTTTACGAGTAGGTACCTTAATTTAATTCACTCTTCAACTGTTGTGTTGTGTTTTTAAATAATTAAAAAAAGAATACATTTAAAAATATAAAAGAGTAGTAGGCCACCGGCATGCATCCGAAACAGGGTTCAACTTACCGGTGGTCAGGGCTCTAGAGAGAGAGAAACCTCCTACCAATGCGAGCAGTCAAGGAGTACCTACTGCTTTCTGAAAAAGGCCCTTATTTCTTTTATTATTAATATAAAGTTGTTGCGAGCTTAAACAGTTATCGGTTTTTCTAAAGTAGATTAGGTAAACTAAAAAATACATTTTGTAAATAAAACGTTGCACTTAAAAACACATTTATTTACTCATTCCATCACAATAAGTACACACATTACAATCTTTACAGTTTTCTATAATATATAATCATAGTAATACCTATAGGTCATGCTTCCAGCGATTTTATATAATATTTATATATTTTAAAGAGACATCCACTAAGTTATAGTCTTTAATTAATTGGTTTCCACTTTATATGCTAATGTAAATACGACTATAATATTATACAGCGTGTATCAGAAATACGTGTTCATATTTAAGGATCTGGATCAGACCATCAAACTGAAAAACTTTCTCTATGGGACCAACATCGTAATCGCGAAAAAATTATCAACTGTCCCATACAAAACGTCAATACCTACTTGACAGCTGATTATTTTTTCGCGATTACGATGTTGGTCCCATACAGAAAATTGTTCAGTTTGATGGTCTGATCCACACCCGTAAATATGACCGCGCATTTCTGATACACGCTGTATAATAATAAAGAATATAAAGTGGACATTGATATGGGGATCTATTTTCTAGGATATATTGTTACATGGTCATCAAATACCGCGTTTTCATCTCCCATATAACAAAGAGAGATATGTAAGGAAAGCTTCCACGAATGATGAATCCTGCGAACATCTGAAGCACCCTGGGCAGTCAGCCTCGACACCACCACTGCTGACTGAGTGATCTTTCCACTACGCCATGAGCGATTGCCAAGTGGATAGCTCATGCCGACTCGACAGAAGTAGTAAACTTTATAGAATAGAATAGATATAGAATAAGGTCTTTACTTTATTTCGTGTAACCCAGATTACATGGGGCCTACCACGAATGGTGTTGACTCATCGTACCGTTAACGTAAGCAAACTTTGAATCAAATACACACGTTAAATCCAAGATATTATTTGGAAATACATGCAATATATTTCGATTTTCATGAAACAATCGTTTATGTTGGGCAAAATTAAACAAAAAGACGATACAATTATTGTACTTTTCATTCTAAATTTACTTACGTTATCGCTACAATACGGAAAAAAAAATTGTGGTAGGCACTTATGAAATGTCGACTCTAGGTGCGCGGTTCCAAATAGTAGGTCTTATGGAGAAGAACCGGCAAGAAACTCCATGTTATAAATTGGATGATGAAAACGCGTCTCCAAAGCTTACTTTTAGGCACTAATCATAATACAATATCTAAAGTCAATATCCACTAATACCTAGAAATATTCTCAAAAGTCAGAAACTGGTAAAATAATATAAAGGAGAAAGCAACATAAAAATCAATGTCTTCATTTTAATATTAATGTTCCCAAAACCCAATGCTGTTAGGTTATTTCCAAAACATGAAAGAAATATGAATGGAAATGAAGCCGAACTGAGGGAAGGTCACCGCCCAAGGTCAAGGGCAAGAGGATTTATTGAGACATTTCGCGGCAATATCGCGCTCATAAATATAAGAGTGTATCAGTAATATTCAGTACTATGATTTAGTATTTGACTTTCATGGATTGTGACTTCATTTAATAGTCACTTTTAAAAGATTTCAATCAAATCTGACTTGATATGACTGGTTTTTCATTTCGTGAGAACTAAAATTGTGATTGACACAATATATTTTTCACAGAAAGTGAAAAGAAATATTTTTAAATTATAGAAATTTTATTAGACGTAGAAAGGCAGTACTTAGTTATATTCATTAGGGCCATAGCACACTGACTACTTTACGCAGCAGAAACGCGCATTTTCGCGTTCGTTATTGACTTTTTGTAAGCAAAAGGCAGCCAACGAACGCTAAAATACGCGATTCTGCTGCAAAAGTTAGCTAGTGCTATAATATTACCCTTGGAGCCCAGATACTGACAACATTTTGAAATAATATCTACTCATATAATGTCAGTATACTCTCAACATACTGACAGTATTTATTTTGACGTTTTTCTGTTAAGGGTACATAGACACTAGATGTATTACTTCATTGTAAGAAACCCATTAAACAAAATCAAAATATAATTCCAAAAAAGTTGGGATGGATAATCTATGGATTATCTATGTTCTATATTTTCTTGCAATTCCAGATCAGCATAGCATAGCAATTCTATATAATTATGCAATCACTATTACTATATAATTATATTTACCATGTACAAATTTATTTTTATCGAAAGTTCTTTTGCATTTCACACGATAGATATTTTTAAGACTAAATAGGTATATTCAAAAAGGTTTATCTATTATATAGATAAGATATATCCAAGATTATAGAGATGTTATTAAAATGTTATACTTTTTCCTATATAAAAATAACTACAAATTCATCTATGTTCCCAAATCCAGTTCTATAAATTCCTAATAATTTACAAACTAGGGATTATCTTATTTCACAGTTTAACTGCGTTTTTTGAAAATCCTGTAATCATTTTCAATAATTTTCTTTACATAATTTCAAGCAGTTAAGCTATGAATAAGGTTCTTAAAATAAACAAATATTTATGATATTTATACATACTAAATATATTTGAGTAAACCTTCGTAGTATATCGTGGTCGACTATTCTTAAGTTACTAAAAGAATTCAATTCTAAACGCATTGCCTAATTTTACAATTTATTTTTAGCTTTTTTATATTATTTTAATATTCAAAGCACCGTCAAAAAAATAATGTCCCTGAATAAAGTTTGTAAAATAAAGAATTTCAAAAATACTGTGAAAAGCACTGATTTGGTTTAAAATTGGTCTGTTGAAGGGACGTAAAATTACAGTTAGGACGAATTTCGCAATAAGAACAGGGTTTTATTTTTAGGCCAACTGTCCACTACGCTGTTTACTGCAAACATTTTCTCATTAATTATGAAGAAAATACCGATGCTCGGTCGATCGACTCAAATCGGAGAAGTGGATTTGTTTTTTATATATATTTAGAAACCTGCATGTAATATTATGTAATCTTCAATTTGTCATTATTAGATAAATAAACAATTACATTAGGACTTAGTACAGTCGAACGTGTGTTCGTAGTTTATCTCTATTTACCCTTTCGGATGCCCTACGGGAATTACAGGCCCGACAGTTATTATAATGGAGAAAGGTCGTCACGTAGAGTAAAATTGAGACTTACGTTAACTTTTTCTACGGTCCTAACGTAATACGTATTACGCATATTATGTAAAAAAATATTATTTCCAATGATTTTACCACGAAAAAAAAAAAGAACAGGAGACTGACGTTATTAATTTGGTTGTAATTTTTTTAGGAAGAAGTTTAAAGCTGGAATGTATGTCAGTTTTTGTAAAAGGAAAAATTAAACGCACACCACTCGAGTGCTTTTACGAGTTCCATTTATTATAATCAACGTTCGTTGCTTAAGTAAGCATACGAGACTGGAATTAAACGAGTTTAGACTGTATATACTCATAATAAAGTCTATTTTAGATGCGATGTTTTTAAGCTATGAGACGTGAGAATCTTCAAAATCTTACCTTAATCCTCAATGTTTTAGGATAGCGTGCTTTATCTCGGTAAATACAGGTTGGAAAAAACGAGCGGGACATAGGAAAAGTAGGTACCTACATTAAATATTGAAGATTAGAATTTCTTATCTATTTGATTTATTTATTAAATAATTAAATAATTTTGTATGAAAATTATAATTTAATAAATCTATGAACGTAAATATTATTATTTCTAAAAACAAAAGAATGTTTCCTTTGTTTGTCTTCAATTCTAATGTTCTTTTTCTCCATGTTCCGATCCTTATTTCCACCCTATATTAAAGTTTTTAGTTACTTTCCCACAACGAAAGTCAAGTAGAATAAAGTATTCAATGAGGATTTTTGTAGAATTGAATAATATTCCGTCAGGTTTAATTTTTTTTGTACCGATACGATGCAATAATATTGATATTATTTACTTTTAAATTATCGTCATACGTTTTTTTTTAAATGTTACACCGTAGTGGACAGCGTACCTTAAGCTAATTACACTTCTATTGCTGCATTTTACTCGCTATGTCATTCCGTATTAACCTTATTTAAAAACTGTAGTTTAAAGTTTTTTTTTTAATTTATTTATTATATCAATTCCAATATGTACTCGTATGTAAAATAGTTTTGATATTTTTTTTCTGATAATAAAATCCTGTATTGAAGTGATCAAAGTCTTGCAATAAAAGCTTTTTATTTAAAGTTTTGCAGCCTTTAAATGACCGTTATTAAAATGTACTTTGTGTATAATTAGTGGCAGGCAGGTCAAGACAAATTTAGTATCGAGATTCAGATTTTCTTAATTTTCTATCGAATTCTATTAGTCTGGAAACTTGGTATTTGGATGAAGACTATTTCTATTTAAATTAAGTGGCCTTAACTTTAAGAACTTTCCAATATTAACACCAGTTTTTTATTAGGAAAAAAGTGAAGTCTTTGGTTTGTAAAAGCCTACAAAAATTCTTATGAAATCCTGAAAGAGGAAAGTTCATTCCGGATAAATCCATTATGAATGTGTGGTATTATGTATGTATGATATATGTATGTATTGATACTCAAAGAAAAACTCCTTTTGATCTACAAAATACGTACGCCGTACCTACGAGCCTTCGACTGAGTGATTCTGAAGTTTTACCTACAAGCACATTGATATACATAATAATATTTATATATAACATTAATTCCATATTTTCTCTTCTATAAAAATATGATTTCACATAAAATCTCTATTAAAGCCTGTTCCATGCAGTTTCGTGATCATTTCTAATCGAAACTCGAGACTTTATGAAAATTTTGACTTTTACACGATTAGTCGGAGAGGGTTTAATAAGCCGAAACGGGTTAAAGTACCTATTTATTATTATGAACAACTATTACTATGGGGTCAATACTTAAATCTTGAAAAAAAATCTGCTGTTCCATACAAATATTTCAATAGATATTACTCGACTAAATGTATGGAACAGCTGATATTTTCCGCGACTTCATGGTTGATTCCATATTAAAAGTTGTTCATAATTATGAGTACAATTATAACCCCCTTTCGGCTATAAACACCCTTTTCAACAAACCGTGTATTTACAATCTTTTTTATAATTTTTTAATAAAATTACGGTTCATATATTAACAGAATTCACCTGTAAATTGATATCTTTGTTTATTAAGGGATGAGTTTTTTTAACTCTTAATTATACCTTCATTAATTTTATATATTTTCATAATGCCTCGAAATTCGACGCGTATATCACTAATAATCAGACATTTAGTACAATTTAAAATATAAATATTAGGTGCATACAAATTATTTTAATACGTACTATGTTATGGTGTCTATCGGTATACATTCATATTACACGAGAAACGTTAGAATGGGATAGAAAGAAATCATTGCGAAGGGCCGAACATGATTTTTTGACGTATCGTAATGATAACAGCAAATTTTGAATTAAAAATACAATAATTCAATCGCATTTTTATTTCATTTTACGCAAACACACTTATTTCATGAAAATGTAGAAAAACTGCATGTATTTTCAAACTATAGAACACCTAGGATATCAATTCGAATCTCTCTCTATCGGTTGATATTTGAAGAACTGGGGGGCTAAAAAGGCCGCTTTAGATGAATCACAATATGATTCATATTACGAATGTCAAAATATCTACTTATTTGACGACTCTTAATGTCATCTGCATAAGGTTCATATTCAGTAATCATCTGTTTGACAGTTACTATGCAGATCAGTAGATGAATTGCTTAATGTGGCCTTTTTAGGCCTCCTGATATACGATAACTTAACAACGCTGTGAACATGCTCTAGTTATTAAGTTACCCGTTTATCATCCTAAGTCAATTCGTTAAATATCAACCGACGTTAAGAGTGATATTCGAATCGAAATGCGACATGTTCTTACAGAATAGCTCCCCAAATCGAAATAAGAATTCCAAGAGCAAACTCCTTACATGTTTTTTCCCTGTTTTACGGGTACTTTTCCCGTCAGCCCGTTACAAGCATTTCACTTTATCCCACTCTCATCGTTCACGGATTATACTTATACATTATATACGATATGTATACTACTATCAATCTGATATGATATATCTACATACTATACTGGTTATAATATCAATATTTACAATATAAAAAGCACTAATATCTAATAAATATTCGTTGTATCTTAATGATAAAGAAACAGCACATATTTTAAGACAACAGAATGATATGAAATTAAAACTACTATCACATATACTATTTTTATATTTTATGCATTATTTTACATATACTATGGTAGAAGTACAGTTATAGACAGCGTTTTGAGCACGGATGAGTCGAAAAGCAGTGACAGTCAAGCAACAAGTACACTGGCGAGCATAAATATCGAACATTATTTAAATTAGGTCTAAAACTGTATTCGAGTTAAAAATCCTCGAAGACAAAGCGATAGTAAATCTAAAAGTTTTATCCCAAAGGTCTGGCTTAAGCCCTGCTTTCAACTGCCAGTCAAAGTTATTATCTTTTTGGCCTTTTTTGTGATTGTAGGCTAAAAAGTTTAAAAAGGTACTCTAAGACGTGCCACTTTAGAAGCGGGTAGGATTTATAGTTTTCGTTTTAGAACCGTATTCACTTTAGTAAGTTATTTCAAAGGATTTAACTGAAGCTCACTCATGGTCCTATTATTAATGCTTTCAATTTTCTTTAGGAGAAAAATCGTGAGATGTTTGTGTTGTCTATTCAATACACAATTGGTAAAAAATCTGTTTGTAAATACAAGCATTTTGCTATTTTAGTAATTAATTTTTCTTACCTATTTCCCATTGAAAAGGTTCGACATTTAGCTCGGCAGCGAAAAATTGTCTATAGCAATTCAGAAGTAATATATCTTATCTGTTGCTTCGAAATGTACATGCTTTTTGCCGTGCGGTGGCAGCACGACCAACAACCATCAGGCAGGGCTGCCTCTCCTAGGATTCTTCATTTTCACCACATCACAACTTCGCACTTCACAATTCTTACCGCTAGCACTTTTTTCGTAATATTTTCTAGTAGCACTGTCGTTAGCACTTTTGTTTATATCTCTTACACTTTTAGGGTTGTCAAAATGTTTGGTTGTAGGACTTTTCGCTTCATCGTCTCTGTCACTAGGTTCGTTAATTTGTGGGATGGTGTTCCTGGGCTTAGGGCCGTCGACTTCCTTGTCTGCCTGTGTGAGCACCTCCTGCACGTGGACGGTGAGCTCGGGGCGGACGACCTGGGTGAAGGGCAGCAGAGCCCCGGCCACGTCCATGGTGTTGTTGATGTTTCTGTGCCATAGCTCTAGCACGACGCTGCGCCGTTGCTACTTGTATCTAGGCGGACCCAGCCAGCCACAGCCGAACACCTGGACAATGGATAGAAGTTAGTGATACATGAAAGTCAGCTCTTAGTTGTTTTAGGAAGTTTAGTTTTCCATAATGTATTTGAAACGTTTGTGTCACGGTTAGTCGGAAATGGTTTAAAAAGCCGAAAGTTATTGTACTCATCATTATGAATAACTTTTACTCACACACTCTCACACTTTCTTACTGTCAATTCTGGCCATCTCAGTGGGCCTCATAAAGTTATCGACGGTTTGTGTAGTTCGCTAACCTCCACTAAGCCAGCGTGGTGGACTAAGGCCTTGCCCTTTCCATTCTGTGAAGAGGCCCGTGCCCAGCAGTGGGACGGTAATGGACTGGATTTATTTATTTTAATCATAATCATTAAAAAATAACGTCTAACGATAAAAATAACTACTATTAATATTAATTGTGATTGTGTACCTGAGCCATTACCTGACAAACGACGAGTGCCAGCAGTAATAGCAGCAGCAAAGAGATCAGTCCCCACACCACTCCTAGCTGCGTCAGCGCGAAGACGTAAAGTGTTCTGTGGCACCACTGGTTCGGCTCGAACAGTGTAGGAGCGTAGTCTGGCCACATGATGCCCAGAGTCCAGTAGTTGCCGAATGCGAACCTGTTGGAGGTACTGTATTTAGTAATCTAGGAGTTCAAACAAATACAGGATATATTTTTACCTAGTGTGCAAAATTTTCAGAGTGATTCAATGTCCGTTCCCAAATGCAACCGCAGTACTAAAATTCACTCCAATACAAAATAAAAATTTGATTTTGTATGGCTTGCGCTAGTAAATTATGCGTGTATGTACATACTAAGTCAAATTTTCGTTTTGTTTTAAAGTACATATATCCCAATACTGCGGTTGCATTTAGGAACAGAGACTGAGTCACTCTACAAATTATGCACACTACATAAAAAAATATCCGGTATAGAAGATTTAGTAAAGTCAAAGTCAAAGTTTTTTATTTCAACTGGGCCTTTGCAGGCACTTTCAAAACGTCGTGATTCTAGGCGCACGGTCCCAAGTGGGTTGGTCCTGGAGAAGATACTGGCTAGAAACTCCATGGATACTCTTTTCATAAATCAAGCTTAGGTACTACACAACAAATGAGGGGCCGCGGGAGCTGCCCTGGCTAAAATTCGACCCCAATTTACACAATATTACAATAAAAAAAGTAGCAAATGTATACTGTTGTTAAACCTCATCTGGTAAATACTAAAGTTGATGAGTACTTAGAAAAAGGCAAGGAAGATAATGACGTAGCAGTAGAAGAGAAAATGCATAATATAGACTCTTACAGCGGGGTGAAGACATTAGACCCACGAGAAATCAGGCAACTAGTAGCAATACCTAATCATTGTGAAGTTGAGCTTTACACATATTTTTTTTATCAATTTATGTACACTCAGAAAGAAGAATAATTACAATTAAATAGGAAAGATGACACAAAGGTACTGCTTATTTCTAAAGAAATCTCTACCAGCAGACCTGCGAGAGGAAAGTTTGAAAAAAAGAAATGTAGACTATAGTGTGGAATTATTACAAAAGGATAAATAAATAAAACTGATGACATTATATTACATCCTAATAAAAGATATACTTAAAATTTTATACTTTATGGTCACTGACAATACTGCAATTCGAAAAAGCATAGTTATCAAGATCGTTATCGCGAAAAAATAATTATAATCAGCATGGAACTGCTGATTATTTTCTGTTTGGGTCGAGTAGATATTCAAGTTTTGTATGGGACAGCAGATTTTTTTTTCGCAAATACGATTTTGGTTCCATAGAGAAAGTTGTTCAGTTTGATGGTCTGATCAACACCCTTAATATGACTAGGTACGCATTTCTGATACAGTTTATATAAATAAATACAAATGTACATAAGTCTAAATAAGTAATGAAAGTTACACATCAAATTATATGTCAGTATTAATTTTTCGTACCATTACCTCAGTTTTCTATTTCAACTGATTGATTGTGTGACGACCTGCCATGGACCCTAAATTATTATATTATTTATTTTAAAAGGAACGAGATATCGGGCCACTTAGACGCAAATTAAATCTATATTTTATGAGACTCAAGCCAGGAACAAGTACCGCTTGTCAGTTAACATTTAATAGTTTGTAGATTCTGGGAAATGCATTCACCAAGTGGGTAAACCCGGACTCAATGCTACATCTGGTTGTCATTTAGAAGGATTCGAGTTACGAGCGACCTCTTAGAACAATCGAGGAATGTTACAAAAAAAGGGCAATGGATTCACTGTGAAAAACCATTAGGAAAGGGCGATGCGATGGCGTGGGAAGCTGAGAGAATTAGCACTGGAAGAAAGGACACTTGGGCTTGGATCTCAGGAGAGGATGGTTGGTCTGAGACCGTAATACCAGGAGACGGTCATGAGAGCCAAAACTAGTATAATTAATATAGTTTAGCTTAAGGCCTTTCATGTTTGGTATAACTATTGTAGTGATACGAACCGAGTCGCCGTTTGTGTGTGTGTGTGTGTGCTTGCTTGGGGTAAGTGTTTGATCTTAATCATCTCAGGCTAATTATATGTGTATTCACAATAAATATTTCTATTACTACCATTTGACTGACTTGTCCGAAGTATCTTGACCCTGCGTTGGATTATAGGGACTGACTAGGGTATGGGGTGGACTATCCATGGATCTACTCTATCGGTGCCTTATACTCTAAAGGATCATTGGAATATAAGGACACATGAGACAGTACTCCTGGAGAGTCTGCCATTGTAACAAACGCGAATGGATCCGAAAGAATCGAGTGTATAGGCTACAATGCCGACTATTAATTAATTATAATAATCAATCGGACGCAGGTGATAGTTACTTCCTAATGACTGAATTATTCAGCCAGACTGGCTGACCACGGCTATTATGTTTCGCCTTGTGCCTGTTGTATGTACACTTCCGGGAGGGGGGTAGGGTTCACCAAGTACCACAAAGTACCAATTGATAGTTATCCTGAAGGACTGTTTAGGGACCGTGTCTCGCTAAATCAAATCTTCGATCGCTACGGCGGCATATTACTGAACCAAAAAATACATATTTAGCGAAACACTATGATTATGCAATTCCGCCCAAGTGGCCGTACCGCACGAACTGGGGGCGATTAAGGAAGTGTGCAGTGACGATATAACCACTCGAACGTATACCAGGCGCAGCGTAAGATTCTAGCACCCGACTGACCATACTGTGCGCTTGTGTTAATTTCATATCAATCTAGAAACGGGGTAGGTAGGATCTTTAGAGGAATCAATATCAATTTATAATCGTTCACGATTACTAGAATACATGTCTCGCTGAATAGCAGTTGGCCTTCGTAGGACGCTGTTTTAGGATTGAGTAAGACATGAGAGCTTAGGGAACGTGTACCGCTAAATCGTAGCAGGTTTCTCAGAGTGCCTATGCCCTAGACTTTAGCGGACACGTGAGACGCGACAACGGCGACGTAACTGCCCCACGTCATGACTTGGGGTTCAATTGTAAATAAATAAATAAGTGTCACACACAGGTATGAATACTAAACGCAAGCGCTACGTATATTAACTTTATATGTCCCTTGTATCCCTCTCTTTATCTCTTTTGGATTTTGTTATTGGTAACAACCTTATGTTGTTATAGAATGAATAGGTAAATTAATATAAATTCGTCCTCCAAATGGTGGGAGAGTGTCCAGTCAGGGACGAGCTCTACAGGGCTGTACGGGTGAGGGGTACGGCCTCTCCTCCACTTGTGGAGGAGCCATTAAAACAACCAAATACTTCTAACTATAGGAAAAACGAAATTTTCATCAGCCTGGGGTGGCTAGGAACAGTCACAATTGTTTGGACGATGAGAAGACATTTTTATTAAAAATCTTATTCAAAAACATCTGCGCCTCTAATCAGTCTGGCGAATAAATTCTTTAGAAAATATTCTTCATTTTCTCAATTTTTATCATCCCTTTTTATCACCCAATATTAAAGTTTTGGCTGTTATAATAAAATTGTACAATAAAGCTTCATTTAATAACTCAGATACCAGTAATGAATTTGTTAATTTCATCACAGAATCACCTGGAGCAGTAAAATGTTTTATGGTCAAATCTTCATTTTATTTGGTAGAAAATAACCAGATAAAGCCGCTAATGAATAAATTACTTTAGTAAATTAAAACTACCTACTCAAACATTAAATTTTGAGCTCATCATCATTGGCTGGTAGCAGTCCACTGCTGGACATAGGCCTCTCCAATCGCACGCCATCTTGCTCGGTCCTCGACTATTCTCATCTAGCTGTTACCAGCCGCATTACGAAGATCGTCGCTCCATCTAGCCTGAAGGCGTCCTACCCTACGTTTGCTGATTCGCGGATTCCACTCAAGAACACGTCTACCCGAACAGTCATCGGTTCTAAAACTAATATGGCCGGCCCATTGCCACTTCAACTTGCTAATTCTGTGGGCTATGTCGATTATTTTGGTTCTCTGTCTGATCACCTCATTTTGGACTCGATATTTCAGAGAGACTTTGCAGTCTTTTGGAGACATTTTTATTGTAATTTAGAGATAGTGATCCAATATTTTAAATAATCTACGGCTTTTTGTAGTTTATTTAGTTATCAAGCAGGTGTTAACAGAAATATTGATTGAGCTTACTAGATTCCTCTTTTTTCAATACGTAATTTGTTTTAATAAATAATTTGAGAAAATATCGTGTCTACGCATATTTTTACATTATTTACCATGATCAGAGCAAAAATTGTATATTTAATTGTCGAGATGGCTTTGTGACATTGGATCAAATAACGTAATTATTTCAAAACATGAAACAAAAAAGAGTCTATACCATTTTGAATAATTGTCCAATTAGCATATAACGATATCAGCTTGCAAAGCGTCGTGTTTCTATGTATTACATAAAACATTTTGCTTTACCTATTTTTATCATAATAACATTTTCGAATTCTGTCTTCTGCGTTGCCAAGACAATATTGTTTGAAGAATTTGATTGCTCATAAACAATCATCCCACCATTATATTTAGCTAAGAAGTACGTTCTTGTCTCCACGTACGGCGATTGTCATCTGAATTTCACGAAAATGTTCAAATACTGCTTACAAATAATTGACTGCTGCGCTATTTTTAAACTTTTGATTAAATCTATCATCATCATTGACAGCCCGTATCTACCCACTTCTGAGTATACGCCTCCTTCTTTTCATGCCATGTTTTCCTGGTCTGTGCCAATCGCATCCAGGTCTTTGCCGCGATTCTTTGCAGGTCATTTGTCTATCTGGCTGTCGGTCTCCCAACACTTCTTCTACACTCTATTAGTACCTAACTATTCTGTTAAGGCTCTACTCCACCGTCACTACGTCAAGACGTAGTGACGGTAGGTGGGCTTAATCTAAACAAAGAAAACAAAGATAAACCAATACCATATAGTCGACAAAAAAAGAAAAACTATTTTCCAATTTTGATCGAAATTCAAAGTAACAAAACCATTCCGACATTATAAATTGTATTTGCGAATTTATCACATTATAGACGTAATCCGAATTCGTGAAACAGTTTCCAACAAAGAACTACATTGATAACTAGTTTTGTAACTTAAAAACTAAACTTTTCAAACTGCGATATACGACTACCACCTTATTAAATAAAGTAGGTCAAGTTTTCCGTTTGTTAGAACATAAAATTAGGTTTAATATTGTTCCGCCTATGGAGCTTCCGTGATTTCCTTCATAGGTAATAATAATGTTGATTTATTTAATGGATTTTTGACTTGTTTTTAGTTTCTTTTTAACTGTTATTTGTCGTTATCTATATTCCGAGTTATAGAACTACTACATTTGGTGTCTCCAGTTATAACGCATTATATTTAGAACTCAACTGGCTCGGGTTATCTTTGTTTCCATATAGCAAATATAATATCTTATATTCCTCTATTTAATTTTAGATAATCGGGGATATTAAAGTGTAGAATATCTAAAAATTGTCTGATATAAATCATGAATAAATATACAGAAAAATAGCGGCCCTATAATAGATTTTTTAATTTGATTTATTGTTCCTTGTGGCAATCGAACCGGAAGCCAAGTGCTACCCACTCCCTCAATCAAGTCATCAATTCTACAAAAACTTATTTTACATTATGCAAAGCAGAACTAGTTTATAATATGAATAAAAATCAATTAAAAAACCGAAAACAATTTTTTTTTAACAATACTTCACAGTTTGTGAAGTCGGTGCCAAGGTAAGGTGAATTGAAGAATCAATGGCCACTTAAAAGGTCAACGTTTTAATATAAAACCATAATCGTTAAAATCCAACGGGCGGAGATATCCGGTAACAAACTTATAATGACAATCTAGTAAACATGATTATTCCCGATTTTCTAAAAAAAAATGTTTCACGTCATAGAAAAATATATGAAACCACCTCGAATTCTACATAGAATACAGTACATCCAAATCGGTGAAGCCGTTTCTGAGAAACGGTGAACTATAAACAAAAACCATACGCGTAGATATAAAATCTCTTTTTTTATAAGTGGGTTAAAAAGACTTACCAGGATAAAAGAAATATAGTAAGCAGCGTAGCAAGGATCCTCTCAGGCACGCTGGCCGAAGAGTTGGAGTTCCTACTGGCAAGCTGTACCCACAGCAGCCAACAGATGCCAGCACCTCCGGCTGCTCCTCCGACCACCATGTAGACCGGGATCCTGGGCTCCGCTGGACAGTCTCGGATGTAGTGGACACCTGGGAAGATATACTATATTAGCCTGACTGGTAAAATTGATTTTGACTGTGTGTTCCCATTTGTTCTACTAAACAAGAACACATCTTCCTTTAACATATTTAAAGCCAAACTCAGGCAGTATGTGACTAGCGATACAAGAATACTAACGTAATTACTTCACCTAGCCTTGTTTATGATAATAACGAATTTATAAATTACCCATTTGTTTTTATTTTCTTTTTTCTCCTTGATTTATCTTTGTTTTTTGTTTCGAGCGTATGGCACCCTGGGTTGCAGCTGAAAACCAGCGTTGGGTAATCAGTATTAACGTACTGACACCCAACATTATGCTGAGCTGCTGGCCCGTTTGGCACAACTACTGATTTTATTTTATTTTTTATTTTCTGTGTTTTTAGCATGTATGTGCCAATAAACTTTATTTCTTTCTTTCAAATAAAAAAATAAAAAAATCATAAACCTATATACTGGACTGTATTTTAATTGTAAATTTTGTATTTATTCGCTAAGTGAACAATGTATGTTCTTTTGAATAAATAAATAATCTTTAACCTTAAACAGTCTTACGGTAGAACTAATGGGCTTATTTTTTCTCATTAGCCCTACGATATAACTTGTTACGAAATAGAACAACTAGTGAGAGTCTCTATTCCCACTTGTTCTACCTGTTCTAATCATAGACTTAGGATATTTTCGCTTACATCTATGGTTCTAATACACAGGTTGGCGCAGTGGCTAAGCGAACTTTCTACGCTAAGTACCGTGGGTTCGATTCCCATATGGAGGAATTATTTGTACGATCTTTAGATAGTTGTTCCGGATCTGGGTGTGTGTATATGTGAGGGGCAAAGTCGATTTTTTTTTATGCAACAGCATTTTGATGCTTCTTTTTGTCGTTGTTCACGCACCGAACGCGTGAAGTTGGCAACACTGACAGCGGCCTTCACAGCGCGCCGCGTCGCCCGCGCCACTCCGCGCCGGCCATCTTTATTACACACAACCTCACTGAGCGCAGATCTGCGCGCCTAATTATTTTACCTAAGTATTGTTATTCAGTGCTAATAATGTTAACTACAATAAAGTAAATGTGAAACCATAGCTGTACAAGCTTATTTATTAGCATCCTTAACAAATTGGCGACCGACTATGACAAAAAGTTCTACAATCTTCGGAGGCGAACAATGAGTTGATCGAATCGAACATGCTCGAAGAAAGAACAAAAGGATACCTACCTATCAAGAACGCGATTGCTGCCTAGCCCACGGAGCCTTTGGACTACAACAGAGGTCTATCTCGAGGGAAGTAGCCCGTTTCCTATACCTATTTCATTTACCTATTTGCCATTCCTTTGTTCTTTTGTGTGCATTCTTTTGTGTGAATAGCCGAGTTGGTTTTTTTCGAGCGGTTGGGTCAGCTTGCCTATTATCCGAGTTTATGCCTATATATACCTAGCCTAAGCACGCGGGCATGGGGCACGCTATTTGCCTACATCATAACCTAACCCGAGCACGTGCGTGAGGCATGCCTAACAAATTGCTATATGGTACTCGTTGTGCCTATATTTAAAAAAGGAGATGACTAAGTAGCCTGCCTAGGAGCCTACACATCTACCTAACTTCATAGAATTACTATTTCTAGAACAAAACTAGGAATTTACCTAGATAGGTACCTAATGCGATACGCACTAATAAAACCATTTCAAGCTATTTCTTATGCAAACAATTACGTTTTTCATTATAAACTGAAAGTTTATGCCTACGCTACGCCTATACAGTAAAACTTATTATTAATTGCCTAATTACTAACAAATATCAGTGTCCAGTGAACAATAGTATTTTCCATTGTTTCAACAAAGCTTGCCGACTATTTCAGAAGCGGTGAGTGTGCATCAGTTGGGCACTAGATACCTACGCGCTTCTCTTCGCGGCGCAAGCGGCCGGCCTTCGTTCCTCGGGGTACCGCGGTGCGCAGGCGTTCGGCCTTCGTTCCTCGGGGCTCCGCGGCAGGCGCTCGGTGCTGTGCATGCATACATCGCGCTATCACAGCTCTACGGTGTCGTGAGTTAACGGTTTGATTTACACTACGTAAATTATAACCATACCCAATTCATTATTGTTTGGTATTAGTTATTACTTTATTATATTATAGAGAGTGTTGTGTTTAAAAACAAATCAAAATGCCAGACAGTGAAACAGAAAAACGAGAATTAAATGCTACAGAAAAACAAGAATTAAAATGTCTTTCCAAAAAACGTAGTAGTATTAAAGGTCAATTAACAAAATTTAAAGATTACTTAAATCAATTATCACAATATAAAGACCTAACTAGTTTGCAATCTAAAGAATTATCGATGAAAACTGAAAAATTTCAAGTTATGCTTTCCACGTTTGATAGTTTGCAAAACGAAATAGAATTATTAAGTTTAAATTTAGATGAACAATTAAAAGAAAGAGAATTCCTTGAGGATCAGTTCTTTACTCTTATATCTCAAGCCCAAGAGTTGAATGAATCTGCCAATGCCTCTCGAGTTGACCAGCGAGCTGGTTCTGAATGTGGCTCTAACAGTAATAGTAGGTGTACACATAATAAGTTTAATTCAGTGAAACTTCCTACAATTAAATTGCCTACATTTGATGGCAGTTATTTGAAATGGTTGGAGTATCGGGATACTTTTGACTCTTTAATTAATTCTAATGATTCAATCCCAAATATAAATAAGTTTCATTATTTAAGGTCATCTCTTGAGGGAGGAGCTTTAGTAGTTATAAAATCTATAGAATTTACATCCAATAATTACAAAGTGGCTTGGGACTTATTGTGTCAAAGATATAACAATAAAAATTTACTTATAAACAATCATTTAAAAGCGTTATTCAGTATTGAGTCACTAAATAGAGAATCTTACAAAGCTTTGAGGTATCTTATTGATTTAGTTTCAAAAAATTTACGAGCTTTGAATTCTTTAGGACAACCGACTGAAAAATGGGATGCATTGATTATCTATATGGTGTCAACAAAACTAGATGTCACTACTAGTACAAAGTGGGAAGAATTTAAAAATAATCTGTCAGATTTACCCACGCTTGACCAATTTCATGAGTTCTTGAGAAACAGAGCCGATGTATTAGAAACAACACAAAATCAAATGAATAAAAATGATCATCATAAGCCTACACATTACAAAGAGCAAAGAGCTACTACTAAGGCCTTTGTCAATTCTTGCAGTAATACCTCTAATAAAAGATCATGTGTTGTTTGCAATGAAAATCATTTCCTACATTTATGTAAAAAGTTTAGGGAAATGTCACCTGAAAATAGATATGATACAGCATCAAAACTGAAATTATGCCTAAATTGTCTGCAAGGTGGACATACTAGTTATCAGTGTCAACTGAAGGGTTCTTGTAGGATTTGTCACAAGAAACATAATAGCTTAGTGCACAAAAATAATAATACAGAAAGTAAGAATATAACTACCAATGTAAGTACAAGTACTAATGACTCGTCTACAAATACGTCACCGGTGTCACTCTCTACTGTCTCTGCAGGACAGGTTCTGTTGTGTACCGCACTTGTAAATATTGTTAATCCTGTAAACAATACTAATTACATTGCACGAGCTCTCTTAGATACTGGAAGTCAAACTTCTTTAATTAGTGAAAAATTTAAAAATAAAATAGCTATACCTACTCAATGTTCTGAACCACTACGGATTTCAGGTATCAATAATATACAGTGTGACATTAAAGAGCGCTGTAGTTTAAAATTATCTTCACGCACAAATAATTTCTTTGATATAAAAGTTAGATGTTTAGTAGTCCCACGAATTACAGGCACTTTGCCGAATCTAGAAGTAAATGTTGAAGAGCTGGGATTGCCTGACAATATTAAACTTGCTGATCCAGGGTTCTATAGTCCCTCTGACATAGATATTCTGCTAGGGGCAGATGTTTTTTGGGACATTGTAGGTACAGAGCAAATAAGGTTAGGTGTACACAAGCCCATCTTACAAAATTCGAAACTAGGATGGCTAGTGTCGGGCCCTTTAGGGAACGGACATAAGTTGAGTCATAAAAATGCTCACACCCAATTACAGACACTAAACTGTAATTTTATACAAGATGCACTACAAAAGTTTTGGGAGGTAGATGAACTGCCCCCAAATAAAATATCTTACAGCCTGGAAGAACAAGCATGTGAGAATAGCTTTGTAAAACATACAAGCCGACTAGCCAATGGTAGATTTATTGTAAAAATGCCACTCAAAGAATCACCAGAGCAAGCACTGGGTGCCTCATATAACTTAGCAAAAAGGCGGTTTTTTAGTTTAGAGAAAAAATTTAAGAGTAATTTAAATTTAAAACAACAATATTGTAACTTTATTAAAGAGTATTCAGACCTTGGTCATTTGAAAGAAATAAATCGTCCTTGCTTTGGTAATTACCTTCCACATCATGCAGTAATTCGCGAAAAGAGCGAAACAACCAAACTTAGGGTAGTTTTTGACGCTTCTGCGAAAACATCCTCTGGAAAGTCGCTAAATGATATCCAGATGATAGGCCCAGTTGTACAAAATGATTTATTAAATATGATGTTACGATTTCGCACCCATAAATTTGTAATCACGGGCGATATTGAAAAAATGTTTAGACAAATTAGCCTTGTAGAGTCACAGCGCCATCTACAACTTATACTGTGGAGGGAAGATGAAACCCTGCCACTAAAGGTCTTGCAGCTTAACACTGTAACATATGGTACAGCGTCTGCGCCTTTCCTAAGTACTAGGTGTCTCCTTCAGTTAGCACAAGAATGTCCAGATCAATATATTGCAAATATAATTAAGAATGACTTTTATTATGATGACCTAACTACTGGTTCAGCTACTGAAAAGGAACTGGTACATATCTATAAGTCTGTGACACAAATATTAAGTTCAGCGTTTTTTCCATTACGTAAAATTCGTACTAATTGTCCTCAAATATTTGCTGACGAGCCTACATTAAACGACACATTGGACCTAACCAAACAATCAAGTGTTCTTGGTCTCAATTGGTCTCCTAAAACGGACTCATTACAATTTCCAACTGACATAGAAACCATGTCAAAGATTACAAAAAGAACAATAATATCAACAACTTGTAAGATTTTTGATCCATTAGGTATTTTATGTGCATGCGTTATAAAAGCTAAAATTATTTTACAACGTCTTTGGTGTGAAAAACTAGACTGGGACGACCCAGTAAGCGATGATATAAAAAATATATGGTCTAACTTTATAAAAAACCTACCATGCCTATCTTCTATACAAGTAGAGAGAAATGTAATTTGTGATTCACCTATAGCTATTGAATTACACTGTTTTGTTGACGCTTCGCAGAGCGCATATAGCGGCTGCGTATATTTACGTACAATTAATAATAATAATGTAGTTACAGTTAGACTACTGTGTGCCAAGGCTCGAGTTGCACCTTTGAAGCCAACCACGATCCCACGCTTGGAGCTTTGCGGCGCTTTACTAGGAGCCAGGTTGTGTGCAAAGGTCCTTCAGTCAGTACGTTGTAATATTACTAGTAAAACTATTTGGACCGACTCCACAGTAGTGCTCGGCTGGCTGAAGATAAAATTCAAAGATCTGAAGCCTTTTGTTCGCAACAGGGTTAATGAAATAAATGAAATTACATCAGACTTTTCATGGCGACATGTGCCTACTGATTGTAATCCAGCGGACTTGGCCTCAAGAGGCGTCACTCCACAGCAGTTACAGTCCTCATCCCTGTGGTGGGAGGGACCTTCATTCCTTAGAAGGGATCCAAGTGAATGGCCACAGCAAGGTGCTATTATGACACCTTTAGAACTACCAGAACTAAAAGTTCACATTAGCGTAGAAACTAATGACTTAATTGATTTTACTAAATATTCTAGTTTTTTAAGACTTAAAAGATTGATGGCCTATGTATATAGATTTGTAAATAATCATGTCTATAAGTATAGTAAGGTTAAAACTTACAATAAGTTAACAGGTACTCTAAGCACAGATGAGTTAGATAATTCATTGAAAATATTAATTAGATCTTCTCAATCTCAGTCATTTTCCAGTGAAATTCAATCACTCAAAAAAGGAAAAGAGCTTCATCATAAATCAAGTTTATTGTCACTTAACCCATTTATAGATTCTGAAGGTATTCTTAGGGTAGGTGGTCGCATTCAGAATTCTGACTATAATTATAATAAAAAACACCCAATTTTGTTAGATTCTAAACATAATTTAACGAAATTAATAATGCGACACGAGCATATACGTTTATTTCACGCCGGGCCACAATTATTATTATCTTCTGTTAGGGAAGAATACTGGCCAATAGGAGGCAGGAACTTGGCTCGACATATATTAAGAAATTGTGTTGTATGCATACGTTTTAGAGGAAAAACAGTACAACCTATAATGGGCAACCTTCCCAATGTCCGAATTAATTCCAGTTTTGCATTTTATTCCTGTGGTACTGACTTTGCAGGGCCATTTATGATAGCAAATAAAAAGGGCAGAGGTAGCCGAGTATCAAAATGTTATTTATGTTTATTTGTTTGTCTTACAACCAAAGCAGTCCATTTAGAAGTCGTAAGTGACCTCACTACTGAAGCGTTCATTATGTGCCTACGTAGATTTGTTTCGAGAAGGGGAAAGCCGTTTGAAATTTTCTCAGATAACGGCAAGACATTTGTAGGTGCAAACAATGAATTGGGTAGGGTCCTTAAATCTAGCCGTCAAGCTGTGATAGACTATGGCAGCACAGAAGGCATTCGTTTTAAATTCAGCCCCGCATACTCACCGCATTTCGGAGGTATTTGGGAAGCTGGCGTAAAGGCTTCAAAATTCCATCTTAAAAGAGTAGCAGGCAATGCTGCCTTAACGTTTGAAGAACTAACCACGTTGTTCACACAAATAGAATCCATACTGAATTCACGTCCTCTATCTCCTCTCTCTTCCGACCCATCCGATACACTTCCTTTGACTCCAGGGCATTTCCTTATCGGGCGGCCTCTCACATCAGTCCCGTCTCTGCCAATTAACAAAACGAGACCCAACAGATACGAACGAGTCGAGCAAATCAGGCAGCAGTTCTGGGAGAGGTGGCGCCGCGAATACCTGGCTGAACTCCAACAAAGAACGAAGTGGCGGAGAAGACAACAGGAGCTCAATGTCGGCGACTTAGTAATTCTAAAGGAAGAAAACTTGCCTCCACTATGTTGGCGCTTAGGTCGCATCACAAAACTCTATCCCGGACCGGATGGTGTCAACCGGGTAGCTGACCTCTTCACAATAAAAGGAACAATTAAGAGAGCAATCAATAAATTTTGTATGATTCCGACAGCAACCTATAGCTGTCCAGGCGAAGAATCAACGCCAATGGAAGACCTTTGAAAGCTGGTGCTTTCAAGGCGTGGGAGCATGTTCACGCACCGAACGCGTGAAGTTGGCAACACTGACAGCGGCCTTCACAGCGCGCCGCGTCGCCCGCGCCACTCCGCGCCGGCCATCTTTATTACACACAACCTCACTGAGCGCAGATCTGCGCGCCTAATTATTTTACCTAAGTATTGTTATTCAGTGCTAATAATGTTAACTACAATAAAGTAAATGTGAAACCATAGCTGTACAAGCTTATTTATTAGCATCCTTAACATCGTCGTTAAGTCTCCATCACCCAGGTGATAAGTTAATCTTAAGCATATTACTTAATATGTATTTTTCTTTTGTGCATAATAAAGTTTTTTTGTTGTGAGCTATATTTTTGATTTTGATTTATTTAAATCTTTACCTCACACTTGTATTTCTCCTGTATTGTGGGTACAGTGGGTACTTGAAACATATATCTCACATGCACACACACCCAAACCCCGAAACAACTATCTGTAGACCACACAAATATTTGTTCCGTGTGGGGATCGAACCCGTGACGCTGAAACCCAATCGCTTAGCAACTGCGCCAACCTTGACGCGGTAGTAGGTCAAATTTCAACGACCCTACCGAGTACCATCATCAGATAATTTGCCGCCGACCTAATTCCCGTGGCCGGTCCGTCTGCACAGAACCAGATTAAACCGGAACGCACCGGATTTGTCGATCGAAGCGTTGATTAAAGTGACTGTACAAATATTTGCTACATCCGATCAATTACAGGTTTACATCGAACGAACGTTTTTTACTGATCATTCCATCGTGAATGTCTTATTATTACACTTTGTAATTATTAATTGCATACATACACTTAATTCCAACAGCTCTAGCACTCTCATACACACAACACACTCACTATTCACACATCCTAACACCCTCAAACAAATACGCACATCCTTACATATATATAGTTTTTGATTAATTATTAGATACAATATTGTGTAACAGAAACTTCACGATTGTATTAAAAACTAGCTGACCCGGCGAACTTCGTACCGCCAATAAAAGAACTGTGCACCTACCTACCTGCCCTACCTACCTATCTACCTACCCTAGCCTATCTACCCTACCTACCCTAGCCTATCTACCATACCTACCCTACTATCTACCCTATCTACTATACCTACACTATCTACTATACCTACCAACCTACCTACCTACCCTAACCTACCTACCTACCCTAACCTACCTACCTACCCTATCTACTATACCTACACTATCTACCTACCCTATCTACTATACCTACCAACCTACCTACCTACCCTAACCTACCTACCTACCCTAACCTACCTACCTACCCTATCTACTATACCTACACTATCTACCTACCCTATCTACTATACCTACCTACCTTTTTTTATTTTATTTTTGTTTTACGTGGTGAGAACCCATCATGGCCTGTCCTCCGCCTGGGGGGGCGAAGGGGTGTGCCGGATTCCTACCGGCTAAACTCACTACGGTGGTCCAATTCGGCACCTACAGGTGGGCCTCGGGTACTATACTACCTACCTACCTACCCTAACCTACCTACCTACCCTATCCTACCTACCCTATCTACTATACCTCCCCTACCCTATCTACTATACCTCCCCTACCTACCTACCTACCATACCTATCTTCTCCTTACAATAATTATAACAAACACAGCAAAAAAGAATTAGCAAAATTGGTCCAGCCGTTCACGCGTGATGCCGTAACCAAAGGAAATAGGTATTCATTTTTATATTTATATAGATTGAAAACGTAGAAACTCAGTCCCTTAAGATACAGGTCTGCGTACTTAGTTTAGGGGCCGGAAATTAGAAAATTAAATACTAAGACTCTGTAGTACAACCTGCTGTATTCATGTGCTCTGTATCGTGGTTTTCTTTATGTACAATATTTTTATTTTCTCCTTTTTTTGATGATCCGAATCTTAAAAAGGTTCATATATTATTATCATAATTCTGAAGGTTTGACATAAAAAGATGGGTTTATCGAAAGATATCGCAATTTGTTATCGTTTATGGCAAATGTCGCTTTTTTGTGGTTCGCAGATGCGCTGTAAAAAGGTAGGGTTTGATTTTATGGTTTTTCTGCTATTACGAGGATATAAGGAGATATATTTTATAACATCTATACGATGCGTTAAATCAGAACTACAAAGACGTTAAAATAATTGAGATGCTGATAATAAAAGCACAGCATTGTAACGTTTATTTATTTAATAATTTATGTACACATGAAAAGACATAGAAAACATTAAATAGGAGAACAAAGTACAAAGGTACCTACTACTTATTTCACAAAAGAAATTTCTTCCAGCAGACCTTTGAAGCAGAACGTTATTTTTTTTTACACGAATATTAAAAAAGGCGTGTATTACAACCGGTGTTGGATCTGTAGGCGTACTAAACGTACCTAACTCATAAAATTATTATTACTAGTATAATAAGTTTATGACCTAACTAAAATGTTGTTGCCACGCAGTTGCAGTAAAATTTTGATCAAAACAATACATTAAGTATACTCTTAGTTTCAGTGAGATATGCTCGCGTTAAGTTCGAGCGTCAATATTATGATCGGCGCGTCATGAAGTTACGTGAATTAACCCTCTGTTTACCGGTCATGCATCGAAACTTTTACTACGCTTTATTTTAATTAGCTTCATGTGACGTAGACGTCAGGCAACATATCCGTAACATGTAAAGAGCTCAGTTCCAAGCTTATTAGAGCGAGTTACAATTAAGTGAAACAGCTCAATCAGGTGGTATTAATTAATTTGAATATTCATGAACGATTTCACGAGGCGTGCTGAACTTGAGCGGAATTACCGATCAGTTTAGACTTTGAGTGAAGTCAGACTAATGAGACATAGCACGAATACGATTCAACCAATCCATTATTATAATGATGTTCATGGTATTTAAATGGCGTGTGATCACCCAAATTTTCATTTCATATTAACTGCCACACAGTAGATACGTCTGTCTCTCCAGATAGGTATTATATAACCTAGGAGTCTTCAAGGTGTGAGTGAATGGGATACTTCTAGGAAAATGTGCACCAATTTCAACCGCATCATCGCTTACCATCAGGTTAAATAGAAAGAAAGAAAGAAAGAAAAATAATTTTATTCCGTACGGGATAATGACAGCGGAAATAGTGGTCAAACGCAAGCATATTATTATTCAATATTTAAAAAATCTATAATCACGGTTACCGACAATAAGTTACTTATAGTTATATTTTTTAGTTTATCGTAAATATTGAAGGCTAAATAAACACTAAAAACCAGAAAAAATAATTATACACGACTAATTAAAATATTAATAAAAATATGACTTTCAAATGTTCGCGCCAAAACACAGAGTCACGTGATATGACGTCATTGCATCGCTCGTTCATAGTGTTGGAAAAAGGATCAGGGAAACACGTCATAAACTCGATGATGGATGATCCAACCCACTTGGAACCGTGCGCCTAGAATCACGACGTTTTGTAAGTGCTTGCAAAGGCCCAGTTGTAATGAAAATCTTTGACTTTGACTTTGATGCTGAATATGACATTGAAAGCAAAAAAAAAGCACACAGACATGCAGGTATTCTTTACTCTTGTTGTTTGAAACACAATTCCATATTTTATCCCATACCTTTGACTTGTTTGTATATTGATCTTCAAGATCAATATACTTTTTAGAATTCTATGCGCAGTACAATTCAATTTTAACGACAAAGTTAATTCTATAACTTGTCGACATTTCTATTCAACTAACTGAAACTTATCAAAACTTTATAACTTAATTAAAGACTACCAAATTCTTTCACGACCGACACCGTCCATTAATCTGGCCTACCTTTAATCAATAAACTTATTCACAAACTTTTTCCTCTCATTTTTCTTTATATTTTTGTCGCCATTTTGTGGTAACTGTCAGTCAGTAATTTCATTACGGTGACATCTCTTCCGGCCCAACTTATCAGATTTATGTCAACTTTGGTTTAAGATTTATCTTCGCGACTGTACTTGAGTACTTACTTAATGACTTATGGTTAGCGAATATAAGATTGAGTAAGTACCTACCAATTATTAGTTGTTAAGGTTTCGTAGTTAAACAAGAAAACGAAATTATTTTGTATGTCCAACTTTTAAAGTATATCTCCCCTGAAATTAAAATATCCTAAATTACAAATTGTTCATAGATCTTTTAAACAAGGTGCTAACGTATGAAAAATTATTTATTCAAGAAATTTTTACTTGTTTCTATTAATTTTGAAATCATTTTCTAGATAACTATATTAATTATATTATTTAACAGTACTACGAAAAAATAAGTCAAGTCTTCGAATTTCTATTAAAGTACGACTATGGTCCTTTTGCCTGTCGCATGACAGGCAAAAGGACCATAGTCGTACTTTACACGCACGCGGACGCAAGCCCGCATGGGCTTGCGTCCGCGTGCGTGTGTGACCCGCATCTTGTCGTTTCATAGATGCTTTTCCTGTCCTCCGCAGTGCGCGTGGCCCTTAGCGCGCTAACTCTCGCATGCGTACGAGACCCCATAGATAATACAGGCCAGATACACACGCGGGCGCAAATCCGCATGACAGGCCCTAACGGAAAACACGAACTAATTGATGTCTTGCTTCCACACATCCTACATCTATAAAGTGCAAAATAATAATAATATTTCAGCCCATTACTGTCCCACTGCTGGGCACGGACTTCTTCGCAGAATGTGAAGGATTTAGACCAAAACGCTGGTTTAGCGCGGATTGGCGAACTACAAACATCATTGAGAACCCTCTCAGGTGTGCAGGTTTCCTCACAATGTTTTTCCTTTATTGTTAACGCAAGTTATAATCAAATTGAGATCCGCTCATAAATTCAAAAAATCAGAGGTGCTAGGTTCGAACTCAGACCCTCCTGCACGGCAAGCATTCAACCGCTAGGTTACCAGAGCTTCAAAGTTCAAAAACCTTATATTTAGCTAGGGTTTTAGGGGTCAGAATATTTTCAGGACATAAATTTTCTATAGGCTCTTACTCTTTTTCATCCCAACCTCAATTTCTTTGGACACTTTATCGACGATCTTATAAAGTCGTCTGACTCATTCCCGCTGAGTGCCTATTAGTACTTTATATAGTCTTCATACAAAGCTTGAAGAATGCAAGTGTTTGCAGATAAACCCGACCATAAGTTGTAATGGAACCACTTTTAAAGATGCATTGTGTTGTTATCGCGTAAATGTACGTAGATGCGAATTTTCTTGTATAAAATATATTTTTTAAGATTAGCCATCAAAAGGATTTTTATATGGCTCAGATATAAAGAAAAAAATGTTTCATAAAAATATGATATATCGAACCTAAAACTCTGAATAATTATAATATTATAAATGCTTTTTATATTCGTTTCCAAATTCTAATTTGGCCATAAATGTAAATGGGAATTTGCTTCTATAAAATATTTTTTTACATGAGACAGCAAAGCCTCGGGCTCAGATATCCAGATTTTTTTTTTCAAATACATATGTATATCCAACTGAAAACACCAACAATCTCGCAGCCAGAATATATATAATTATGCTATTATACATAAATGCTTTTTATATTCATTTCCAAATTATAATTTGGCAAGCAATACGTATAGCATCTATACATAATTATATGCGTTCTTCTTTCTACGCATTGCCATTTCTGCGATGCAAAAGGAAGAACATGTGCGTTACTGCGTAGCAATGCGCTACAACGTATAGCGTGGTGCCGGAAGAAACGTACTGCTACGCACGTAGCCGACCTCACATCGTAGCGGCAGTTTATCAATGCAGTGAGGCTGTGACATCTGCGTACGTACCCCGCGTATTTTCGCATCTACGCGGGTAGACGCTAGACTTAAATCACTACGTCTCAAGGCAAAACATACACCAAGGATCGTTTCACTTCATCATCATTCACAGCTTTTGTCAATCCACTAACAGGGCATAAGCTCTCACCGTTTGACGCCATTCTTTCTTGAGTTCCGACAATTTGGTCCAAGTTTCCAACAAGCTTTTTATGTGATATATCACTACCAATTAACAAATAATTTCTGGATTGACCTTATTTTCAAAGGGCACCTAAACTAACTGTAGAGGAAAACTTAGGCAATAAACGTTCAAATGATGTATTCTGTTCGCATAGTATCTTTCAAGCATTATTATTATTTTTATCCCAATATAATATTATTACACAAACATCATAATAACTCGGGAATCCTAAGCCGATAAGCTAGGTACGAAGAAGATTATTGTAGGTGGAAACTGAATCAAATATTGTGTTTTCTCTTGGGATTACTTAGTATGTAATGGCATTGCTGGAAATATAATATTTTTAGTATATAATATTGAATAGGCTTGGGTTTGATCTCATCTGATGTTAAGTGATGATGCTGTCGTAAATGATGCACGCTTGCGTAGAAGTAACCTATTCACTCGCACCTTGAAGACTCAAGTTATAACTATCAACTTTAAAACGAGATAAAACACAGGACCTACTCTAATAGGTTTGTAAGACATTTTATCTATACTAGTGGTCGCCCAGTGATCGAAATTCGACCGTATAAAATAAAGTCACTTTCCACGTCTCACTGTCTGTCTGTATCTGTGTAACTCCTCCTAACCCATGCAACGGATTTTGATGCAGTTTTCACCATCATTTATAGCATTTCTTCCCGAAGGTTTTCTATGTATAATACTTTCATATTTAATGGAAGGATAGTAGATAAATTGCATCCGTGCAAAGCTGGGGAGGGGTCGCTAGTATTATAATTATATAAATTTTAGCTTCCTGCAGTTCTTCTCCATTTAATAAACTTTAACTATACCAAGTCTCACACTCCTCCGTGCGCGCAATATGCTTAAAAATGAGTATCTTTATGTATTAATACCTATATATAGATGAATAAGGGCCATAGCATACTAACAATTTTTTTCAGCAGAATCGCACGTGTTCGCGTTCGTTATTCACTTTTTGTAAGCAAAAGGCAGCCAACGAACGCGTAGACGCGCGATTGTGTTACAAAAAGTAGCTAGTGTAATGGCCCTCAGGGGTTATATTCTACAAACTAGCTTAATTTTGGTACAATTAACTTACCCATAATCAGCATAATAACAGGCAAAGTCGACAGGAAAATCAGGAACACGGTCATGACAACTGAAACAAAGGTATTTCATTTAGAGAACAATACAGTATCACGTTGAATGTATTTTGTTCTATAGTAGAAGCTTACGTTGGATGCGACACATTGACAATTGACAAGCGGTTGAGTCCTACCCTTTATTTGCAATGAAAAATGTAGATACTTGGAGAGAAATGTATTTATTGTTTTTTTGTTTTGTGGATTTTGAACTGTGAAAGGATATCGAATCATTCGGTACCTACGTAAAGTTCTATACAGGACATTTTTTATATTATGCGCATAGATTGCAGAGTGATTCAATGTCCGTTCCCAAATGCAACCGAAGTACTAAAATTCACACCAAAACAAAATAAAAAATTGATTTTGTATGGCTTACTAAGATGAAAATATATCGTATTGTTGTGCACATAAAAAAAATATCCTGCTTGAAGGTATTTTTTTATTATTTTTATTTTAATACGTTACGTGACGAAACGTAGACTATTGTATTTTTCTGACTGAAGGAAACCTCTCTCTGCTTAGAATTAAAGATTAGCCTAGTATAAGCAACTAGTGAGGTATCTTCGTTTGCATAGAAAGTTAATACTACTGAGTTAAAGGTATTTTGTTAAATGATGAAGGAATTAATCCGTAACACCAGAGGAATTATATCACATTTTTTTTTTTTTTACAGTAATAATAGCTTTTGTCTGACTCTGAACAGAGATGTGTAGAATGATGGACAGAGAAAGTCCTTAATTTTTTTCTGGCAATAAAAAAATTGCTGTGTATAGTGACTTTGTAATTATTCCACCATTATAACAGAAGCTCAGACCAATAAAAAACACAGGAAGAAACATAATAATAATATACATACTTGTCCTAGTCATAATTTTAGCCGCCCTGCAGACGAAGTCCACAGTTCCAGAAGCTTCCATGTTCGCGTCTTTCAGCTGGTAGGCCACGGAGCCGTACGTAGTGAGGCCCATTCCGAGGCCCAGGCCAGTCCTGTCATTGTACTTGGCCTGCTCCCCGCAGAGACGCCGCTGCTCATCCCCTGACACCTGGCAATTGGAGAGTTAAGTAAAACAACTGTTATCTCCGCAAAATTAGGACCATGTTCACCGAAAAAATAATAGATGTTTGAAAAAATTCATGTTTAAATGGCAGATTTTGCCCTAATCGACTGTTATGTTGTCGGGGAACTCGGGCCTTAGTAAGATATGAGCCTAATGCGAGAATTAGAGCCAGTGCATACTGCGGTGCGGTGTCTTGCAGAGGTTTTTTTCCACCGCAACGAATAAAATACTGCTTTCTTTTGGTTTGCGATATTTTTCTCGCAGTGCGCGCACTTTATTTTTAGATCCATAGAACTGTGTAGCGTATGCGTCCCAAAAATCAACATCAAGCCGGAAACTGGTGATAGGCCAGGTGGAACCAGAAATCAGAAAAAAAAACATAGTCATAATAATAATAAATTATAGTCATTAAAAAATATCAAGAAAATGTTATTCAAGAAAACATTACATAGGTAAGTATAATTTTTTACTTTTTAAGATTTTTTAGGATATTTTTTTTAATGTTGTTTTACGGTTTTATCATTTCTTACCGTCGCTGTAGAGTTCATTAATAGTATCTACTTACACTTAGACCACATCACAGAAAAGTATAATTTTGAAAGACATGCGAATAATACTTAAATATTTTATCTCAGTAATTTCATCGTAATTGCGTTTCGTCTTTTAGGCTGTCAACAAGTTTTATTTCTTGTTGAATTACCTACTTTCACGTTGTTATCAACAATAATTGGCTGTTTCAAAGAAGTTACATTTCATATTACATATTGTCTCCTTTTAATAGTGCCTTATAACTGCTTATTGCTTTTAAGATAACAAAGAAAAAACAATGAATTTATATTCTATTATTATTTTATATTAATATATACAAATTGGTTTGAGGTAATTAGGAAAAGTCAGTGTAAAAGAGAATGACCAAATATGTTTGGGCTCTGGTCCAAAACAAATCTTCTGCTGCTCCCAGGGTTATATATACAACAAATACATTATACAATAAATTCTTATTAGCCACATATTTTGACTAAGGTGTAGAGTTTGTGAAGTTAGGCCTAGAGCGCGTAGAGTTAGAAGCTTGGCTCTACATGAGATCTGATAAATTTTTGACTGTGCGAGTCCTATGGTCTCGTCTTGGCAACATGAAAATGTTTTTGGTGGGATTTTTATACATAAAGGAAGTAATAATGTCATAAAATAATATTAAAAAAATCTTCTGATGTTCATCTTAGATTATTTTAAATCGTGGTCATTTACCTGGCTAACAGAACTGGAAGCTCGTCTGGATCCAGTGTCGGAGGGAATACCAGCTCCACTCGGCCTGCCTGCAAGAGACGCCCTGTATGGGGACACGCTTCTGCCTCGAGTACCTGAACGGAGGACATTAAATATACATATTTATTATTCTTACCTTAAAAAAATATCATGCCTATATTTCCTGAAGGGTTAGGTTAAGCCTACTGCCATCTACTGGGCATGATTTTAAATGCTGGCAGCGACTGCAAATTCTTTACAGAAAAACGAATAAATAACACTTTGCCTGATACAGGAATCGAACTCGAGATTTCACTCTCAGCAGTCGCGGTTTCGGCCACTAGAATAATGAGGCAGTCGAACCAATGAGGTACTCAGAAGTATTACGATAAGTTTGTTAACCTTATGGAATTCAGCAATCTATTGGCTCTAGCTGTGAAGGGTTCTTCATGGTAGCCATGGAGCTAGAGTCAGTAGGTAGAAGAAATCTTGTGCAAAATATCCCACTCCTAGGACTCAATTAAGCGTGCATCGTGGAGAAAGGCGCGTATCTCCGTGCATGGAGAGCGAGCAAGAGAGCGACACGCCTCTCCATAATTGAGCCCTTAGAAAGTTCATCAAACAAGAAACATGAAATTCATACAAGAATCCTGGCATAAACACGCGGACCTAAACTCCCGAAACATGTAATCAATTCAGGACACGACAAGATGTCAAAGTAGAAATTATAATAATTATCTATACGAGATTATTCCGAGAAATCTGTTCAGCCACTTAATTTAAATAAGGCCAGGATTTCAGTCTCATCTCTAACCCGTCCAACATTAATTTCTATCTTCATTTTGGGGCGTCAATATTTAGTGGCCTTATTAATCTCTCTAATTGGGGCATTTGTACCGAAAGCCGCCGCAAAGGTACGATTTAATGAACGTACTTACCCGCAGTTTGACTGTCTTCGCTCGCCCGTCTTTCCCTCGAAACCAATGGCTCTTGAAATGTCAACGTGAGGCTTCCCCTGGGGCTTACCCTATTTGCTTCTCCCTCCCCCGTCACTAGACTACCCCTTGCACTTCTCTCCGAAGGTGCAATACTTCCCCGAGGACTCCTTTGTGAATCAGGAATTAAAGAACCCCTCGGACTCCTATTCATAACCTCAATTTCTTTCTTCATAGGTACATCCTGTCCTACACTACCTCTAGGACTGGTCCGCGTACTCGGACCTAAGTCTTTTTGGCTTCGAGCTGGGTCAATTTGAATACTGGCTACAGAGTGACGTGGACTTCTGCCAACGTCTGGCACCAAGGAGTTTCTGGGCTGATTCCATGCTGTACCCTCTGGTACTAAACTTCGCCGGGGACTCCTTGCATTAGCATCTGGTGTAATGCTGTTTCTCGCACTTCTGTTGAAGTCTTGAGGATTTAAACTTAGTCTAGATCCGTAGTTCATATCAACTGCTAAGTTGTTTCTAGACGGTGCTAAACTGTTTCTTGGGTGTAAAGCCGTATCTGGTGTTATAGAGTTCCTGGCTGATCTGACTTCGGGGACTAAGGAGTGTCTAGGACTGCGGTGGTAATCCATCGCGGCATCTGGCGCAAGGCTCGCTCGTGGACTTCTTTGAGGAGGCGGAGTAGGCTCCATTTCTTCGTCAGTTTCTGTTGCGGCTAATGAGGCTCTTCTTGAGGGTTGTGCTGATGCTCTCGGGGACCTCGCTTGAGGTGACGTGGCAGCACTTCTAGAGGCGCGCCGTCGCCTCGACGATGACGTTCGGTGAAGCATTTTGCAGTTCTCACATCAAACTACAACTCGCTCCGGGCCCCTTGAGTCCAATCCATCATTTTATCTGGAAACAAAGAACAGAATTGAGAAACGAAACTTCGCATAGCGCTGAGGGATTTAGTATTCTATACGCTTTTACGAAATTTATAACTGAAGTTCATAATCCGATTGTAAAGCCGCAATTTAAAGTTCTTTGTTTACGGTCTCAGGCCATGAATCTTAATGTTGTTTAAGTAAAATGAGCTCAGCGGTAAAATCTATAAATTATGAGATGTTATGGGGAAATTCAGTGTGAAATTTTGCTTGTCATACAACGGGATGGTTTATTTTTTACTTCAGCATTTTATCCTAATGTAGCTGTAAAGTAATTATGAGGATTAATGACGAAGTTACGCCCTGCTCGCTGCCTCTCTGTGGTACACGGAAAACACATCAAACAATTAAAGTCATTTAGGAAGTAGGTATACAAACCATATTTGTAATTTATAGATGAGTGTTTCTATAAAGTGGGGATAGCGAGTTTTGTTCGGCTAAATGATAGTAATTATGATTTTAAATCGTCAGTGTGGTTGAATTTGATTAACAATTTTTTTTTTAGTCCCATTGATACCGCGTAACTATTATGATAAACGCCACGTATGTACTAAAAAGATCAAAATTGATATTTCGCGTCTATTAATTGCGATTCATAATCAGAAGCCCAATTCTCGTAATTAAACTCAAACTCAAACTTAAAATTTTATTGCATTCCATAATGTGTTACAAAGGTGGACTATAAAGTATAAAATTGATCATTATGGACCCTGTCGGGCACAGCAAAAGTTAGGAGAGAGGAAGAGGGCTGCGTTGCATTAATTTACACTATGACTGAAAGTTGACCGAACTGAGATTATTAATATGAATTGAAATTCAGTCCGATATCAGTACCTATGATTTGAATTCAATCGTCTTCCAGACTCAATTCCAGAATCTCATTTTTGACGTTTATGTATGGACGAGAATACCAATTTTATTATTTGTGTCGGTTCAAAATGTTAGCAGAATCAATCAACTTTCGACCTCATTACAATATAATTTCACATTTGTTACTGTAGGAGAATACCGTTTGTGACATTTATGACATTGGTAGTTAATGTAGTTATTAGTAAGATCCGAACTATATTTTGAACATTTTTACCTCTGATACCTCCAGACGCGAAAACTCAATATAGATTATTTTTAACCGACTTCAAAAAAGGCGGAGGTTCTAAGTTCGTCTGTATTTTTTTTTGTGTATATATGTTCATCTATATTTTCGCCAATTGTGACCCGATTTAAAAAAGTATAAAATATTTTTCTTAAAAAACTTAACATGTTCTGAAGTCTGGTCCTATAATTTTTCAATGCACCTAGCTTGGCAGTGGCACCGACTTCAGAAGCTGTGAAGTTTTAGAAAATTATTTTATACTTTTTAGTTTTTGAAGTCGGTTTTTACTTTTTTTTACAAGTTTATTTTATTATACATACGCGTTATTTACCAATGTTAGTTACGTGGTATAGGACAATCAACGACAAAATATAATATAATTATTTTTTTAACCCTAAACAACCCAATTACGCAATCAAATTGTCCAAATCTAAACCTGTCAGAAACTTGTCGTAAACTACAACAATTCCAGCTCCCGGTCACTTTAATATCAGCTAAATGTTTCATTATTACTTAGTTATGACGTTAAAGTTACGCAATGCCCAATTTAGGACCACAATGAACAAATCTCGAGCAATTTGGAGGCTGTCAGGGCATTATCGTGGTCCCGTAATCCTGCCAATTCCGTACTTGATAGACCATTGTTGTACCTATATACCTACTTGTGTTTTATGTTGTGTATTGCTTTGACAATACGGGTCTTGGTGTAAATTGAATAGGTTATCTAATGGTATTGTCTTTGTATGGATGTCTTGGAACTTTAGGCATGGTTTACAAGAGAACACAATTGGAGGATAAATCGTGGATCTTGTATAGTATGAACGAGGCTTATTAGAGGCTTATTATAGGATGCAGTTTATGGAAATCAGGTTTTAAACTTTTTCTCGGAATCGAGAAGTAAACAGCGACTGCGGCGGTTGGCGCAGCAACATATGCTGAGCAGAAGCCTTTTTGACACAGCTGCGACGTATACAATCCATTTTATATAAGACTAGCTGATCCGGCGAACTTCGTACCGCCAATAAAAGAACTGTGCACCTACCTACCTGCCCCCCTTCCTACCCACCTACCTACCTACCTACCCTTCCTACCTACCTACCTACCCTACGTACCTACCTACCTACCCTAGCCTATCTACCATACCTACCCTATCTACCATACCTACCCTACTACCTACCCTATCTACTATACCTACCCTACCTACCTACCTACCATACCTATCCTATCTACCATACCTACCTTCTCCTTACAATTAAACAATCGCAACAAAAAAAGAATTAGCGAAATTGGTCCAGCCATTTACGCGTGAAGCCGTGATCAAGGGAAATAGGGATTGATTGTTATTATATAGATTTTTTATTTTTTTGTTTGTTCAAAATTGTTTTTTGTGCTGTGTCAAATAAATACATTTTTCTTTCTTACTTTCTTCTACAAACAAGTAAATCATTAATTTTAAGGTAAATACATAACAGATAGAGGTGTGCTTAATAACCCCGAAGCTTTGAGTATCTCCCCGAAGATTTAATCATTACGTTTCACATAGGTAGATAATTATGAACATCTTATTTAAACCATTTTGGCAGTTGTATTATACACTTAATATGGAATATTGCATGACCTACAAAACCAAAATACAATAAGCAAACAACAAAGAGAGATTAATATTATCTAATGTATGCATCCCAGTACTAAGAAGAGACTTTGCAAACCGCAGCGAAGTTTGACTGCAGCGCCGAATTTCAGCGAAGCTTCAGCGTCGCCCGCTCGGACAGTTGATTTTAATTGAATTATTTTGTGGTTTGTTTATCTTGAAATTTATAGAGGCAAAACTAGCTTAGTTCTCATTTAGATATATTTACGGATCGCAAAAGAGGTGTATATCTGTGTATGTAGACAACGAATTTGTATATGTATTTACATACACAGATAAGAGCTGATTAGCCATTTCTTTTTCATAAATCCTTTTTCTCGTCGTGTTTGTTCTACGCACGGAAGAGAGAAATAATTAATCAATATTCTTTCTTTCCTCTCTTTCTTTCTTCTTTCTCTCCTCCGTAGTTCTACGCCACTATAATAATGACAGTATTACTTGAGTTGTACATAAAGTAACTTTCATGTTGCCTGCTATCTAATGAAAATACAAAAATGGGTTGATTTTCGTAATTTTCTTTTTATGAGCTAGTTATCGCTTTTGGGATATTCCTGTGCATCGTTAAGCTAATAGAGCCTTTTCGATTCAAGATACTGTTCCTGGCGTCACATCGGGCCATGCGGTGAACCTTTACGAACGTGGCTAAATATGGCATGAACAATTTATTCTTCTGTTAGAGCTCATGCCGAAACAAGGAAGATAAATAGATTAAATTATATTATGGTCCTTCAATATCTTATGTACCATATTTCCATAGTTCACACGAAATATTTTAAGAGGTATATCTGTACGTGATAAAGATACCACACAAATGACAAAAAAATCTAAGTATATTTTATTAAATCAATAATTGTTTAAAAATTATTTGACGTTAAAAAATTTAAATTTGACTTTTCATTATTTTCTACATCCATTCTTTAGTGTCTAAATTGAAGCGGGCGGCAGCATGGCGGCGGGTGGCATGAATAATCTTATACACACCGAAAAGCAGTGTCACTTATCTAAGGCGTAAATGAAAAAGTTTGATATCAGTTTAAAATGTTTGCTGCAAAGCTTCTAGGCAATCTACCTATATACACCTCTTAAAACATTTCTTGTATAGAAGGACCAGAACTAAGATGGACGAAGGACCAATAATTTAGGTGCAAATAATCTCGATACCCATTTCAATTTCACATTAGATAGGTTCTTAAATAGAAATAAATGACTGTATTAGGTAGTATTTGCGCAGGGAGTCGTGTCGTCTCCATTTTTAACGCAATCCACCAAATTGAAACGTGGGGGTCTTGAAATATTGACCGTATTTGGCTCGAGCCGAAACGCTTTCACTTAGATTTATTAACAATTCGCCTTTTTTCTGTCTTCCAGAGCTCTATTGTGCTTTAATTTGAGAAATAGCTCGACTTGAAAACGATTTTGTGCAGATTACTTGACTTTGTCTGAGTGAATTGGAAGTACTATTTTTAGGATGGAGCTAAGGCTGAAATATTACGACTTTATACGCTGAGTACTTTTGTAGACGAATACAGTCTAAAATACGTATGGATCAACATCATGCCCGGGGAAAAAGCCTACATGATTGAAGAAATCTGAGATCGTCTAGCACACCCTGGGCTGACAGCCTCGATACTACCACTGCTGACTGGCTAATCTTGCCACAACTGCATTTTATTTACTTTCTCTAATGTACCACCTTTGAATATTTGATGACGCTAAATAAGATATTCAGCTCCAAGCTAGAACAAGATTTGTTTTACGACCTAATGTATACTGACAATGACAAACTACGGCAGCTATCTATTTTCTTAGAGAATCTACTTCTAGACGGGGCAAAGGCGAAAAACTTTCCGCCTTGACTTGAAAGTTAAGATGGCGCCGTACATCCGTCTGGCACGATTACGCAGGAAACATGCCGGAAATTGCGAAACCGTGCTCAAACTTAGAAACGCACTATAGTAGCGTTCGATGTGTTTATTTGTAGTGTAAATCTCTAGAATCTGATAACTTGCAAAGGCGAGTACAGAAAATTATTTCAAATATGTAAAATATTACCGATTAGCTTAAAACACAAATTTCTCTTGGCTGTAAACAACCATGGCAGTCGAGAGCAGCACCTGACTTATGTAACTAATGAACATAATACGCGGTCTATGGCCGCCGGCAAATTCAATGTGCCCAGAGTCATCAACTACTTTGGTGACAGAACACTCAAAAAACGTTTACCATATATATTGAACAGTTTGCCGGCGGAAATAAGACTCGAGCCCAAAAAAGGTGTTTTTAAAAGAAAATTATTTAGATACTATTTATGTAATATGTGATAATACGTAACGTACGTGTGTACGTACGTCTGGATGCCTTATCTAATATGTTTAGACTCACAGATCCCACAGTCAAACCGAATACACGGTTTTGTGGGACTATGCCAATTATGTGTAATTTCGTGAATTTTTCAATAAATAAAAATAATAAATAACTTGCTTGTGACGTCAGTTATCATTATTATCCTATTCTTATTTTCTCATTCTCGCACCACAACATTGTACTAATCAAGATTGTAATCTATCATTTTAAAAGAGTTTCCATGGAGTTTCTATACTGCTCTACTCCATAGGACCTACTATTTGGAAACGCGCACCTACAGTCTTGACATTACATAAGTGCTTGTATCTGGTTTACATGAAATATAGATCTATTCTAAACAGTATACAAGGTATATACTGTGATAGATATCTAGTGATAAATAAAATACTATAGTATAGATTTTATTGTTGTGTTTATTAAAATGGAAAACCTTTGGAGCCGCGCTTACGACGGTCGAGCCTTAGAGGCGCAGCGCTTGATTTCATACTAATATTATTCGATAGTCACTACCGCGTATCGACTTGTAAACTTATAATAGAGGTACTGATTCCAGCGGTTGTTAGAATATTTTCAAGGGCAAGCCGAAGTGACACCTAATAAACAGGCTGCTCTATCTCAGATCACTAAGTAAGAAGTGGATCTTAAGACCCTCTTGTGCAGTGAATACAAATACAAATATACTTTATTCCCAGTAAATAGGGTTTATTTTACGGTGCGTCTTGTAGTGCGACGCGGGGCGGGCGCGAGCACTTCAGCTTCTAGATTTTATATATTTTTATTTCATATAAAAAAGCTAATGACTATATAAAAATCTGTTCTCAACATGACCTAAAATATAATAAAGCCTATCTTTTTATATATCTTTTAGATGGTTTCATGATGAAATTTTAGCAAGGTACACGTTTTAAATAGCAATTCAGTGTCATCTTTATGTTTTTATTTTTATCGACTGAATTATTATGATTCATGTTTCTGTCTTCACACAACACTTTTTCAAATATATTTTAAATTTAATAGATCAGTGTAAGCTACAGTGATTTTAGATTATGTGCGTACGAACGTATGCTTTTATAGAAAACGCATGGCAAATAGGTTTTGTATTTTTCTCAAATTCAGTAAATATTCGAATAACGATTTCGTCGGTTGTTTCGAGGAATTTTTGAGAAATGTCAATTTTCTCGTTGACTGTATATAGGTACCTTTTTCATAAAACTAATAACAGGGTATTTAATACTTTCAAATTCATCTATGGTTTTCTTAGTACTGTAACCACAGAACATAGAATTCTATGTTCTGTGACTGTAACTATAACAGAAAGGGTAGTCACCCATAATGCCCCAAATTATTGCGCCACCCCGTATATTAAGATAATATGTGGCGTATTTAGATAGTTTAGTCGTATGAATTAACTATAATAATGATACCAGTGTAATAAAACCTAACCGTTAAACACCCCCGACTCCAACTAGAAAAGGAACTGTAACTTTTAAACGGCTGAAGTGATTTTCATGAAAAAAACTGCATTGAAATCGGTCCATTCGTTTTGGAGCTACGCCGCCACAGACAGATACACAGATATACACTACATACTTAGAACACCCCTCTTTTTAGTCGGGGGTAAAAATCAGGTCTGTTGGCTGCGAGTGAATTATAAATTTCTCAGTATTCACGCCAATTTGTCATTTTAAGTGTCCATTACGAAGCATAACGTATGAAAGTAATTAAATATATTACGCTTTGCGAATACGCCATTTTAAAATGGCGGTGTAAGAATTAAAACGGTTATAAAATTATTTGAGTGGACGGTTTTAATTGCACTTCCAATTACTTCTAACTTTATGCCATTTTATTATTTTGTTTTATGTGGCGACACGAAATTGTTGTTGGCTTGACTGGCTTTTTGAAGTCGGTACTTACCAGAGTAAAAATTATATGAAATGAAATAAAATTGTTTATTTTGCAAGTAGGTAGGATTTTTTAGTCACTTTTATATAGGACAAAATATTTATGTATTAAAATAATATAATGTTGAGTTTTGTTATTTATTGTATAAGAGTGACCTTACGAGGCTGGCTGGCATAGTCTTAAAGGTGAACTAAAGCCTCGAAAAAATAAAAATAAAAAAAATAAAAAATGTCCAAGTTTCTGCCAATCTATTATACATACTTAAACCATTTAAACAATTTCCATGCCCTTTTTTAATTGAAAGCTAGTTTAATCGGGAATAATCTTAGCTATGTATCATGAAAATCTGTTCAGCCGTTCAAAGTTCAAGTCACAGTGGGGCTTTTTGACGGTTAGGTTATTTAAACCATGGTTACAATAAACACCGAAGCCCCTAAAACATTGACCAGGGGGCCTAAAAAGGCCACATTGAGCAATTCATCTAATGATATGCATAGTAACTGACAAATAGATGATTACTGAATATGAACCTTATGCGGATGATATTAAGAGTCGTCAATTAAGTAGATATTTTTTCAGTCATAATATGAATCATATTGCGATTCATCTAAAGCGGCCTTTTTAGCCCCCCAGGACTATAGATATCCCGAGCTCCACAAATAATCCCTTTATTCCTACAAATACAGTTTCACAACGAAAAAGTTCGCTCTCGAACCGAGTTCAAGTTTTTGCTTTGTTTTCGGAAAGCGTTCCCGTGTTCTTTACATTAAATGAATAGTTTCGCGGACGAAGTTCGCTACGTTACCATTTATCTCGGTTTGTTCCTTCGCTATTTGTGCCGTCACAGGCACTTAAATATGCTGGGTATCTTGGTACTATCTGGAGCAATTTTTTAAATACCTTTCAATTCAATCTTTTAACACTCTCACCGCCATGCGGTCCGTCAGTGGGTCGTAAGTTTTCCTGTAAGGCATGCCATCTATAGGTATGTTGCGTTGAATAGCTTAGTTTTTAACCCCCGACAAAAAAGAGGGGTGTTATAAATTTGTAATGTGTATCTGTGGATCTGACATCGTAGCTCCAAAACGGATGGACCGATTTCAATACAGTCTTTTTTAATTGAAAGCTAGTTTAATCGGGTATCGTCTGAGCTATGTTTCATGAAAATCTCTCCAGTCGTTCAAAAGTTACAACTCTTTTTCTAGTTGGAGTCGGGGGTTTTTGACGGTTAGTTTATTCTATAACAGCAGGCCGCGCACTACAAAATTTATATAAATATGCGGGATCGTAGCGGGCCGCACGGCCTGCTAATAGGAACAACCAGTGAACCCGCCGGCGCCGCCGCCCGTCCGTACGGCCTGCTGCACTCTTTATATATTTCTTCGCTACATGTCGCGGGTTCGATCCCCGCACTGAACAAATATTTGTATAATCTACAGATAGCTATTTCGGGTCTAGGTGTGTGTGCATGCGAGATGTATGTTTGTAAACTGTAACCAATGTAATAAAGGGAAGATTAAAAAAATAAACTACCTCAATCCTTTGAGAATAGAATCCATAATACGTTTTGATCGAAACTTTTTGTTATCCGAGTACAGTAACTACGCAACTCATTAAAGTTAGATACTTAATTAAACTTATGTCTAAGTCATTAAACCTCCTGTAATAGGAATAGCTTTCCTCTGAGAAGCATTTAACTAAAACTCAATTACCCACCCACATCCGCCTAGTAACAGCGATTATTACTAATGATATCAATTTGCGAAAACTGATGGCGTCTCGGAGCGATCAAGACGAGAAGGTAATGACTGAATGCAATGATAGATGGGAATGAATTAGAACGTAATGAATGTGGTATTCCGTGTTACCCAAACCGACTCATAAATACGTCATCATTTGAAACAAAAGACATTTCGCTAAATAACAACTACTGAAAAGAATTTGCTGAAAGAAACTCAGAATTAGGTTTTCTGTCATAAAATATTATAGTTTTAAAAAAACTAAAGAAAACGCTTTTGTCATCCAAACTAAACGTGTATGCAAAATTTCAGCTCAATCGGAAACCGGGAAGTGGGTCAAATTTAACTTCCAAGATTTTCTTACATAGTTAGTTACAAGTGAAGCTAATAAAAGCGTGTTTATAAATAAGGTATATGAATATTCTGATGAATTACTAAGATAACAATAAATAGTTAATAGTCTTGGCATAGAATCATTATTAACACTCTAAAACTCTAAAGATAATAAATATTTATTGTCTACAAATACCTTCCTACGTAACTAATTTGATACATAATTTGTGCCCGGGACCGCGAAACATAACAAACACCATAATTACTGACAGTTTCCTAACAATAACAATAACCCTTTGGCCGTAAGGCTCAATAATTATTAATGATTGAATGCCGATATTGACAGACCCTCGAACCGTTCTAAGCTTGAATATTCTTGAATAAGCAATTATTAGGGTATGAGATTCATTCACACAACCTTTTCTAACGTAGGAGTATTTTGTATGGCTTGAAGGCTGAAATTAATGTTAATATAATTATGATTATTACTACATTACATTCTAGACTAACATCCATGCTGTGACAGAATTTTGTCGCCATGACAAGCCTTTATAAGCCTATTTGCGCACGAGATAATGAGATGACAAAAATATGTCGAGGTGTTCATGTTAGCCCGGATTATTTATTACATTACATTATTATTGTAATTACATTATTTATTGAATTATACATACATATAGCAAATATTTTTTTTTAAACATACAGGATCATAATCATAATATTCGGCCGGACATATTTTATCATTGGTATGCAAATTATTGTAACAAGGCTTATCATAACCCAAGCTTCAAAAACCCCAGACTCCAACTAAAAAAATAGTTGTACCTTTTGAACGATTGAACAGATTTTCATGAAACATAGCTAAGATGTACCTGAATAAACTAGCTTTCAATTAAAAAAACTGCATTGAAATCTGTCCATCCGTTCTGGAGATAAAATGCCATAGACAGATAGAGTACGCGCAAATCTTTATGAGCCCTAAACTGACCTCTGAACTCTCTATTTCTCTCCCTCTAGGACCTATAAATAATAAGCGTACCGCGCAGCCACTCGCGTTCAACTTTAGAGAGCTCATAAAGTTTTGCGATAACTATATACAGATACACCGATACACAGATATACACTACAAACAAACACCCCATTTTTGTCAAAAAAAAAAAAATCAAAACAAGAAAATAGATTAAAAGCAATAATATAAATACCAATTAATTATACCTAAATATATTTTTGGCATTGATTAATTATCAAAAATTTAACTCGAGTAACCCTACCTCAAATGTAAGGCTATTGTAGTTTTAAAAGTAAACAAAAAAAATACAATCTCTGCTTCTAATTTTACTGTTACCATCCTGTAAAACATCTGTATATTTCAGTAAAACAAGGGCTGATCCAAATGAAAGGTCATATAAAGGTTGTATAAGCTGCTTATATTGTTTGAACAATGAAATATTAACGAGAATAATAACACATAACAAAGTTGTATTGGACTGTGATGTAACAATGGTGTTAATGAACTTGTGGGCACCATAAGAAGCGACAAAGGGACTTTAACAAATGAAAGGGCAAGTGTCAACCTGTACAGGAATAAAACAACTTTTTTAAAGTCTACTGTTCGTTAACTTAGTAGGGATTGAATGGTAACTTGCGTAAAGAATAAAAAAAAAAGTGAAAACCGGCTTCAAAATCCTAAAAGAATTAGGTAATATTCTTAAAAACTTAACAGCTTCTGAAGTCGGTGCTACTGCCAAACTAAGGTGCTTGAATTAAAGGCCCCGACTTCAGAAGCCGGTAAATTATTAGATATATATAACTATACAGTATATACCGTGCACTTATATGCGTGTACCAACAGCCGCGCCGCCCCGCATCCCGCAAACTATCGGGAGGGCCGCACTTACTCGGTCGAGCTATAAATAGCTTTTACAATGTTCCGAGGTAAAGACTTGGATTAGCGACCATTACTTACACATATGAGAACATTGATGCTAAAAGTAGGTATCCGATATCTTAATTTCCATAATTATTACAATCCTTTATCGGTTATTCGATCAAAACATACCCAATTGCAAATTGTAACGTTTCGGCACACTTCGGCAATCTTCGGGGTCTTTTGATCAGAATTTCTACAGGGAAATAATTAATTTTGTAAATTAAAACGGGAAATTAATGCGGTGGCGTTTCTCATGTTATTTGGGGTACAGTCTTTACCAGGATATGGAAGGGTTGAAGTTTGAAATGGTGAAATTAGAATAATTGGAGTTTGTTGATTAGGTAAACTTGTTTACATGTCATCATCCAGCGGTGACTTGCTGGATTCGTTTTTCACTATTTTTGTGTATCTTGACGCAGTATATCAATATGTATGTTTTCTTTTATGGTTTATACCTATGTAGGTATGTATCTATGTATTTATTCCTTGACCCTATTTTTTTTTTTTCAATTTATCGTTTATTTTTCGTTGCACCCACCATGTTTATCTCTGCATCACCATAAGGTAGACTGGCAGAAAATGCCTATGGCATTAAATTCGCCTTCGTGCAGTGTTTTTTTACCTGTACATAAAGCATTAAATCTATACTTATAATAAAATCGTAACGAGGCGAAAACTGTACATTGAATATTTTTTTTAAAAAGTAATTGATACGTGTACTATAATCGACACTGATGCCAAAAATATAATTTTTATAATTTTTGTCTGTTTGTCCGTTTGTCTGTTTGTCTGTTTGTCTGTTTGTCTGTATCTATGTCCGAGCTTCACGGCAAAACCGCTGAACAGAATTTCATGAAAATTTATATGAATGTTCGTTATAAGGCTGGTCTACATATAGGCTACAAATTATTACGCTTTTGCCAAAGGGGGGTAAGCAATAGATCATCATGTCTGTGTACAATTATAAGTCACGGTAGAACTAGGCGAGTCCTTTTGAAATATTATATTGATGTAGTTCATAGGTCCGGTCAACATTATTTTATGTTATAGAAATCATTACGCTATTTCTGTTGGGAGCTGAGCAAAATAATTGTTCGTAATGTCTCCGTAAATTTAAACTCCTTAATAGAACCAGTAAAGGCGGGTTCCAGTGACACACAGTACCTAGGGTAATGGTATTACATACTAACTAAAATTAACAACCTACTAGAAGTTCGCTCATTGGCATCTTACTTTTAGAAAATTACCTAGGTACGTATTTCACTCACTGTCCTGTTCCATAAATACAAAGCGTGATGAAATTAGTTTTCGGTTGTTCCTAAACCATTAAAGATAAGTTTTTGAAACGGATTACGAGCTTTTTCTATTCAGTTCTAACCATTTAATTTTTAATTTCGACTTTTTGAAACAAGATGGCGTTAGTAGTAATTTTAAAGTGAGTTTGTAGTATTTACAAATGAAAAAAGGTGACTTTTTGTTTGATATTGCATCCAAACAGACACCTGAAGGCAGGGTTTTAACAATTTATTACATTTATATGTAATTTAAGTCAAAAGGTTTTCTAAACCAGTCTTAATAGTAGTTGTGGGTAGTCTTAATGACGACGGCTAGCTTGCTGTTTTAATTGGTCGCGGTTCATGACTAAAATAACTTGGAAAGTGGTCAAGATTGAGCAATGGTTATACCTCAGCCGTGACAGAATGTTAACATAAAAAGGATTTTTTGAAAATCAATAAATAATCCACGCATGCAAAAGTAGTAATCGTCGCCATCGGTCACGGTTACACCATGTCGGTCTATCCCCGACTGCTTCAAAGCGACCTCGCCCAAAGTAGTTTATCCTACGGCTAGCACAGCACCTCTATAAATTCATAGCGACGCCGACATTGCAGTCCAACAACAGAAATCCACTGTTAGGCGCTTAATTACCAATGCAGTGTTCAAAAAGACGGCACAGCACCTTTCCTTAAAAGAACAAAGGCAAAGGTTCCTCAGCCAAGGACCGTTAAACCGACTCCGGGCCCAAGTCCCTCTATATCGTCGAAACAGCGACAGGATATAGATGTGGCGTTGTCCCACAAACAATGTCATCTACTTCCCTGCTCATTGTGTTTCTACTCCTTTTCTATTAACTTGAATAACAATAAAATGCCGTATATATTTTAAAACCAAAGTGTTCCTTCATTATTATCTTTATAAGCGGTAAATATCCGAGAACCTACTAAAATAGCGTGAAAGCTGTAGTCTTAGCGGTGTACCGTACAATTAATTAGCGATAAGGATCTGTAAATAAAACATAATTATTAGAGTTCTCTTGCGGTCATTTCGAGCGGTAGATGTCTAATGTTATGGTTACACTAGAGCCCAAAGATAGGTTATGCTTCACATACAGTTTGTGCTTGATGAAGTGATGCAAGCTAGAGACAGAAACACGATCGGCACGGCGCGGCGTGGCATCCAGGCGAATCTGCCTATGTCTCTTGGTGGTAAATCATTCGCTGATGAGTTTCTCTTACCAAAATAGGTACAAGACAGTAGGTAGGTACTGGGTTAAATGTACGAACAAATAATTTTACAGCACATAATACGAACAAAGTTTCAGGTTTCAAAAGTCTCACAACCGGTTGACCGGTTTTGAGACTTTTGCCTTTTTGATCGACTAACTATTACAATTATCATTTATCATGTAATCTTTTTTAACTGTCGTGAATGCGAGCTATCGTGCTCTTTGAGGTCCGGACGGATTCCAAGGAGAGTAAAGAACATCTAAGCAACGCGTGTATTTACTTCGCATAGGAAAATTCTATGTTATTATTTTGGATAATAAGTAAAAAATACAGCATTTAATTACATGGATCTCATGTTTTTTGTAAGTTTTTGACAATATGAATGATGAAGGATAACTCCACTTTTTCATGGAGGTCAAGTTAAATGTTGTGAAACTTTCGCGACTCTTACAATGTGGAGTCACTTAACTTAGATTAATCGAAATATTGTCACGTGGGCAAAGCCGCGGGTACAGCTAGTAAATAAATAAATCATCAGAGTGTAAAAGTAGAAGTCAATAATATAATAATTAGCGACCCGTCCCCGGCTTCGCGCGGGTCCAATTTCTCTACTATCCTTTAAATAAATTAAATTAAATTAAATAAACACAAATGAATAAATTGCGAACAAACCTTGTGAAAATTGGATATCACACTGTCAGGCACTACGTCATCAATTAATGTGTCATGGTGTTGGAAATAGTGTGTGAAGTTTACAGCTGGAGATTATACAAGGTGGCAATTATAGTAAAACTAGCTTCCGCAAGCGGCTTCATCCGCGTGATATCTTTACATATTATAACCTATGTTACTCAGTGTTAATATGGCATTCCGCTGGTGAAAGAATTTTTAAAATCGGTCTAGTAGTTTTTGAGTTTATTCATTACAAACAAACATACAAAAAACCAAATCTTTTCTCATTTTAATATTAGTTTAGATAAGTCAATATCAATTTTAAAACGTTTCCCCTCACTTGTATTACTTTTGTATCGAGGGTACAGTTTACAAATATACATGTCACATGCACACACACCCAGACCCGGAACAACTATCTGTAGATCAAACAAATATTTGTCCCGTGCGGGGATCGAACCTGCGGCACGTAGCGTAGAAAGCTAATCGCTTAGCCACTGCGCCAACCGTGCCGTCAAACTAAAAAAAATAAACTAACTAAAGATACCGATATATAAATAAAGCATGTATTTCTAGAATTCTCAAGGAAACTTTACTATTATTACTATTACTATCAGCCTATGCTGTCCCACTCCTGGGCAAAAGCCTCCCTCCATTTCTCACGATCCCGCGCCTTTTCAAGGAAACTTAGTTATAAAAAAACTAATTTCTTAGTCTGTAACCATAGCAATCTTTCTTTATCATTTTCATCTCAATTTCTTTGTTCAGGAGATAAAAGTTATAATGAAATACTGTTCATTTTCCAAGGATTTCAATTTTGAAAAAGAATTTGTCAAATCGTATTCCAATTAAGGTGTCCAGTGATCAGAATTGTCCTGGAAAGAATAATACAGATTAACATTGTATAAATAAGTAACAACCTGAGACATGATAGAATTTAATTTATTATTTAGAAGGTACTTATATTTATTTAGTTAAAGTCTTAGGAAAGTAAATTGCCACCCAGTATTGCGCGGGTGTTTTGTTTCGTGATCGGCCTATTATTATTACAATAACCTAACCGTCAAAAACCCCCGACTCCACAGAAAGCGGTACTCCTCGACACGGCACGAATTGTGAGGAGGTTCCTTTCTCTGCAGCCCTAGCCGTCGGTGGCTTGGACCCTGTTCCCGATACCGGTGGGCTACTACTACTACTCGTTTATATTTTTAAATGTTTTTACAATTATTTTTTGCAAAAATATTTATAAATTTAAAAAAAGTATGTTTATTTAATTGGATAAAGGAAATAATAATAAGGACAAGGTTAAACTCGAAGCAGATTCTAATACTTAGCTGGAAAAATGTTAAAATAAAAAGATAAAAAGGTAATCTAGAAACCACAACACATCCTACTTAAGTTATAAAGGAAAATTCCGCAAAAATAAAGAGAGTACAATTCTCTTTATGGACAATAAACAATTGATGATAAGGTAAAGTAAACGACGTTCGCGTGGAACAATATAAATTGAAAACAAAAGGCTCCAACTCGCTTAAAGAATATTAGATTTTATTTTCCTTGCTTAGAATTATTTTCGGTAAAAGATAAAGCGAATAAAATCACATTTGTCAAAAAGAGTAGCGTGAAAGGTTTGTGAGAAAATGGTTAATTTTCATCGTTCAGCGCGAGCTGAAGGATGCAAATGGTGCTTGGTTTTCTCCGTTTAGGATGGTGGAATCGATACCCTACAAAATATTTGTAAAGAAAAAGAAAGAAAGAAAATACATTTATTTGCCACAAACACAAGACGCACTAGAATGATAGACATAGATACTAAGAAGAGGACAGGTGCATAGACAGAGAATACAATTTTAGGATGGCAACAGTGTAAAACTAAGCAGAAAAAATAATAATTTGAAAATAAATAATAAGGTGAGGTGTAGGTAAGGTGTGTGGCGGAACGAGGTATGGTGTTCCTTCATTGAAAAGGGAGGATCCTCTGACCAGGCGAGGTGATATTGCCTGGCAGGCTGAAGCCCACAGTTGTATATGTGTTAGATGCGATTATCTTTTTCCTTGCGCGATGCAGGCCTCGTAATCTAATTGGTCGAATTCATAATATATTTACGCGCCACTGAGTTAGCTTGCTGTCTTGCTAAAGTAGTTCTTCTATGTGGCGATAGGTGTCGCTACGGGTTGTCCGAATGCAGGAATGCAGTGACTAATTTGTGATTAAACGAACTTACCTGTAAGTGAAGTTCTATCATAATTATACGAAGGGCCTCGTCCGAAGAGATTAGCAATTTACACTTGTAGTACCACATATAATGTCGCCACTCATGCACTTAGTTTATAGAATAACTCTTTTTTTTTTTTTTTTTTTTTGCGGGTAGATAATTATCCTCTATTCTGTTCACCGGCAATACTTCATTAAGTTTAGAGCTATAATGCAATTCAACTGATATTTTACGTATAGGGGACGTACTGAAAAGTAATGGGTAGGGTGGGTTGCTAATCTCTTCGGACGAGGCCCTTCGTATAATTATGATAGAACTTCACTTACAGGTAAGTTCGTTTAATCACAAATTATACTTCGTGCCTCGTCCTCAAGATTAGCAATTTACACTTGTAGATCTTGAGAAATTATCGTAAAATATCAGATGAAAGAACAGTTGTACTTGAACTTATTCTTTAATCATCTCTGTAATTACAAGAAAAAATAATTCTTATTTATTTAAGACTGAATTATGCTAGAAGCATATACATGTCTACTATTATAAAATCTTGCAAAAGATTTTGAATTATCTGACCATCCGGCAGTTTTTCTAATAATATCTAAATTTACACCTAAACTGTGGGCTTTTGATGTACTAGCATGTCTGGTACTATGCGCAGAAAATATTGAAACATCAATCCCACTTGATGCTAATGTATTTTTTGATCCACCTGCTTAAAGTTTGCGAAGATACCGCATTATGAGGTTTTTTCTGGCTAATAAACAGTAACTCATGTTTTGCGCAAACATGATGAGGTCTTTGTTAAATTAAGGTATAAACAAAGTACTTTCACGGGGAAAATTTCTGGTTTGTTTTCAAAATATGGGAGAACAAGCCTAGGTTGTAGGGAACCAAGCCGAGATGTTTTAATAAGATCAGGGATTTTTATTGAAATTTCGTTAGGAAGAATATCAATATTTTAATTAAGATTTTTGAATATGTTTGTACCCTGTGCGCCGTTACTAAGGCGAGTAGTGTGATTAACATTTTGCGAATTTTTTCTAATGATAGGTTCTCATCTGGAACCCAATTGGCTAGAGTATCTAACACTATTAAAGTATCCCATGTAGTCGTACTTGGGTAACGAGGGCCATAAATGAAATAATTCTATAAGAAAACGTTTAACGATATCATCTTCGCTAATCTGACGTCTGAGAATAAGAGCCAGAGAAGAACGGTAAGTATTTACAGTACCGTACTGCGCAGTAGACTAAATATTTTATTTAAAAGATCTACGATGTTTGATACCGATATATTATAAATATCAAAACTTCTTCTTTGGCAGAAATAAATACCATTTCTTCAAACATGAATCATATTGCTTGAAGGAATTTTCAGAGAGCGATGCCAGCATGACGTCTATGGCATAGGGTGACATGCCCTTTGCTTCTTCAATAGAAATGCCCGGATAATATACCGGCCACCAGGGTAGTCCGCCGATGTATTTGGCGGCTGCCTGGTTGGGTCGGCCATAAAGGTACTATAAGTATACCTCTAGCTTTATCTGACATGATTTTTCTTAAGGTTTTAAGAATAATTGAAGAAGGTGGAAAACCATAGCAAAAATAACCACACCAATTTACAGAAAAGGCATTTATGGCATAGGCATCTGGACCTTTATGCCATGATACTCGTATATATCTTTGGCATCTGTTATTGACCCTATTTGCAAAAAAGTCTATATTAGGGGTGCCTAGTGTTTATTACTTTTTGAAAGGCGTAAACAGAAAGTTCCCACTCGTATGTCAGGATGGTTTTTCCCTGACTCAGTATCTGCAACATGATTGTCAGCTAAACGAATATATCATGTAAATACAAATAAATTACGTTCCTCACACCATTGCTATAACTTCTTAGTAATATTTGTGAGGTAAGGGGATTGTACCCATGCGGTTTATGTATGATATTGCTGTGGTATTATCAATACGCAACAAATTAGTCCAATGAAAGCTGCAAGGAGTTCTAGATAATTTATATGCTTGAGTTTTTCATTTTTACTCCAAATACCCCTCGCTGTCTCGTCTGCACAGGCAACACCCCCCCCAGTAGTTGAGGCATCCGAAAATATCTCAACACAATATTCGTCGAATTTAATTTTGTTGACAGAATGGTCAATGGCTTTTATCCACCATACGAAATCTGAATGTAATGAACTTGATATGGACATATATTTTTGATAATCATCATCAGATTTAAGATTTGGGAATTTGCATCGTTAAAATTGTTTGGTGTATAATATAACCAACCGTATTCTACAGCGGGACAGGCAGTCGACAGTTGTCCTACTAGGCGTGCAAATTCGTGGATTTTACATCGGGTAAGTAAGTTAAATTTTATTAATTCGTTTTTAATTATTATTCCTTTTTCAGGTGGTAAGCTGATCTGCAGATTTATAGAATCTATATATCGAAGATACTTGCAGGTATTACTAGGTATTATTTTACTTTCTGTATTAATAATAAAACCTAAAGTTGTTATAAGTTTGACTGTGGTGTCAATATTACGATTACATTCGTAATATTTATGGCTATTAAAAAATAATAATATTAAACAAAGGTCATCCAATAAATGGTAGACATGAAACCACATGAGCGTAGTAATCTAACTACTGGTTTCATAATTTTTGTATAGATATACGGCGCTGTATTAACTCCAAATGGTAAGACGTTAAATTCATGTAGATCAGGAATGGCCATCTGGTCGATCGTGATCGACCGGCCGATCGCGGTTATTAGTCCAGTCGACCGTGACAAGGCAAAAACCATTTAATATTCATTTTCATTTAAAATTTCAAGAAGTATGTAATTGGTAGATCGCACAGGATTTCGTCAGTAAACAGTAGATCTTGGGTCTAATCAGGTTGACCACCCCTGCTATATAGGTATGTTACGGTTACCCTGATATAGATTATAATTAATCTTCCATATGAACCGCAGAAACTTTCTTGAATTTAATTAGAAAGTATGCATCCTTTAGATCAATAGAGCTCATAAAACCTACTCTAGAAATTAACTTTATAGTGGTACGTAAGTCCTCTAGTTTAAAATGTTTTGATTCAATGAATTTTTTAAGATTTTTCAAATTCAAATAAACCTAGTTTTACCATTGCTAGTTATGAATTGCCCTTCACAGGGCTTTCATTGTGAAATAGCATCTATTGTTAACAATTTGTTAATAGCTTGATCGAATTGAACTATTTCTACCTCAGTATACTTTTTGCAAGTAGGTATAGTATAATTTTGGATAGGTGGACATGAGAATGGAATCTCATATCCGGTTATCCAGTAAAGTATGGTTCTATCGGATGTAATCCGTAACCATTGCTTGAAAAAATATGATAGTTTACCAGCGTAGCGTACCGGATCTAGCGGCGGCTGCTGAAGTGCGTCTGCTGCGACGCTCTCGACGAGTGCGAGCGCTGAAGCTTTGTCGGCGCAGGCTCTCTGGTCCTCGATGTCCCCGATGGCGACGCTTGCGGCGGCCCGCGACTCGGGGGCGGACCTTTCCAGTTTTTTGCAGGGGCAGGTTTTGTTTGTTCGGCACAGGTTTTGATTGAGGTGTCGATTTTAATTCTGCTCCTGACTTATAAATTAAACTAATTTAAATTCATTTCTTTCAGGTAAAAACCCATATTACATATAGGTAAAATTATGAATTGCTTTTAATGTTTCTGGTAATTCTTCACTAAACAAAAATTTTTCAATTTTTGTTCGCTGTCATTGATTTTTTAGTTCCTTCTTTAGAACTGTTAGAAAAAAATTTCGCCTAGTTATCGAATCGTTATATTGTGTATCACACAATAATTAATTTATTTAATTAATGTTTTTCATACAAATATGTACAAAGACGGTCTTACTGCCTAAGGCAATAGTCTACCTGTATCCATTAAGATCTTTAACATTGAGGGATCTTTATCATCTTTCGATAACATCACGGCTGCATGGTGATTGCCTCACTGACTGAGGATATTGCAGACGCAGTCTGTTTTTGTTTATCAAAAATCGCTTTATCCCTCTTGATCACAATCTCGGTTACAGCGGCTTTAATCTCGGGATTCAAAACAGGCGCGTCAATCACACAACAGTTGCCAGGAGGTAAGTACTTGTCAACAAGTTCTTTACGTAACTCCTTATTCAAACCAGAAGTAACTATGTAAATGTGCATAACGGATTGCTAAATCCTTTTGTATATTTTTTCCACAGGAATTATATACTGAGGGATCCACTCCCAAAATCTACAATGTTACCTCGTCTAACTCGGCGACTGATGTTTCAGCCGTGGACGCCGATGGCAATGCCAACGGTATAGCGGGCGGCAGCAGCGACTGCATCACTGCCGGAAGTCTTGTAAAATCTTCGACAATGTCGGATTCTATTGGCTCACTTGGAATTCAGTATACCAATATTTACATACCTACTAGTACCTATGATATGTATTGCGTAATAGATATCGAAGGTAGGTATAGATTCATATTCGTGATATGAATTAAGTGATTACTTTAACCAGTGTACTTATAATCAATGTATTTGTGCATAAAAATGCATACGATTATTAAAACAACTACCCACTCTGCAAGCAATAGCGGGAGCAGCACTAAAGTAGGTCAAGTAATCATGCATTAAGATAATTTTATTGTAATGCGTTAACAACGGGTAAGGTACACCTCGAAGCGTTGTACCGTGAACCCGAGTTTATTTCCAAGACAAGTCACACCTCAAATCGTTGTGACGTTAGTCTCAATTGTTTACAGGTAAGTAACAACTCGATTCGTTGAAACGTGAACCTTTATAAAAATAACAATACCTTGTGGGTCCTGTGACCTTGTAGAAACATCCGAACTTGACGATGACTTGCGTCGTTCCCGCGCCAATTTCTTCTAACTTCTTCAGTTTCTTCTTTAGGCGGTCGATGGAGTCACTATCAGAACGCTTCCTTTTCAGCATGATAATAACTAACGCTTTTTAACGAAAAATCTAAAATAACGTTAAAATGCGTGCTGACTGGCGGAGCACTAAAATGTGAATGAAGTATTGCCGGTGAACAGAATAGAGGATAATTATCTACAAGCAAAAAAAAAAAAAAAAAAAAGAGTTATTCTATAAACTAAGTGCATGAGTGGCGACATTATATGTGGTACTACAAGTGTAAATTGCTAATCTTGAGGACGAGGCACGAAGTATAATGCACGGTAGGTCGACGTTTAAGAACTGCGATAATTCATGTAATCCCTAAGTCTCTAAAATGATAATCATATAATAATATCGTATCGAACCCGATGTAATATGCGATATCAAGGTCTCCACGAGACAGGCTCGACCTATATAGTTCGTTCGCGTTAAGAATGCAGTGTATTCATCATTGTCCGTCGGCCTAGCGCCGCCCCCTAACCAATCAAATCTTTTCAAATTACAAAGTCAAGTTCACAATGACAGTTGAAGGCATTGCTTCGAACGCAACGGTTATGTCCTGTCATTTGTGTTAACTGATTTAAATTTAAAAAAATGAATACACTGCATTCTTAACGCGAACGAACTATATTGTGGAGCCTACAAGTAAAATATTACCTTTTTTCTGTTATAATTGTTAACTACACACACATTGTTAGTCCTTAAGGAAATGTAAAACTACAAACTTACTGGCAAACAAATGATTATTATTATAGTTTCATTAATGTCCGTCCGTTAGGTAAGGTTTGATCTGCAAACAAAGCTCAATGCAAACCGAGCATGCCGTGGTAGAGACACACAAGTGTGACAATCCTCTGCTCATAAAATCCTAACATGAAGAACGAAAGATCAATTTCCGTTTGTTATTCAAACTTTTATGCTTAGCGCTATAGGTTTATCAGAAAATTGTTATACGCACATCAATTGTCACTGTTTTTTACATAAAACGACTCAAACGATCTGAGGAATAACGTGACGTTGATTAGTGTTATTTGGAAGAAAACTCATGACGTCACGTTTCCAATATGTCACGCTCATACGAAACTTGTCAATAACATGTTCCAAATACCAGTGAGTTTCAGGAAGTTCTTTGTAAAAGATTTTTTTCACGAATACGTTTCCTAGCAACCTTTGGTTCATTCATCGATATAGCGACTATCAGTTAGTTAAGTGGTAGTGGTACGACGCAATGGTAAACAATTAATCTAAGATCGGCTGCATTTAAAACTACGCGTGAGCTAGCTTGTGCGTATTATCTATGTGATTTTTGTATATTTTTTTAAATGTTGTTCTTCTTGTTCTTTTTTGTTTTTGCATGTGGTGCCTAATTCCATATCCAATTACCATATTGAATTGTGTAATCTCGAATATAGAATCTCAGAAATCTCTGTTTTCCAGGAAAGAAAAGTTTTTGATATGTAAAACCTGTACTCTGCTGTAAATATTAACCAGTTACGTAAAACAGTTACCAAAATAAAGCTAGTGTTAAATGAAGTACTTAAATATGTGTTCCGAATCTAAACTAAAATTAGAAAGAGAAAAGATTAAATTTTTTGTATGTTTGTTTGTTTGTAATTAATAAACTCAAAAACTACTGGACCGATTTTAAAAATTCTTTCACCAGCAGAATGCTACATTATCAGTGAGTAACATAGGCTATAATTTATAAAGATATCAGGCGGGCGAAGCCGCTGGCGGAAACTAGTGTTAAATAACTAAGATATACCGCCAACATTTTCAAATTGTCGCCATAACTTTATTCACAATTGCTAGAACTTCAATAATATTTCTTACTTTATACGCACTCTTCATATAAAAGTCCATCATCTATAGCCCAGAATTATTTTGCTCCATTTCGTCCTCTAATGGCCACTGACAGTATTCCTTACTTTTAATAGGTACTTACATCGTAACAGCCCAGCCAACAGTTTTACGCGTCGAAGTCAAAGTCAAAGATTTTTATTTCAACTGGGCCTTTGCAGGCACTTTCAAAACGTCGTGATTCTAGGCGCACGGTTCCAAGTGGGTTGGTCCTGGAGAAGATACCGGCAAGAAACTCCATGGATACTGTTTTCAGAAATCAAGCTTACTACACAACAAATGTGGGGCCGCGGGAGCGGCCCCAGCTAAAATTCCACCTCAATTTACACAATATTACAATAAAAAAAAGAACAGCAAAGATCATAAGTACCACTATAATAATAAAATTATACAATACTAGTAGGTGCGTACTTAACACTCAAGTCAGTCACCCAATTAAGAATAGGTACCAAAAAGGTACAAGGGAAGCGTTAAAATTAGTGTGTGAAGACAGGAAGCAGTGGGTCACCAGGTCGAGAATTCTGGAATTAGTACATGAAATTATTATAGTAAGTACTGGACTTAATGTTGGAATAACGATAAACGCGATACCTTTCCAATGTTGGTCTAATAGAGAAAGTGGTTCAGTTTGATGGTCTGGTCTCACACCCTTAAATATGGCCACGCATTTCTGATACACGCTGTATAAAGAAAAGGTTATGGCTCACATGTCGTTACTAGTCTTTTCATGACCCACTATAAAAGCGATAAAGTCCGATATAAATAGAATAGAATAGAAAATATTTATTCGATAAAGAACACATCGTCAGTACAGAAATAAAATAAAATAAAATTTAAACACAGAGATCAGAAAGAAACAAAAATAATAATAAGAAATAATAACAAACAAACACGGATAAATAATATAATAAAGTTGAATTTACTGCACCGACGAGCACGCCCATATCGAAAGGGTTGCCAGCTCAGCATTTGCTGGGTGTGGAACACCCAGCGCTGGTTTTCAGTTGGCACCCTGCAGTGAGTCACGGACGGAGGTAAATAAAATCATACATAAATAAAATAAAATAATAATAATACTTATTAAATAAACAACAACAAGTAATTCAAAATAAACGAAAACCCAACTCCACGGACGCAAAAATCTGTGATGACGAACATCCGGTACCAAGCCATCACCTGAGTAGACGCCATATTTACGCACATTCCACATTTGATATGAATAAGTTACCCAAGTATAATATTCTATTTACGAAAGAACATTACAGATACGAACTATAATTCTATTTCCCACTTTTACCTCCCCAACGAAGTTGCTTCAAAGACAAAAACCCCCGACTCCATCTAGAAAAAGAGCTGTAACTTTTGAACGGCTGAACAGATTTTCATGAAACATAGCTAAGATGATACCCGGTTAAACTAACCGTCAAAACTAAAACTGCATTGAAAAAGGTCCATCCGTTTTGGAGCTACGATGCCACAGACAGATACACAGATACACAAATACACAGATACACACAACAAACATATAACACCCCTCTTTTTAGTCGGGGGTTAAAAATACAATGAATCTATCGCATTTTCGCAACATACCTACACACTTGTTTCATGAAAATGTAAAAAAATACAGCATGTATTTTCAAAATATCATGGGTTTAACGTAACGTAAACGTATTTTTTATTCCAAGTTTGCTTACGTTAACGTTACAATACGATAAAACATTCGTACTCGGCCCACTGATACTAACTAGGTATTCCATTACCCACTTTTGTCTCCCTAACGAAGTTGATTCAAAGAAAATGACTTGTCGCATCGAGTTACGTTGAGTTTTGAATCGTTGTCAGAGCTCTTACTATTTAAATCATCCCGAAGACGAGGACTACGAAATACGATGCCTCCGGTGGACACGCTGTAAGGAAGTTTGACAAAACAAGATCTCACAAAAGCCGAGCAAGATTGAATTTGGTATCCGTCATTCAGTCGTTTTCCCGGCGTACAGTCAGATTTACTTGACAATATTGTTCGGAACTCATTAGTGACTGCACAGGCAGTTCTTTCATCTTGAATTTGGCCAAGTTTCGGTTTGTAAGGAGCGAATGCGATCCGTATTCTGGAGGCTATTGAGAAGCCTGATTTTTGGAGTAGGTATGATACGTAGTCCTCGAAAAAACATCTAGTTTAACTAGAGATGTAAATAGGGGAAATAACCAAAATTAAATGGTCTTTATTCACAATTTTGAAAAAAAATAGGCACCGTCATTTTTTTTTATAAATTACATTTTTTTACAGAAAAATCTATACTTATAATAAAATCGTAACGAAGCGAAAACTGTACATTAAAAATATCTTGAAAAAAAAAAAGGCATGTGCTCTATATTCGACACTGATGCCAAAAATATAGTTTTTAGAATTTTTGTCTGTTTGTCTGTTTGTCTGTTTGTCTGTTTGTCTGTTTGTCACATAACATATAGGGTACAAATTATTACGCTATTGTCAAAGGGGGGGGTGAGCAATAAACCAATATGTCTGTGTACAATTATTAGTCGCTACCTATATGACGAATCCATTTGAAATATTGGGTGATTGTAGTTAATAGATCCAATTAACATTTAATATACAATAGAAATCATTTCGCATTTTCTTAAACGTACTTTTTCATTTATTCTTTAGCCTTATATATTTTAATTCGTCTGTTTATACCTAGATGGCATTAGTAGTAATTTATAGGTGAGTTTTTAATTTCCAATATTTTTAAAAGCGATTTTTTTATTGATACGGCATCCAGACTCCTGTAGGCAGAGTTCTATATAATAATTTAATTTGTAATGTTCAAATATTCACAATAAAGGTAAGTATTTAAGGGTTTTCAAAAACTTATAGGCGTAAGGCATATTAATGACGACTGCTGGTATGGCACTCGTGGGTTGCAGCTGAAAACCAGCGTCAGGTGGCCAGTATCACTGCCTCCTGACATTATGCTTTATATGTACAATAATAACCCAACTTATTTTATATGTTTTCTTTGCTTTTCCGTTTATTTTATGTTGTGCTATAAATTCTTTTTCTTTCTTTCTTGCTTTTACTTTTTTTATTTTATTGCTCATGGTTCAGGAGTAGCGTAATTTCGGAGTGTTGGAACAGCGTCTGTCGAAAAAGAGTTTGTCGACGTTAAGTTTTCGAGTGGGATCAGAGCTGAAATCACCGTAGGGTTCGAAATTAATCACAGCAATACCCCTGGGAGTCACCCTGGACAGAGCGTTAACTTGAAAAAACCATTATATGAAAATCAAATAAAAAGAACTAGGTACCTAAAAGTTACGGTCAGCTAAATGACACATGTTGTACTATCACCGGCTGCGTAAACCGATCACTATCAATATGGGTATACCGTATCCTACGGTGAGCATAGCACTTCTACAAATTCGTAGAGACGTTGCGTACAAAAACACAAAAAGGAGTCCGACACCAGACATCCACTATTCAGAAGTCAATTCAGTGCTTAATTATCAGCACAGCCTTTAAAAAGTCGGCTCAGTTTCCTTAGAACACTAGAGAGGCACTATCGGGTGGTTCAGCCGATGCCCATTGCAAATACATTGTGGTTGGAGAAACTTTCTTCACCAGTAATCAAGCCCGGGGTGAGTAATTTTCTGCCGGATACGATCCGATCGAACGATCATCTCTTGGATCACATGAAAGTTATTTAACCGACTCTGGACCCAATTAGGCAGATGCAAGTGCAGTATGAGCAAATGAGCAAGTGGGGCTATATCGAGGAAACAGCGGTAGGGTGGAGATGTGGTATTGTCCCTCAAACGATGTCACAGCTACTGTGTTTCTCAATATGCCCCAATACCTGCACCTTGAGTCACCTCTATTTTGCCAATAATAACATCATAGAGGTGGCAAAATTTGCAGATTATACAAGCCTAGGGACGTAGTACCATTGACACAAAGAAGAAGGACTAAAGTCATTTGCAATCCGGAGAACAGCTGAATCTTCTTCTGTCGCCTCGCCATGAGTGTTCATATTGAATTCACTGATGATGTAGTGGATAGATGAGTCAGCAATTTTCGTAACAGAGCTCACTGCCCAAGAAACGCCGGACAGAATTACAATCAGATGAGATTGTTGATGTAATCAAGGCGTTGTTATGACGGTCGGCATCAGACTCTGCACTTATTACCAATTTCGTAGACAATATTCATATAATAGATTTAAATAATTAAACTTTAAATTAATTTTACCTATTGTTTCTTAGCGGAGAATCAGGTTTCGTAAACTTTAATAACACACAAAATAGCGAGAAAGCGTAGTCTTAACGGTGCACGGTGGCAGTAAAAACTGGTTATATTTAAACCATAAAGCTGAAGGCACGGTTTTGTCTTTTTGAGTGCCTAACCATTACCATTATCATAGATTATTCGTTTAAAATAGTCGTGAATGCGACCTGCCGTGCTCTTTCAGGGGTCTCAAGTAAAGAACGATCACCCATCCAAGTAACGTGTAGATTGTTTTCACTCCCATACGTGCGGAAGACAAGGCATTTATTGCACAGATCTCATATTATGTAAGTTTTTGTCAATACAAATTCTGAAAACTATCTTTCCTTTTCTTTAATTTCAAGTGACTATCATAGTTTCATCGAATATTGTCACGTGGGCAAAGCCGCGGGTACAGCTAGTGATAAATAAAATAACTACAGTGGAATAAATCACCAAACACCAAACTTTCAAATAATGTTAAAATAATTTACCTAAAACACATTATGTTTTCACATAAAAACATCAATAATCTTCACTTGTATGATTCTATCATCTTGGTTGGTAACCTATACTTGTTCTATGGACATTGGAATAATTTTATTGTCATCTATGTAGACTTCAGTGATTGTTGCCAGTTATTTTTAGGCCATTATATCTACTATATTTAACAAAGGTAAAAAAAAGTAATAAAGTGTAGTGGTAAAGTATTTTGTTATTAAACAATACAAATGTAATATCAAATCATATTTAACAGTAATAACCTGGATAGAAAGAAAGAAAGAAAAAAGTATTTATTTGACACAGCACAAAAACAATTTTAAAGATAATATAACAAAAATAAAAGAATAAAACATGTAAAACAAAAAAAAATAGTTACAAAAAAAATTCTCTAAAATAAAAAATGGATTGTACGTCGCAGCTGTGTCAAAAAGGCTTCCGCTCAGCTTAAGCTGTCGCGATGATGAAGATGATGAGAGATAGTAAGTAATAAAAAGATGGACCCTGACATTTTGCCGGAAAATGTCGAAGAAACCATAACCAATTCTAAGCAAACGCATGCTAATATAATTTAACTAAATTTATGCAACAAATATTAGTTAACATTCCATTCCCCAGCTGCAAAATCATATCTTAGAAAACAAACACCTCCATATTAAAATAGCAGCGTTTTACACGCCCCTATGAAAATCTTTAGTGTCAATATATTTTAAAATCATACTAATATAGTCTTTATAGCAGACGTTATACAGTCTGTATTAGTATGGAATTAACCGTGAGTAGGCGAGTATGTGAGCTTCGTTATTAACTTAGTAAAGTTAGACAAGTGATTAAGTTAATTTGTATCAAGTTCGTAGCCGTCTGTATTTGGATGGATGGAGAAGGCGAAGTTGACTTTGCAAATCGAAGTAAGAATAATAAAGTGTACCTCATTGACCTACGTACCCCAATGGAGCGCGGGCTTAGAACAAAATTCACGAAAAATATGTCCCGAGTCAACCTATGCGTAGGTACATTTTTTTAATTCTTTATTGTACACGAAAATGAGATAAAAGACAAATACAATTGAGATGGTATGTAGATGTACACAGGCGAGCTTAACCCAAATTTGAGTTTTCTACCAGCAAACCTTACATGCGTAGGTACATTTAAAGAAATATAAAAAACTATAACATCCTAATCCAAACCGTATCGTCATTAGTAAACAACTTAATTTTACTTGCGACAGTTAATCAGGCTATTCAACTTTTTCACAATACAGTACAATATATAATTTTTGAGGTGTATATGTCGGTTGGCAAAACAAAGACGATTGGGCCTCTTTTTCCTTTGGAACTCTTTTGGCTCGGACCCTTTTGAGCCCGGAACCTATGTCTATTGTACTAGTACGTCAATGGTGTGCCCAGTACGTTTGAAATCATAAAGAATTAATTAAACTATTTGATTTGTCTGGTATTGGTACCTATTTTGGCAAGAGTTTCACCCACTGCCACTGTCAAAATCAATTTAATGGTAATTTTCATTACCATAGATTTATTGTATTATATTCTAATAGAATAGAATAGACCTTTATTTCATATGAACTAAATACAGGCACTTATGAAATGTCGAGCCTCTAGGTGCGCGGTTCCAAATAGAAGGTCCTATTGGCATCACAACGGTCCCATCAGATTACCAGCGCTGTAACATTTTCCAAATGTCGCAGCATTATGCTGAGATGGGGGTCATTTTCGGCCTCATACAAATTGCATAATTATTTTTTTATTAATATTTTTTTGTTTTTTTCTGTGCGATTCGAAAATAAAACAGTTTTATTTATTTATTTCTTCCTTTTTTATGAAATATTGTTATAACAAATCTTATAGCAGCCTATAGCACCCAGAAATAGATGATGTGTTCCATTATTGGCCATGAACGCATATTATTGGTACGGGACAATAATAGCCTTTCACAGTCTGTCGCATAAACAGGCTTCAATATGTTCGCATTTAAATTAAACCACAGACAAGCTCTTCAATCTTATTTACATGTTTAAATTCAATCGATATCAGATTGAATGAAGAGCTTTATTTTATGTGAATAAAGAGAAATGTTGAATAGGAATTCTTATTGGCGAATTCGAGTCAGTTCTATGGATAAATTCTTCTTTTTTAACCGACTTCAAAAAAGGAGAAAATTCTCAATTCGGCAATTTTTTTTTTTCGAAAAAACTTGCCTTCTTCTAAAGTACGGGCCTTTAAGTCTTCAATGAGCCTTAGAGAGAAAGAAAGAAAGAAAGAAAGAAAGTTTATTGGCACATAAATGCTAAAAACACAGAAAATAAAAATAAAATAAAATCAGTAGTTGTGCCAAACGGGCCAGCAGCTCAGCATAATGTTGGGTGTCAGTACGTTAATACTGATTACCCAACGCTGGTTTTCAGCTGCAACCCAGGGTGCCATACGCTCGAAACAAAAAACAAAGATAAAACAAGGAGAAAAAAGAAAAAAAAAAAAAACTGTAAAATATAGTAGGTACGAATAGCAGCGAAGAAATTAAAGTAAGTAACTATCCATAATTAGTGCAAGTTTGCGGTGTAGGTGAGTATACTCAGCAGTGGTACGCAGCGATTCACTTAGCTTGGCAGTAGCAGCGACTTCAGTAGCAGTTATGTTACTATTTTATACATTTTAGATTTTTGAAGTCTGTTTTTACTTTTTACTTTTTTTGGTGGTGTTGATTTTTGCAAATTATTAAGAGGCCTATATTTTGCACAGAATATTATTATTTTTATAATAATTAAGGTAATTTCTCTCAAGGCTAACTTCTACTTCGATAACTTACTTACTCCCTTGACTCAGCGACCCAAAATGTGCCTTGCCTTGGCCTCAAATACGACAGAACGCCACTCTCTTCAATCTTTGCCAGTTTCTCGCCTATCGTTAGCTCGAAGCTCCACTGAATCGCTTCAGCGATATCCTCAAACTACAAAAAAGTATAAAATAATTTTCAAAAAGAACTAACTTAAGTCGGGGCCTTTAATTCTTCAAAGCTTAGCAGTGGCACCGACTTCTGAAGCTGTTAAGTTTTTTATGAAGTTTGTTTTATAATTTTTAGTATTTTTATAGACCGTAGTAGTTCAACTTTAAACGAAGCAAGAACAGTCTTGATACTTTATAATTAGTACAAAGTTTGACGACACGGTTGGCGCAGTGGCTAAGCGATTAGCTTTCTGCGCTACGTACCGCGGGTTCGATCCCCGCACGGAACAAATATTTGTATGATCTACAGTAGTTGTTTCGGGTCTGGTTGTGCGTGCATGTGACATGTATGTTTGTAAACTGTACCCTCGATACAGGAGAAATCCTAGTGAGGGGCAATGTTTAAAAAAAATAAAAAACATAAGAAATAGTGATAGAATGAATCAATGTGAGTGAATGTGTAAATCTACATAATTTTAAAATATCCGACTACGTTTGGGTTGAAGGTAATATATCTACTAGCTGGATTTCAGTACGCTTTTCAGGGTCCATGAATAATATAATGCATGCGATGCCACTGGCGTCCACTAGTGTATGTACCAAACAGTCAGGTTCTAATTAGCGTGTAGGCCTAATTTATAATTATTGTCTTTGTTTGGTAAGCTAATTGACCGACGGTGGGCTTGGATTTAGGCACGTGGTTTAGCGTTATATCCCTTATTAGCTGTAGAAAAGGGCTTAGTAATGATTTTTAACGATATCAATGACTACATGACAATGATAGGTATCAATGACGCGAACAATGACAAAATCATCAATGATTTTTTCCTAACTGTTACCGCATTCACGCATTGCATGTCGTCATCTTGTCATTGTCGTTTTTCATGTCACAGCCGAAAACGAAGATAACGTTCATTCAGTCATGGCTAATATCGAGTGATGACTTTAGGCATTGATGATTTTGTCGTTGTCACTGCATGACGAAATAATTATAAAATATCGATGATTTAGTATGTGACATGATATCGGTCTTAACTCTCACTAGCTGTGTCCGCGTTAGTTTCTTATTTTTTTTAATAAAATAATATCTATTTGTAGGTCTCATGTTGCACACTATTTCCTTGTCAAATTTTATCAAGATCAGTTCAGCCGTTTAATCGTTTAAAGGTAACAAACAAACAAAAAGTCAGAGTTGCTTTCGCGTTTATAACATTAGTGTAATACGCTGTGAGCTTCATCACCCCTATCATCATTATCATAATTCCTCGTCGTATTATTAGATTTTGTCTGTGAATTCATGTGGATTCCAAATATTTATAGACTATAATTTTAGATTTTCCCTTAAACAAACTTCACCCATTGAATATTTTAGGGATTGATTTTCAAAAAATCCTTTCTATGTGTAATTTACACGAAACCGATCTTCCAAATTTCACATTTCATCGATGTAACTTCTTAGTTGTGTCATACTGTACTATAGTTCACAATGTGTCCATAATTAGTTTACTTTGTGGCTAATTCATAATCGCGCCGTTTGTGGACACCTGCTAATTAGGTCACTCATAGTGGTATAATTTAGCTATTCAGTAGGTATAGTACATTACAATTTGTTACAGAGTTAATTTGGTGGTTTGTTGTGGTCTCAGTAATACAATACATAGTTAGGTAATTTAGATATATCTAGGTATATCTAATTAGATAGGTTTTAACCCTTTGAATGCCGTGTAAGTCACCCCGTGACCTTCAAACAATCGATTTTCTATTGTTAACCCCTGAGGGTTTTATAAGCCTGTAGTGTATATTATTTTGAGGATAGCGTCAAGTAGGTAAATTACCGGAATTAAATAACAATTAATCAAATATTAATACTGTGGAGGAACGAGGTATGGTGTTCCTCCATTGAAAAGGGAGGATCCTGCGACCAGGCGAGGTGATATTGCCTGGCGGGCCGAAGCCCGACGGTTGATGTCGGATATTGAATATTATATATTGTGTTAGATACGATATTCTTTTTCCTTGCGCGATGCAGGCCTCGTAATCTGATTGGTTGAATTCATATTTTCGCGCCACTACTGTTGTCAGCTTGCTGCCTTGTAAGTAGTTATTCTATGTGGCGATAGATGACGCTACTATACCTATTTAAAGTTAAATAATTGTAACCTTTCATGTATTTTCATAATCAATCATGATAAAGTACGCTGGCTAATACGCCCGCAAGTAAATCAATCAAATTAAAATTATACGCACTACGCAAAAGATCTAGTTCAAATAATAAAACGCTTAACAATCACTTCAGTTCCAAATCCAATATTAATAATCCATAATCATTTTAGCGAACCAATCATAATACAGGTAACACAAACGATCCGGCCCGACCCGCATCAGATGAAACTCATTACACTAAAACTTCCAGCGATCAAATTGAAACATTCTGAAACTCAATTAGGTGATTGGTTTTATTCTGCAACCCGGGTGATTCTGATTGGAATAGTCCCCACAGAATCGGGAATGGAAAAGGTAAGGTAATGCATTCTCATTGGACAACCGATTCGGTTGACATAGTCGACGTTGTTTCTATATTTGAAATTTGAATTTCGTAGTTTGGAATGCTTTTGACTAGAGACGATTTATCGGTAGCGCTAATGCACTATGCGTCATTTCATAGGAAATTGATCAAAACCAGTAATCAGTATCAAAGCTGCTATATCGAGGCGTTGAATTTCATACAAAATGAGACATTACCCTGCATTAGCGCTGACGACAACGCTGGTGATAACGCTCGAGAGAACAAACACTCAAGCTTGGCTGATGAATATTTTGAAGTATGGTTTTTAGTTCCTGAAGAAATACCTACAACACCTTGTTACTTATTCAAACATATCGATAGAACGTTATGTCCAATTATGACTTGCACAGAAAATATAAAAAATATTTTTGTACTGAGTTTTAGTAGAGGATAAAGGTCCAATTTATTGAAACTTATTCAAAGCAAACTCTTCAGATTTACACAGCTTTGATATTTTCTGACCCACTCAAAACGAACCTAGTATGAAAGTCAAGAGCTCTCACGAATAGAAACATCACGAATTTTACAAGTATCTTCATAAAAATTCTATTACCTTTAACGACATTATCATTCGTTTCTTATTAAGACTTCTTAGAATTGAATTTTAACTCTCCGTCTCTCATTAGTCAGAAGTCAACTGACATTGGAAATTTTTGAACTTTCCAAATCACCTGAGTTAGGCCATAAAGTTATTATTAGTAATAATAACTTTATGAGTTAGGCTGAGTTGCTCCATTAACCATTCATTCATTCACCTGGAGTGAATGAATGAATGATTACGCTTAAATAGATCGTTACCAGCGAAATCACGCGATAGAGGCGACTTGAACATTTTTTTTATGAATTGATTCTTAATTTGAATGAATCAGTTGATTCGTTTTTAAGTCAGATGGGATTCAAAATATTTATGGAATGGTAGGAATGACGCCCGATAATTTTGATTGAGACAAATTTTATTGGACTTTTTTGTACCGTATAATTATGTGTATTTTTGTCAGTTTTACACACAGTGTCTACCATCCATATTTCCAATCGCAGGACTACTGGAAGACATTTCATTACAAATAAGTAGTTCCGTTGTGCTCATATGTCTGTAACATTTTTATTACCATGTTTACTTGTGTGTACATAAATAAATAGAACAAATAATTACCAGTCCCCTCCAGTGGTCGAAATTCAACCATAATTTTAGCTTTCTGCACTCCTTCTTCGTATAAACTTTAACTATGCCAAATCTCACACACCTTTGTGCACGCAATATGCTTAAAAAAGGGGAACAAAGTTTTCTCTTCACGTATTAATATTATATAGTTTATGATATAGTGTTGTGTTCCTAACGATGAGTTCCTAATATCGTCAGTGCTACTTGGGGAAGTAACACTAGTGGACTCTATTGGTAGGGTCGGTAACGCGCGAGTGATACCCGTGGTGCTGCAAACGTTCATAAGTTACAGTAACCGCTTACCATCAGGCGGGCCGAATGCATGTTTTCCAAATATTAAAAAATGTTTATTTTTCTTTGTAATAAGTTTATAAAATTTTCCTGATTTTCCTGTTATAGGTTATTATTTATAATACGCCAAGTGTTTCGGCCCTAAGTCTAGTAGGTACGGATTTTTTGTGTTGAAAGCTCAATTTTGTGGAGATTCGGTAATGAAATTATAATGTTTCACAAATGTCAACAAAATTCATTCCCTTGTCTAACTTTTAGGCACGCCTTTCATAATTACTTTGGAAATCTTGTGGAGCTTGCTAATTTACGTAATCTAGACTTGATTATGCTTCGTAGGCGGCATACAAATAAAATAAAATAAAATAAACAACCCCAGTGTACGTAAGTATTATGTAGTATAATTTTAAGATCCTCAAAAGCGGAAGAAATGCGGATTTAAAAAAAAAAATCCTACCTTTCTTGTTCCGATCCCTTATAAGGGTTATTGTAATCATCATTACGAACAACTTTTACAGTGGGACCACCGCAGAAATCGCGAAAAAAAATCTGCTGTTCCATACGTTTAGTCAGAATTATTTGTATGGAGCAGTCGAATTTTTCTCGCGATTTCAGGGTTGGTTCCTTAGTAATTCTAAGCCATTCATAGAGTCTAGCTTTAAAATATTCTTCATTATTAAAACAAGACCTAATAGATAACTTCTATTAATTGTGACTAGCACTTAAGAGCATTTTCAGAACTAATTGAAAATTAAAATATTTTTTCCGGGCCTTCTAAATTCTAGGAAAATTATCAATTCCATTGCCGAATCGTTTTCTGCAAAACAAAAGCAGTTGAAATGAGACCTTCCTTGTAACAAGTAAAAGCGACGAAACTAAACTTTGTTTACAAATAATAGTTATGTCACTCGTCCAAACCGTATCGTACCTTCCTGGAATTAAATATTGGAACTTGTTTCAGATTTTGAAATAGATTTTGATTTCAAACTAATGTATTTCAATATACAGGGTGCCGCAGTATTTAATATCACGTTTCGTGACCGTACACAAAAAATCCAATCAGTAGTTTAGCCACAGGAACAACATAAAAATTTCATAATTTTAAATTTATCAAGATCTATAAGCAAAGTTTGTAAAGTCTCCAACCTATTCTATCCAAAGTTTATTTTTATTTACACGTGTAGAACAGATAAATGTGACATAAACTTCTTCGATGTTCCTTCACCTAGTCGAATGATATCAGAGTGAAATTATGATGCAAAAAAAACTTGCGTATTAATCGCAAATTTTTTGTATACGACTTCAGAACATGATACCAAATACGTGGTCTCATTAGATGTGACCACATGTGCAGCAACCTGTATAGAGCAACTAAACCACGGCATGGCGCGAGGTGAGCGACCACGGCGAGCGTGGGCAAGCACTAAATAAGAAAGAAAGAAAGAAAAATACTTTATTAGCACAACAAAAAATAAATAAAACCAATAACAAAGAAAACATATAAAATAAAGGAGTTATTGTGCCGGCGGGCCGCAGCTCAGCATAATGTCAGGAGGCAGTGATACTGGCCACCTGACGCTGGTTTTCAGCTGCAACCCACGAGTGCCATACGCTCGAAATACAAACACGTCATAACGTCTGTGAACTTTATTAATTTCACATTTTGCCCAGAGGCTCGGATTTCTCCCGGCTGTCACATTTCTATACCGATTACTACATATAACTTCGTTATTCCTGATACAATAAACCACAGACTTCTAATAATGTATCGTGGTTGCCCGCGGTGGCATCACTACAACGGTCCCATCAGAATACCAGCGCTGTGACGTTTTCTATTTCTAAATGCCACAGCATTATGCTGAGATGGGAGCCATTTTTGGTCTCGTTCAGGTGGCTTTGACTATTGTTTTACTATTGTTATTTTTTATGTTTTATTTGTTGTTTTATTTTTGTACCTTTTACTTTTATTCGTTCCTGGCGAGTCCAGAATAAAAATATTTTCTTTCTTTCTTTCTTTCTAATAAAATCCGATTACGACTTTGTATAACATTACAGTGCCTGGGTGATTCTCCAAAAAACCTTCATCATTAATTTTCATAAATCATGCCATCCTTCCATAAGTTTGAATTGTGATTATTCCTACGTAGTTCGGTTTTTTTTAAAACCGTTATGTGATTTAATCTACTGCATTGTTTACTTTGAGGTGAGGTTAATGATGTATATAATAGATGTTTTGGATAATCACCCACTTATATCCCGTCGACACGAGTCATCACACAATTTCAATCAAGCCGATTTTCACTTTTTTTGAAAATTAAAATTTATTTTTATTTTTCTATTTTGAGTTGCATAAACAATTCAGAAACATGCGATTACAGCAATCGCGAGTGATATGCTGTTATTCAATCAAGAGTTCCATTATCTATCTCCGAAGGTCTTTATCAGATCTTCACCAAATTTAAATGGGACCACATTGAGAATATACCCTTTTAAACACTAAAAGATTTATCAAAATCGTTCTGCAATTGGTGGCTAACAAACAAAAAAAAAACACAGTCGAATTGATAACCTCTTCCTTTTTTGAAGTCGGTTAAAAACATACAATATTAGGTACAGATGATTATCGCAACAACCTTATAGTGACACGTATAATCTGACTGCAACCTAACCCATATAAACGTTTGTCATAATTCAAAATGGCGGCGAATTAAGGGGTATTATGACAACAATTATCATAGACCCTTGTCAAGTGTGTCGTATTACGTCACATGTCATGGCAATATGGATGATAAGGTTATCTGTATTGTAAGAGCCTGAGGTTGTGACCGAAAATATAGAATTATAATATAATCTCTTTGACCCTACGACGCAACGTTTATTTAGCTCGCAGTATAAGTAAGTACTTTGAGATTGAATATGGTTAGACTTTAGTGTTCAATTGGTTCATACTTTATTCCATAGTAGCTTTACTTTACTTCAAAGAAAAAAAGATAAAAGGACGAAGTCAAGACGAGAAAAATCAAAAAATATTATTTAAACTTAAACAAAACACACCTAGTAAAAAACATTATAATGTAACTCGACCGTGCTTGTCGTAAAATAATATCTAATGAATTATGTCAAGAGAATGGTCTGCGGTAACCCCAGCGAAACCGCCAATTTTTTATTAAGTTTTCAAAATTAATTAAAATATTTGATGTTTCCGTTTGCATAAAACCTTTACTCCTCTATGGTCATGAACGCAACCACATGACCTGGCGGGCTCGGCTACTCTGACACACACGTATCGCGTCGCCGTGCCGCCCAATCTTAATGCCTACATAATTTATGAATCTACTGCAGCTTTAATTTGAAATTTATTTAAATTAATTTAATTTAAATTAAACAAAAATAATTTAATTTAATTTGAACATTTGAAATTAATTCTATACCAATTCTATACCAAAAAAGAAAGCGCCTTGCCGTTAAAAAAAAATGGCAAACACCCAAAAGACCCAAACCTAAGGTCCGCATGAGCCGCTTGTGAACTTAACTTACGCACTCTTTAATTATTACAATTATATTCTTTATTGTACACTTATATATAAAATTTATAAGTAAAGAAGATTACAATAATAAAGTACAATGGGCGGCCTTATCGCATAAAGCAATTTCTTCCAGGCAACCTTTGGATCGAATACAGTGACACAAACAAAGTCTTTACAACGTGAGGTGCCGATAGGCCACCATCTGACACGCACACATTCTCAATGCGTGCTTGTTTTGTTAGATGGTGAGCAGTCCTTTCCTATTCAAGCTGATACCCAACCTTCAGCAGCCTTCCTCCAAGGAAATAGAACTGGCACTATCCAGGAAGCAATCAGAATTTCGTTCTGAACACACGGCTCCCTCATCGTGCGTCTAAGACCAAAACTTTGCGAACTAAGATTGGATTAACCGCGCACTTTATAATCTTGTTAGTTTTGATGCAGGATAATATAATATTGTTAGCTCTGAGACTGCGATGAGGGTCTGCTGTTATTGTTAGAAACATATTTTTAAATTAAGTCGGAAATTACTTCAATTTTTTTGAACGTGTGAGTATCTAAGAATATTTAGAGCAAGGTAAGCTATTTATTCGCATCCTTCTGTGTCTCAAACCAAAAAAACTTTCGATAATCGCAACCGCGCTTATTAGGCACGCTCATATAATTACAATTTAATATTGAATTTACGTATTATTTTTTACAAATGTATTTTTAAAAACAAGCATACGGCCCGTCTGATGGTAAACGGGTACCATAGCCTATGGACGCTTGCAAAACCAAGGGCATCAATCACGCGTTGCCGACCCTGTAAAAATATTTTCACTCCCTCCCTTTTTAAAGAACATGATAGGTATGCCATTATGAAATAAGATAAGATAAAAATCTTACCTTATATCATCTATGTTGTTATAATACTTTTATAGCACTAACATAATTCTTCATGTTAACTAACAAATTGGATATTTGTTGTCTAAACAAATAAGTAAATAAATAAAATAAAGACGACGTTTAGCAACTGTATTCGTGATCGTAGGATAATAACCATAAATGTTATAGGTACATAAATCTATTGATAAATTCGTGTTTAAGTCGCGGAGCTAAGGAACATTATGTTACCTGCATCCATTAAGGTAATGAACTTCCCTTTTACTTGAATTAGGAATACTTAGGCGGGTCCAACAGGTGTTTCATTACATTACCAGACCTGAACCTGAACCCATATAATAATAAATAACTCTGCATCTGAACTTACCACTTTATGCCGGCAAATATTGTACGATTTACGAGTTTATCTCTATATGTATACTACCCCTTACTATAATAAATGCTGTACACAGTCAGAAAGGATTTATAAAGCTAAAAATGGGTTATTGTACGCATCATTATGAACTTTTACTATGGGCCTAACACTGAAATCATGAATAAAAATTAACTGTTCTATACAAATAATTCAATATTACTTGACTAAATGTATGGAATAGAAGACTTTATTTGCCGATTTCAGGATTGGTCCTATGGCACCGGCCCTGAAATGAATGAATGGTGAATGAATTTTAATACTGCGTTTGCATTTAGGAACAGACATTGAATTATTATGTAAATTATCTGTATTACATAAAAAAATATTCTTAATATACAAAGTACTCGAAAAAATCTAACAGAATAATGACTCGTTATTCCACATCCCGGATAAAAGGACCAATAAAACAAAAACTGGTCCTGACTTAGCTTGCGCAACTCTTGAACAAGAACTACTCAACTGAGGTACGTGTACCAAAACAACAATTGTATGTGACAGGCACGTAGGGAATTGGACTGCACGAACGGAACCGAATTTATCTAGGTACCTTTAGCATCGTTTTGGGAAATAAAGAACTCTGTAAAAATGAACTATGCTGGGGGTGTAAAAATCCCTTAACGAAGCAGATAGCCACGTAGTCTTCCCATCATTATGAAGATTTTTGTATTGGGCCATATTTGGGAACATACTGGTTATGGAGATATTGAAGGTCAAAGATGCAATCCTGACGCAATTCTTTTTACGCTTTTGCCGTAAACGGTTTTGATATGTTATTAGGTACTAAACTTTTTTAGGGCTAGCACGGCGGGTGGATGAACACCTTTTCTCCACCATTTGTCTCCTTGGCAGAGGACAAAACCAAAAAATCGAGAGAAAAAACGGTAAAGAGATGGGTTTGTCCCCGATTTTCTCTTTTTGGCCATGCTAGCCCTACAGTTCTACACACACGCAGTATACTCTGTAGAGCGCGTTCCATTGCGAGCTAAAGAAATTAGATAGCTTATGGCTGGAGGCTCATCAGGCCTGGCCAGTGGCCATAGCCCGATTAAACAATATAAACATATTATCCTCAAGTGTTACTTTTTACAATAAATTGAAAAAGTAACACTTGAGGTTGTAAAATATAAATTTGAAGAATCCTATGTAGCTTAATATGATTACAATGTTTGTATTGTATTCTTGTAAATAGCGACCCATCTCTTACGCTTAAACCGATTAAGGTTTCCTGTAAGTAGGGTAAAAAATATGTTTGCCAATTATGGTTTGGAAAAAAAAAAAAAAAAAAAAATAGAATGGGCTCCCTGATCCAAACGCAAGAGGCATTGACCAAAAAAAAAACAATAGATACTTGTATTAATTACATAACTTTTTAGTTTTTTTAATCATAAAAAAGGTAGCTTGAATATGCAAAGATTTTAGAATAAAGTGCCTAATCACCCTCTTAAATGTAAGAGGGATAAGATCCTACTTATTATTCTGAAATATAATCACGTTTATGCTAATAAGAGTTGTAGATAACCCAATGTCCAACATTGTGGTATCCCCAAACAATTATTATAATAGGAGCGTTTGAGTCCTTAATTCTTAGTATTCTGTTTTCAATAGAATAGCGACTTAACGTGTTTCTTGTTATCTAGCTGAATAAATAGCCTGTTTTTGAACCTCAGTGTGCTGGGCCGAAGATGGCACGTGAATATTTTAGCTTCTTGACAATAAATTGGTAAAAGGACCATTTATTTTTGGCTTGTCGGCCATTATTCTTCGAGAATTATTGTTCTCTAGTAAAGCTAGTTTAACCAGTCAAGTTATGAAATAAACGAATAAGCATAACGTCATAAATTTTAATAGTAAATTTAAACAACGTGCTTAAGAATTCAATCAATCACAATTAGAAGCCCGATTAAAATATTTTGACTTATAATTGTTATGTAAAAATTTAGCAAAAAATTAATATTTTCAGATTCCCATAATTTCAACAATTTCTATCTTTAATATTAGCATATAATAGACATGCGTCATGCTCGTGAACGGGTGCCGTCCGTCGGAACTGGTCAGCTCGTAACTGCCATGGCAATCTTATTCAGAGGCAATTCATTATTATCATAGTTTTATTTGTATTCGCATTGAATTGCATTATTCTCGCAGATCTTACCACAACATTGTACTGATAAAGATTGTCAAGATCTATTATTTATTTGAAAAGAGTTTCCATGGAGTTTCTTGCCGGTTCTTCTCCATAGGATCTACTATTTGGAACCGTGCACCTAGAGTCTCGACATTTCATAAGTGCCTGTATCTGGTTTACATGAAATAAAGATCTATTCTATTCTATAGAATCTCGTCTCAACCTTGTCTTACTCAGTAACGTTTAAATATAACGATTATTAATTACAATGTAAAGTTGAAATTGTGCCTATCATGATCCAATAGGCAAATATCGAAGTAATTAATGAGTCTGCACCGTAATTGAGTCAAATTAGAAATCTTCGATGTATTTACGTATTAACGCAGACACTTTGTTCGTGAATTTCAATTAGAAAATCAATTAAACGTACAGATACGTGCATGCGTTCTCAGAACAGATAAATTATATTATAGGTATTTTGGACTACTTACATGACTGGATAGTTCTTGGATATCGACTTTCTTTATAATCTGAAAACAAAGACAGAAATATTTTCATGTGACACTTACATAAGTACATTGCGAATAAAACAGTCACATTGGTCCCCCACAACGGAATCCGTATGTAAAGACCAAACATTTTAAAGAAGTACAATACAAAAATAAAATAGAAGTAAATAAAAATATACAGGATGTATATTCCTGCTGTAAGGGGTATAGTACTTATTATTATGACCAACGGTTACTAAGAGACAAAACATGAAATAGGTAGCGAAAATAAACCTTTAAAAAAAGGTGTCCTGTTAAAATATAACATCTTGTATAAAAAATAATTATTCAGAACTATGTACAGTCGGCCAAAGAATTGATTTACCACCCTAAAGGTTGTAATTTGTTTGAAGGCTATTAAACAAAAAGGTTTATTCTCTTTTTAAAATAATGAAGTTACAACTTGATATTCTAATAGACAATTTTTTTGGCCAACCGTACCTATCTACACATAGAAATAATAATAATAATATAATAATAATATAAAAATTTAACTGTGTTCGCAAAAGTTAATTCAAATGATAAAAAATCTACCTGCATTTGATATTATACAAAGTGGCAACAGATTAGCTATTTCGTTGCACCATTAACGAACTGGACTGGCTCTTTAGTTGTGACGGCGATATAGAAGATCTACGCACGGGAGCTTGCGTTCGCGTCCCGCAATTTGAAATACTTTTAAAGTTTTATATCATATTATCCTGGCTCGACAATGCCTAACATAGATAATAATAACATCACCGTTCGGAGAACAAGAATTACAACTTCAAATGAGTCTTTGTTTAATGCGTCATTTGTTTCGTCGCATTCTGACTACCTAGCTAAAAGTTTACCAGACCTGTCAACAGCGGTTACTAACGACATTGATGACTTACTAATTGAAGTAAAGGCGTTGAAGGAACACCTCCTAAGCGCTCATTTAGAGGTTGAGAAATTAAGTCTCGAAAATAATACCCTTAAGAAACAGATTGCATCTCAACAAGTATCTCTTGACAATTTAAAATTAATATGCTCATCAGAACCACGAAGTAATACCAAAAGTGGCAGAAAAAATAGAATGAAAAATATAAGCAAATCAATAACACAAAGCAAATCCTACGAACGCGAAGACGAAATGAATACAAGCAGCGTAGACCTCGGCTTAAAAGACGATTCTAGTCAACTGAATAAGAAGATAGAAACAACTGGCCTTATGAACAATTCATATAAAATGGAAGCTGATATCAACTTAGTCCCTGCCGTATCTGACAAGGTTCAGAACGATGAGTCTACCAGTACCATTAAATTAAATCATTCAGGTAATTCTCGGAAGATATATATAATTGGAGGACAGCAGTGTGTGGGGTTGGCTAATAAACTGATCCGTACACGGACTAACACAAAATATGAGCATTATCAAGTGTTAGCTACTATAAAACCATACGCTTCGACACAAGAAATTCTGAAGCCATGCTCTAATATAGAAGACCGATCTGAAAATTATCTAATTTTGGGCATAGGCGAAAATGATACAAACCCAATTAAATTGACAATGGAACTCGCATCCCTACTCAAGAAATTATACAATATTAATGTTATATTGTTGAATGTCACACATAACGATCACTTAAGAGAATGGAAACTTAACAATTTAATTAAAAACATATGTAATCATTCTCGAGCTTGTAAGTTCATATTCTCAAGTCACCCAACAAACAGAATATATTATCAGTATAATGTATGTAAGAAAATTAACTATATGATCGATTCAAATGACTATGAAAATAAATATATAGTAAAACGTGGCCTGCCTAGAATAACTAACTATAACACCAAAAAAGAAAGCTCAATGTACGGCAAATGTAACAGGATCAAACAAAAAAAAAATCTCTGATTATTTTCATAACATAAAAAATACTCATATCACGTCACCCCCTCTCTCAACAGCATCTCTCAATAACACGAATCCCACATTTTTTCGGGCCTACTAACAATGATGAGCAAATCACTTTATTACACCAAAATATAGCGGGTATTTTATCTAAACTAGATTTCCTAAAAATAGCTTTATCAGACTTTGTAGTGAATAAAATAGATATTGAGATTATCTGTCTCTGTGAGACATTTGTCAAATCTGGAGATGAAGCAAATGTACATATCAATGGATACAAATTAGCAGACTACTACTCCCGAGTAAAACAAAGGCGGGGAGGGGTTTGTATAATATGTAAGGATTATATGGTGTTTAATAAAATAACATGGCTCAAAGCATTAGCTACCGAATTGACATTTGAATGTTGCGGGGTGGAATTTCCTCAATACAAGTGTATAGTTATATGCATATACAGAATACCCAACTCGAACTCCCGTATATTTTTGGAAAAATTAGAGACAATAATGCATAAAGTACGTTCTAAAACTAAGAAAACAATAGTTATTGCAGGAGACTTTAACATAAATCTCTTGAAAAACTCACAGATACGCGATGAATATCTACGAATCCTGCAAAATTATAACTATCAGACGCACATAACAGAACCGACACGAGGAAGCTCATGTCTAGACCAAATCATAAGCAATGTATCGAACGCGGTAGGAAATGTCCTTCCCTTAGGTCTGTCTGACCACGACACATGTCAAACACTGACACTTACCGTCAAAAACAAAATAAAAGCTAAAAAGCAGTGGTATATATTTAGGCGCGATTATACCCCAGAAAATGTGAATACTTTTTTGCAATCCATACGGCATCTCTCTTGGTCAGAGGTGTACACAAACAGAGATGCTAATCATGCTTTTATGGTTTTCCATGATACTCTTATACTGTTTTTCAATCTTTGCTTTCCTATCAGAAAAATAAAAGTAAATAAAAAAAGAAACAGCCATTCATGGGTTACTACTGGCATAAAAGTGTCATGTGTAACTAAGAGAAAGCTAAGATATTTATACAATTGTAAAGCCTCAAGTCAGGGTAATAAAACTAAATACTGCGCATATAATACAATATTGAGAAGGTGTATAAATAGAGCACAAAAACTAAGCAATGAACGTATATTGATGAAATCAAAGAACATTTGTCGTGATACCTGGAGAATAATTAAAAGCCAGGAAAGTAATACATATTCTAATCAACAAATTCATAAATTATGTTTTAAAACCGAGACAATCACTAACCCAACATTAATAGCAAACACATTTAACAACTTTTTTATTGAGCTCACTAATAATCAATCTCAAGATCAAAAACCAACAAAATGTTCCCCAAATATAGTTAAACCCATTAATGCCAGTATCTTCCTAATGCCCGTTACATGTGATGAAATCTTAAAAATTATTTTATCTCTAAAAGACACAAAATCAGTAGGCTATGACAACCTACCGACTCATCTTCTTAAACTTTGTGCCCCTGTTATAACTCCCCCTCTATGCCATCTGATAAATTTGTCGCTATCCCAAGGCATATTTCCCAAGTCCCTAAAAATTTCGGTAGTGAAACCTATCTTCAAAAAAGGTGATAAAAGCGAACCCAATAACTACAGACCAATTGCTCTGATACCAATCTTAGCTAAAGTTGTAGAAAAGGTAATGCATAAAAGGTTAACTATATTTCTTAATAAGTTTAATATATTAAAATCAGAACAAAATGGTTTCCAGAAAGGCAAGTCTACCTCATTAGCTGCCTTCAAATTAGTTCGCAAGGTAAGCGAAAATATCGACAAAAACATTAACACATGTACAGTTTTCTTTGATATGAGCAAAGCTTTTGACTTCGTATCTCATGATTTGCTACTACAAAAATGTTGCGCGTATGGTATTCGCGGTGTGGCAAATGATTGGTTGCGTAGTTACTTGCTAAACAGACAACAATACGTTGTAATCAATAATATTAACGAGCACAATTTAGAAGTAACCTATAAATCAGACCTGGCCTATAATACAGTTGGAGTTCCACAAGGAAGTATACTCGGCCCACTCCTGTTTCTCCTCTATATTAACGATTTGCCTGATGTAACCAATCACCATTGTACACTTTTTGCTGATGATATATCGCTGGCTATCACACAAAATCCCATGACTACAATAAATAGCTACAATGAGGAAGTCAATAAGGCGGTTGAAAGCATCATCAATTGGCTAGAGGATAACAATTTAAAAGTTAATTTTGAAAAAACCAAATTTATGCAATTTTATAACAGGAGAAAAAACGACATTAAATTAAGTGTATCATATAAGGATAATCCCATCGCAGAATCGGGAAACGTGACTTTTCTTGGGTTATGTTTAGACAACCAGTTATCATGGAAACAGCATGTACAGAAAATATGCTCAAAAATTAATAAATATGTGTACGCCCTCTGGCGTCTCACGAGAATCTCTACTCAAAAGACGGCTTTGCAGGCGTATCACGGATATGTTTCATCCAACTTAAGATATGGCATTCTGCTATGGGGTGGTTCTGTGGAGTTCAATAGAGTGTTTCTGGCACAAAAGCGATGCATTCGCGCACTTTGTGATGTAAATAATGTAACTTCATGCAAACCTCTGTTCAAAAAACTAAAACTGTTAACGTTACCTTCTATATACATTCTGGAGTGTTGTATCTTTGTTAAAACTCACCAACACCTCTATAAAACTTTTGGTGACTGTTGTAATTACAAGACCCGTTACCCGAATAGACTACGGTTGCCAAGTATAAAAACAGACCTATATAAAAGAAATTGCTACCCAATGACAATTAAAATATACAATAATCTTCCAGGTGGACTTAAGGATCTGCCCATAATTATTTTCCGAAAGAAACTGTATACCTGGTTAGTAGATAAGTGTCTGTACAGTATTCAGGAGTATCTGGATAATACCTGATAATTTTTGTATCTCTGTTGTAATGAATTTGTTGAAATATAATTGTTTACCTATTCTAATAATAATGAAATTGTTTGTATTCTATATTGTATAATAGTATTATTTGGTTACTTTGTTATTTGTTAATATTCTATGATATAATTGTAATGGTTATGTGTAATGATTCAATAATTGTTCATTAATAATATAAATTGTAATTTATTCTTGATTTAAGTCTCGCATACCAGTGATGGTCAATATGCGGATACTAGTTATTGCTAATAACATGAAATGTACCACCTGTCTACCCATATTAAGCGAGTAAATGATTTGATTTGATTTGATTTGAGTAGGGCTCATGTATCTACCAGAACTATTTACCAGAAGCCTGAAGACATTCAACCACTTTAACTTTTATTTACCTCTGTATGAAAAACAGAACCTACCATCTGCAAATACTCATAGGGATAGAGCTCGAAACCCAATCTATTCCGCATTTTAAAGCCTCCACCGCACGGAGCCGATGAGCCGGAAAATAGGATACCCCGATTAATTGATATGCCCATTTGGAATGCCCAAAAAGTCGATTGCAGTTGGGATTTGCAAAAATATTCGTGTAGGTTTTGTTAACTATGTTTGTATTTCGAGATTGCTGTTGGTATGCCAAGGTATTTGGGGGTTACAAGAAAAACAATGAATTTGTGTTTTACGAAGTTTTCACTGCATAGCAGACGATGTACAACAAATATTTATGAACAAACGATTAAAAAAAAAACAGATTACGACGGTCGTTGACAGCAAGCACGTCTACAATTTATTAGATCTATAAATCAAATTATTATCTAATCTATTTCTGCTTTTGGCTAGATTTGATTGGATTGAATATTAGTAATATAGTTTGGATTTAATTAAACTAGACGATGTTATAATTTATAAAGAAAATTAATAAAGGCAATTGATTAATTTCATCGAATAAAATTTATTCGATGAAATTAGTCAATTGCCTTTATTAATACATATTTAATATGTCATGTTAATATAACTAAAATGTAGGTACCAAGATGATTCTGAATGTTGTGTCTCATTTTGTTGTGTCCAAATAATTATTTATTCTATTCTATACTAAGATACTCTGACAATTTATTCATTTTATGGTGGTAGTAGTATCTCGCTGGCATGCCAGCATGAATGGGTCGGCACGACCGGGGAAGTACTACCCTCCCACAGAATATCGACGTTAAGTAGCAGTACGCATACTGTTGCGTTTCGTTCGGTGAATGTGGAGCGCCGGGTGCGCAATTCCTCCCTTCCTTCTCCTTTCCCTCCCTTATTCCTAACACCATCCTAATAGGTCGGCAACGCATCGGTGACTCCTCTGGTGTTGCGGATGTTCATGGGCGGCGGTTATCACTTACCACCAGGAGAACCGCAAGCTCGTTTGCTATAAAAAATATAATATAAAATAATACATTGTTTCAAAATACAGCCAGCCAGTAGGAGGGGCTCGTAGCCACAGAGTTACCGCACAGATCAGTCGATCAGCGAGGTTAAGCTGCGGTTGCCGCGGTCAGTCCCTGGATGGGTGACCATTTCTTCGAACATCGAGACCCCTCCGTGCCTCGGATAGCACGTTAAGTAGTTGGTCCCGGTTGTCATACGAATACCTTTGACATTCGTTACGGGAGTCAGCAACCCAAAAAAAGTCTGACAACCGGTCTAACCTTAGGGTATCAGTGTCTCCCAGTAATTGGGTGGCGGAGGTCAGATGGCAGTCGCTCTGTATAAAATACTGTTACTCAGCCGCAACTGGTTAGACTGGGAGCCGACCCCAACGTAGTTGGGATACAGGCCAGGCAGATGATGATGACATTGTTTCAAAATATATTAGTTAACTCGTTATTTTTTACCAGACTCGCCAAAGGGATAAAACTCTACATGGTTCGTAAACACCCCGCATACATGGCTTACAGCACTATAGAGCCGTAACGTTACCTGTCAGTTTCCCCAAATGTCGAAAATAAGTGTACCACGGCTTTATCGACAGTATTCACCTACCAGTATTCGTATTTATTCAGACTTTGTTTGTACATCGTTATTGTATCTAGAACAAAATACAGGATTTTTTTTTTATGTATGGTAGTGCGCAAACATTGCAATGTTTCAGTGTCCGTTCCCAAATGCATCCGAAGTACTAAAATTCACTCCAAAACAAAATATTTGATTTTGTATGGCTTGCGTGTTCCCCATACTTAGTAAGTCGAATTTTCGTTTCCAATTCCCAATACTACGGTTGCATTTAGGAACACAGACTGAATCACTCTACAAATTATGCGCACTACATAAAAAAATATCCTGTATAAGCCAAACTTTTCATACCGTTGGTCGGCGATAAAAAAATCTTGATAGGATTTTGTCAACAGGGAATCTAGCTCCGATATTTGAGTCTCGTATTTGCTCATTTTGTGCGTGTCCCATTTACTAACTTTTCGAAGTAATAGGTATCAAATGGTCCAAATTGGTTTTATAATTGGGCCTAAACAACAAGACAAAACGTGATAATAAGTAATTACGATGGTTTTTCTTTCTTTCTTTGTTTCTAACCTCCAGTTAACTAAGAATAATATTCTGCGATCAGTAATCCATTTGCGAATCCATCCATCCATTTCCTAGACCTATGCACCTCATAGAGATAATACATAGTACCTTGTACTATTTCTATGATGCACCTAGAGTCTCGACATTGCATAAGTGCCTGTATCTGGTTTACATGAAATAAAGATCTATTCTATTCCTTTTTTTAAACACATATTTTATTCATTTATAAAAAAAAAAATAGTTTCACTATTACGTCTATTTTGCGTCGCTTGACAGATTAAGTGTCATTTTTCACATCAATACCGTGCCGTGACGTCAAATAAGCCCAGTCTACTTGCTTCTTTACACATTCGTTCACACGAATGCACCCAGCTCTCAGTATTTGCATTTATTCAGTGTTTGTATGCAAAACGTCGGTACTTCCTTTGGTGTTCCGAGACAAACACCGGTACTTCGTGGAAATCTAGTATTGGAATCTAGTTTCGAATACGTTTCATGAATAATAATAATATGTAACATACACATAGATAGTCACATATAATTCTACGGCGTGGTCTGTAAGCTGTGCCTTGATCTAGATTACCGATTCCCATCTGGATGATGTTTTGTGGGTAGCATGTAGCAGTCAAAAGCTGGCTGAAAAATGAATTGAAATGGAAGAAAAGATCCTTTGATCATTCTGTACGTTCGTCTTAGTACCTACCGACTATTAGCTATTCTGTAGGATTATGATACGAAGTCTTTCAATTACCCTGAATATAAAATTATAAAACTTCAAAAAATAATAGGTAATAAGATAATCACTATCACCACAAATATCACGGGGTTACCAAACGCACTATAATATAATACCTTGGTAATCAACCCGTAAACACGATGTTAGCTCACCAGGTAGCTCGACCCTTCCATAAATACTGGTTCGCAGGCAATCTGTTACAGCAACTAAACAAATGGCTTCGTACGCAATAAAAACGGCATTACATTGATGTAGTGTTTTGTTCAGGCTATCGAGGAAGTCTTGCGAATTAAACGTGTATTTAAGTCCGTATTAATAAAATCCCTTGTGTGAGATCAATTGAGAGTTTTAGAGATGCGGATTTAATTAATAAACGTATCTTATGGCAATTATAGCAAGATAGCTAATATTTGCAGCAGAAACGCGCGCTTTCGCGTTTGTTGACTGCTTTTTGCTTACAAAAAGTGAATAACTGCTTACAAAATTTTCTGCTGCAGACAGTAGATAGTGTACTATGGCCCTTATGTTAACAAATGTGTCTGTCGCAGGCAATTTGTATGATTCCGCTTTTTACGAAATACCAGTTACTTTACAAAATAGCTGATAGTTTCAAGCGATCTGCTCAGGGTGCCCTAATCTGGAAACTGCGACCGACTCGGATCAAGCGCTAGCCGGCCGCTTTCACGGCACCGCTTACTTCGCTCGCTCGGCTCGCGCGCATATGATAGCACTTGTAATCCTCGGGTTGCCCTAATCTAGTAACTGCGACCATTACTTCAATTTGCCGCAGCATTTTGTAAACGGCGGCGGCGTTTGAAAAGCAGCCAGGCGTTTTATATTGCGACGGATTCTACAATTTGACCGGCATTTTGTAAAAAGTCGAATCATACAAATTGCCTCTATCAAGATTTAGACTTTTACTAGAAATACTTATTAATTCTATAAGATAAGAAGACGTTTAACTTTGAGTATTATAATAAGAATAATAATATTTTTTATTTATTTAATTGTAAAATTATTCAAAAATATCAAAAAGTATGATAAAAATTGAATAAAGGGAATAACAATAAATTTATTCAGTTCTGCATTACATTATATGTGATCTTAATTTTAGGTGTGCGATTTTTTTTATAAACTAAAACATTTTGTAACTTTTCACAATTGTTGTGGTATTGTTGGACGGCGGCCCCCAAACTAGGCGTTCGCCTGTATCTTGGGAGCCAGATATTATTAGATTACTAGAGATAATTAGATACTCAAAGGACAAAAACGATGTTCACTGTGATGTGGTAGATCTGTGACTTTTATTGCTTAAAACGTTAACCGTTATTATTTAATTATAGTAAGTACTGACTTTTTAAATCGGTCGATACCAAAATACTCCAGCAAGATGAAATTCAATAGAAGAAGAAAGAAATATTACGACCTTTCCATAAATATTGGTTTGCAACCAATCTGTTAGTAGCAACTAAGTAAACGCCTTTGTATGCAATAAAAACGGGATTACTTTGATGTAGTACTTTGTAGCTATCGAGGAAGCGAATTGTATTTATTAAGACTTGTTGCGCAGCGTGGAGACTAACTGTTACTTGTTACTTTGAAAGAGAGCTCATCATTAATGTTCCCACTGTTGGGACTTGAGATTGCTCACTGAAAGAACTTAGCCGTAATCCACCACGAGGGCCCAGTTGTTCTTCTGTAGAGACGGCACAAGCCACCAGAAGCCCAATTCTCGTAGGTAATTAAAAATGTTCAAAATATAGTTCCGATCTCGGTCCGATCTAGTATCAATGTCATAAATGTTACAAATGATATTTTCCTACACTAACAAACAACGTCAAACGTGAAATAAATTATAATGAGGTCGAAAGTTGATTGAAGCCACATCGGTATTCTGCTAACATTTTGAACCGACATAAATAAATAAAATTGGTATTCTCGTCCATACATAAACCTCAAAAATATGATTGAAATGAGTCTGTAAAAATATTGAATTCAAATGATACTGAAATCGGTCTGAACTTTTAGAGGAATAGAATGCCGATTTTTTAAAAATTCATATATTAAGGGAAGGCAAAATTATCGATCTATTTCGGCAGCATTGCAATCGAAGCACTTTTATGGGTTACTGAAGCCCCACAAAAGTGCTTGGAATCCAATGCTACCTAAATAGATTAATACAGAAAAAAAATGCTGATTCCGAATATGTATGTAACTCAATATGCCCAACTTGGCGGTTATGTAATTTTGCCTTTCCATAATATTATAAATGATGAAAGAATGTTTTCCTTTCTCAGATGAAGAATCCGTTTCGACAACGACGATTTGACAACACGGTTCATTCAGTCGCTAAGCGATCAGCTTTCTGCGCTACGTGCCGCGGGTTCGATCCCTGCACGGAACTATTTGTATGATCTACAGATAGTTGTATCGGGTCTGGAGAAATAAAAGAGAGGGGTAAAGTTTAAAAAAAATCAAAGAAAGTATATTCTTATACGGTTTTTTTAATTCCAGTGAAGTTACCCACAGCTGACTTTATTCTGTTCCTTTTGCTCCCCAATAGAAAAAAAAACTGGTAGAAATTAACAAGAATTTACTCCGAGAAGTATCACGACCTCGTAAATATTGGTTTGTGAGCAATCCGTTAGTAGCGACCAAACTAATGCCCACGTGAGCAATAAAAAGGACATTACATTGATGTAGCGGCCCGTTGTTTGTAAGGCCATTGAAGGAAGTGAATTTAATGTGAAGGTTTACGTGTTGTTTTTATGGTCGGTAGTGTATTGGTCGGTACAAAGTAACTAATCCTTAACTATATATTACTAGCGACCCGTCTCCGGATACGCCCGGGCGCAATTTCTCTATTATCCTTACATTAAATATGAAAGTATTATACATATAAACCTTCGCGCCACCGCCTGTTATTGTATTTTATTTACCTTTTAATTTATTTGTTGTGTATTTATCTCTAAACATATATATCTATCGGCGCAATTGTTATGTGCATGCAAATTATCACGATAAATGTACAAACAGCTAATAGTTATCTGTCAAACTACGTCATGCTTCCCCCACCGCTGGCGCCTTTCACTAGCGCCACTTGGCTTATAAAAGGCGTGCACAGCGAGGGAGGGGGCATTCGTTCATTGGTGTCCGAGTTGGACAGACTTATTTATCATTGTATTAAATTAAATTATTATTGTTGATTAAATTTATTATATTAAATTATTTAAAAGGAAAGTTGTCGGTACAAATAAACCACTATGAGTAATGCAGATGGTTTCATTCGTGAAAGTACTCCCCCTCTTACATCAGAAGAGGGGACGAATCGACGCCAACAACCGGCCTCTTCAAACACTGCAACCATGGAACTTATGGCCAATACATTCAAGGATACAATGTGTGAAATGATGATACAAATGTCTCAAGAAAATCGTGCTGCTCTTACTGAGATGATGAAAACGTTTCATTCTGAAGAAACCCGTTCGGTTCGTATTTCTGATGTTTATTTTCCAAGTTTTGACCCTGATAAAGGCACAGATGTGAGAGAATGGGTAGATCTCATAACAAGAACTCAAGAAGAATATAAATTAAAGGATCACGAAGTACGTTTGAAAGCTGCTAGTGTTCTAAAAGGAAGAGCACAAACTTGGGCTGATGATTGCTTACTCAGAACAACCACTTGGGTAGAAATGAAAGAAGATATGTTACAAACGTTCGAGCCAGAATCCAGATATTTTTCCGATGTGCTGAAATTTCGACGATACACCATAAATGACGCTGAGAATATACCCGATTATATATCCAATGTTTGGAAAATGTTCAAGAAAATTGTCAAACCTGACCCTACAGAACAAGATGCCGTTGAATTTGTCATCGGCAGTATTACAGAAGATGAACTTCGTACAGAGCTTTTAAATAGCAAGAGTCAAACAGTCCCGGAGTTAATCGCGATTGCAAAAACAATGCGTAAACGAAAGATCTCTTCTACACAAGAGCGTATCCCCAACAAGAAGATTAAAACCGATGGCAATAGATCAGAGCAAGGCATGTTATGTTTTGTATGCGGCAAACAAGGGCACCGAGCCCGGTGGTGTAACCAAAATGCTTTTGCACGTACACGCACTGAACAACCAGTTCCATCAACTTCAGGAGAGGCAGAAGCAGTGAAGACTAGAGACAAAAAAAGAAAAGAATGCTCTTACTGCTCTATTCCTGGACACACATATGAAACGTGTTACAAACGACTCAATGCTGAAAAAAATGTTAATTTGTGCCAAATCAAATGCAAAAATTTTAAAAATGTCATTTCTGTTGCAGTTGGTAACAAATATTTTCAAGCCATATTTGATAGTGGAGCTGATTGTTCATTGGTGAGAGAATCGATAGCCCTCGCACTTCCTGGACAAAAAACGAATAGGACGACCTACCTAAAGGGTATTGGACCGGTACCTGTCATATCCTTTAGCAAATTAACAACTGTATGTAATATAAACAATATACATCTTGAACTAGATCTTCACATAGTCCTAGACCACGAACTACCATCGGATATTCTTATTGGAAGAGATATTTTGAGTATTCCAGGCATAGAAGTTACATTAACAAACAGTGGCATTACAATGACGAGAAATGAGCAACCCAGAAACGCAACAGATATATGGGAATTATCCTCAAGCAGTATAAATACGGATATAACAAATACAGAAGAAATCAACATCCTGATGAAGTTACTGAACAAATACAACGACTACTTCACAGAAACCGTATCAGGATCTAGGATTACAACAGGTGAGTTGACTATTCGATTGAAAAACCCCGATAAAATTGTTAATCGTCGTCCATACAGACTGGCACCAGTTGAACGCGAAAAAGTTCAGAAAATTATTAAAGAGCTTCAGGATAAAAATATTATTAGAGAGAGCAACTCACCTTTTGCAAGCCCAATTATAATGGTAAAGAAGAAAAATGGCGAAGACAGATTATGTGTGGACTACAGGGAATTAAATGCCAATACTGTACGAGACCATTACCCACTACCATTAATCTCAGAACAATTGGATCAACTTGCCGATGCGAAGTACTTTACTTGTCTTGACATGGCAGCGGGATTTCATCAAATTCCCATATCTCCTGCGTCAATTGAGAAGACTGCCTTCATCACTCCTGATGGCCTATATGAATATTTAACAATGCCTTTTGGATTAACAAATGCACCATCAGTGTATCAAAGAGCTATAAATAGAGCATTAGGAGATCTACGAGGCAAAGTGGCACTCGTATACATGGATGACGTGCTTATACCAAGTAAAACTATTGCTGAGGGTTTCAAAAAACTGGGACAAGTTCTAGAAGCTCTCACAAAATGTGGTTTTTCTCTAAACATTAAGAAGTGTTCATTTCTGAAGATTTCTATTGAATATCTTGGGTTCATAGTAAGCGATGGAAAGGTGAGACCTAGTTCATCTAAAGTTGATGCTTTGGCAAGATCCCAGCCTCCCACAAATGTGAAGCAACTGCGACAGTTCAATGGCTTAGCTGGGTATTTTCGCCGATTTATATCAAACTTTTCAACTATAATGATACCCTTATACAATCTGACTAAAGCTGATGTGAATTGGATATGGACTGAAGAACATGAAGCTGTACGATCCACGATTATTAATTATCTTACTTCAGCACCCCTGCTTACAATATTCCAGGAGAACTATCCGATACAACTACATACAGATGCCAGTGCAATGGGATTTGGGGCAGTGCTTATTCAAGTAAAAAATGAAATTCGCCACGTTATTGGGTATTTTAGCATGAGAACTACGCCGGCTGAATCTAAATACCATAGTTACGAGCTTGAGACGTTGGCAATAGTCCGAGCAATCAAGCACTTTCGTCATTTTCTATACGGGAGAATATTTACAGTCATAACAGACTGCAATGCAGTGAAAGCATCGCGCTATAAACAAGAGCTATTGCCAAGGATCCATAGATGGTGGGCTTTCCTACAGAATTTTGAATTCGAAGTAGAATACCGAAAAGGCGAGAAACTGAAACATGCAGATTTCTTCAGCCGAAACCCACTTCGGGTTGTTATGAATTTGTCAACCAAGGAAGATTGGCTGATTGTAGAACAACGTCGCGATACTGAGCTAAGCAAAATAATCAAAGAAGTTCACACAAATCATCAACTTTATCCGGACTATGAACTTAAAGACAATGTTCTACACTACAAAACAAGATCAAATGGGAAAATTAAACTTACTAAAGTTGTCCCACAATCTTACCAATGGAGTCTTATTAACACTTACCACGAGGCACTCAAGCACATGGGTTGGGAAAAGACACTGGCGAAACTCAAAGAGAATTTCTGGTTTCCCAAAATGTCATCAACTATCAGATATTTTGTTGAACATTGTGTGATATGTAAGACAATGAAAGGGTCATCTGGAGCTGTACAAAGTCGCCTGCATCCCATAGAAAAGGTACCAGAGCCGTTTCACACAATCCATATTGATATTTCTGGAAAACTCAGTGGTACTGCTTCTCAGAAAGAATATGTTTTTGTAGCAGTTGATGCTTACACTAAGTTTGTTATTTTACAACATGCCAAAAACAAAACTCAAGCCAGTGCACTAAAACATCTCCAGGAAGTAGTGTTCCTATTTGGGGCTCCAAAACGTATTATTGTTGATGGTGATGGCGCATTTACCTCACATTATAAAGCCTACTGTGACCAATATGGAATAAATTTGCATCAATGTGCTGGATATACCAGTAGAGGAAACGGACAAGTAGAAAGGCTAATGAGAATAATAAAGAATGGTTTGACTATAATAAAAAATACACAAAAATGTCAGTGGCAGAAATCACTGGGAGCTTTACAACTAGCAATCAACTCCACTTTTTCAAAAAGCACGGGACAAACGCCTATTGAATTATTAACTGGTAAAAAAGGAAGTGTTCCTCCAGAACTCCTTAACCTCATTGATGAACATAATGAACGAATAAATCCAGAACTGATGAAACAAGTTGTATTGGGAAGGATGACCGAACAGGCTGAAAAAGACAAAATTCGCTATGATAAAAGTAAAGCAAAAGTTAAAAGATTCGAGAAGGGTGAATATGTCCTATTAAGGGAACCTCCAAGACTAGGTACTAAACTAAGTCAAAAATATGACGGACCCTTTGAAATTAAAAAGGTACTGCCTCATGACAGATATGAAATTCGTCGAATTAATGGTCGTGGTCGATCTAGGAAGGTCTGTCATGAACACTTAAGAAACACTCCTAACTTTGGAGTCCAGAGCGATGTGGCCGTATCGGCAATGAATAGAGATATTGAAGAGGGCGAGACATCGGATAAGAGCAATACCACTTAAAGCATTTTTACACTGTAATATTTAAATTATAGATTATGTGAAGATGAAATGCGCATTGAGGCTCTGAGGCTAGACCAAAATTAGCGCTGAGGCTATGAGGTCCTATATGAGGTATTAAAACCAAAATTAGCGCTGAGGCTATGAGGTCCTATATGAGGTATTAAAACCAAAATTAGCGCTGAGGCTATGAGGTTAATGCATAATGTGATACTAATGTAACCAAAATTAGCGCCGAGGCTATGAGGTTCAACCAACGAAGCTTATATTTTAGGCTTATGTTTCTCCAGATTGTCATATTGTGGTTCAGGCGCAGAGACGCGCCTACCATCAGAATGGCCGTATCGGCGCAATTGTTATGTGCATGCAAATTATCACGATAAATGTACAAACAGCTAATAGTTATCTGTCAAACTACGTCATGCTTCCCCCACCGCTGGCGCCTTTCACTAGCGCCACTTGGCTTATAAAAGGCGTGCACAGCGAGGGAGGGGGCATTCGTTCATTGGTGTCCGAGTTGGACAGACTTATTTATCATTGTATTAAATTAAATTATTATTGTTGATTAAATTTATTATATTAAATTATTTAAAAGGAAAGTTGTCGGTACAAATAAACCACTATGAGTAATGCAGATGGTTTCATTCGTGAAAGTACTCCCCCTCTTACATATCTATATAGTATATTTATTTTAAAATACTTCTTTAATTTTTAAATTCATCATATTTATTTATTTTATCTTTCTTGCCTTGCCTTCGTCCGTGTCACTGGCCTGCAGGGGTGCCAACTGAAAATCAGCGCTGGGCTCTCCGCGCCCAGCAAATGCTGAGCTGGCTACCCTTTCGGCATGGGCATGCTTGACAACACTAATGAATAGGATGACTATTTTACTTTGTTCTGTCTTTCTTATTTAATTTATTTTTTATTTTTTACTGTTTAAAGGTTTAATTTAATTTTTATTTTATTTCTCTCGTGTGTTGTCAATGTCCGTGCTGAATAAATGTATTTTCATTTCTTTCTTTCTTTTCTTTTCCTCTTGAATCACTCTATCTATTAAAAAAAAACCGCATTAAAATCCGTTGCGTAGTTCTAAAGATCTAAGCATACATAGGGACAGACAGACAGCGGGAAGCGACTTTGTTTTATACTATGTAGTAAAGAAGAGAAAACTTTGTACCTACCCCTTTTTAAGCATATTGCGTGCACGGAGGAGTGTGACATTTGGCATAGTTAAAGTTTATATGGAGAAGGAGTGCAGAAAGTTAAAGTTATGGTCGAATTTTGACCATAGAGCGATCACAAGTATTCATAAACTAGCGTCCAGTCCCTGCTTCGCAGTGGTGCGACTTTTTTACAGCTTGGGTTACATTATAGGAGATTTCGTAGGGATAGCTATTTAAAAAAAAAAAATGTTACCTATGTTTTTCAGTGATAATATAGCACTCAATTGGTGAAAGAATTTTTAAAATCGGTTCTGTAGTTTTTGTGTATATGCATTACAAACAAAAATACAAATCTTTTCTCTTTATAGTATTAGTATAGATAAATCCAGCCCATTACTGTCCCACTAATGGGCACGGGCCTCTTATCAGAATGACAAGGTTTAGGTTTTCGTCCACCACGCTGGACTAGTGCGGGTTAGTGGACTACACACACCATCGAGAACTTTATGAGACCTTCGCAGATGTGCAGGTTTCGTCACAATGTTTTTCTTCACCGTTATCGCAAGTGATAATAAAATTTTGATCCGCACATGAATTCGAAAAGTCAGAGGTGCGGGCTATAATTTATAAAGACATCACGTCGACATATAGTATATTTCCATGACATGTGATATTACTTGTGTTATGATGTGTTATTACGCACTTGACAAGGGTCGGTGATAATTGTTGTCATAATACCGCTTAATTCCGACGCCATTTTGAATTTTGACGAAACGTAAATGGAGATTTAATTGGTCCTAATACCCATGTGATTATGTAAATCGAAAATAAGGCTGTTTGAAGGTCAAATTTAGCACTGGAATACTGTGTGACGTGTCTTTATTAATGAGCATTATATTATTATCTGCAGTAGTAAAGAAAGAAAGAAAGAAAAATAGTTTATTTCTGCAGCAAATACGACACAAATACAATACAAAAAGCAGTATCCATACCAAATGCTTGCCATACCAGCAAGAAAACAATGAATAGGTAAGTATACCGACCGACCGCAACACAAACAAAAACGTAAAAAGAATTTATAATCTATGCCGTGCCCAATCAATAATATTCTTGCCAATCAAGCAAGACACAGATTACAATAATAATGACTAAACATTACTAATTAGTTCAGTGGTGGTAGTTAGTTTAGTATAACACCAAAATATACGTGACTTGAATGGTTTTACTTATTTTATTGCAGGGAACAGGGATGTTCGTGTTGGAGTCGGGAGTTTTTGACGGTTAGGTTATATAAGGTGGAATTATGATCTTCCTTCTATTAATTCCGACCATTTCTTCCCATGCTTCATGTTATATGCGTTTCCATACAGACGAAATGATTTTCCCCAAAAAAAATATTTTTCACAACGTGGTAAATATCGAACAAACATCTTCAAATAACATCGTTACTTCATTTTCCTGCGACATACGTTTTCACAAATTCTCAATACATCAATAATTTTTCATCTCCACACTAAAAAGGCAGAGGTTGGAAACAATTTCCGCCCTATATCCGCCGCCATCTTGAGGGGACGCCCATAGCTTGCAAGTTAATTTTATGTCAAACACTTTATGTTGGCTTACAGTATGATGATTTTATCCCAAGAGATGGGGAGATAGTCGAAGTATTTTTGGAAAAAGGCAGATTAAGTTGAGCGAAGCGTTTGAGTTCTCCATTTTTAGAAATCCTAGTCATTTATGAGCTTGTGTGAAACGACCCATAATGAGGACATGACAGGAACGGATTATCAGCAGATAAAATTCTAAGATTTTCAATATTTTATAATGTCGTGACATCGGCAAGTTCTGGTCAAAAATAATTTAAATTTGGGATCAAAGTTTTTATGAAAAAGAGATGAATAATTAAAAAGACTGTTATATTAAGTACTAGCTGTACCCACGGCTTTGCCCACGTGACAATATTTCGATTAATCTAAGTTAAGTGACTCAACATTGTAAGAGTCGCGAAAGTTTAACAACATTTAACTTGACCTCCATGAAAAAGTGGATTTATCCTTCATCATTCATATTGTCAAAAACTTGCAAAAAATATGAGATCGATGCAATAAAATGCTGTGCTTATTATCCAAATAATAACCTAGAATTTTCCTATGTGAAGTGAAAACACGCGTTGCTTGGATGGGAGTGCTTTACTCTCCTTGGAATCCGTCTTGACCTCAAAGAGCACGATATGTCGCATTCATGACAATTAAAAAAGAATACATGATAAATGATAATTTTAATATGTAGTTGGTCGATCAAAAAGACAAAAGTCTCGCAACCGGTCAACCGGTTGTTGTTTGGATGGCGATCAGTCCATGCAACATAAATGATGATAATCTATAGTGATACAGTACTATAATTCACACTGCAACCTATTTTTATTAGGAAACTTATTGAATCCTCTTTAAGAATAAAATTCTCACGATGATTACCTACTGAAACTTTTTTCGTAATAAGTGCTGTAAATTACTTGTTCGTACATTTAACCAAGTACCTACTGTCTTGTACTTTAGTAAGAAAAACTCATCAGCGAATGATTTACCGCCAAGAGACATAGGCAGATTGGCCTGGATGCCACGCCGCGCCGTTCGTGTTTCTCTCTCTAGTTTGCATCACTTCATCAAGCACAAACTGTGTGTGAAGCATAACCTTTGCAGCATAATCTTAGGGCCCTAGTGTAATCCTGTCGCTGTTCCGATGATATGGGGGGACTTGGGTCCGGAGTCGGTTTAACGGGCCTTGGCTGGGGAACCCTTGTCTCTGCTCTTTTAAAGAAAGGTGCTGTGCCGTCTTTTTAAACGCTGCATTGGTAATTAAGCGCCTAACAGTGGATTTTTGTTATTGGACTGCAACGTCGGCGTCGCTGTGAATTTGTAGAGGTGCTATGCTAGCCGTAGGATAAACTATATTGGGCGAGGTCGGTTTGAAGCAGTCGGGGATAGTCCGACATGTGTAACCGTGACCGACGGCGACGATTAAGCTACTTTTGCATGCGTGGATTATTTGTTGATTTTCAAACAATAGTTTTTATGTTAACATTCTGTCACGGCTGAGGTATAAGTGATTAACCATTGCTCAATCTCGACCACTTTCCAAGTTATTTTAGTCTTGAACCGCGACCAATAATAACAGCAAATAGTAGCAGTTGCGGGTTTAGAAAACCTTTTGACTTGAACTACATATAAATGTTATAAATTGTATAAAACCCTGCCTTCAGGTGTCTGTCTGGATGCAATATCAAACAAAAAGTCACATTTTTTCATTTTTAAACACAACAAACTCTCCAATAAATTACTACTAACGCCATCTTGCATCAAAAAGTCAAAATTAAAAATTATATGGCTAGAACTGAATAGAAAAAGCTCGTAAACCGTTTAAAAAAGTTATCTACAATGGTTTAGGAACAACCTGGGACAACTGGTAAATAATTTCATCACGCTTCGTATTTATGGAACACGACAGTGAGTGAAATACGTATCTAATTAGGTATCTAAAAGTAAGATGCCAATGAGCGAACTTCTAGTAGGTTGCTAATTTTAGTTAGTATGTAATACCATTACCCTAGGTACGCCGAGTCACTGGATCCCGCCTTTACTGGTTCTATTATGGAGTTTAAATTTACGGAGACATTACGAAAAATTATTTTGCTCAGCTCCCAACAGAAATAGCGTAATGATTTCTATAACATAAATGTTGACCGGACCTATGAACTGCAACAATATAATATTTCAAAAGGAGTCGCCTAGTTCTACCGTGACTTATAATTGAACACAGACATGATGATCTATTGCTTACCCCCCTTTGGCAAAAGCGTAATAATTTGTAGCCTATATGTTGGCCAGCTTTATAACGAACATTACTATAAATTTTCATGAAATTCTGTTCAGCGATTTTGCCGTGAAGCTCGGACATAGATACAGACAAACAGACAAACAGACAAACAGACAAACGGACAAACAGACAAAAATTATAAAAATCATATTTTTGGCATCAGTGTCGATTATAGAACACGTAACAGTTACTTTTAAAAAAAAAATTCAATGTACAGTTTTCGCCTCGTTACGATTTTATTATAAGTATAGATATAGATATGGAAAAATGGAAAAAAAAAGTTGGAATTTTCTCAAATAAAAATTACAGAACGGATAGAATTTTCTATCAAACATACCTACTATTTATTGTTTACATTTTTATGTCAAAAGTAGTTGTAATATACAACATTATTTTTAGTTCATGCAAAAGCCGAAAACGGTTTCTTGTACTTATTATTATGAACAACTTTTACTAAAGTACCAATCCTGAAATCGGCAAGAAAAAATCTGCTGTTCCATACATTATGTCGATTTATGTGAACATGTATGGAACAGCAAATTATAAAAGCTTAATTTTATGTAATTTTCATGGAATGCGTGATGGACAGCGCTTTACTGTATTTGATTTGTTCCAAAGTAAACAAGATTCATCTGAAACTTTAAACGCATAATCCGTCCGCACACTCGAACAAATCCTTGATCATTAACACATATGTGTTGAGGAGCACCTCAGAAACAATATTATATGAAACGTAGAATTTTGATTAAATACAAGAATCATAAATCCAACTTGATTTATTAAGATTATATTTTCTGAAAACTGAGGATATTAATCCCAAGGTTAGAAATAAGACGGCACGGCGGAACAAATAATTGTATGACGTACAGATAGTTGTTCCGGGTCTGGGTGTGTGTGCATGTGAGATGTATGTTTGTAAACTGTATCCTCAATACAAGAGAAATCCAAGAGAGAGGCTGTCATAAAAAATATCTGTACTACCTAAAAGAATAAAATAAATAGTAGTCGCCCTGTGGTCGATATTAGACAGTAATTTTAGCATGTTGCACTCCTTCTCCATATAAACTTTAACTATGTCAAAACCCACACTCCTCCGTGCGCGCAATATGCTTAAAAAGAGGTACAACGTTTTCTCTTCACATATTATTATATGGATATAGATATTCAAGCCATGTTTTTATGTATGTAATATTTAATGCCTGCAGGAGGGAGGCAAACAAAAAGAAAGCAAGGAAGGTCAAGAAAGAGATGGAGAGACGACATCATGCTCACGGCAGGTACCAACTGGATGACGGCAGCGAGAAATCGAGTTCAGTGGAACGGGAAGGAGGAGACCTATACCCAGAAATGGGGACCCTAAAAGGCGTGCAAATAATAATAATATCTATTTTTTTTTTTTCCTGTTTATTATGTATTTAAGGGTAATAAAGGTTTTTTTATTTTATTTATTTAATATTTCATGCTTACGAGTACCCTGCCAGTATTGGTATTACATATTGCTGTAAGACCAGTAATCTATAAACGCTTGAACGCATCCACACAGTTGAGCACCTCTGACATACGATTATTCGCACGTAAACGAATGAAGTGTTGCCATGCTCTCGACAAATTCCAGGATATATCAAAGTCAAAGTGTTTATTTGCATAAAATAGGTTGTACAAGATCTTATAAAGTACTAGCTTCCGCGAGTGGCTTCGTCCGCATGATATCTTTATAAATTATAGCCTATGTTACTCACTGATAATGTAGCATTCTGCTGATGCAAGAATTTTTAAAATCGGTCCTGTAGTTTTTGAGTTTATCCATTACAAACAAACAAACAAACATAAAAAAATTAAATCTTATCTCTTTATAATATTAGATTAGATTACATTACGATGACGACACGATTGGCGCAGTGGCTAAGCGATTAGGTTTCTACGCTACGTGCCGCGAGTTCGATCCCCGCACGGAGCAATTATTTGTATGATCTATAGATAGTTCTTAATGGTCTGGGTGTGTGTGCATGTGACATGTATGTTTGTAAACTGTACCCTCGATAAAGGAGAAATCCAAGTGAGGGGCAATGATTGGAAAAATATATATTTAATGAAAAAGAATGCTCTCTATTTTGTTAAGAAACATTAAATAAAAGTAATATATAATTTTTGAGCTATTTCTATAACTTCTTAGATATTAACGACGAGTCGATCGAGTTTATTTTGTAACTGGCTGCAGTACCGTGTCACTGCTTAAAATTCGAATAGTAAGGCGTAATGAACCATTGCATATTGGTCATAATAAATAAATTTAAATAAATAAAAAATCTCGTTATGACGTATGTTTTACTGATTGATGCCAGACAGCCACCCAACCTGAGGCTTCAGCTGAAATTCAGCGCTGTAGATATCTGCAGCATACGCTGAACTACGGCCTTTTGTACACGCAATTCCCCACCAAGTCTAACAATGTGGTCGCGGGACTTATCTCATTACCGTGACCCCGGAACGTAAAGGGCTATCGAAAGAACACCGTGGATTTTAGTCAGTACAAGTCTGACAGTCCCTCCCGCCCTGCCCGGGGAGGGAGGACTCATATGATGATTTTAACACCCTAAAAAAAAAAAAAAAAAAATTCTAGCAATGTAATGATTGTATTGATATAAAATGTATTTATAATATATTTTTAACCTCTGACAAAAAAGAGGGGTGTTATAATAAAAGATATGTGTATCTGTGTATCTGTCTGTGGCATCGTAGCTCCGAAAAGGATGGACCGATTTCAATGCAGTTTTATTTAATTGAAAGCTAGTTTAATCGGGTATCATTTTAGCTATGTTTCGTTAAAATCTGTTTAGCCGTTCAAAAGTTACAGCTCTTTTTCTAGTTGAACTCGGGGGTTTTTGACGGTTGGGTTATAATAACTATTAGTCACTAATAATTTGAATTGTATTATATATTAATGGTTTTTGACGTGTAACGAAAATTACCAATAAAATTAATTATTTTATTTATTTCATAAGGGAATGTGCCCGAGTTCAATTTCATTCAATTCATTTATTACTTTATAATATTAATATAGAGAAGCCTACACTAGCTACAGTATCTATAAAAAAAAAGCTGAACACATTTATCATTTATAGGCCAAAGTAGTTAATAAATCGAATTCCTAGAATTGCTCGAGCATTCTAGCGTGAGACTGGTACAATTATCTAGACTAGACTATAGACTTTTCGCACGACTCTGCTATAACTTTGGGTCTATTTTAAATTTTGTTAAAACATTTCGGTATCTATACATAATAAAATAAAATTATTATAATTTATGTAACTCTTAGAATTACAATGTAATATTAAAATTTTATTTCGTAATTATATTTTTCTGTGAAGATATTTTTATCTTTGTTACGTTTTAAAATAACAATGGCAGGATTATACCTGAGTGTTTTAGGAAGTAAATAAATCCCTATGGTTTAAACATTTTTTCATTCATAGACGCTTCAAATCGATGTCAGGTAAAATGATGTATGGTGCCCGTAGATAGGTGCCACAATCTTATCTCACCCAGTCATGGCGTCGCTGCCGTCGCTTTTACCAATGTCATCTCCCTACAAAAATGACATTTTGAAGTCATTTTTGTTTTTTGTTCTGAGGCGACGTTAGTTCCAATTTTGGTCACCGGGTCAGATAAATTTGTGGCACTACATGGGAACTTGCCATTGTACTTATGAGTAAACATAGAGTTTCTCTCCGGTCTCCTCAATAGGAGCAACCCACTTTGGAACCGTGCGTAGTCTTGACGTTTTAAAAGAACATATAAAGGCCCAGTTGAAATAAAAATCTTTGACTTTGGTCACGCTCTTCTACAATTGAGGGCTGAATAGAATTATAAGCAATTACGAAGAATATCAGCCTAATCAAATAGAATATTAATTGGAATATTTAATATAAATATAGAAAGCAGTGGCTTACACAGACATTTCTCACAGTGTAGGCAAATACAATTCAGTATTGTATTGTCACAATGATGTTTATTGTTTGTTTCATCTATTTAGCGGGAAAAGGATGGATAGTGCCTCATACAGTTTCAAAAGCTTATAACTCCGGCATTTATTCACCGATTTTAATTGTTTTGTCAACTATGGTGTTCTTTGTCTGCCTACTTTAAGGGAATATAAAATATATGTAAGTTTTTAATAGTAGTCAACTACCTATTACGTATAATCTTCTTCTCTCAATATATAATAAAACAATTAGTACCCACTTACATTCTTTAATCACATCAGAGTGGGAGCAGAAGGCGTGCCCTAAGTTCGTTTGATTAAAATAAATTACGTCTACAACACAGCTGAGGCACTCTAGACATAAGTAGCTCAACGAAATATATCTAGACGTCTAACTACACACAAGGGCTAGTGAATAGTAGAAGTAATGCCCTATTTATACGATAACTTTATCGTATGTAGTACCAACTACACTACTATTCTTTTGCTATTTATCTTAGAAATCTACTGAATATTCTTATCATTTTTAAATACATATTATAAAATAAAATAAAATATACATTTAAAAACATAAAAAATAGGAACCAACCGGCATCGGGAACAGGGTCCAAGCTACCGGTGGCTAGGGTTCCAGAGAGAGGAACCTCCTCACAATGCGTGCCGTGTCGAGGAGTACCGCCTTCTGCATCAAGCCCTTGATCCAACCCCCCAACGAGAGCCTCATAAGATGTTGGTCGAGGCTCTTGGCTATTAAGCCATTGGCCGTAACGACGATCGGCACTATGACTGCTGAGTCCACATCCCACATGTCGACAACCTCGAGAGCCAAGTCAAGATATTTAATTTGTTTATCTTTCTCGGCATTCACGAGATTCTCATCCACATAATTTATTATTATTAAAGATGTACTTTTAATGTTGCCTTCGTCCGTGTGTCACTGCAGGGGTGCCAACTAGAAATCAGCGCTGGGTGTCCCACGCCTAGCACATGCTGAGTTGGTAACCATTTCTACATGGGCATTTTCGACAGCACATTTTGGTATATTTACTAATGTAAAATATTACTTTTGTGTTATTAATTTCTTGTGACTGTTGTGTTGTCCTATGTGGAATAATTTATTTTTCTTTCTTTCTTTACCAACTATACAAATAATACGTAGTACCAATGTGTGCTACGAATATTTTCCTTTGAGATTGATTATACTTATTTAGGGCAATTAATTATTATCCTATTCTTATTTTTTATTCACATTAAATTACAGTATTTTCGCAGCTCTTACCACAATATTGTACTACCTAAATCTATTATTTTAAAAGAGTTTCCATGGAGTTTCTTGTCGATTCTTCTCCGTAAGACCTACTATTTGGAACCGCGCACTTATACTCCGTTTGAAATAAGATTAGACACGTTTAACAAACCCTTTTACAGTGTATTCAACCGATTTTGACTTCTATTCCGTAGGCATAAGGATGGCATTAAAAGCAAAAACGTATTTACGATAACAAATGTTTACTGCAGCTGTAATTTGTCATGTCACCAACGTAATAGAAGTCAAAATCAGTTGAATAAAGTGTAAATGGAGTTATTTAAACTAATGTTATTTCGAACGGAGTATAGAGACTCGACATTATTTCATAAGTGCCTGTTTCTGGTTTACATAAAATAAAGATCTATTCTATTCTATACGCAATATTTGTTTATTGTAAGTTAAAAAATCGTTTCAGATGTAATTGAAAAAACTAAAGATAATTTAAGGTAAATGTCCAACATTGATTTGTATGTACTTAAAATCACTTGCCAAAAACGTATTTACAATTTACCTGAAAAAGAAATTTGAATTTAGGCAAAAACTAAAATATTCCACATTATTGGAACAAAGAAATATCATTACTCCGTGGAGGAAGGAACTGGAGTTATTTATTTACCCAATTCCTTTAATCAGAGCGCATTCTCCCAATAGCCCAAAAACACGCTACCAAAGGAAAAGACCTCAATATCGACAAAACTTTGCCGAACCAAGTAGCGATGGGTTATATAATATAACAGTCAATTGTGTTACCTGTTATCTCTATTCAACACAAAAATAACAGGATGAAATATCTGTTACTAAATAAAAGCCTGTTATTTTCATACTACTACACTATAACCCACCAACTAAGTACTTATCCGTACGTATCCGACGATACTAGGTGTCTCTCTTTCTAGCAAGCTTTAATTCAGTTACTAAGAAAGAGAGCAAAACTGTTATTTAACTAAATAACAAGCAAGATTTGCTGTGAATGAATGTGTCTGTTATTTATTATAACAGATATTATATTTGGCATTGACAGGAACAATTGTTATCTGTTATCTTTAAAGGCCATGTTCACCAATAATATAACAGATGTATAAAATTACATTAACCGATTACCCATATAAAAAAATTGTTTAAACGGCTGATTTTGATCTAATCGCCTGTTATGTTGTCGATGAACTTAAGCCTAAATATCTGTTATTTTTAACTGTGACGATAAATACGGGGCGTATTTATCGTCACAGTTAAAAATAACAGACCAGACAGAACCGCTAGAACTAAGTCTATATTGTAAGCGTTCCTATAAGAATTTATTGGCCCTAACACAGATAGCGTGAGGCAGGCCACTAAGCAACGTATCGGCCAATAACGATCGATATAATACGGCCATTAGCAGCGAACCATTAGGCCAAAAATAAATGTCCACCGGTAAGTAACTTCCATTAGAGAAAGATGAGCGAGTAATGAGTTGAGCTGTGTTTACTCTTTAGTAACCTACTTTCTTTGCTTGTATCTAGTATGACTTTATTTTTTTGAGCAAATTATGTTTTTACTAGAGAAAAATCTATATACTAATATGTGAAGAAAAAACTTTGTACCCCTTTTTAAGCATATTGCGCGCTCGGAGGAGTGTGAGATTTGGCATAGTTAAAGTTTATATAGAGAAGGAGTGCAGAAAGCTAAAATTACGGTCGAATTTCTACTGCTGGGTGACCACTAGTAAATCCGCATGCCGAAAGAACTGTGGGCTCATACAGCACAAAACTGGTGCACTGGGATAGTAAGCCGAGGTCACGGCAGACCACGAAAGAGATGGCGCGACGAAATGCATACATTCCTTGAAGACTGGAACGAAAAGGCGCGATATCGCGTGAAATGGAGAAAATGGAGAGAGGCCTTTGCCCAGCAGTGGGACAGCATAGGCTGATAATAATAAATAATAATATGAAGTAGTTCTTCTAGCGTGTGAGTGAAACCGCAGGCGCAGGCATTAGTTATTACCTGAATATAACAATTTTGTAAGTAAAGGAGATTACAATATTAAAGTACAATGGTACAAGTACAATTTGTTCCAGGCAACCATTGGATACATAATGGCGATGGGCAGGACACTTGGCAAGACATAATAACGGTAGGTGGAGTAGAGCCCTAACAGAATGGCTACCGATAGACGGTAGGACAAGTGTTGGAAGACCGGCAGTCAGATGGACAGATGACCTGCAAAGAATAGCGGAAAAAACCTGGATGCGATTTGCACAGACCAGAGAAACATGGCGTGAAAAGGAGGAGGCGTATACTCAGCAGTGGGTAGAAGCTGTCAATGATGATGATGAACCATTGGATGGAATACCGTGAGAAATGAGTTATGAGGCAGACTGTGGTGCACATAAATATGTTAAACTAAATATACCTACTTAAAAAAAATATAAAAAATATCATGTTTATAAAAAGTAAACAAAATCCCTTTGGTTAAATTTCTTGACCGTTATGACATCAAAGCAACATCGATTGGAACTAATATTTTTAGAAAAGCGTAGGCTACATTCCCTGTATTTATAGATAATCCAGTTTAGAAGGAAAATATCATAAATAATCTGTGCAGCAGCTTTGAACCGTCGCGAAAGTAATTTTATACTTAATACTTGAAGGAATAAGATTCAAAATGTATTAACATAAAAACGGTTTCCTGTTAGGATAATATACCTTTATAAATAAACATTTTCTGCTGTACAACTGATGTTAAGTAACATTTCCTGTTTTGTTTTTTCTCTTTCAATGGATTCGAATTGTGTCAACCAAAGTATATCTACCTTGACACTTCTTAGGCGTTGTCTTTTATGACAAAAGTACCAGATAAAGATGAAATCTTATACAACCACTTAAAAAAAAACTCGGATTTGCCATAAAAGACTATGGTTCAAATACCGTTTAAAAAAACAATAACCTAACCGCCAAAAACCCCCGACTCCAACTGGAAAAAGAGCTGTAACTTTTGCACGGCTGAACAGATTTTCATGAAACATAGCTAAGATGTTACCGGATTAAACTAGCTTTTGATTAAAAAAAACAACATTGAAATCAGACCATCCGTTTTGGAGTTATGATAACACAGACAGATACGCAGATACACATCTACAAATACACACTACAGACTTATAACACCCCTCTTTTTGGTCGGGGGTTAAAAATACATACAGTCGAATTGAGAACCTCCTCCTTTTTTGAGGTCGGTTAATAATAATATTGGTGTATCTTTAGCGATCCTGTAATGTAATACGCTGGTTTAATATAACAGCAAACTTCCCTGTCACCCCGTGTTGTATTCGCTACACTGCAATGTTGCATTATATTGATTACATTACAAGTTGCAGACGTAGGTAGGTATATATCTTATGTTTGTGCAGAGGGTACAGGGTAAAACATCACCACGGTAAGTATGGGATCGTTAATTTTGCGATGTTACTGTTACTGTTAGCCTACATCATCCCACTGCTGGGCAAAGGCCTCCCCCCATGATTTCCAGGCTTTTCGGTCTAGAGCCAGTGTGAACCATTCGTTGTTAGTTTTATCAAGTTCTTTGCGGTGATTATAGCAATATTCAGTTCAAAGTAACTGTTTATTGTGGTTGACTATAAGGAGTCTTATGTTCAGCAGTGAAAGAAAGAAAGAAAGAAAGAAAAGAAAGAAAAAAGTATTTATTTATTTGACACAGCACAAAAACGATGACAGTGAAAGTCTACGCGAAGAATTATTTTATAGTTTCAATATTTTGACCTATCCTTTTAGTTGAAAGTATATTCTTATTCATGTCTGATATTAGTTCTACCTTTTCGCTTACGAACCTTTTTTCGGATTACCAAGTGAAACAAATCGGCACAACTTTCGGATTTCATCCCAAAACTATGGAATTGTTCATGCGGACAGTAAGAAAAATTCACATACCCCTATTATAGTATTTTCTTACCCTTATATTTCAAAAGTATGTAGGTAAGGTATAGTTTTCGTGATCGGGTTGGTCAAGCGAACAGTTGGTAGTCGGATTACCTATGTATTTTTTCTTTTTCGGTAATAACAGATACTTGCCCTTTTGTCTTTTTAACTGAACCCATCGGTTTAACCGGTATTTTTTTTTAACTCTCTTCATCGTCCATGAAGTTTACTTTTAATACTCAATACTCAATATTTTATTGTATTCCTTAATGTATTACAAAGGTGGACTACAAAATTTAAATTGATAAAAAAGGAACCCTGTCCGACACAGCAAAAATAAGTAATAAATTAAATAATTATTTATTTAAGTATTTTGTAATTATTTTTTTATTCATAATTTATAATTTACGGAGGAACGATGCATGGTGTTTCTCCATTCATTTATTTATTTAATACATTTCATACAAATATGTACAAAAGCGGTCTTAATGCCTAAGGTATTCTCTGCCAGACAACCTTCGGGTGATGCAGAGACAAAAACATGGGAGATGCACTAGTCATTGTTATTAGGAGGCTTCATTGACAAGGGAGGACTCTCCGAACAGGCGAGGTAATATTGCCTGGCGAGCCGAAGCGCGGTGGTAGATGTCGGACAGTTGTATATGACATGTGTTAGATAGGATAATCATTTTCCTTGCGTGACGCAGGCTTCGTAATCGGTTTGGTCGAATTGGTATTGTATTCCCCCTGTGTAGTTCTTGCTACGTTGCTACGTAGTTACTTTTTATGCCACTAGGTGTCGCTACACGTTTACGACATAATCTATATAATAATACGTGAAGAGAAATCTTTGTACCCCTTTTTAAGCATATTGCGCGCACGGAGGTGTGTGAAATTTGGCATAGTTAAAGTTTATGCGACTGGGCGACCACTAGTTATAATTATTCATGAATAATTATAACTAATGGTCGCCCAGTGGTGGAAAAATATCAAAATTTTAGCTTTCTGCACTCCTTCTCCATGTAAACTTTAACTATGCCGAATGTCACACCCCTCCGAGCGCGCAATGTGCTTGAAAATGGGTACAAAGTTTTCTCTTCACGTATTAATATATAGCTTATGTACCATAATATAGCAACACGCCTCCATTACCCAAAGGGTTAGGCAGAGCAGAACTCAGTATACAGTAGAATACTTGTTTAAACATAATGCTGTAATCATTATGGAAACCGATTCCTCTGAACATGATCATTACGCTTTACAACATAAAACCTGACCCCACATAAAAAGACGGCCAATTCGATCATAATAATAGAATTTATTCATACAAAAAGTTCCTCGTTCCTTAGGTCACATCGAGACGCAATGAAGCGTCGGGTAGATGCAATTTAGATAATGGACCTCGACGACGTCACGTGCTTCGTCGTAACCTAATAGAAATTACAAATTCACTCGGGAATTCATCAACTAGCCCGCAGGAAGCTTTTATAACGATACTTTTAAATAGAATTAGATTTGGAATGTTATTTTTGTTCGGAATTGAATATAACATTTTGATAAAACAATATAGTATCTACACTATGATTTTTATTATTATAAGTTTGTAGTGTGTATCTGTGGATCTGTGTATCTATGTATTTGTGTATCTGTGTATCTGTCTGTGGCATCGTAGCTCTAAAGTGGATGGACCGATTTCAATGAAGTTTTTTTAATTGAAAGCTAGTTTAATCGGGTATTATCTTAGCTAGGTTTCAAGAAAATCTGTTCAGCCATTCAAAAGTTACAGCTCTTTTTCTAATTGAAGTCGAGGGTTTTTAAGGTTAGGTTAATATGTTCTATATCGTGTATCAATTATAATAATATGTCTTACATTTCTTTGTTTACACAGCTGAATGGAACTAAATAATGATGATATTCAATGAGTTCTACGCCTAACGTCTGATATTCAAAACGTTAGAATATTTGCGAAAAATACTGGATATTTTTTTTCAATACTTTCTGTCGTTTCGTACCATATACTTGTTTACACGATACAATGTTGTAATAATTGATTTTAGTTATTCACAATCACATAGTTTTAGCATACACCACCGTAACGTACGTACGCCGTAACGTAAATACAAGAAAACCTGCAAACATCCTAATAATCAATCAATAATAGTATTTTTTTAAACTTTACAGCACACTAGTTTTTCTCCTGTATCGTGGGTACAGTTTACAAACATACATGTCACATGCACATACGCGGAACAACTATCTGTAGCCCATACAAATATTTGTTGCGTACGGAATTGAACCCGCAGCACGTAGCGTAGAAAGCTAATCGCTTAGCCACTGCGCCAACCGTGCCGACAAATACCCAAAAAAATACCAACCAAAACGTTATTTCATTAATAAAAGACAACCTGACCATCTCAATAGCCCCGCAGACGGCTATAAAAAACATTTAATTCTATGTTTTCCAGCTTATTTGCACCTTGCGGCCTCGGTTCCAATCTACAGGCTATTTTGATCTGAACATCGAAATGTACTTACGTAAATCCAAATAGAAACAGGAAATTGGTATTGCTATTCTTGGAATTTATACTTTGCGAATATATTTTTACCAATGTGATCTTGAGTTATAACAAAGTTACTGTAGGCTGTAGGCACACCACAGGAACGGCTCAGCATCGATGAAGTATATCGTCCTTACGGTTGGGGGGAACTTGTGGCAATGGCTGGGGGACCACGTGACTTCAAAGTCAAAGTCAAAGGTTTTTATTTCAAATATATTATTTTTTATTTTCTGAATATTTTTTATGTTATATTTTATTATGTCGGTGTCGGTTACTTTTTAATGTCTAATAAACGTTTTTTCTTTCTTTCAACTGGGCCTTTGCAGGCACTTTAAAAACGTCGTGATTCTAGGTGGGTGCACGGTTCTAAGTGGGTTGGTCCTGGAGACGATACCGGTAAGAAACTCCATGGATACTCTTCGGCTAGGTAACAGCTCGTTGATGGCTCGTTGACGCAATGTGGAGAAAGGCGCGTATCTCCGTACATGGAGAGCGAGCGAGAGAGCGACACGCCGCGCCGCTTTGCACGCCGCGGGACTTTCCGCCTCTCCATAGTTGAGCCAGCAATATATATATATATAACAAGGAGTACAGTAGGCTACTTTTATTTTAGAAAAAGAAAAAAGAACGAGGGAGCCGTGCAAAAAAAATAATGTTAAATTCCACACGGACAAAGTCGAGGGCACAGCTAGTTAGAAATAAGATCACAACGCAATTATGCTAAGCTCCATAAATTAATTGATTTATTTAATTAGTGAAGGGACCAGAAGCTTCAAGATTTCACTTTTAAATGAAGCCGTAAAAGTACTTTTGTAATTTCTTCTTTGTTCTGTATCTATTGAAGATCAGACATCGGTTCTGAAATATTCGTAAATAAAATTAAATCGTTTATATTATGAAGTTAGTAACTTTAAAGAAAAGTTTATTATTAATTAATTACGGCTTTAATATAAACAGCTATTAATATTTATACATAATTATACATCTGAAATAATTACTTTCAATATAGAAGGTTCGCACTCGATGAGGCGCTACGATCCCGTAGCTGACGTAGCCGTAGCACTAACTACGGCGTAGCCACCGCGTAGACCTCGCTGATTTTGGTGTATGTAGTATTCAACGATTTGAATTTTTAATAGCGTATTATTGAAGACAGCAATCAATTAAAGAATAGAATAGATCTTTATTCCATGCCAACCAGATAGAAGCATTATGAAATGACAAATAGTAGGTCCTATAGAGAGGAACCGGATAAAAACTCCATGGAAACTCTTTTATAATAAAAGTATACGATCTTGATTAGTACAATGTTGAGATAAGCCCTGCTAGAATAATGTAATTTAATGTGAATAAAAAATATGATATGATTTACCTCTGAATAAGATTGCGATGGCAGTAAATTAAAATACCTACTGTTTTGATTAAAAATACATCTAATAAGTAATTTTTAAGTAAAGCACTTTCATGAACAACCTTCACTTAATTTCACACGATGCTAACACAAAGTTGTCCTCATAAAAGCTAAGTAACACCCTCTATCAATTAGTTTAAGAGGGCAGTGTTAGACACTTTATGCGAACAATTTCGGTACATTTTGTGTAATGGATTTAATCTGCGGTTTTAACACTGTAAGGTGCATTTTCCTGGACACTTTGTAAGTGCAACGTTTATAGGAATTTACTTTGAGTATTTTGTTTTCAATTGGAGTTAGTGACTAGTGAGCTAGACCAGAAAAATCGCTTGTCTTCTGTTTGCCTGCACAGAATATTAAAATACTTTGGCCACATTGCCCGCAGACACACCGATAACATCGAGAGACTTATTGTGACAGGCAAAATAGAAGGCAAGAGACATAGAGGACGCAGCCCGAAGAGGTGCTCAAGCCAGGTGTCGTACCAAATGGAAGTACCGGTGAATGTGGCACTCCATCAAGCCACAGACCGCAGCAAATGGAGAGCAAGCATCAGGAGGATCATGGGAAGAGGTCACGATCCTCTACATTAAGGGACCGACATTGGAGGAGGAGGAGTGACTAGTAATTTTGTTTACGTGGATTATAGATATATCAGGCACTGGCTGCCTAGGACCAAAGTTTAGATAATAAATAATATAGAAATTGTGGAGGAACGAGGTATGGTCTTCCTCCATTGAAAAGGGAGGATCCTGCGACCAGGCGAGGTGATATTGCCTGGCGGGCCGAAGCACGACGGTTGATGTCGGACAGTTGTATATTTGTTAGATACGATATTCTTTTTCCTTGCGCGATGCAGGCCTCGTAATTTGATTGGTCAATTCATATTTTCGCGCCACTACTGTTGTCAGTTTGATGACTTGTAAGTAGTTATTCTATGTGGCGATAGATGTCGCTACAGAAATTAACTATTATACTGGGTGACTTTTTTAACGTCAGTGCTCCTGTGATACAGTTTTTACTAGTACAGAGGGTAATATGACTTATATCCAAGTTATCTGAATAGTTAATAGTAACTTTTTTATGTCTAAAAGTCAAACTTCATTACTGTATCTATACGTTTACAGCTTCCATGTAAAACTATTTGAAATAAATACATTTATATCCGATTTTGCACAGTAAAACATGGCGTGATTCTCATTTATGCCAGAACGGTTAGATGCGTACCTATTCTTAATTTTATTTTAGTACACACCGTTTAGTATGGTTTATGTGTGTATCTTTTTGGACGACACGGTTGGCGCAGTGGCTAAGCGATTAGCCTTCTGCGCTAGGTGCCGCGGGTTCGATCCCCGCACGGAACAAATATTTGTATGATCTACAGATAGTTGTTTCGGGTCTGGTTGTGTGTGCATGTGACATGTATGTTTGTAAACTGTACCCTCGATACAGGAGAAATCCTAGCGAGGGGCAATGTTTTCACAAAAAAAAAAAACACCACGGTATGAAACAATTATTCTGGTGTATAGCTTCTAACTCCACGTACATGACACACCATATTATTTTCCTGATGGTAAACGTTGTCAGCCAGATAGTAATAATTTAAATAAAAAAAGAATAAATGTGTTAAATTAAAAATACTTAAAGACTAAAAATATGATTATATTTGGAAATCATAATTTACTTTTTCTTAAAGGTAATCTCGAAAATTTGATCTTTCCAACTTTTTGATCTTTGGAAAACTTATTTGATCTACATAAATAAAACTAGTTTTCAAAGGTCAATAAGTATAAAAATCCTATTGGATTTTATACATAATTGACCTTTGAAAACTTATTGGTTATGATGAAAGGTGTTTTTTACTATAACCACTATAGTTTGGATTATAAACTATGTAAGTACCTAATTAAGTTTCCCGGGCTTTATTATTATCAGCCTATGTTTTCCCACAGTCCCACTCCTGGGCAAAGGCCTCCATCCATTTTCTCCATTTCTCTCGATCGCGCGCCTTTTCGATCCAGTCTTTAAGTAACGGATCCATTCCGTCCCGCCATCTCTTTCATGTGCGAATTAGAATTCCATTATCACTTGCAAAAAGGTACAGAACATCGTGAGGAAACCTGCACACCTGAGAAGGTCGCATAAAGTTCTCCATAGTGTGTGTAGTCCGCCAACTCGCACCAGGCCAGCGTGGTGGACTAAGGCCTAACCCTTCTGATTATGAGAAGAGGCCCTTGCCCAGCAGTGAGACAATAATGGGCTAGATTTTTATTGTGATTTTTTTTTATGGGGTTTTTTAATTTTAGGGTGTATGTATACCTAAATCTCGAACGATTTCATTTCATTATTACTTCCACCCACACACCCATAACTTCGATAATTGTTTAAAAGTCAAACCTGATATGTTTGTCAACCCGTAAATGACGGTGGTATTTGCCAAGCACAAAGGTTAACCGTCCATTGCCGTTAAATGTCAAAGACGTATGTAGGTAGTGTTATTTTTATGACAAAGAAAAAATATTTTGTTGGCTTGTCTACAATCAGGTTCAATCACGTACAGTCAACAACAAAAGTTGATTATCAATTGTGTTTTTATTTCAATACCTATTTTAGAACAAACTACTTATTACTTAGGCTTAGAAAGTTCAAAGGGTCTTTAACAATCATAAAAAGTACATTATTTTTACTATATTTAACATAGACAAAGAACATTCAATTACCTCTATGTGTTGATCTGATTTTGTTGTTGTCAATATACCATTATAATATATCCACGCAACTTTTGTCGCTATTTCTTTCACCGAAGGGTGTGTTTTGCTTGAATTATTTTAAGGAAACGTAACTGTTTCCCCATTTATACATGTATTACTTTTAGAACAGAATGAAATATTAACAAGGGATGAGGGATCGGTAATCGATACGTATTCTTAATGTATTGTTATGAATTATTCAATGGGCGGATGTTTTAGAATGTTTCGTGGTAATTTTGACGAACGTTTTTCAATGTATTCTGACTCAGTAATATGAACTTTTGCTCAAAGAAAATACAAAATGAATTATATAATTGCGTAATATCTAAATTCGTTATCACAATGATTTTTGCGGTAGTCTTTTAATAACGTGATGTTTTTCAGCAACTTTTTATTGCAATTTCAGGGCTGGACCCATAGAAAAAGTTGAAAAAAAATTAACCCCCGGCAAAAAAGACTGGTATCTATTATAAGTTTGTAGTGTGTATCTGTGTATGTCTGTTGCATCGTAGCTCCAAAATAGATGGTCCAATTAGAACGTAATTTTGTTTAAATTGAAAGCTAGTTTAATCAGGTATCATCGTAGCTATGTTTCATGAAAATCTGTTCAGCCGTTCAAAAGTTACAGCTCTTTCAATCATTTTTACGAAATGTTACTTAGTTTGATGTATTGTATGCGTAGACTTCGACTTCGTAAAGGATATTTTTACACCCTGTATAGTTTAACAATCTTTTTACTCTGCACTGGAATAGATTTAGGTTATGTACGATCATCAAACGCAGTAAAATCTGCCGTTCAATATCCAATTTATCGTCAGAAACATAAAAGATCGGTGTCATGACACACACACATAAAAATGTCGAATGATTGGAAGGTGTATGGCGGGCTTTATGTGTCAATAGCAATATTACAGAGCTGTTACCGGTGGGTCGAAACGATTTCACACCGATAGAGTTACTTCGAAAAACGTAATCGACACTTAACATCAAAGGTTCTAGTGAGTTTTTTAACAATTTCGATTTTATGCGTGGACCCCGTTTTGCGCGCCGATTGGCCGGCTCCGACCTCACCAATCAAAGCGCTTGTTTAACCCCAGACAAAAAAGGGGGTGTCATATAAGTTTGTAGTATGTATCTATGTAGCTGTCTGTGGCATCGTAGCTCCAAAACCAAAGGACCAATTTTAATGCAGTTTTTTTTAATCGAGAGCTAGTTTAATCGGGTATCATTTAGCTATGTTTCATTAAAATCTGTTCAACCGTTCAAAAGTTACAGCTCTTTTTTTAGTCAGAGTCGGGGGTTTTAGACGGTTAGGTTATTCATATTTTTGTTAAGACTTTAGTGCACCTTGGCATAGTATAACCTTGGTAACTATGTCAGCCTAATAGATTCACTCTCTCCTTGAAGACACCAATTCGTTGTTGCTGTCAGATCAAACGAGGACATGAATGGACGATCCCAAACCATGGACCGAATTTGGGAGTAAGCTTTGTCCAACATGGACTTTGACAGGTTATTAACAATAATAATGATAAAGGCATTGACCTACTACTAAAATGGACAACGGGTCTAGAACAAAATCCACGAAAATGTACCCCGAGTCAACTTATATAAGCGTAGGTACATTTAAAGAAATATAAAAAACTATAACACCCTAATTCAAACCGTATCGACATTAGTAAACAGCAAAATTTTACTTGCAACAATTTATCAGACTATTCTACTTTTTCACAATACAGTATAACAGTATAGTGCCACAAACTTATCTGACCCGGTCGTGGCGTCGCTGCCGTCGCTTTTACCAATGTCATCTTCGTACAAAAATGACATTTTGATGTCATTTTTGTTCCGTAGCGACGTTAGTTCCAATTTTGGTCACCGGGTCAGATAAGTTTGTGGCGCTGTACAGCATTTTTGACGTGTATTCTGTCATCATAGTATAAAATAACCCTCTCTGTAGTCGGATAATAAATTCGCTGGCCGCGTCTGTCAGTTTGTTCGCTAACTACCTACTTTACAACTATACGTAACGGATTTTGATACGGTTTTCACCAACATTTTGAACATTTCTCCCAGGAAGGTTTATAATATTTAATGTAAAAATAGTAGTGAAAGTGCCCACGTGCAAAGCCAGGGGCAGATCACTAGTCCAATAATAAGAAATAACAATTTATAAAGAAAAATGGTGGATTTCTGGCTAAACAAGGAGCAATGCATACAAAAAACAATTTTTAACGTAATTTTTAGATGCCCCATGAATTTCAATCTTGTTACACCCGAATAACTTCCTCCTCCAACAGAAATGTTAACAAAATTCATACATTTTATATTTTTCCCGCACGCTCGGCTCCCGAGATGTGTTACATAATGTAGATACGTCTCAATAACTCCACGGTTTATTGTCCAAGGAAGCTCATTCGTGCATTTTTCCTCTTCATGCGAGTTTGTTCATGAATATATATTTCATAAGAAACATTGCACATTCAAAGCGTTTATGTGTCTTTTCTTAGAAATACGGAATTTATTCTTCGTTTGCGTTTCCGCGTTATTTCTATCGCTTTGAAAAAGAGTACTTTGCACTCTTTGACAAGTACCTACATTTGTGCATGATCTAGCGAATTCTTAGTTTTATTTTCGCGTGTTTTAGTTCGATTTCAGTAACGCTGAGAGATCTTTGACAGATTTGCCGCCTTGAGTGGCGTTGTGATTAAGCGTTTGAATTGCTAAGAAAAAGAAAGAAAGAAAAATCATTTATTTGCCACAAAAACAAGACACACTAGTTCACTAGGGGTTTACATAATCTAAGCTAGTTATAGACATAGGGAATAAGAAGAGGACAGGTGCATAGACAAAGAAGACATTTTTCTTAAGATGGCTATGACACCTGACTTTGTTATTCTGCCGGATCCCGGTTATGACATATGGATGCTACGCTGCGGGTTGCAGGTTCATCATGTACGCACGGGTAAATTATTTTTACAGTCTAAAGTTAGTCGACCAGGGTCTAGTTCTTCGTAAATCTCAGAAATATGACTTTAAACCTTTGGTAGAGTTTGCAAGAACTGCTTGTGTGGATCGTCATCATTATGACATTCAGCTGAGCACCCCACTTCTTAGATTTTTGTATTACAACACTACTGTACCATACAAATATAAAAGAACGCTTAGAGACGTTCTGTTTTGTTTATAAAACAGGAATATCATGCACTGTCACGCTAGAGATTTGAGAAATTGACGTGTTGCGGCGCAGCAACATACCTAGCTTATGATCTAGCACCAACGCTATAACACGTAGTACGCGTACATGTGAGCTTTTGATGGACGTGATGACACGTTGCGTTAACTTTGCTCAGCTGAACGTGTTTGTAGTAATTGGAACTCTTTTGTTTTTATATCATACTGGCTGATTTTTATAATTTTAAGGTTAGTTTTCAAATGTCAATTAGAATCCAACCGGCGTTTTATTTAAATATTACAGTGTTAAAAAAAAGGAAAAGCTCTAAGATCGTTGATAATAGCAATTTATATCCATATTTCTTCAGCAGTGGACAATAAACGGACTGATATGCTTCTCAGTAGTGCATTCAACTGATACTATCAGTTCGTGAGCGGTGGGCCAGATGTTGGCATAGTGTATCTCATGCCGCGAGCTTATTGCATTGTGTGAAGCCATTGTACCACGATTTTATTTAAAAATATTCTGTGTACACGTTCTGAGAATAAAGTTACAGAATATTATAGAATACATACTTACTAAAAAAGATAGTTGAGTATAGAAAATACTCAAATATCTTGAATCTTGGAATTGTAAAATAGGTACTTACCCACGCGGTAATTTTCTCGGATTATCTGAAAATAAAAATCAAAAGTTAAAATATTTTCAGTGACAACATTGTTTATTCTCAATAATTATTGTTATAACCTTGGAATAATATTATTATGTTGAAACATGTTACTATGTATCTAATAATGAATTAACTTATTGTTTTTTTAGAAACAATTTGTTTTCAATGTAATTTGAAATTATTGATTGATTGATGATTGTTATTTTTCTGTGATGTGATTTTTCATTTATTGTTTGTGTGATTTTTCTCAAAAAACTATACGTAGGTATAGTGGTTTAAAAATGTTAATGTTTACGGGTGCAATGTTTAAAAATACTATATTTAGGCTTAAAAAGTTGAACTGTGTCAAAAAATGAAAATGCTATGGAGCCGGATAGTATGATCAGCAACAACAATACTCTTTTTAAAACGGTAAGAAACTTAAAAGGTAACAGGATTCTAATAATAGTGCTTTGCACCATAAAAAAACTATGTATTATAGTATAAGTCACATGCTTATCGATTCATAGAAAGATTAGAGCAATTTCCTTTCTAAAATTTTAGATTTGTATTAGTGGTCTCTTCTCTATAGGACCAACAAACTTTGGAACCGTGCACGTAGTCTCAACGTTTTAAAGATACCTGTAAAGGGCCAATTGAAATAAAAATCTTTGACTTTCACTTTGCTCCGGCCATACAATTTATTTTGTGATAGTAATAGCTAGGAATTTACAGTAATGAAAGTTGTTATGTTGGTACTGAGTATGTTAACAAAAAACACCTTTAAAATTGAATTCCGAGATATCACACAAAATAGATCGATAGATCATCAGAGATCAGAGACCAACGTCGGTATCTACATAAAGCCCCGAGCACACTGCACCAAATAGCTCGAACCCATTGAACCACGAATGCACGCTTATTGCATTGTGAGCTTACCTCGTGAAAAGGAAGCAGTGCCGCCACGCTTCTAAAAGACTTTTGAATAAGATTTCTGAACGAGATTTCAGTTTAGAAACTTTTCAGAATCTTAAGGAAAATATCGGATTTCTCCGTCGTAGAAGTGATTGAAGAAACGGATCAAGGTCGGTTAGTATATGATGAAACCTAGTTTAAATAACAGGTGTGATTCTAATTATTTATTTTCAGTCGTGTCGGTTCTAAGCCCTCACATGATACAGATAAGCTACGAGAACATGGCGCGCCCCTCCAACTTACTGTTTCAATGTGTGTCGTCACATCTCCTTACCGAGCAACAAATCCATGGATTTATTGTTGTTTGACGGCCGTCTCAGTACGTAGATCTATACACATGCATTGCGAGTCTTGGTGGCGCTTTGTAAATACTTTCAAACGTTTTGAATTTTGAAGGGACGCGCCATGTTATCGTAGTTTATCTCTAATGGAGTAGTCGACTATTTAAAATTGACAAATATTTTATATTTCCATAAAGTAGGCAGATTAAAAACACCATAGTTTATAATAAATGAAACAAATAATTCAATATTCCTCAACTAAATGTATGGAAAGGCAGTTTTTTTTTTGGCGATTTCAGGTTTGGCCCCATAGTAAAAGTTGTTCATAATGATGAGTACAATACCCTCCTCAAATGAAATTTCAAAATCTTATACTCCTCAAATATTGCGTCCTTTTTTTATCTGTACAAGTTCATAATATGTTTCTTGCCATAAAAAAAAAACAATACGTATTACTAAGGCAGGTATATTCACCACGCCTCGTGAATACGATAGCGCCAAAGTTCAAGGCCAGTTGATATAATAGCTGTTATAGCGGTTCAGGGTTAAGCTACAATTTTTTTTTAAAAATTATTGTTTTATTCCGTACGAGATAAAGACGGCGCAACATTCAAAATAAACGAAACACAAGAAGAAAAATAGGTACACATCTCATAAAAAAAAAACATGCCGGCAAGCATGAATGATGTACGGAAAACGGTACGGAAATGTACGGAAAAGGTTACCAACAACAGTGTCTTTTTGTCTATAAAGAGTGCACGCAACTGTACTTAAGTAGTATATTTTAACGAAGGATCAAACAACTCACCCTCAGTTTATAAGTTCCTATCATCAATAAACTGTATATTTTTTTTTTTTTTAAACATTGCCCCTCACTAGGATTTCTCCTGTATCGAGGGCACAGTTTACAAACATACATGTCACACGCACACACAACCAGACCCGAAACAACTATCTGCAGATCATACAAATATTTGTTCCGTGCGGGGATCGAACCCGCGGAACGTAGCGCAGAAAGCTAATCACTTAGCCACTGCGCCAAACGTGTCGTCAAATACACACATGTATACAGAATAATAACATTATCTTAATAATATCAGTAATGTTCAATAGGTGTCGGTAAACCTTAACTTAAAAGTTAAAGTTCTAGATATTGTAACATTCCGTGAACAGTACCATTATCACGTATCAACTGTAAAGTGCTCCGCGGTTAACCTCCGGTGACCTTTGCAACTTGTTGGAAGACTTCTAAAGACGTCGATTCTAAAGGGATAAGAGGATTCAAGTCAACTTAGGATATTTACTTTGGTCTTTTTAAAGTTATTTTTCTGTTACAAAGCAGCTATAATATAAGTTCCTACCATTCTAGCCCAGATCCCTTTAAGAGGTTATTGTACCCATCATTATGAACAACTTGTACTATGAGATCAACTGAATCCAGCCCATTACTGTCCCATTGCTGGGCACGGGCCTCTTCTCAGTATGAGAAGGGTAAGGCCTTAGTCCACCATGCTGGTCTGGTGCGGGTTGGTGGATTACACACACCATCGAGAACTTTATGAGACCCTCTCATATGTGCAGGTTTCCTCACGATGTTTTCCTTCACCGTTTTCGCAAGTGATAATCAAAGTCTGATCCGTACATGAATTCGAATTGATTGAACTGATTTATTTATTGGACTTTTATTTAAAACATGATTGCAAGAACCTTATTGTATAATAAAAACCCTCCGACAAAAAGAGGGGTGTTATAAGTTTGTAGTGTGTATCTGTCTGTGGCATCGTAGCTCCCAAACGGATTAACCGATTTCAACTCAGTTTTTTAAATTGAAAGCTAATTTAAACGGGTGCCGTCTGTCGGAACTGGTCAGCTCGTAACTGCCATGGCAATCTTATTCAGAGGCAATTCATTATTATCCTAGTTTTATTTGTATTCGCATTGAATTGCATTATTCTCGCAGATCTTACCACAACATTGTACTGATAAAGATTGTCAAGATCTATTATTTATTTGAAAAGAGTTTCCATGGAGTTTCTTGCCGGTTCTTCTCCATAGGATCTACTATTTGGAACCGTGCACTTAGAGTCTCGACATTTCATAAGTGCCTGTATCTGGTTTACATGAAATAAAGATCTATTCTATTCTATTCTAATCGGGAATCATCTTAACTACCTATGTTTCATGAAAATTTGTTCAGCCGTTCAAAGTTTCAGTTCTTTTTTTACTTGGAGTCGAGGTTTTTGACGGTTAGGTCTTTATTTGCACTTTTCTCAATGTAAGTGAACTGATGTTTTTGGAGAAAATAAATGTCTATAACCGGAGATATTTCTCACTAAGCCGATGTAGTGATGGGTTTTCTGTGCCTTCATGCTTTGGCATGGCTCTACCAACCAAAACTATTCACGTGACCGTTTTTATCAATATTTGTGTGAGATCGATCGGTGGGTGTGTGGCGTGTTTCCTTCAACTTGGCTATAGGTAGCTCCGTCGATTGACTACAAGAACAATATCGCCGTTGATAGTCCCATTCCGCATAACTAACATTGCTAAACAATGCGTAGGTACTAAAAACCTCTAAATTGAGTTTTAAAGAAAGAAAGAAAGAGAAAGAAAAACAATTTATTTTTTACATAAATTACGACACACATTAAAAGTAAAAAAAAAAAGATTAAAACAAATAAAAAAAAGAAGTAAAAAATTAAGACAAAAAAAAAGTAAAAAATTAAAAACACGATCCAAAAAGAATATAAAAATAAAAAAATTGTAGTATCAGTAGTAGTAGTAGTAGCAGTTATTAGTTTTCGCGTCTGTAGGTGAACTTGTGAATCAAAGTCAAAGGTTTTTATTTCAACTGGGCCTTTGCAGGCACTTTCAAAACGTCGTGATTCTAGGTGCACGGTTCTAAGTGGGTTGGTCCTGGAGAAGACACCGGCAAGAAACTCCATAGATACTCTCTGGGACCGCAGGAGCGGCAAATGGAATGGAATGATAATTAATTAAAACGCGAAAACGTAATTTTGATTTTAGTAGAACTCAAACCCTCTTGCATGGAAGGCCGGCGTTCAACCGATAGTTATCACTCCACTGTCTTCCATTACTTTGCGTAAAATAAGAAACCTGCAATAAAGTGACACTGACATGGCTTGGCAAAAAGCTGGTAAAATGCCAGGCTGAAGACGATTCATATCGTACCCGTTACTTTAAACTACTGAATATGCAATAGGCTGACAACATTTTATGAGGACCTACGTGACATAAACTGTATAATTATTTCTTCGTTCCTTCAATGATGATTTATGTAATACTTCATTAACATATTGCGTATGAAATTACAACTCTGTGAACATTTTTTGTATGGCTCATTCATAAAAGGTTTTATATTTATGCTTAGCTTTTATCAGAGTTCAATGATCTCAATTCTTTGTATACACTTTTCTAAGTTCATTCACATGGAAGCATTCAAACAATTTTTTTTTTTTTTTTTTTATACTTACACTGTCGTATTGGTATTGTACTGTAAAGGCAATGTAAAGGTTAATAAATAAATAAATAAAATAAATAAATTTAAATATTTCAATTAGCCAACGTCTCGATTGGCGTAGAGTCCAGTAGCTTTCTGCATTACGGGTTGCGGGTTCGATTCCCGCACGGAAACCAAATTGATTGGCTAACCAACTGTTGTTTCGGGTCTGGCTGCATGTGACATTCGCGTATCTAAAGTTTACTCATGATATAAGAGAATTAATTCCATTTGATCCATGACTTTTTATCCATCCAAAGATCGTCTAGAAAAGATAGCTTTTAAGCGATAAGACCGCCCATTGTGCGTTGTTTTAATTGTCTATGTTTTGTTAATTGCCTATGTTTTTTTTATGTCGGTGTGCAAGAAAGCATATTCCTATTCTATTCCAATTCCAAGGACCAACGATTATCTAAAGAGAAACACTCTCCATCCATTATAAAATCAAAGTTAGCAAAAAATGATTTCCTAATAAAAACGACTAGAATCCAGATCTGACTGCCTGGGTGAACTGAAAACAGAGCGTAGCTATGAATATTTCATATGATTTATTATTCAAAGGGGGTGCAGGAACATTAGGACCGGTAGACAAATGGTGACTCCCACGTATGAAGTAGGTATATGAACATACATGAGTACGTATTTAGATTGTGCTGCATTTAAATAAGTGGGACTTTGTTTGACTGCACTAAACGTTATTATTATAACTAGTAGTCGCCCTGTGGTCTAAATTCGACCGTAATTTTATCTTTCTGCACTACTTCTCCATATAAACTTTAACTATGTCAAATCTCATACTCCTCCGTGCGCGGAATAGGTACCTATGCTTAATAATATTACAGTTTAAAACGCTTTTGTCATCCAAACTAAACGTGTATGCAAAATTTCAGCTCAATCGGAAACCGGGAAGTGGGTCAAATTTAACTTCCAAGATTTTTTTACATAGTTACAAGTGAAGCTAATAAAAGCGTTTTAAAAAGGGGTACAAAGTTTTCTCTTCACGTATTAATATATAGATAATTTACCTGAAATGAAATGGTGATTGAAAGGTTTTAACTAACTGTTTATTGCTATAATAAAAAAGCGAGACTTTTACGATATTTTGGCGACGATATTTTTATTAAGTGGAATGAAGATCGTGAGATTTTAAGACACGATTTCTTTATTTCTTCTTCAAATTTAAGAGTCTATAGCTGATGCAGATCTCTCCAATTTCCCCTCTTCAGTGCAATCTCCTTAACCTCTATAACCGACATGACAGCAATATTTTCTTTTATTTGGCTCATTCCCAATACCTTAACGTTATTATAATTATTAACGTGGCCTAAGGCCTACCTTATTTCCAAAAATCCCAAAAGCAAATACGAAAGTTCATCAGATGCTTGCTATCGACAATAATTTCAATTTCAAAGTAAATAATCAGCAGATTCTTAAAATTAAACAAATGCGGTTCAATTTTTTTATGTCCCTAATATGACAAACAAGCTATGGTCCGCCTAATGGTAAGTGGTTACCGTAACCTATGGACGCTTGGAACACCAGGGGCATCACTCGCGCGTTACCGACCCTGTAAAAATCTTTTCACTTCCTATTTAAGAGACTGCAGCATGGGAGAACCCCATGCTGCAGTCTCTTAGGGAAACTTCAGTAGGGAGCTGATTCTGCAACCTGAGCGTGCATGGAAGGCAAGTTTTCTGAATCCGCACGATAGTAGGTCTTGTAAAGCCTAACATTAATCCAAAACTAATCGATCGGAACTATTATCGAGTGTACCCTAGCTACCACCACCACTGACTTCATTTGTAATAGTTAAAAAAGTTCAATGTCGAATCTAAGCGAACTTACAAAAGATACACACCAGGAGACCAAAAGGATTCCAGTAAAACTTTATTAAAGTGTAGTTTTCGCTTCCATCCTCTGGCCATAAACGCGGAGCTCAGATAAGGCTCTTACTAAGTTTCTTTGACATGCTCACTCACTCAGCTTCTAACAGTAAGTATCTATTTGGTGGACTGATAGTAAATTGACTGCTAGCCTCTTTGGGAACTTATAGGAATAATTTATTGTAATATGTATAATAATATTGTAATATGTGTAAGGAACACAATACTGCGCTCCAAAACTAAGATCACAGACGTTACCCAAAATGCTGCCAAGCTCAAGTGGGATTGGGCTGGACACGTCTGTCGCATGTCCGACGAGCTATGGGCCAAAAGAACAACTGAATGGATCCCAGTAAATATAAAACGGCATCGCGGCAGACCGAGGCGAAGATGGCGGGACCAGCTTGACTCCTACCGAAAAAACTGGTCCGTACCTACTAGCTAAAACCAGAAGTGAGTGGAAAAAGGAGAGGGAGGCCTTTGCCCTGCAGTGGGACAACCCAGGCTGAAAATAATAATAAATAATATGTACATAGAAATAATAAGTAGGGCTCCCCCCTACAACTAGAAGAAGCAATAAGCAAAATATCGCAAAGAAAAACAGACCTTATCACAATCGCTTAAGAATTGTATTTGAAGTAAAAGGAGACGAGACCCTCTAGAAAGAGCGACCACGGACTGTGACGGAGCTGTATGTCTCGTTTTAACAATTGCCAGGATAGAAGTTGGTACATTTTAGTAGATTTGGTACGAAGATTGGAATCGTACACAAAAATTATTAAAATAATGAATTTACTATCTTGCTAGATGTACAATGTTTTTTAAAATTTAAATATAAACAAATTTATCATCATATTTTTTTTCGTAATCTTATTATTTAAAAAAATAAACCTCCGTACTTTTATGATAGATTTTATTAGTGTATTATGACAACTTCAAAAAAAGCTCGTGTCATGCAATTTGTGACAGGTTGACGGTACTAAATTAATATTTAATCGTATTTTAATATATTATTTACAAAAATGGTGAATGTGATGCGTGAAAGGTTGTGGAATTGCAACATATTCTGGCTGTAATAGTATCCTTCCACGGGTAACCTTGAATATAATGAAATTTTACAAAATTTGTCTAAGTTGCTGATAGGGTGACAATATTTACATATTACTGTCGGACTTTGGGTTTGTACTAGTGCTACGATTTCACTATATTAATTAAATTAATGACAAATTTTAAAATATAATTATTAATTATAATTAGTTCGCTATTTCGGCATCCTAAAAATTTTGATTACTATATAATTTGGGAAAAATTCGGTGGCGATGCCAGTCATCACTTTAAGCCAGATGACTTCAATAAGTCATGTTCACGAAAGACATTAACTAATGTACCGACCCGACTGCAATGCCTAATTAATAGCTTCGAAATAATACTGTTTATGTTAACCTGTCTTTTTAGCACGCTTTTATTAGCTTCACCTGTAAGTAACTAACTAACATGTAAGAAAATCTTGGAAGTTAAATTTGACCCACTTCCCGGTTTCCGATTGAAATTGATCCGACTGAAATTTTACATACACGTTTAGTTTAGATGACAATGCATGGTTAGCTAAGTTACGTCATTCTAAATCCAATATGGCAGGCTCCCAAAGATGGCGGACTAGTTAATTAATAAGCACTCCCATGATATAGGTATCAAATGAAAGGGTTTGCTGAGAAGAATACGAAAAATCGAAGTCAAGGTCAAAGTCGACGACAAAGTGCAATTCGAAGTCAAAGCCGATGCCGAGGCCGAAGCCAATGCCGAGGCCGAAGCCGAAGCCAAAGTTGAGGCCGAAGCCGAAGGTTTTTATTTCAACTGGGCCTTTGCAGGCACCTTCAGAAGCGTGTTTTTTGTTTCTTTTAAACTATAATTTAAAAGCTAAAGTATAGTTGTATAGTTGTAAGTATAGTTGCGTTAAAAGTTTTTATAATTTCGTTTTTATATTTTTATTTTACTATCCTGTGTCCTTTGTGCAAAAAATAAATTTATTTTCTTTCTTTCTATTACATAGGACCTACTTAACAACGGTATCGGCGGAATGTGGATGTACAATAGTAGTACATTTCTGCCTAAACTTTCGGGGAATACATAGACGTGATGCTATGTATGAGATGTTATTTAATATCGTGTGTATAAACGAAATGTAGCAAGTACCTACCTGCTAGTGGCGTGCACAGACATTTCTTACGGTGTAGGTAAAAACAGCTTACTTGTTGTATTGTCAAGTTAAATGATTTTTTATGATTGGCCACCTCACTCTGAGACTTAAATTAACTGATATTACACACAATTAATGTAATTATTATAATATTATTCAATACTATTTTTTTTAAGGTAGGCAGGCTAGTGGGCACGCAGGTGTCTTTTTTCTTCACGGAGTGCACGCCACTGCTACCTGCATGTTTTATATTATATTCATTTCATGTTTCGCATACCTTATTGGTATTGGCGGTGATAGTGCAATGCTGTGAAACTATTAGGTACCACTTTAAATAAAACCATCCGTCCGTCCGTTGCATCCGTGGGCAAATAAAACAGGCCTATCATTATTAGATAAATGGTCCGAGATTTTCTATCCTTGGTAAAACGGAATTTTATTGATATCTAAGTTTGTAGAAATCAAGGAAGATTAAGAAAACTTTAATTAGAAAATTGATTCTACATAATTATTGTTTACGATATGGGTACTAAATGTGGTGCGGAGTGGATATATTTAACCATATTTACAAGTGTAGTTACATGTAATTAAACAATGATAGACCGAGCCCACCCCGATAATTCCAAAATTCATCGATTTTTTTAAAGGTATTTGCGTAACTTATTTTTCAAATTCAGTCACACACAAGTCATTGTATGTAACAAGTCATCACAGGAAAATTAAAAATGACAACGTCTCACTCGATGCACAAAATGATGGTCACTCTAATAGAGCAAGATAAAATTACTCTGTGGTAACTATCTCAGGTGGCTCGCTGTTTTAGCAGAGTGCACAGTCCTGTTACTTAGATAATAAGTCTATGAATATGTATAATAACTTAACCGTCAAAAACCGAAACATAGATAAAATAAGGAGAAGGCGGAGAACAGGCTGTTGTGTTACAACTTGATAGGAGCCTACCTCCACACACACTACAATAAGCTGGGGTGATACTATTGACTAATCACTTACAATATTCCAAAGTTCTATTTTGTACATATTTGTACAATGTATTGACATCAATAAAAATTGGTCCCCGGGGCCTCACGTACAAATACGTAAAACTAATTAATTCAGCCATTACGTTCATTTCGCCGAAGATTGCAATTAGTCATAAGCAATACCATACGACACATAATGCATTCTCCGAAACATAGCTTGCAGAGTGAGCTAATACTGGGTCACTTGGAGGGCAGGAGAGCGAGAGGTCGGGCGCCTGTCAGGTGGAGCGAGGCAGTCAAGAGAACGGTTGGCGGCAACACAACATACAACTAGCTGTGCGCTTTACGTCGGACAAGTAAGAAAAGAAAAGAAAGAAAAATCATTTATTTGCCACAAAAACAAGACACACTAGAATGATAGACATAGGTAATAAGAAGAGGACAGGTGCATAGACAGAGAAGACATTTTCTTAGGATGGCAACAGTGTAAAATTGAGTAGAAAAAATAATAATTTAAAAGAATAAAAAATATGTGGGTATACTGCACCGAGTGCGCATCACCCATTCAGTGTGTGTCCCGAGCTGTAGCAAATGTGACAAAAGTATTGTATGGAGACGAATTTGTGGTCGCGATCCTCAGTACCTATTAAGGGACCAAAGACGAAGAAGAATACCATACGACACAAGACTGCTACTAAGAATATCCCAGCAGAAAAACCCAGTATCAATTCAGAGCAAGGTTCTCACGAGGCGAGTGATTCGAACAATTTTTATCTATTCAAATAAACAGATGAAGTATAGTTGATCAAGTTTTAATGAAAGCGATATAATGATAGCAATAATTCTCATTCGATTCAGAAAACGAATTCAAGTTGACGGATATAAATTGCCTCGTGTGAACACCGCTTTACCACCATAAGACTACTAAGGCTCTGTAACTCTATACAGGATATTTTTTTATGTAGTGCGCATAAATTGTAGAGTTATTCAGTCTCCTGTTCCTAAATGCAACCGCAGTATTGGGATACACTTTAAAACAAAACGAAAATTCGACTGGGTATGGGGGACACGCATAATTTACTAGCGCAATCCATACAAAATCAAATTTTAATTTTTTTGATGTGAATTTTCTTACTGCTGTTGCATTTGGGAACGGACACTGAATCACTCAGCAGCGCACTACATAAAAAAATATCCAGTAGAAACTGTAATTTTCCATTCATCTATTTAATTCACAGCATACACCGATCTACTTCGCTTGAAAAAGCTTATTTTAATGAGTCGCACTTGTTGCAAGGGTAAACAACATTCTTAGAAACGTTTTAGTATAATTAATTGAGTCAATTCAATGAAACTCGAATAATATTTTATGTGCAGACGCAGCTGAACACGTACTCAATTAAGTTTTAATTGTATTGTGTACTTAGAATTGTCGTGTTTGTGCGGAAAATTTTGTACACACTAGAGGTGAAGCGTATTTATCGTCACAGTTAAAAATAACAGATATTTAAAGATAACAGATAACAATTGTTCCTTCCAATGTTAATTATCTGTTATTACAAATAACAGATACAAATTCATTCACAGGACGCGGTCGACACTATACCATGATAAATAACAGTTTTGGCCTCATTCGTAGTAACTCTTACTCAAAGTAGTAACTAGATTAATGCTTGTTAAAAAGAGAGACTTTTAGTATTAAATACTTTAACTTTTACTTGATAATTGGTTCTATAGTAAAAGTTGTTCATAATGATGAATCACTAATATATAAAGCTCGATTACCACTGACTCACTGATTGACATAATTGTTCTCCCAGAAGGAGCCGTGGGGGGTACAAGTCATACATAATGTCATAAACCTTGAGGTCCAGTGAGTCCGGGAAAAATCCGAAATGACCTGAAAGTGGAACGCTGACCGGAACTGCCCTACGGATCTCGAAAATTACAAGTCGCACACCCATACTGCTGGAACTAAAAATGTCGAGGACCCTGGGTCGATTGACGAGCCGGTGAAAAAAAGATGGCTTCCATACAAAAAAAGATGGCGGCCATACAAAATGGAAACGCTCACCTTTCCGAAACCGTTGGAGATAGCGGGGGGTGCTCGACCAAATGTCATAGAGGACGACGGGGGCTTTCCGGTCGGGGTCATAAAAATCCAAGATGGCGGATTCAAAATGGCGGCCAAAAAAAATGTGGTCCGAGCCGGCTGAAAATTGGCGTCCGGGAGTTTTCGGGGGCACCGACTCATAATCCGGGATCAAATTTTTCTTTCCGCCATTTTCCAATATGGCCGCCATACAAGTGTTCATTTTGGATTTTCACCCAATTGTTCTCCCAGAAGGAGCCGTGGGGGGTAAAAGTCATGTATGGGAGTCGTATAGAAGGGGATCCAGTGAGTTTAGGAAAAGGCCGAAATGACCTGAAAGTGGAACGCTGACCAGAACTGCCCTACGGATCTCGAAAACAGCAAGTCGCACACTCATACTGCCGGAACTAAAAATGTCGAGGACCCTGGGCCGATTGACGAGCCGGTGAAAAAAAGATGACTTCCATACAAAAAAAACATGGCCGCCATACAAGTGTTCATTTTGGATTATCACCCAATTGTTCTCCCAGAAGGAGCCGTCGGGGGTAAAAATCATGTATGAGGGTCGTATAGAGGGGGGTCCAGTGAGTTTAGGAAAAGTCCGAAAAGACCTGAAAGTGGAACGCTGACCGGAACTGCCCCACGGATCTCGAAAATGAGAAGTCGCACACCCATACTACCCGAACTAAAAATGTGTATGATCTTGGGTAGATTGACGAGCTGGTAAAAAAAAATGGCTTTCATACAAAAAACATGGCCGCCATATAAACGCTTCTTTTGGAGCAATTGTTCTAAAAGGAGTCGTGCGGGGTAAAAGTCATGTATGGGAGTTGTATAGTGGAAATTCCAATTAAAAAAAATCCGAGATGACCTGAAAGTAGAACCCTGACCGGAACTGCCCTACGGATCTCAAAAACGGCAAAACGCAGACCCATATTGCCCGAACCAAAAATGTTGAGGACCCTGGGTCGATTGAAGAGCTGGTAAAAAAAAGATGGCTTCCAAAAAAAATACATGGCCGCCATACAAGTGTTCATTTTGGATTTTCGCACAATTATTCTCACAGAAGGAGCCGTGGGAGGTAAAAGTTATGTATAGGAGTTATTTATGGAAGGGTCCAGTGAGTTTAGGAAAAATCCGAAATAACCTGAAAGTGGAACCGTGACCAGAACTGCCCTACGGATCTCGAAAACTACAAGTCGTACTCGACTGAAAATTGGCGGCTGGTGGTTTTCGGGGGCACCGATTCATAATTTGGGATCGACTTTTTTTCTCCGCCATTTTTCAATATGGCCGCCATACACACGCTTCTTTTGGAGCGATTGTTCTCCCAGAAGGAGTCGTGGGGGGTAAAATTGATGATTCGGAGTCGTATAGAAGGGGGTCCAGTGATTTCAGGAAAAATCCGATAAAACCTTAAAGTGGAACCTTGACCAGAACTGCCCTACGGATCTCAAAAACGGCAAAGCGCAGACCCATAGTGCCGGAACAAAAAATTTGTAGGATCTCGGGCCGATTGACGAGTTGGTAAAAAAAAGATGGCTTCCATACAAAAAACATGGCCGCCATACAAAATAGAAATGCCCTCCACTCCGAAAATGTTAGAGATAGCGGGGGGTTGCTCGAACCAATGTCATAGAGGATGAAAGGGGCTTTCCGGTTGTGTTCATAAAAATCCAAGATGGCCGATTCAAAATGGCGGCCAAAACAATATATTCCGATCGGGCTGAAAATTGGCGTCTTTGGGTTTTTGGGGGCACCGATTCATTATCCAGGATCGACTTTTATTTCCACCTTTTTTTTTTAACGCTTTTATTAGCTTCACCTGTAACTAACTAACTAATTATGTAAGAAAATCTTGGAAGTTAAATTTGACCCACTTCGCGGTTTCCGATTGAGTTGAACTTTTGCACACACGTTTAGTTAGGATGACAATACATAGTTAGATAACTGACGTCATTCTAAATCCAATATGGCGGACTACATATGTATTATGCACTACCATGATATGGGTATCAAATGAAAGGGTTTGCTGAGAAGACTACGAAAATTAAAGTCAAAGTCAAAGTCGAAGTCGAAGTCAAAGTCAAAGTCAAAGTCAAAGTCAAAGTCAAAGTCGAAGTCAAAGTCAAAGTCAAAGTCAACCGAGGCCGAAGCCGAAGACGAAGCCGAAGTCGAAGTCGAAGTTTTTTATTACAACTGAGCCTTTGCAGGCACTCTCAAAAGCATGTTTTTTTTTTAAGTTAATTAAAGAGCTCCACCAAAACCACCACCCGCGGGCCGCTTGCGGGCCACGCACTGCGCGACCTCTACTTTTTCGAAACCCTCACCGTTCCGAAACCGTTAGAGATAGAAGGGGGGTGCTCGACCAAATATCATAAAGGATGAGTGGAGCTTTCTGGTAGTCGTGATAAAAATCCAAGATGGTGGATTCAAAATGGCCACCAAAAAAATAAATGGTCCGATCTGGCTGAAAATTGGTATCCTGGGGTTTTCGGGGGCACCGATTCATAAACCGAGATCGACTTTTCTTTTCCGTCATTTTTCAATATGGCCGCCATACAAACGCTTGTTTTGGAACAATTAATCTCCCAGAAGGAGCCGCGGGGGTAAAAGTCATGTATGACAGTCGTATAGAGGGAGATCCAGTGAGAAATGACCTGAAAGGGACCCTGACCGGAACAGCCAAAGGGATTTCGAAAACGGCAAGTCGCACACCCATACTGCCGTAACTAAAAATGTCAAGGATCCTGGGCCGTTTGACGAGCCGGTGAAAAAAACATTGCTAAGATGCAAAAAAAAAATACCATACAAAATTGAAACGCTCACCGTTTCGAAACTGTTAGAGATAGAGGGGGGGTCACAAGTCCAGTTAGTTCAGAAAAAGTCCGAAATGACCTGAAAGTGGAACGCTGACCGGAACTGCCCTACGGATTTCGAAAACGACAAGTCGCAGACCTGTAGTGCCTGAACTAAAAATGTCGAGGAACCTGGGCCAATTGACGAGCTGGTGGAAAAAAAAAATGGTTTCCATACAAAAAACATGGCTGCCATACAAAACCAAATATCATATTTATTTTACGTCATGTAACAACCTCCACCTAAAACCACCTCGCGGGCCGCTCGCGGCCCGCGCAGCGCGCGACCTCTAGTAGGTACTATAAACCTTTAAAAGGTCGCTCGCTAATAAAGCAGGACCATAAATAATAAACATGATACAAATTTCAGTACTTCAGTCAGTTGTCAGACTTTTAGGTTGCCGACAGGCCCAAATTAGACAAACCTGTCTTGCTATCCGAGTTGTGGCCTTTTGCTTTTATATTTAGGTATGCATTAATAAGTCAGTTTATAATATTCACCCTTGAACTTCGTATACAGCAACTAGATAGGTATGTATTTGGTGCAATAACGCACTACGATACATTATGTATACACAACTACATTTTGTTTGTTTGGGGTTACATTAGCAAACCTATTTATGCATGAGAACCAATTGTTTGATCTGTTTGTTGTGGTTATTTGATCATATAATTAAGGAAAATAGCTCCCAGTTCAAAATGCAATCACTACGTAGGTACAGGTTTCAGTGGTTTCAGGTTCGAGTTTTCAGTACCTATTGAAAGAAAGAAAGAAAGAAAAGAACATTTATTCGGCACAGACATTGACAACATAAGAGAGAGAAGATAAAAAATAAATAAAAAATAATAAAAATAACACATCAAAAGTTGACAAATAAGAAGTAAAATATTTTTAAATAGGTATATGCTGTCAAGCATGCCATGCCGAAAGGGTAGCCAGCTCAGCATTTTCTGGGCGCAGAGAGCCCAACGCTGATTTTCAGTTAAAAAGTAAGTGTATTGAAAAAACTTACATTAATGAAACCAATGAAAACAGTCCTACATTGGACCACAAGCATATTTGTGCAGACACGGGACACACATGCAATGTTTTTAAATGTCTCCTACACTTGCATATTTTACCTATGACAATTGCAATTGTAATGTATAAGGTATATCTACCTACTATTGGAACCGCGCACCTAGTGTCTCAACATAAGTGCCTGTATCTGGTTTACATGAAATAAAGATCTATTCTACTCTAGCCCAAAAAAAAACAAACTTAACAGTTGAAGATTTTTGGTCCTTCGTCCGACTCATAGGACCAGCAAGCGTAAGTAGTTTTTTCAGTTATAAATCATCTACAACGACGGCTTGTTGAGTTCTTCTAATTTTAATCCTATTGTCACTTAAGAGGTCAGAATACTTACAATAATGTAACGATGAAGATATAGCTTTCTTAATTTTTCATTCTTAAATCTGATACCAACGACCAGAAAATTAACTAAGAACTTTGTTACAGAAAAACTCATTTAAAACCACTGCACTCGAAGTATTTTTAATTAAAGCAATACCACTTAAAAGTTTGTTAACCCTATAAATAAAAAATAAACAGTATAAGACCAGTCCATCCTCATTCGCAGTTGTCAGACAGTTGCATCGTGCTTCAGGGAGCAGGCGTACCGTTGCCAATTTAAGTCTAGCCTCCATCGACTCGGATTAGTTTCACTTTACACATCTAGGTATGTGCAGTTTATAGTAGTTTGATTAAAACGAAAGGAGAGTATCAGGGGCCCAATTCTACAACAATCGAAGTAGTGCTATTTACACGATGCAATATTAATATGTTCGAGAAGTTAAATAGTCGAAGGCATAACCAAAAAATTCATTTTCCATCGAACAAAACTGCACTATTAAATAACAGTATATTTTGCATGGCACCACGAATATACAATCATTTACCAAATCGACTACTTGAAATTCCAAACTTTAATGTGTTCAAGAGTAACATAAAAAAATTACTTATTGAAAAGTGTTACTACTCTGTTAGAGAATATCTGTTAGACAAATTATTGTAATTTTTATTTAATGTCCCTTTGTCTTTAATAATGTATCATAATCTAATCTTATTGGAATTTACTATGACATTTTTTATTAATTTTTGTGTAAATTTTATGTAGGTACGTGTTTCTAATGTTTGCATGCTGAATGGCCGTTTATGGTGATACTTACCTTATTTATGTAACAACATGTACAACCCATATTCGCAAACAAATAAATGAATTGAATTGAATTGAATTGAAGTCTTCGAATTCGAGTTTCCACTTCGAGCGCTATTTCGACTGTAAAATCTCGCAAGCTGACATTGTGGATTCGAATTTGGTATTCTCGGCACTAATCGAGACGAATCGAGATGAATTACTACTCGTAATTGTAAAATGTTGCCAATATAAGAGATAAACTACGTGCGTTGCGTTCTGTTTCACACAGTTTCATCCTGTTTCATCCTGTTTTAAAACAGTTGTAATTATTTACCTCGTATTCGTATTTTAAAAAGTTTGTAAGTATAATAAATGTTTATAATGTCAGTTTATACGTTTTATATTAATTTCTATCGGGAAATAATAAGTTTTTCAATTTCTTAACATTTTTTTTTTGTATTTAATACATTCCATAGAATAATTGCTGAAACGGAATGTAACTATGTAGATATTTGGTTCGTTCCGAAAGTTTATTGACATCGATTTTAAAAATACAAAAATAACATTGGAAGAGCATAGATAAAACGAAAGAATTATAAATCATAAAAAGAAAACATGTTTGTTTCATTTAACGTTGACCACAATATATTATCATGTTTACATAGGTAGGCTGGCGCATGTAAGAGAGGATTTTTTAATCATTGATGTTTTCGAACGCACCAATTTTTGAGTTTGACATCTTGATCTAACAAACATCAAATTAAATAAAATCAAAATAATATCTACAAACCTTACAAACATGTTCTCGTAAATTATAAGAGGCGATTCGCCCCTTTTGCTGGAGTCAAAATAATTGAAGATCTAACTAAATCATCGGACATCAAAAGCAGAACAAGCGCGAGTACGGTGATCATCATAGTATTCGGGAAAAAACGCTATTTATGAGTTTGTACACATCGTGGTGGTGTGACGTGGTCCTATCCCGGTATCTTTCATCGATGGTGAACACGGCGGCGAGAGTGAGACTCTTCATTACACAGTGTGCTCACTGTGCTAGCCCGCTGCGTGCAGCCCGGGCGACGAGAGAATTACGCACAAAGTGTTGGATGGCGCAACCCTGTCATTCCTTGGAGATACGGCCAAAGGCTGAGCATAACCCTGGATAGTTGGAAACCGCTGACAGAGAATCAATTTATCACCTATTTACTTCTTTGTACAAGCAGATTGATTAGTGTCATATGAAGAGCAAGATGAAGTGAAATTATGGTGTTAGTGAAGTGAAATTACTTTATCATAAATTATTGTCAATAATGGTTGCATTTTGTCACATGTAAACATGACGTGGATTATTATAATTGCAATGTTAGGTACTTATAACTTTGACACTTGTTGGTTCTGTTGTAATTCACTTAAAAGTTTGTATTATAAGAATTTATCTAGATTTATGATATCTATGTTTATCCTAGAGTCAAGTTAAAGAGAGAATTAACACAGCTAAGTCCTAATTTTTATCACGAAGTGTATTAGATAATAAGTAACATAATTAAAAGTTATATATTTCAATAATTATGATCTTCATTTTGATATCCTCTTGAATATATAAATTATTATTATATCTTACCCCAGTGGCATGCACAGACATATTTTACAAGGTAGGCAAAAATAACTTGTGTTGCATTTTAAAGTTAAAAAATGTTACCTATCTAATGAATATCTAATATCCATAAATTAACTGATATTACAGACATTCTCTATGGAGTGCACACTACTGTCTTACCCCAACCTGTCCTTCACATAATATTCTCCTTGTTGCTGATGCTGTGGGTGACAACTATTGGCAGCCACCATCAAAGAAGTACAAGAATGATTGGCCATTTTGTGTGAGGAGAGTGATGCCAAAGCCAGAGTATGCAAGGGAGTGTGGCATAGCAAATGAATGCTCGGAGAGTGAAGGCTGCAGCTGTTTGATGAAGAGTTGAGGTCGTGTGACTTTGTATTAATAAAAGGGTGCGACAGAAGGATGCATGTTGTAAAAAGATATTAAGAGAGAAAATTATTTGAAATTTATGAAAGTGTATGAATATCATTGTTAGGTGATGAATGTAAAAAAATATATTATGTTATGTAAGTAAATAAAAGTTATTTATTTCAAGTTCTAGTATATATTTATTTGTAAACTTATGACAAACAGTTGATTTAGTACGGTTGAACTTGTTGTATGAACACTACTTATTCTTCTTACTATCATGTTTCTTATAGCTCTGCCCCGAGTTAAATCATAGCTATTGGCCGTTCAGTTTTCCTCCTGAAAAATAGCTGCAGAGAGTTCAGAGATTCCTGACGTTGGCTCTCTATTCCGATTCCGGGTTTGGTACATGGTTTTGCGCTATTTTCAGTCGAGTAGTGCAGAGTGCGGTCTTTAGGTCTTTATTTAGACAACAACTTTATTCTGGAGCAGCCCAAAAGTATTTTTAATAGGTACCTAGTTACTTTAGGTACTAGTTAGTTAGTTAGTGGACTTTCCTTGGACTGTGGTGTATTTTCCTTGCACGCTTAATTATTATATTCATTAATATCACTAAATTTTAATGGTGTTATTCACTTTAAATAATATTCGTAAGTTTTCTCACTGAACATTTCAAACTGTACAATAATATGTCCGCGTAATTAAAAAGTTCATAAACATGGTGAGCTCAACCCACCGCTTTCCAGTATGCTTTGCATAAATGTCGCAATTACTTCGTCACTCATTGTAAATAAAGTTTATGCACTTAAGGACTTGAAATAGTTAAATTTAGGCACAATTCAAGAAAAACTCTGAGAACCGATGTTGACGTTTATGATGGTTCGAATTCGAAATGTACGTCTCGAGTGGTCCCGACCAGTCGAAGCAGTTCGAGCGGCTGGCGTTCGAGAAATGCGGAGAAATATCGAACTCGACATGTCCAGAATAGCTCAACGTAATTACCACTCGAGAAAAGTTCGAATTCGAACGTTTTCTCGAATTCGAAGACTACTTCGATTGTTGTAGAATTGGGCCCCAGATTCGAAAATAAACGAATTTGTTGTGAATTTAAAGTGACAATGACGTTTCTCCGATTCCAATAAATTTATCTTAGGGACGAACCATCGTCAAAACGATTGAGCCATAATCCTAAAATTTGAATCGAATATCTTAGGGACATGCGTAGAAATATTATATGACAGTACTTTGAGTTGATTTTCCCATAAGCTTTAATAATGTTGTATAGTGATCGTTGTGTGCGTCCATCTATCGATTTTAATGTAGTGTTTAAGCCAGCTGAAGAAGGTGGAAAGCCAGGGGATTTAGTGTAACTTAGTTAGGACAGACACTATCTAATAGTCAACATATTTATGTGGTTTAGCGAAAGTGTTTTGTTCTTTCAATTGATATTAAACGTAGCAAATAGGTATTTGGAACTACAGAAAACTTAACGGTTTCATAATAATGTGCCATAACGTCGTGGCGGTATTGTCAGTGCTCAGCCTCGGACTTAAGAAGTTTAATAAACTACAAACTACTTAATCTGTAAAACTCTCGCTTCATTTTAATTAATACTTTCAAAGTAGCTGACGGTCGACAGTGATAACACGATGTCTAAATTGAATAACTTCATCAAATGACAATGACATATTGTCATTATTAAATTTTTGTGGTTAATGTTTTGTTATTCCTTATTATTTCGGTGTCTCTGGCAATATTACCAATATATTTTTTGCTCATTAGAGAACCTGGTCTTCTACTTATAGAGCCAACAATGTTACAAATCGCTTATAATAGGTTGACATTCTTAATTGCGGTCAACTGCACATCGGCTTACGTAAAATAAAATTTTCTGGACCTTTCTCGCTTACGTAAAGTGTCAAATAATGGATGAAAAAATTTCGTGTGAGCTATAAATAAATCAACAAATATTCTTCACCAAGCAGTATGAGATGGAAAAAGTTCAAAATATATAGTACCGTACCCATAGTTGGTCCCTTTTGGAATTCCCGGACTGACCATTCACCTTTATTGTAATTAAGGCATCATCCTAAATATGTAGGTACCTATACATCACGTGGCCCCAAAAGTATCCCATTGACCCTTTATTGACCGTAAATAAAGTCAGTAGTAATAAACCCGGGTGAAACAGGATCCCGACACGGTGTCACCGTAATATAGCTTGAATGACCAGCCTCATCACTTATTCATTAAGTTTTATAACATGTTACCTCGATATTTGTAATAATGTTCAGGTCAAGTGTTATTTTGTTCAACGGTTTGTTGTGTTAGGTTATTTGTTGTTTCTATGTTATAGAAACAATATTTGGTGTATTGGCAGTGATGATAATATCGAATTAGAATTGTATATAATGACTTTCTGCATTTGGCCCCACTGTCACAACAATCCTTATAGCATTTAACACAACAATCAGATGAAACAATCTTTTCTGAGCCCAAGTTGCACTATTATAGTGTACTTATAAGAAGAAAATTTTCAAAAATACCATCTGAAAGCTTTTATAATCAAAAGTAGGTATTATGGATATTTTGTGGTGACTAACTTTAATATAGGTATTGTACTAGAAATTGTCTTCTCTTTAATTAAACATACTTCTATGAAACATGCCTTTAATAGGTACCTATAAGTACAATATTTCGTTAACGATAAAGCCTCACTGATAGGCTTTTAAAGGGCGCCCACGCAAATTGTGGCACTCAGCGTGTTAACAAAATTGTAAGTAAATTAATATTTTCCGAGAAATTTTAATAATGTAATATTGAAAACGATTATTCATAGTACGGCGATGTTCGCTTTTTAGATTTGATACAAAAAAGGAAAACAAACAAAGGACGGAGTACATTTTTCATTTCTTGAATTAAAGTATGATATTCTGTTATTGAAATGAAATAAATACCAGTGTAAAGATGCTTATGACAATTATGACGTCACCGTTGCAACAAGAAGCAATATACGGCAATCGTGCTCAAGGGTCACTGTTGTCGACGCTGTAATCATATTAAGTACTCGCTCGTTCAATTGCTCGTTATCGTGACCAGGCGATAATTGCTGTACAGCCCGTGTAAGTGTCCTTAACCATTTGCCTATAAGCTAGGCGGTAATTTTATGACGTGTGGTTCCCGGAAAAGTTAGATACTACTGAAAAATTCTGATAAGAAAACTAGAGAAGGCAGCATCTCTAAGTTTTCAAATATCGAACGACAGTCGTTCCGCATGAAACCAAACATTTTTCATATTCAATGAGGAGCCTCCAGTAGTAGCAAAGCTTATCATAAATTTTAAATTCCATTACGTTTCCATACTTGAGCTAAACGTCACCATCCCTATCAAAACGATGTCACAATATCTAGTGCAATCCTGCAATCATCAACAAAAAATATTAAGACGACCAGGCAACCATAACGTGTCAACTTATTGGATGGACCACCTATTTGAAGGTCAGTTATTTTCTTGCGCATAATTTTTTTATTACTATTATGAGTTTTAAATCTCACTTTCCTTAGTTACCAGCCTATCAGCAATTTAGATTACTAGTAATCTTTAAATCATATTGCTAGAAATATAGTTTTCTCCTACTAGTTTTTCCATTAACCCTCCAACTAAACTTAATGCTTGTGCTCTATCTTCTGTTTATTTCTTTATCTTATTCTATCTTCAGTCCAAACCATAGCCTTTAGGTTCTAACCGTTTCTATATTACTCTAAACAAAACAGATCCTGGGAACAAGCTAAGTATTAAATTATAATAATGATACATATCGAAACAATTACTTTAATGTTTAACAGTACTACACGCTAATCGTAACGATAAACTAATATTCCAAAATCACAAAGCTTTATTATGCAAATTTTAATGATTTTAACAGAGACACATTTATAATTAATGTAATATGAGGTATTTACTGTTATGTCTGCAAACTTGTAATGAAGAAGAATCTACTTTGTAAAACGTATATTATTTTACCAAATACACCCATTAAATAAAATAAAATAACATAACGTTTTTCAGTTCCCTGCTAACATTCATACGGGTCTCGAACAAAATATAATAAAAACAAATTCACAAATTAACTAGACAACAAGTATCAATTACGGGTACCCAATTATGAAAGACTACAGTATGCTACATTAACAATTAAGCTAGTAAAATGATTTACATAGGCCTATTCCAAGCCGCGCCTCGCCTTATACCCGTTTCTCAGCCGACCAAATCATTCTCTGCTCAGCTTTAATGAAAACTCCACAAAGGTGGTCCAGTTTCCTAATGTTGGTCCTACATTTGGTTTCGATATGGATATTCAACGAGAGAAAAGACCGTACTTCTGAAGTCATAACTTTTTAATAGGGAGTCAACCGCTAAGGGTCAGCCTAGGCAACACTAAACTATTTTTAAAGTATTTGGGCGGTTGCCTCTTGATGTGACCGAACTAATCCAATTTATAATGACAGTATTAGGACCTAATGTAATAAGGGTGAGAATAATTTTAACATTAATCCAGGACGAACTCGGGTTTTAGTTGCGATTACAGTCAGATAAAATTACCTATACGTGTTGGTCCTACGTTCCGCGTTTCCTCACAAAAGACTAGTAATCCCCGTAATACTTGATAGATCGCTTTTCCTTGTAAAATACAAGAAAACGTCGGTGATTTTGGAAGGATAGTAAAACTATAATAATATAGCCTAATGATTGGCAAAGTAAGAATGGATAGGAATTTTATAGACACTTATTGATGCCTCGGGCGCGGGCAGCGAGTGACGTTTTTGTAATAAAACTAATTGGGATGGTAGAAAAACGACTAGATAAATGTTTTGATCGTTTTCATCCCGCATTGTCCAAATTAGTATCTAAAGAAAGAAAGAAAGAAAGAAAAAAGTATTTATTTGACACAGCACAAAAACAATTTTAAAGATAAAGTAACAAAAAATAAAAGAATAAAACATGTAAAAGAAAAAGAAAGAAAAAATATTTATCTAATACATTTACTAGTCATGTCAGAATTTCGATAACTTATTTTATGGCAAAGATGGTTTATGGACTTTCTTCTAGTCTATTAATGACTCTTCCATGTTTCAAACGGACTATTACTCTTAAAACATGCAATATTCATACATTTGTTCATACCTCTTTACATTAAAATAACAAACAGAATAACAACATCTTTACTCTGATACCTTTATAGATTATAAGGTTTTCTAAGACTTCTTTTACATATTCTGTTTATCTAATGGAATCTAATGATAAGCTGCAAAAGCACTACGAAAATAGACAGCAAATTGAACCTTAGTAAATAATCTAGATACAAATCTAATAAAATTCATCTGAAATCCAAAAAAAATAAAATATTTGTTTTATTTTAAATCCAATCACGTTTTTTCGAGGCAACGAACTACTTAAAATTATATTATAAGACACTTACGTTAGTTTACGTTTTATTAATAATAATAATATATTTATTTGCGTAAAACATGGTATATAAAGGTGTTATATTACAATTTGAGATCATACATGTTTTGCTTAAAATTAAAGCATGCAAACTAGTAACATTACAATTTATGTTCAAAAAATTCCTTAACAGTATAGAAATTATTTTCATTTAGCCATTGATACAATTTAATTTTAAATAGCCTGCGATTAAGTGTTTTTAATGTATTAGGTAATTTATTAAATATACGTACCTACACACATAGCCACGCAGCTTTTGTTATATTTTATTAACCTAGGGAGCTCGTCCAGTACGAGTCTGTATTGGTCCCGCCGACTCCGAGAACTTATTTCTTCTGCTGTTTTGAACAGTTCTTTATTTTTTTATTAAAAACAAAAAAAAACATCTTGTTAAATGAAGGACCATAACATTCCAGTATGATGTTTGTATTCCCCGAATGATTATTCAGATGTTCATTGAACACCAACATTTCGCTAATACCTTTATTTAAGTTCCAAGTAATAGAGGCCTTACCATTATGAGTTTCCTAACAGAAAAACCAAATAATTTATCCAACCTAGGAATTTATGCGGGATCTCAACCTCACCAGCCGATCTAGACCAATAAGGCAGTCTTATCATTATTCGTATTACAATATTATTCCAATAATTATTCGTAACCATCGGCGTAGACAGAATCAATTAGCTGAACAAAGTGAAGCCTGTGACGCCTCACAGACATGATTGCTGTCTAGAATTAATATCGTATCTCAGTGCAAAACTTTGACAAAGCAAAATTAAAATAAACTCAGTACCCAAGGACGCTGGTTCGTATATTTTCGGAATAGATAATATTCGACATGCTGCAAATTAATAGCCTGGAGTAAATCAGACGAGCTTTATGATACCTTACATCTAGCGCACACGCAGTCGGTTCCGTTATTCACCTTGCTAATTGGCTAAACTTTCACCATGGTATCGCAAGCTATTGGAATCCCCATAT